>OY283149.1:17136793-18336793 GCA_958299815.1 Sarcophaga carnaria | reverse complement strand
TTGCAAACCAATATGTATCGCATAAGCGGTAAACTGTAAAAAACTTTTAAATTGTTTTTTAGTTTTTTAAGTCCCATTACGGAGCTTATCATGAAGGTTATGAATTAAAATTGGGGTTGTTTTGTAATATAAATTATTATTTAAATATGTAGAATATTGAAATTATTATGATTGTGAGACTCTTTCCTTCATAGCAAAAATATTTTCAAAAAACGACACTTTCTCTACTGAAAAGTCTTCGAAAATTGCGAGTGGTTTACGCAAAAATTTTCTAAATATTTGTAATATGTTTTCAAAATCACAGAAGTCGTCGTAGTCTAGTAGGTAGTGTGTTGGCTTATTAGATGTAAAAGCCAGGATTCGAGCCCCAGGCCAGACATCAAGACAAAATACAAAAAGTATTTTTTCGGCGACTTCCTCTCAGCAGATTTCTGGCAAAAACTCTGAGAGTAAATAAATATACCATGAAAAAAGTTTCTCAAAAATCTATCGTTCGGAGTCGACTTTATACTGTAGGTCCCACCACTCATGTATAAATTTAACACACGACAACTTCGATCTCCGGGTACTGTACTTGTCTTAATTGACAAGTACACGTCCTCTAACCTAACCTAACCTAACCTTTCACATTCACAACGTCTTGTTATTATATGTTGTTGTTATATGTTGTTACGTTTTTATCGTTTTAAAAACATTTAAAAAATGAGTTCGTAGATTGCAAATAAAATGAAAATAGTTTTATATAAACTCTTTGTAGTTCACACAATTCTGTGTGCCACTGTTCACAAATTGATGTAAACAACAATAATTGTATTGTTTGTTATTTTTCTTTACACTCTTTTGCCTAAATACTAACAATTGTTCGGCAGATCTTTATAATGGAGATCTTCAAACCACAATTATTCTCTACACACGCAACGCGTCTTCACACAAGACTGACTGAATTTTTACTGACCCCATTGCCTGCTTTCTCTTGCCTTTTATATGCCAACTTAAGCAGTCTGGTGAATGGCTTCAATTTCTCGAGATCTCCAAAAATGTAAACATCGTTGTTTCATTGTTGTTTGCGTAGTTTTGATTACATTGTTTGTGGTTGCAATTTTTTTATCATTTTTTTTTATCATTTTTTATCCCCTTTTTTATACTGATGTTGTTGTTATATTTTTATTTACTTGTTTATCATGTTAACAAGTTCATTGTTTTTTTGTAGCTCTTGTTTATCATTTTAATGATAAACCATGTAACACCATTTCCATTTTCGTAACAATATCCTTAGTATCCTCAGACAGTAATCATAATGATCCCTTGCTTCAATGACTGCTATTGTGATGGATATAGGAAAACAGGTTGCCGGAGAGAGGATAGAGGAATTGGAGCTTTCCACGCATAGAACAGCGACTGAGGTACGAATTTTTGCTGTCAATCATAATGCGTTCCGCTGGGCATTTAACCACAAGCGAATGAACCATATTCCTTACGGAAACCGGATTGCCTGTGTCTAATCAAATTATTAGACTCCGATATTCACAAGTTAATCGTTAATTATAGTTTCTATGCACTTGGAAGGTGCAGGAGTAATTGCTATTGGGCCGCAGTTTCTATGGTTATTAGTATGACCCTTTTTGGGTACTAAAGTTACGTTTTCAACCTTACAGGAAAATGGAAAAATACTGACTCGTTATATCGCACTAAAAAGATTCCCTAATGGATGAGCAAATGTTGAGGAGCACTGATTCAGCTTTACTTCTTGAGTACCATTCGGCCCTGAAGACTTGTTTATGTTGAGTTCTGAAAGAATTCTTTGAACTACGCAAACTCTAAGGAATATACAACCCTTTCAGGTTGGACGATTTCCTTTCCACTTGAAGAGAAGTGCAGTTCAAAAACTGCGCAAAAACACTGTATTTCTCAGGTTGCATTGACAGCTCCTGATCAGTCCTGATCGGGCTGCTCATTAAGCGAAATTCAACAATCAATGTTTGCTGATGTAGCCATTGAGTTAAAAATGTTTCTAACACAGCATTTGCGTTTTTAATCTATTTATAGTAAAATGACCAACTTCATTGAGCATTTTTAGCACTATCATATGTCACGAATCTTGCCTTAGTACTTAAAAAATTTACCCTGAAAAATCCAAATAAAAAAATTCTTTTATTTCATAAAGCCTTCATAATTATTATGAAACATTGTTTAACAATTTCTCTCAGCATTGTTCTCTTCTGTTCTGTTCTGTTTTGTTTTATTTTAAATACTTTTGAATCGCATTCCTGTTTATGTTTTATGATACAACACAAGACAACAAGGAATTTTAAAACAAAAAGGATTCTTAAAAGCTTGAAACGCTTGAAAATTTCTTAAGAATCCTTTCTATTGTATTCTTCCTTAAGTAGATGCAAACTATTCTGCTTCAGAAAAAATTTTTCAATGAAAATTTTCTATTAAATAACGTAAGATGAGCATTTCAATGTATACAACGTTTGGCAGCCAAATTTAAGTAGAAAAAGAAGAAGTGAACAGAATAACATTTACAAGGCAACACACTTGTACATACCTTGAGGACACGCAATGCTCTGAGTTGTATAGAATATTGTAAGGGGGGTGGTATTAATGTATTTCTGAACCATGTTTGCATTAATAATTTCATGTAAAATTATATGTATTTGCAATTAAAGTACATGCTCCTGTAAAATAAGAGTTTTTATACGATTATAAATACCAGATGTAGCGGTATGATGGAAATGATGGATTACAACCTAGTTTCTCACACCACTTATGTTGAGTGTGTTAATTTAATCCATAAATGGTGGTACCAACAATTTAAAGCCGACTCCGAACGACAGAGTTTTGAGAAATTTTTTCTGGCAGTTGGGTTCGAACCGTGACCTCACGTCAAATAAGCCAACACACTACCTACATATTCAGTAAACATCCAATAATTGAACAAACATCCCACCAAATTTCTCATCGCGTTAAAGATGGCACATTTTGTACCAGAAAATGAAGGTTTGCCGAAAGCATAAATTTTTTGTTTTCATTTGAAGAAAAGTGCTGGAAAGACGCATCTAATGCTTGTCGAGGCTGGTTTCAGTGGTTCAGAGATGACGTTTTTGATGTAAGAAATGAAAAACTTGGACTCCGAATTGAAAACAATATGGGATGAAGATGCCACTTTGATTCAGAAGAAAATGGAAGAAATGTTAAATGTTACACAACAAACACTTTCAGATCGGATAAAACCTGTGGAAAATATTCAAATATCTGGAAAATGGATGCCACTTAAATTGAATGACAGACAGATGGAAAACTAAAAAATCACTTGAGAAATTTTGCTTTAAAGACACGATGGGAAATCAGTGCTGCATCAGTGCTGCATCCTTAACAGAAAAAATCACGGGTTAATCCAGGACAACCATTAACTTCGGCTGCAAAACAAGATCGATTCGGAGGGAAGGCAATGCTGTTTGTGTGTGGGACTAGAAAGGTACGGTGTAGCACGGGCTCCTATAAAGAAATGGAACTGTTAATAAAGATCGCTATCTACAACAATTGATCAGATTAAAATATGCATTGATCGAAATACGACTAGAATGGGTCACAAAACACGGCAAAGGTAATTTTGCAATATGACAATGCATCTACACACAAAGCAGAACTGGTTCAGGATACAATACAATAAGCATTACATAACCACGATTACTCTCTTCAAGCACACCGCGTATTTACACAAGACTGACTAAACTTCACTCACTCACTCGCCTGCTTTGCCTTGCCTTTTATGTGGCAGGGTAAACAGTCTGATGAATGTTCTTGAAGGCAAACGTTATTGACTTTGTCTTCACGAAATCTCTATATAGTATGTAAACATCGTTTTTTACGTTTATTATTGTAGTGTTGTTGGTATATTTTTGTTTACTTGTTTATCATTTTTTATGCTGGTGTTTGTTGTTATATTAAGCAGTATTATAATTTGTAAACAGGGTAGTTTGCTGCATTGTTTTGTTTTTGTAGCTTTTGTTTATAATTATAATGTTAAAGGATGTAAAAGCAAAGCATCAGTGTCTAGATTTTTCATTTTCGTAACAATACTACATACCTAATTGGCCATTACAACCTTTCAGTCAGGATTACGGTCTAGCTTCTCACACCGCTCATGTTGTGTGTGTTAATTTTATACATGAGTGGCGAGACATACAGTTAAAAGTCGACTCCGGACGACAGATTTTGAAGAAACTTTTCATGGCAATTTTATTTACTCTCAGAGTTTTTGCTAGAAATCTGCTGAGAGGAAGTCGCCGAAGAAAGATTTTTTCATATTTCGCTTTGTTGGAGATGTCTGACCTGCGGTTTGAACCAAGACCTTACGTCTAATAAGCCAACACACTACCTAACAGATTACGACGACTTCGTAACAATACTATAGGCTGTATATCGAAGCTAGGAAATATGTGTTGTTCTAATAGGAGATTATGTTGAGAAAAATTTAAAAGTTTTTCTTCGTTCGTAAAATTTAACTTTTCCTTTAGACAGTACTTTTTTCTTTAATTACAATTGTTAACAAAAAAAAAAAAAACTCCATAGCTCCTACACGTATTTATTTTTTGATATGAAAAGTTTGAACCAAAAATCATGTCTTCAATCTTAAAGTGATATTTTACAACAACAAAGTATTAAAAACCTACGTGAGCATATTTTGTTTCTCTTTTCAAATTTTCTTTCCCATTTTGAGGCATTTTCTGTAAAAAATTTTTTCATTTCAAAGCAACAAAGCATGCAAAAGTTTTGTTTGTTTTGTTTTGTTTTGTTTTAACACGAGCATAAACAAAAGAAATTCGAAACGAAAAAAAAGAAAAAAGTTATTGAATTTAAAAGGAAATTTCTTAAATGTTGCAACATAGAGAAAATGAAAACAATTTGGGTTTGGGGGGCGAAAAAATGTGTTTTCTTTCCTTTCATAAATAATTATTTACTGGGGACAGACTACTTTTATTGTAGTTACCAAAAGTATTGTAATTTAAACAGGCGTGTATTTTTTATTATTCTTTGGCTTTTACTTTTCTTTGTTTATGTTTTTTGTTTTTTTTCTTTTAGTTACTTTAGCAACTTCCCAATACAACTTACCTGCCTTCATCCTCGGTACTGCTGTCACGTGCCTGTGAACTTTGTCGACTACGACCCAAACGTATTATATTACGTACAGCTCTCATTGTCATACGTTTTTCCTTAACAACTGGCACTGGGCTTCCGCCTGGTGTGGCAGCATCATTTGATGCTCCTGCTGACAGTACATTACCGCCAATGGCAATACTTCCACCCGTTCTCATTGATGCTGGCTTGTCATACTTATCCAGTTTCAATTCAACACGTTGGCGACTTATGACTGATGATGCTGCTGCCGATAATGATGTTGAAGCATTTGGATTAGCGGCTGACATTACGCGCCTCAATAGATGACGTTTTTTTGACGACACATAAGATTCACTGCCGCTTGAGGCAGCACCACTGCCAGAGGCAAAATTGCCACTCGATTCTAGGAAAAAAAGTAATACGATACTGGATAATTGATATGTTTAATACAATTAAAGTTTATCTCATATTATAAACTAACACTGAATATAACGAATAAAATAATGTTACGAAAATGGAAACGGTGTAACATCGTTTATCATTACAATGAGCAAAAGCTACACAAACAAATAAAACGAACTTGTTACAAGTAAAACAACAACATTGGTATGAAAGAAAAAGGGATAGACAAGTAAGCTAGAACGCAGTAACAAGCAACGTGAACAAAATACACAAACAACAATAAAGTCCCGATAGAGCTCTCGAGAAGATGAACACACGAACATTCGATTCCAAGAATATTCGTCAGACTGATTGCGTGGCCATATAAAAAGGCAAGACAAGGCAGGCAAGCAGTAGTAAGAATTCAGTCAGTCTTGTGTGAAGACGCGTTGCGTGTGAAGAGGACAGTCGTGGTTTGAAGATCACCGTTGAAAAGATTTGCGTTGTAAGCAAAGAATAATAGCGAACAAATAATTGCTTGTTGTATTCGTCAAGTTGTATTCTAAACGTTTTGAAAAAGGTAAAAACGTAACAATAAGGATGCCAATTGTGACAAAGGCAATATGAAACTTTAGAGTTTGACAGTAATGACGTATTGTATGTGATAGTTATTGGAATTTAGTACCCCTTCTTTCATATATATATATGCATTCACAGAAAGTAACTCATATGAGATCATAGGACACTGCTTAGCATCATAGGTCACTGTTAGCAGTGGATTTGCACTGGTAGCGGTAATGAGTTCATATTTCTTTGAGAAGGTTTTTGACTGGGCCATCACTGTTCATGGCAAGCATTGTAGTTCGATGATTACGAACTTCTTTTAGCCTGAAGAAGATGATTTGGATACCAACATCAACTGATTTCAATATGTCGGCTCTGCGTATCATACAATTTATGCTGCATTAGATATTCGAACAATTTGAGGGCATCTTCACCTCGCGTAGAGATAATGTGAACTGGCCACCAAACATCGTGAACTATTTAGACTTGATTGCAATGCCATTTCGACCGCAGTGGCCACGCTTACAGGTCATTACGGTCGTAGGAAGGCACAAGGAAAAAATACTGCAGCTAGTATCAAAAGACTTTTTCCCAGGTTGCCTGTCGGCTAAAGTGGAGGAATATCAACTGTTATCCCCCCAGTCTGTCACCTCTACGGCAGAGGTGTTGGCGGAACGGATCGACTTGTTTTGTCTCTAGATGTCTATGGCCTGCTGTGGACAATAGGAGAACAGGTTGGCTGATGGGCTTCGATAAGGCCAGCTTAAGGTTTGTTGTCGGTTTTATCACGGGACACTGTGATATTAGGTCGCTGACGTGGATCTTGCGAAGAGGAGGAGTTGGAGACTATCGAACACCTCCTCTGTAACTGCCCAGCCCTTGGTAGGTTGAGGTTGAGGACCCTTGGCACAAACTCTTTGAGAGTTTGAATTCGGTGTTAAGAGCCGACATCAAGCCTCTCCACAGATTCATTAGTGGCTTAGGCTGGTTGAGAGGCGCTAGGGCTTCATCAGTGTAGTTGCGCTCTCCCCTTTTTGTTGTGTCTTATCTGTGTAATTCCTCCACTTCCCATTCTCGCCTTTCCAACATCCCCTCCTTTTTATCCCTCTTTTTATACTTCCCTCTTTAAGGACATTGTACAATTGGTCAATTCGACCTCCGCGTACTGTACTTGTCTTAATTGACAAGTACACGTCCTCTAACCTAACCTAACATAAATGTTATCCACTTTCTTTGTCAATGACTATCTCCAGCGAGCTGCAGATTTCGGTTATTTAACTCTCCATTCTTTGCCAGTTTATCGGCGTTATCATCCATTTATATCACGAAAATAGTTTCGGTTATTAAACTTTCGGGGGATCGTTGGTTCGGTCAGTACAAGGACTGCGCTTAACTGTGACATTACAACGGGACTCTATAAGTGGTCAAGTGAGCTTTAGTATCAAAGCTACCACTCCAACCTACCAAGATCGTGAGATATAAGCGCATTAGACTTCTTGTATGCTGTATGCGAATCAAACATAAATCTCAGCGGACCTCAAAGGTTAAATTAGGTGTGATTTATGCGGCATGAGATCGTGAGATATAATAGTGTTAGAGTTCTTCTTGTAGGCTGCATGCGAATCAAACACAAATCACAGAGGCCATCAAAGGTCAAATTCGGCAAGATTTATGCGCCATGAGGCATGAAGAATTAAACATTTTGAATGCCGTACACGCAGAAAAAATGTTGCAAATAAATGGGAGTCAATAGATCTTTAAAGAGAATAAAAAAATTTCCTGGTTATATCACATGCACTTTGTTTTACTTTAGCTTAAAAATTAATGAAAACCCTGATATCATGCGCGTCATAATAAAAACTTTCCTACAGAACTTAAGACGTTAAATCTTCCTTTGAAAAAAAAGGAAAAAAAATATTTTGTTTCAAAGTTCATCATCAAGTAATCATTGGGGATTCAGATTGCTTCCTCAAAAGCGTTCAAAACATTAAAATAAAGTAGTTGCATACTTTTGTTATGCAGTGCAAAATGTAGAATGTCTTCTTAATAATATAATCATGTAAACATAATGAAAAGAAGAACTATTGTTTACTTTTTAACTTCTTAGGCTAATGTTAGGGATAATTAGTACGGCAATGATGACAATTGCGATGTCAAGTCCTTGCGTATAGTTGATCTGTGTATGCCTATTGACGCCAAAATATAGAACGTACTTTGGATTCTGGTTTTGTAATGAAGATATCGGATAAACACTTTTATTAACATGCCTCTCAAGTTTTCAGGGTGATAAATCCTTTCAGAAAAACTGAATCTTAGGTTGTTCCGCGCACTTTCTATTTACTCAGGATTACAACCATACATGTTGTGTGTATTAATTTAATTTATGAGCAGAGGGACCGGCATTTTAAAGTCCATTTCGAACGACAGATTTAACCGAAGATCGAGCTTTGTATCAAAAATGATACATTTTAATTTTTTGGACTACTTAACTTCAATTCAGAAAAAGTTAGATGCCTGATATTTTTATAATTCGTTAGTATTGTTATCGCCATTATTTTAAACCAAATAAAAAAAGAAAATTTCAAACAGGGGTTACAAAATTCAAAAACTTCGTAATTCTGGCTTATGTATCATTTTTGATACATACGTCTTTTCTAGAGATTTTTTGGTGTCGTGTATGTAATTTTTTTTAAGATTTCAAAGATTTTGTGAAGTTTTATCGTTTTATTTATGGTATTTGAGAAAGTTAAGTGTGGGATGAAAGTGAAAAGATTGAATTTTCTATTCTTGATATGTTCTTGATATTGATTGAAGTAGTCGTAGTCTAGTATGTCAGGTCAGACATTTCCAATTTATAACGAAAGGTTGTAATGACCGATAATATATTAATTACATTTATAATAATCCTGCTGCTAAAGACTTTGAAGAAGAAGAATATAAAGGGTCCGCCAAATAACTTTTTTTTTTTTTGAAAATGCTTAAAAAAAACTACTGAATATTTTCTCAAATTTCTTTTTTTGTTTGAAAGTACAATCCTTCCGGTAAATAATGGAAAATAATTTCATTCAAATGGCTGCCTCGGCTGGCCATGCAGTAGCCTACATGATCGGTCCAATTTTTAAGCACATTATCGATTGTGTGCAGCTGTATTTCACCAATGGCTTCACGAATATTGTCCTTTAAAGCGTCAATTGTCTCTGGCTTGTCGGCGTAACACTTATCTTTGACGGCACCCCACAAATAATAGTCTAACGGTGTCAACTCGCAGCTCCGAGGTGGCCAAACGACATCAGCTCTGCGGCTGATAATGCGATCTTCAAAAACAGGGCGCAAAACATCGAGTGTAGTTTCGGCTGTGTGGCACGTAGCGCCGTCTTGTTGAAACCAAATGTTGCCAATATAATCCTCTTCAATTTTTGTGAACAAAAATTCGTTCAACATGGCCCTATAACGATCGCCATTGACTGTAACGGCCACTCCTTGCTCATTTTCGAAGAAAAATGGCCCAATTATGCCTCTGGACCAAAATCCGCACCAAACAGTGATTTGTTTTGGGTGCGTCGGCTTTTCAATGTATGCGTGCGAGTTTTCTGTGCCCCAAATGCGACAATTTTGCTTGTTTACATGCCCGCCAAGATGAAAAGATGATTTTTTTTGGCAAAATCGGCATCTTCTGTAAGTCGATCGCAGGCCCACTTAGCGAAGTGAAAACGCATTGGATGAACCAATTGGACTTCGTATGGCGTCATACCAAGGTCTTTATGCAAGATTCGTCTCAATGCTGTCTCCGAAATGTTCAATTGTTGACAACGACGGTGAATTGATGTTGATGGCGCTTCATGCACACTTTCTGCCACAGCAGCAATATTCTCGGGTGTACGCACTGTTTTTGGCTTTTCACGCTTTGGTTTATCGATGAGGATGCTAGTTTCTTTCACTCTTTTCACAAGATAACAAACATACGGAGCTGACGGTGCTTCTTTTCTTCCAAAATCCGTACGCAATTTTCGCACACATTCTGCAACATTACCATGATTTTCAAAGTAATGTCGCAATATTTCCCAGCGTTGTTCAAGCGTATACACAACCATATTCGTTCAGCGGAAGGATAAAACTAATTATATGTCAAATCAGACATGAGCTAAGTGTTACCATTCACGAAATAAGCACTGGTTGAAAAAAAAACGTTAGATGGTGGACCCGATAGAAGCTCATCTTATGAACTGGAGAAAGTATTGGCAGTAACAAACATGACAATAGGATGTTTATCGCTAGATAAAGATTGTACTACTTGGAACAGAACAAACTGCCTTTAGTAGTTTGGGATGAAAAAATCTAGTAGTTTCTTACTGCTCTTCTCATATTTATCTCACGTGACAGACAAACGTTAGAAAAGTATGTTTCATCCCATGTTTTATTACAGATGATAATATTGCGGTGCGCTACGTACGTATGAGATAACAGAATCATTCGCTTTGATAATGATTAATTTACACCTATTACGCCTTTTCGAAAAATGAGCTCAAAACCATGCAGCCTTTAATAATCATGCTTAAAGCCTTTTTTGAAATTCGAATGAAGAGGATTTTTTTTTCTAAAAAAAAATATATTTATCTTAATTTTTTGTTAGAAAATTTTAACCATTTTCATAATACTTTTATCACACAACTTGTAGTTTTATGTGAGAAATAATACTGTATAAATAGTTTGGGATTAGCTATCATACTTTCCGAGCAGCCCATATATCCTTTTTTAAGATTTTTAAAAATTTAATTTTTTGTTCGCCTAAAAGGTAAGAAAATTAAAGAAAATATATTTAAATAATGATGCTTATGGTATATGCCTTTTTGGTATATTTTCATTTTAAATTAAAGTTTTTTAGCAACAGAATTCAAAAACTTTTTAGTTTTATTGTGGAAAATGAAAATTATCTCCAGTGATTTTGATTGAAATTTGATACTTAATGATAGAATACTTACAGTGATTGTTAGGGAAATTAATTTAAGGATATTTGTACAAATCAAGCTTCATAAAGAGATTTACGAAGTAATGCTTGGTATTGATTTATGTTTTCTTTCCTTTCCTTTTGTTTTGTTTTATCACGTTTTCAACTCATATTTAATTTTGTCGCTGTAGATTAGTAACTAATTAAATTTGATGGTCATTATAAATTTCGTGGTCCACCGAAGCCGAATTGGCAGTTTTAGATTCTAGTACATGCTATGTGCGTAGCAACTACTTCCAGCAGTATTTGGGGAAACCCGTATTCGAGAAACCAGAGAGGAATCAAAGAGAGAAAATTGTTATTGTTATTGTTAAATCGATGTTCTATTGCAACAGGAAACCTTTTTACCTTACATGACGTTGACAACAAATATTTCTAACGAATCACAAGAATGGTTTGTACCAGCCCTCAACTGAGAGTGTTACTGATGCGAGGGACAATAAGCTATCCCACCTAAGCAATTGGAAACTTATAAATCGCCACAAAGCATGGTGCTAGACGTCAAATTATTACAATTTAGAAAGAAATAAAACCAAGCTGACATGATGTGCTTGACTTTTATGTAAAAAACCATGCCAATGTACATCATGTCAAACATTTTTGGCTCAAATTTCATAAAAGTGGTAATAACGTGTTAGAATATAAAATAGTTTTATTAAAATAAATAAAAATATTAAAATTTGTTAACAAAATCTATCTATAATCGTGACAATTCTATGTACTACAAGTATGTATCAAAAGTGATACATATGGTAGAATTATAAAGTTTTTTTAAAGCTCGATCTACGGTTAAGAAACTTTTCATGACCATTTTATTTTACTCTCAGAACTTCTACCAGAAGACTGTTGAAAAGGAAGTCGTTGATAGAAAGATTTTTTTTATATTTCGTTTTGTTGAAGACACGGACTCTTGTCTAAAAAGTTAACACACTACCTACCAAACTAGGGCCATGAAAAGTTTGTCAATAATCTGTCGTTCGGAGTCTACTTTAAACTGTAACTCTCCGCAATTCATGGATGAATTAATACCCGCAATATTTTAGAAGGTAGGTTGCAATCCTGACTATATAAAGGGTTCGCCAAA
This sequence comes from Sarcophaga carnaria, assembly GCA_958299815.1. Classification (NCBI taxonomy): domain Eukaryota; kingdom Metazoa; phylum Arthropoda; class Insecta; order Diptera; family Sarcophagidae; genus Sarcophaga; species Sarcophaga carnaria. The sequence goes on along the minus strand of OY283149.1, from coordinate 18,324,635 downwards.
ATAACTTTTTTTTTTGAAAATGCTTTAAAAAAAAAACTACTGAATACTGTCTTAAATTTCTTTTTTTTTATTTGAAAGTACAATCCTTCCGGTTAATAATGGAAAATAATTTCATTCAAATGGCTGCCTCGGCTGGCCATGCAGTAGCCTACACGATCGGTCCAATTTTTAAGCACATTATCGATTGTGTGCAGCTGTATTTCACAAATTCACGAATATTGTCCTTTAAAGAGTCAATTGTGTCTGGCTTGAAACCATATGTTTTCAATATCTTCCTCTTCAATTTTTGTGAACAAAAACTCGTTCAACATGGCCCGATAACGATCGCCATTGACTGTAACGGCCACTCCTTGCTCATTTTCGAAGAAAAATGGCCCAATTATGCCTCTGGACCAAAATCGTCACCAAACAGTGACACGTTTTGGGTGCGTCGGCTTTTCAATGTATGCGTGCGGGTTTTCTGTACCCCAAATGCGACAATTTTTCTTGTTTACATACCCGCCAAGATCAAAATGAGCTTCATCTGCAACGATGATTTTTTTTTTGCCAAAATCGGCATCTTCTGCAAGTCGATCGCAGGCCCACTTAGCGAAGCGAAAACGCATTGGATGGTCAATTGGCTTCAACTCCTGAATCAATTGGACGACGGTGAATGGATGTTGATGGCGCTTCACGTATACTTTCTGCCACAGCAGCAATATTTTCGGGTGTACGCACTGTTTTTGGCTTTTCACGCTTTGGTTTATCGATGAGGATGCCAGTTTCATTCACTTTTTTCACAAGATAACGAACATATGGAGCTGACGGTGCTTCTCTTCTTCCAAAATCCGTACGCAATTTTCGCACACATTCTGCAACATTACCATGAGTTTCAAAGTAATGTCGCAATATTTCCCAGCGTTGTTCAAGCGTATACACAGCCATATTCGTTCAGCGGAAGGATAAAACTAATTATCTGTCAAATCAGACATGAGCTAAGTGTTACCATTCACGAAATAAGCACTAGTTGAAAAAAAAACGTTAGGTGGCGGACCCGATATTTACTGACAGTAAAACTCTTAAGCCCGACCTCACAGAAATTATGACATAACACTGTCTTCATTGTATACCTCACAATGGCTTCTGTTGAAGCTCTAACGGCGTGAAAAAAGGGAAGCCCGTAGAACATTTTCTCTGTGATTGTCTGGCATTTGGGCATCTAAGACGAATAATTCTTTGATACTCAGAATTTAATGACAGAACATGTCTAGTCATAGGTGAAGGTGTGTATAGAATTCGTAGCAAAATAAATGGTGGTGAGGTTCATTCGCCGGCATGATTAATGTTATTACTGTCGTGAAGAATACTACGACCATGTGGCATTCTTATAAGGTCTCCAGCAAACGTATTGCACTCACCAATTTGAGGGTGCTGCCCGGTGTCAACGACGAAAGTATTATGCCCAGCACTTGATATGCCTTAAGACCCTCCAAAGGTTTCAAAAATGTATTCGGATGATACATTCTCAACATAACAGAATCTATATTTGGATTCAAGACGATCCGCATGCAGATGATAAGCAAATTTCAATCATTTTTCAAAACTACAACAAGAGGCATAAGAGGAGTTGATGTATAAGGAATTGGCATTCCGTATTCATACCAAAAAATGGTGGCGAGAGTCTTTCGCCTACAGGATTATTATTATTATTGTTGTGTAGAGCTGCTATAGTACTGCGACCAAGTGGTGTACTGGTATCCTAGGTTATTACACTCACTAACTTCAGAATGCTGCTCGGTGTCAATGACGAAAGTACTCTGCCAAGCAGTGTTTCCTTCTGGAATACATTAAGACCCCAAAAAAGGTTTCAAAAATGTGTTCTGATGCTTAATTCTCAACGTCACAGAGTTTTTATTTTGGTTCAAGATGATCTTGAGACTACAGTGCCTTGTTAATAACTTAATATTGGGTTATATCTAGATAGTCTGATACATAACTCTCATCTCCTGTTTCGTAATTTCCCGACAAAGGGTGACAGTCTTCCTTTCTGTATCTTTCTTTTGGTTGAGTATATTTCAAAAAATTGCTTACACTCCACAGAAAGATTTTGGTTCACACTAGAGATCAGCAATGATTATACAAAAGATGACAAGATTGCAATCATACTCATAATTTCTGATACTAATACGTATTCTTTCTTATTTTAATGTCATACTCATACTACTCACATTCAAAGTTTGAAGTACTCTTTGTACTCATACTTAACAATAAGCATGATGTTATTGATTTCGACTCTCTATGACTCAACATTTACGCGAATCAGAAAATAAGTATGATTCGCATGCGAACACTACAATAATCATTAGAAGGTTGTGTGTTTGCTGTTTTTCTTAATTTTTTTTGTAAATGCAACAACAATTAAGACTACAAATTTTGATAAATGATTCGAATCATTTGAGTCATTTATGAGTATTATAAGTATTTTTCTAAAGTTATGAATCTGAATGAGTAGGAGTATGAATCAAACATATTTCGAATGTTATGAGTTTGATGTCAACGTTGTACTCATACTTATTGCAACCTGTACATATAAATCAATGTTGTTGTGAGTACGAATGAATCAAAGTAGTTGAATTCAATACTGTTTAATCACTCATACTTGAAATTTCATGAGTACTTAGGTTAGGTTAGGTTAAAGGACGTGTGCTTGTCAATTAAGACAAGTACAGTACCCGGAGGTCGAATTGACCCGTTGTAAAACGTTCTACTTTCTCACACCACTTATGTTGTGTGTATTAATTTTATGCATGAGTAGTGGGACCTACAGTTTAAAGTCGACTCCGAACGACAGATTTTTTCTTATTTACTCTCAGAGTTTTTGCCAGAAATCTGCTGAGAGGAAGTCACCGAAGAAATACTTTTTGTATTTTGTCTTGATGTCAGGCCTGGGGCTCGGACCCTGACTTTGCGTCTAATAAGTCAACACACTATCTACTAGACTACGGCGACTTTCATGAGTACTTATGAGTAGCGAAAAAACGATTCATTGCTAATCTTTGATTCACACCTTCTGAAAAGTGATACGTGCCAACCAGAAGTTATCATTTTGTGACAAAGTCGGTAATTAGCGATGATACGTATTGGAATTGCTTCTAAGTTTGCACGTCCCCTTTAATCAAAATTTATTTCTTTGTTGAAATTTCAACATACATTTTCAGTTACAGTTTTCGTCATGTCATCAGCTTGTTTTAATGATACAATAATCGTTGTCTGCTATGTAATGTAAAGAATGTCTGTCAGCCGGGAGATTTACACAATTTTTAATTTGACTGTTATTATGAAAATTTCTCTTCATTATGAATTAATTATTAATGTTTTTGTATTTTTGTTTTTGTTTTTTGTTTTAAAATCTGTCTGGCTTTGTTTTCTTTAATTTATTTTCATTAAAAAGAAAGGAACAATATTTATATGTACAAGTGTATCATTATGTTGTGTCACTGTCATCTCCCTCCGGTAATGCTTTAATTTGGCTTTGTGGTGTAATAAAAATTTTTTCCAAATAGATGAAGATTTTTTTTTATATATATGTATGCCTTCTAAGAAATGTTTTCTCTTCCTTTTATGCAAATAAAAAATTAATTTAATAAATATGAATTAAGACAAACGTTGATGTCTTTAAGACCTAACTAGAAAAGGCATTTTTCCGGCGGCTTGTGATTTTGGCTTTTACGTAAAGCAAGTCTATGACTTCACTCCATTATGTTGAAATTGAATTTTTATTCACGGTCTAGGCAGCATCTTAAGAGACTTTCAACAGATTTTTGAAATCAAAAACATCGTTGCAAAACATAACAATTTTTACTTTACATTGGAAAGCAATTTTAGATTAAAAAAGAACATGGTATGAACACTTTAAATTCATTTTTCATTTCAAGTCAACAGACTGTTTATCATTTTACTCGTTAAAGTACTACATACATAACAGATTTGCCCTTTAGAACCCTTCAGTCAGGCTTACGACCTAGCTTCTCATACCTTTTTTGTTGTCTGTGTTAATTTCATCCATGAGTGGCGGGACCTACAGTTTAAAGTCGATTCGGAACGACAGATTTTTGAGAAACTTTTCATGGCAATTTAATTTTACTCTCAGAGTTTTTGCCAGGAGACTGCTGGTAGAGAGAAAGTTGCTGAAGAAATACAGTAAGTCTCAGCTTAACGCTGCTCCGCTTAACGGTGTTTCAGTATTACGCGATAGTATTGGGATTCCCCTAAATCGCACACTGTGTGCAAATGAAACGGAGTACGAACGATGTTTCGTTTAGCGCCGGAACTTATTGGAATGTATCCTTCGCGTTAAGCGGGATCTTACTGTATTTTTTTTATATATTTTGTTTTGTTCGACACGTCTGACCTGGGGGTTTGAACCGTGGCGCCGTCCCAGAGTACTAAGACCCTAAAATTTGAACACCAAGGTTGCACTGCAGGTGTTCTATTTCGTCAAAAACATCTAAAAAAAGAAAGTTTTTCAAGTTTGTTTTCTTTAAGTCTAAAAAAAACAAAGGGTACGTGGAAGATTAATTGATGCCATCACGCCTGGAGTATAACATCGTTTAAAAGTCAAACACAGCTTTTCTGGGTGGAGCACACCCTTAAATTCCAATTTGCCATGGCTTTGGTGCATAAATCAAGCTTATTTTGACTTTGAGGGCCACTATGACATCGACACTAGAAAATTCCATAAGAAAACGCAAAATCGCAAGATCTCGGTGGCCTGTTACTATTCAATGTGGCTTGAGTTCTGTGGCACGTGACGGCGTCGTTTTGAAATCAGATTTTGTTGGTTTCCAGACTGTGACTCCAGTGACTGTGATTGGCCAGCATTGCTCTCAAAGAAATATGAACCGCCAGCGCCAGCCAAAAATTCGTGTCGTTCGCGTACCCCTTTACACAGACATGTGTGTAAATTCTTAGATATCCGTCTAGAGTCCCAAATGAAGATGGCACATGAGCATGTGTTTAATTACTTACACAATATGATAGAATCTTCAGCACAATGTAGTGCCTTTCAGACGGAAGTTCTTAAGGCCACATACTTGGGAAATGTAGACAGCACTTAAAGCTTTTAAGGGATGTAGTTTTAGATTCCATATTGTTAGTTGCCCACAGTCCTAAGTTGCGAAGTATGAATTAAATTATGTGTGGAACATGGTCATTGTGAAGTCCCATTAGGATCAGGCATCACCTCTGGAAGTAACGATAGGAGAGAGATCAGTAAAACTACACTACTAAACTACAAACCGGTTTCGTCTATAAAATTATTAAGGAAATTTTCGAAGCACTCGTACATGGGCATGGAGATCCGATAGAAGAGTTGCTCGAGTCTTATAATAAATGCTACAGGTACGTAACTAATTTGAATATGTTAAGAAGGGTGTTAAGGCCTATTATAGAAGTATTACTGTGAAACGGGCCCTGTGGGCATTAGAATAGCAGATGGAACAAGGATATCTCTGATTGCTGTGGGTACTGGGAAGAGACTGAAGAAAGAGCGATTGATACAGCATGTCGCGACAAGGCATCGTTTATCATGTCGTGAAATAAAGAAAAACTTGATCTTCCAGTTACTACGTGATCTAGCGGTCATATTGTTTATGCTATACCCAGGAAGAAATGAAACAACTATACAATTAAATTTGAGTGGTCCAGACTGCAGCAATCGATATTGGATTGGTCTACACCAAGCAAGCATTGTACGATCCAACGGAATTTTTGAAGGAGGAAGCGTTATAGTGTAAAGATCATTAACTTATAACTTTAATCGCCCTGTTTGGTTTACTATCACCAAAATGAATACGACAATGTATTTAAAACTTCTAGATAAAGGTTTTGAAGTCGCCGTAGCCTAGTAGGTAGTGTGTTGGCTTATTACACGTAAAGCCTGGGTTCGAGCTCCAGGCCAGACGTCTAAACAAAATACAAAAAATATATCTTCGGCGACTTCCTCTCAGCAGATTTCTGGCAAAAGCTCTGAGAGTAATTAAAAATTGCCATGATAAGTTTCTCAAAAATCTGTCGTTCGGAGTCGACTTTAAACTGTAGGTCCCGCTACTCATGTATAAAATTAACACACACAACATAAGTGGTGTGAGAAGCTAGGCCGTAATCCTGACTGAAGTGTTGTAATAACCAATTATGTATGTATGTATGCAATTTCCTTAAGGGGTTTTCTAAATATAGATGCCATTGATGTTATAATTTTTAATTTCGATTAATTTCAAACCAAATGATTATTAAGGCTAATAAAACCATGAACATGAAAAGGAAAACGGTTTTTTACAAGCTCTGAGATTTATGAAACCATTCCCAACTTCGTATATAAAAGCCTTGACTTGTCATTATTGCATGCTAACAACCTTCGTAAAGTTTTTTCTGTTCCTCAACTGGACAGATTAAATTTTAATTTTCTGGTTTTTCTTGTACTATGTTGTTGTTGTTGTTGTTATTCCCTTTGTAGGAATCTCTAGAGAGATTTTTTTTGTTTTTGTTTCTAATAAAGTTGTTTGTTTTATTAGCCTACTCGTTTTTTTTAAGAAAATAAATATTTTTTGTTTCTATTTTATATAGAAGAGGTATTTTTTGTTTGTTTGTTTCCTAAATGTGAATATGTAAATATAGACGTGTACATACCATATGTAAACATATGAAATTACAACAACATATATAATATATGTACTTTGCAAACATACTATCATATACAGTGAACAGCAAAAGTCTTAGTACGGCAATATATTTTAGCAATTTGATGAATTTTAGCCGAAAGTTTGTAAACAAATTTATAGTTTTTATATTTATTTTATTAATTTATTTCTGTTTTATTATAAAACAAAAATTTTTTTTAATGTTTTTCATAAAACAAGAGAGAAATAAGGAAAAGTTTCAGATGACTCCATAGGTACCCCCAAGAAGAACCCTGAGTAAATTTAAAATTCAAACGCCTAATATATGAAAATGTTATCCCTTGTATTTAGTAGAATATCCCTTAAGGTCAAGCACTCCATTTAACCCATTTTCAATTGAATATAGAAGTTTTGTTTAGTGTTTTCTGGTGTCACCATGAACAAGTTTTTCGGTTGACTTTTGTTTGACGTTTAGCGATTACGTTACCGTTCTTTCAAATGATCTCCTAAATACTCTCTTGAAGTCATATCGGGACTTTGTGCAAGAGTATTAAGCCTGTGGGAATTTTTTTTGTCAAAATATGTTTATTGCCTTACTAAGACTACTAAGTTACAAAACGAACTGCCACAACAAACTGTTTCACACGTATTTTAAAAAGCCTAGACTATGCAAAAGCAGAGAATACATACAGCCGTAGAGAATCGTTTGACCGCAGTAGATTTTTTTTACTTCATTTTAAATTTGTTTTAATTTAATTTTATATTCGTAGTTGGTCCCTTTAATCAAGAATAAAATTACCACATATAACATGGGTGGTGTAATAAGCTTGGTTTTAATCCTGACTGTAGGGTGGTAATGAGCAATTTTGTAAGCTAGAGTTCCATTGGGAACCACCTTCGGTTCCTCAGTCCAATATTCTCTTGTCGGAATTCTAGAACCGAATGTTCTATTCCGATAATTATGTCTTCCTAGAAAAGCAGCGTATCATAATTCAGATTGGGCCAGGATTTGACGGCATTGACTCATCCCTTTTAATGGAAGGTCGGAAGGGAACCATCATAGTGGTTTCTCTGCAAGCGCGAAGGGATCAGTATCTTTCTTTAGAGTGAGGACGGATGTTTGGAAAAATCTACTCAACGAAAAGAAAGATACAGAGAGGGAGTCTGTTCTTCTTTGTCGAGAAATTGCAATAAGAAGAGATGTGAGTCATGTATCAGACTATCTAGGAATAACCCAAAGTTAATAACTTGACAGAGCAATGTAGACTCAAGATCATCTTGAACCAAAATAAAGACGCTGTGACGTTGAGAATTTTTGAAACCTTTTTTGGGGTCTTAATGCACCCCAGAATGAAACATTTAGATGCATATCGGGTGCTTGGCAGACTACTATTGTCGTTTCCACCGCGCAGCATCCTGAAGTTATTGAGTATAATAAGCTAGGAGGAGATGTTATAAATATATCACTTGGTCGCAGTACTATAGCACCCCCACATGACAAGAATAATAATAATCCTGTAGGTGAATGACTCTTACCACCATTTGTTGGTATGAATACTGAATACCAAAGACTCCAGAAGCTTATACTAATGGCTCAAAGATGACTGACATGGTGGGCTGTGGTATCTTGATTAAGGGTACCGGTATTAAACTTTCTTATACGCTTACCAACCAGAGCTCTTGGCAATATTAAAAGCTGCGCAATTTTTTTTTAAATGGCGGGATTTTCTCTAAAAATCTCTTGATTTACGCGGATACTCGCTTACGAACGTAGTTTTAACGTCCGCCCTTGTCCATGAATACTGATGATTTCTCAGAGAAATATTGAGATTATTAAAAAGGTAACTCTTATATGGGTTCCGAGACACAGGGATATCGTTGGAATTGCTTTGCTGATAAGCTGGTCAGCTCCGCTACGGAGCTGGCAATCTCCGACATGTTACAAGGCATATGTAGGTTAAATTGGATATTGTCTACTCATTTTAAGTAAAGGCTCTATCTCGTTGGCGGCAGAAAGCTTTTTGCAATATTATCAAAGTTCTGTTGGACACTTATGAATAAGAAAAGGACTGACTCACTTCTGTCCTTAAATCATATGACCATCTATTGCACAGTAGCGATTCTTACGGGCCACAGTCCTATTGGTAGGCATACAAACTAATGATATCTGCAGGAGATGTGGAAAAGACTGCCTTTCATCACATGTGTCAGTGCCCTGATCGTGTCATGAAGAGATGCAGGTTTTTGACTTCTCATTTTCAGGAGATGTGGTTTTGAGGAGAAGGAAAAGACTGCCTTTAATCTCATGTGTCTATGTCCTGCAGTTATAGCACAGTAGCGATTCTTACGGACCACTGTCCTATTGGTAGGCGTACCATCCAATGACTTCTGCAGGAGATGTGGTTTTGAGGAGTAGGAAAAGACTGCCTTTCAACTCATGCGTCAGTGACCTGGTCTTGCCATGAAGAGAAGCAGGTTTGTGACTTCTCATTTTCAGACATCTTTGACTGAGCTTTCTAATATAAGGATTGTTGCAATAGCAAGATTTATTTTGGACTTGGGATGGTTTTTTCTTTGGAATGGTTGACTCTCGAGTAGAATTATTGGTGGTATAACAATGGGCCTTAATGTTTCCCTAAGTAGAGCCTCTTCCTTCGAAAGGATCCGTCAACTAATCTAGCCTGTACTAATTTTGGTACACCTATCGCATGTTCCCCAAAATATTTTAAGTTTTTTACTTTGTTTTTCTGTAGTTTTGTACTCCGAATTTTATAAAAAGTTTACGTGGTCATTTTGGCTTAATGGGCCCTAAATGGGTTAAATTGTAAAAAAAATATTAAAAAACTGCTGTATTTATGCAAATATGTTAACAACTCTTCTATTTGTTTTTCTTTGAGGCCACATAATTTGTTTACAAAATGCTACCTGCCTGAAGAGCAGAACTGAGTTTGAGTCTCTTGGCTCTATGCTTGGAATGTTGAAAATCAAGGAAAAACCAAGAAAAAGTTTTGATAAACAAATCATAGTTATGGCAAGTTATGTCGTAATTGAATTTAAATTGTAGAGAAATGCAAACAATTGTTGCACGAGCTCTGCTTTTTTACACACAAAGTTTTCTTTACGGGGAAATGAAAAAAAAAATTATTATTTGGAATTTTTTTCATTGCGAAATAAATAAAAAGGAGTCTAAATATGAGTAGGAATGAAGTAATTTCGTTTATAATATAGAAGAGCTTTTATCAGAAATGGAAGAGGCTAGACAAAAGCAATTTATGTTATTTCATTCAATTTTTCTGAAAAATAATAAAAGATTTCAACGTAAGGAAACTTAACTGAGCCCAGAAAACTGATGAGACCTCATTCTACTTAGCATGTTAAACAAAGCAATCACTAATGTAAACAACAAATGATTGTCAGAACGGAATTATTTCACATTCACTTTAAAAATGTACTCTACATTCTAAATCATTCTGCCATACAGCAGGCACTTTGCTACAGGGAAATAGCAGAGCGATACAATCACTCAATTCGATCGTGTATAGCAACGCAATTTGCCGCTTTACGCACAAGGCTATGGCAAGCAACGCCTTAAGTATGAGGATCAACGCTATCAAGGATAATCATAATCACCATTGCTGTTCAACGTCTTAAAAATATAAAGGTTGGAGCCAGTCAAGCATGGCCATTATCACCATTGCTGCTGGAAGTGTTTATTGATAGCCATATGATGATTGTAACATCAAGGACAAGGGACATAACTTGGCGTTTCGAAGATCAGACGTCATTTGGCTGCTATAGCACAACTTTAATGGTATGCAGTCGAAACAAAATTGGAGGATTTAAGCATATTGAGTACATCCAAAACCAAGGCCATACGATTTAACACGAGAACCATCAATCACTTCACAATGCAACAGCAACAAACTGCAAAACTCTGGTCATTTTGTTGTTTGGGGAGAGTTATTACAACAAATGATGAAGAAGGCGCTTAAAAGCCAATTAACAGGGAAGACAAGCCTATGGTTAACTGCATACATACATACATTATTAATCAGTCAGGATTACGACTTAGCTTCTCACACCACTTATGTTGTGTGTGATATTTTTATACGTGAGTGAATGGGCCTCCAGTTTAAAGTCGACTCAGAATGACAGATTTTTTGAGAAACTTTTCATGGCAATTTCATTTACTCTCAGAGTTTTTGGCAGAAATCTGCTGAAAGCAAATAGCCCTAGAAATATTTTCTTCATGTTTCGTTTTGTTCGAGGTCTCCGATTCGAGGTCTGGGGTTTGAACCGTGGCCTGACGTCTAATAAGCCAACACACTAACTACTATGGCGACTTTGTTCGTGTATCGTAAAGCAACATAAGACGTCATTTGTTTGCTATCCCACAACTTTAAATGGCATACAGTAGAAACTAAATTAGAGGAACAATACCAACGAACAATACCAACAACTTCACACTGTAACAGCCACGAATAGCAAAAGTCTTGTCATTTTGTTGTATGTGAAGCATTATTACAACAAATAATGGAGAGGGCATTAAAAAGCCCATTAACAGCGCCAGATTAGCCTCTGGACAACTACATACATATATACATAACCCTTTACTCAGGATTACGACCTAGCTTCTCACACCAGTTATGTTGTCTATATTATTTTGATACATGAGAGGCGGAACTATAGTTTAAAGTCGACTTAGAACGAGAGATTTTTTTTGAGAAATTTTTGGTCAAAATTTTTTTATTTGCTCTCAGGAAGTCGTCGAAGAAATATTTTCTTCATATTTCATCTTTTTTCGACGCCTCTGACCTGGGACTTGAACTGTGGCCTTATGTATAATAAAACAACACTCTACCTACAAGACTACTGCGACTCCAACTACCTCTAATGTGGAACTCCCAACTCATTTCCTGGTGCACTAATCTAAATTTTTTCAACAGTTGTGCAAAGGCAGTAGCTTTTGCGCGAAAGTGAGTTGTGAAGTGCAGAAGAGTCTAGATCTGTGATAATGCCACAAATCCACAAGTTTTCTGACTAAACACCATTAAAATGCTAAACGCTGAGTACAATCCGGGCGCTGAGCACAATCAGACTATAATTGAAATCGAGATACGTTGAGGGAAGAGTAGGTGGTGTAGACTTGCAGTGGCAAAAGGAAAATGTGATCATTTGTCAATGGCCTATGCTCCTTATAATAATTTAATTAAAATTCAATACGTCCATAGCCCATAGCCCGTCCCACCGCCCATACAATACAAATCGATTTTATCGCATATAATTTTTCATAACTTTTCATCAAAAGTTTTAAAATTTGGTACATTTGCTCAGATTCATGACAATTGGACATTTTTAATGCACTGCACACAGGAAGCCGTAGCGGACATTTAAAATTATAATGTTTGTCAAGAATCATATAAGTATGCCCGAAGATTTCTGGGAAAATTTAACTTTTCCTGATGATAGCAAATATTATATTTTCAGAGCCAAAGGAAGACAAATCGAGCTCCCTATATGAAGATCATTTGCCTATAGTGAGGCATGGTGGTAAAGCTGGAATAGTTTAGGGGTGTATTGTAGCATGCGAAGTCGATCTGCTTTTTTTTTTTATTAAATTCATCACAAAATATTGCAAAATTGTGCCTGCATAGCCAATTTTATTTCAGCAAAAAAATTACCCTAACTGTACTGGCAATATAGGTAAACAGTCGCTTCTATATAATGTTCTTAAACATTTGCGGACGCCTCCACTACCATCCGAATTCAATTCCATTGAATATCTGTGGGATTTATTAGAAAAGAAAGTTAGGCAGCATCAAGCAGAAATGGACCCAAGTATATTACCCAAGAATACCCTAAAAAATAAGTTCATAGTATGCTAAAAAGATCCTCCTTTGAACTTGAGCATATGTGTGGAAAGTCAAGCACCGCATCAAAACAAATGGCGACAGGAGTTTCATGGACTCTCTACACTGTGTACGACGACGCAACAATCGCTTCTACTGGGTTCCGAGCCAGTATAGCATAGGAAGAAATAAAAAACGGACGAACTGGATCGAAAGGGATCGGCGATGTCTGAGCTAGAGACGATAGAAGGAATTTATGCGCCTCTACAAGTTTCCTTTTCCAAAATGGAAAAAGAAGCAAGGAATTAAACAAACCATAGGTGGTCTAGCATATATAGTTGCCGAATTTCAAAAATGCTATGGACAGCAGAAAAACCAAGGAACTACTTGAGTTCGACAAGAGAACGATCCGCACTCTAGTAAGGATTCTAACCGGACACTGCTCTATTGGTAATTTCGCAGCAGAAAAACCAAGGAACTACTTGAGTTCGCCAAGAGAATGATTGGCAATCTAAAAAGAATTCTAACGGGATACTGTTCTATTGGCAATTTCACAACATGAAAACCAAGGAACTACTTGAGTTCGACAAGAGAATGATTCGCACTCTAACACGGATTCTAACGGGACTCTACTCTATTGTCAATTTCACTGACAAGGTCGGTACGACCCATCAGGATTACTGCAGAAGCTAACATAATGTGGAAGAAACGGAATCGTAATATTATTTTTTATGTGAGTGCCCTGCACTTTAAAACACATGTCATCGATTTTTGGGGTAGCTTAACGTTTGAAGGTCTGGATGTGGTGGCGAACGTGACACTAAGGGACTGGACTGTTTCATCCGAAGCTCGGGGTGGTTTAAATCTACAGCTAAAGAATCATTACAAGGAGGCTTACCTCATACTGTTTAACACAAATGGCAATAAAGGCCACAGAGTGAACTTGCCTGTGAATGGCCAGCAATCCGCTAACATATCCTTGCCTATGCTAAACAAATCGTTAGAGGTTTTGAAATGCAAAGGGTACTTGCTCTGCCAGCTATTAAAAAAGCAAAATATTTCAATTGTTAGAAGTTTTAAAATTAATTTTTATATTGAAATACGGTAAAAAGCCAACTGAGGATAAGAGCGATATGTTTGTAATTAAATTTCGTGTCAGACGTTCTGAGGAAACGGCTTGTCAGACGGAAGAGAAAGATTTCGAATTAGCGGCCACAAATATGACAGAAATATCTACCACAGCCACTCTTAGTGACCCAACTTATTTTTCACATGGGGAGGTAAACAATATGTTTCACTTTAAGTCGTCAAGCAAACAATGAAGCCATAATGGCTGCTGTTACCAAAGCTGTAGCTGCTGCTGCTAAAGCTGCTGCCGAAAATCATTTAAATTTAGGCCACTTTTCTTTGCTGCACCCCACGCATACTAGCATTAGAAAATAATCCAATTTAGCTAGTATCAGATCCTTCCGTATGCGATGAAGTTGATTATTGTAAGACGAATTCTTTAAATCCTAACCTCAACTATGGTCCTTCTGTAGAAACCTCTGATGTAAATGGTCTGCAACAGCAGCAACAATTAGCCCAAAACTGGCCTATGCAGGAGGTGGAGAAGCAAATGAAAGTAATGCCGAAGACAACGAGAATAAAATGGAAAAGGAAGAGGATTGTAAATTTATGAAAAATTCATGGAATGCTAATAATGATAATGTGCAAGTTTCGATGTTGCAAAACGTCAATCGATTAATAGAAGATTTGTTAAAGCCCGACAAAGCGGTGAAGCTACCAATAGAAACACAGTCATACGATAAGCTTAACAAGGAAATTGGGCAAAACAATGTTTGGAATTTGCAACACGAAAATGTTGAGTTCAAAAACCCTATGGCAATATGGCTAAGGAAAATGCTAAAATTTGGCAGCACAAATCTTCAATGGAACAGCAAGATGGAAAGCCTATTGAACAATCTGAAACTATAATTTTTTATTTAAATATTTTGTCTTTATTTTGTTATTACCAGGAACGTATTTTAATTATGTTTTATGTTATATCATGAGATAAAATAGATGCACACATACATATATACATCGAACTTATCACACCACTTATGCTATATTTGTTAATTTTATACATGAGTAACGGGACCTACAGTTTAAGGTCGACAGATTTTTTCACAAACTTTTCATGGCAAATTTATTTACTCTTAGAGTTTTGACTAGAAAACTGTTGAGAGAAAGTCGCTGAAGATATATTTTTTCATATTTCGTTTTGTTGGAGATGTCTGACCTGGGGTTTGAACCGAGTTTTCACGTCTAATAAGTCAACACACTAATAGTTGTAGTTTTTCTTTATTTTCTACAATACAGATTTTTAGAGTTACAAAATTACGTGAAGTCGCCGTAGTCTAGTAGGCAGTTTGTTGCCTTATTAGACGTAAAGCCAGGGTTCGAGCCCCAGGACAGACGTCAAGCCAAAATACGAAAACTATTTCTGCGGAGACTTCATCCTTCGGTGACTTACACCACAAAGCCAAATTAAAGCATTACCGGAGGGAGACGACAGTGACACAACATAATGAGACACTTGTACATATAAATATTGTTCCTTTCTTTTTAATGAAAATAAATTGAAGAAAACAAAGCCAGACAAATTTTAAAACAAAACGCAAAAACAAAATACAAAAACATTAATAATTAATTCATAATGAAGAAAAATTTTCATAATAACAATCAAATTAAAAATTGTGTAAATCTCCCGGCTGACAGACATTCTTTACAATAGATAGCAGACAATAATTTTGGTATCATTAAAACAAGCCGATGACATGACGAAAACTGTAATCGAAAAGAATGTTGAAATTGCAACAAAGAAATAAATCTTGATTAAAGGGGACGTGTAAACTTAGAGGCAATTCCAATACGTATCATCGCTAATTACCGACTTTGTCACAAAATGATAACTTCTGGTTGGCACGTATCACTTCTCAGAAGGTGCGAATCAAAGATCAGCATTGAATCGTTTTTTTTTCGCTACTCATAAGTACTCGTGAAAGTCGCCGTAGTCTAGTAGGTAGTGTGTTGGCTTTTTAGACGTAAAGCCAGGGTTCAAGCCTTAGGCCAGACATCAAAGCAAACTACAAAAACTATTCCTTCGACGACTTCCTCTCAGCAGATTTCTGGCAAAAACTCTGGGAGTAAATAAAATTGCCATGAAAAAGTTTCTCAAATAAATCTGTCGTTCGGAGTCGACTTTGAACTGTAGGTCCCGCCACTCATGTATAAAATTAACATACACAACATAAGTGGTGTGAGAAACTAGGACGATGTACAATGGGTCAATTCGATCTCCGGGCATAGCTGCCAGATTTGACGATTTATCGTCATTTTGACGATTTTGAGCTCCAAAAATATCATATTGACGATTTGACGATTTATGCCCTTATTTTGACGATTTTTAGAAATTAAAAATTTACATCATATTCCTAACTTTAGTACATTAAAAGCCACTTTAAGTATCATATTTTTAAGTTACTTTCGAATACATGTGATGATTTTTCTTTTTTATTCATTTTTAATCCCTTAAAAGCCAACAAATTACAAGTCCTAAGTAACCTTGCAGTTCAGAATAATTTATCACTTGTCGTTGCAGACAATTTTAAAAATTCGAGTTCAGCTTCTAATATTACCATCGGAAGAACAAAGGCAAGCGCCGTTATTTTTGTTCGTACGACCAACACTCAGGGGATGGACGGCATTGTGTTTGGAACTATGAACATATGTTATGGGAAGAAAGAAAAAGAGAACAGCGTTTTTGGACACTAGGCTTGTATATTTTTGTACCATAAGTAATAGGAAAGACCTCTGCAGGAATTGAGTTCCACATACGAATATTCCGACTAAAAAATGTATTTTTACTGTAAAGCAGTATGCGATCCACCGGCCAATCGACCACATACGGACGTGCTTGAAAAGCGAGCGTTACGGAAGAATATATGA
Source organism: Sarcophaga carnaria (assembly GCA_958299815.1). NCBI lineage: Eukaryota > Metazoa > Arthropoda > Insecta > Diptera > Sarcophagidae > Sarcophaga > Sarcophaga carnaria. Next base: position 18,308,137 of record OY283149.1, on the reverse strand, counting down.
TTTTGCGAACAAGTCCCCTTATTTTGTTCGAGCAAAATCCTTTTGTAGTAGCGATAGAACCACATTGCAACGATGCTCCAATGATTTAATGAAGTTGAATAAACTACCGTATTTAACGAGCTACTAAGGCCTCTCCTGTACACGGTCGAGAAACCTTAAAATAGACGTTGAGGCACCGACCCATACATGAGAGTTGTATTCCAGTCTCGGTCGGTTATAAATAGTGTAAATAGTAAGATCAGATGATAAGATCTTAAGAAGGAACTGAAGGAACTGAAAAATGTGTTGGTTCTAGCCAACATTACACTGAATTTTCATGCTCAGAATGAGCTTCTGACTCCTTTACACCACCCATAGATAAGATTAAGATGATGCAATATTATTGCTGCCCTTATGTGTCAATAAACAACACTGGGATAGATTGTTTAAACCTTAAACAATTTTTTCCTGAAAATGATATAAAATTTCTCCATTTTTGAAAAAAAAAATTAATAAATGAAGATGAGGGACGCTAGCTTTTAATTTCTAAAATTTTTTTGTTAAATGTGTTGTTTTTGAACTCACATATGTACATACATTGACTTTATATGTTTTACTACACTAGAAATAATTTTGGTTTTTAAAAACTTTTAATTTATTTTTTCTAACGATTTTTTGACGAGTTCAATAAACGTCTTTGACGATTTTGACGATTTTTCTCAAATATTTGACGATTTGGTGTCTCATTTATCTGGCAGCTATGCACACAACATAAGTGGTGTGAGAAACTAGGACGTTGTACAATGGATTAATTCGACAACCGTGTACTGTACTTGTCTTAATTGACAAGTAAACGTCCTCTAACCTAACCTAACAAAATTACGTTGATGTCTGCAGACGTTTTATGCCTAGTGTTTTGTATTTAAAACTTAATGTTTCGTAGAATTATTTTTTTTTTAAATTAATTTGTTTATTCATCTTTCTAATTAAGTTTAATAAAACATTTTAATTTTAAATGTTCCAAATTTAATTAATAATCCACAGTGACAGTTGTTACTGCATGACTAGCTTACAGTTTATTTGTTTATAAGTTTTTTAGTTACACTTTCACTTTCACATACACATTTACATTTTATTTTCTCATATTTCCTAGAAACCTGTTACAGGAATTAAAATGAAAACAAGAAACCTGCTTAAGCGCCGTAATGTATGCTTTGTTATTTATTTATTTACATTTTTTTTGCTATTACTTTAATGTATTTTTAATGTTTCTATATTTTCGGCATACTTTCATAAATATTTTATGTTTTGTTTTCCTTTTTTTTTTTTTTGAAACACACTTGTTATCATGTTACAATAAAACAAAAGCACATACATTACATTTATGTTTCCAAAAAAAAAAAATACAAATAATTTTACTCTGCTTTAAGAACACTTTTTTGATGTTAAATTTTCTTTGGAATTTTTTAAAAATATTGCTAATTTTTTATTCGGCTTTTGAAATGGTTTTATATTCTTTAAAAAGAATTTATTTCATCACTTCTTTTTTTCAATAAAAATTCCTTTGACATTTTTTACTTTCAATAGCACTTTGTTTAATTACGCTTAGTTTTCAAATTCTTTCCTTTTATTTTCTTTTTCTTTTAATTATTTTCATTTTTTATTTTTCTTTCGCGTACCTTGCTTCACTGTTTTCCTTTTCTTATAAAATTAACACAACAAATGCAATTAAAAACAAATATTTGACCACCACAATATCCTTCTTTTTTTTATTTTTCCATCATTTTTAACGATTCCTTTTCTGTTTTAAAATTTTTTAGTTTTTTAATTTTTTTTTTAATCAAAACCAAGAGAAAAAAAAAATTCACCTTTATTTAGACTGCGCTCCAGGTTCGCTATGTTCTGTTCGATGTCAAGTAGCATCTGTTGATCATCATCCAAACTTTGACTGCTGCAACTTATGCTTTGCTGTTGTATAGAACGTACCAAATTTGTTGGCTCAAAATTGCCTGCAGCATCATCGGGAGAAACATATTTCGCTTCAAATGTTACTATAACCTGCAAATATACACACAGTAACACATACAATCATAAGTAAAAAGAAAACAACAACAAAAAACACATCTATAGTTACGCTTAATAAAAATCCTATAAAGAGAGCATAACAGTAATAGTACTTATACATACATATTTACGTACTATATCGCTACCTTAATATAGAATGTTCATAAAATTTATAAAAGTGTGTTAAATAGGGAAGGGTTTTGCTAAAAAATTTATTTTAAATTGACAGCGATCACCTTGTAGGAGCTACAACTGTCAAATTAGTTGTCATTTATTCACACTCTTTTACCAAAACACCGTTACAGTCAACAATCAGTTGAAGACTGACCCGAATTTCCATTGAAAAACCATCTTCAGCCTTTAGGCCCATTTCTGAATGAATGGATACGTGAACAAACAAACAAATTTACGACGATACCAATGTTTGGTGCGGATTTTGGACTGGAGGCGCCATCGGTCAATATTTCTTTGAAAACTAATTGGCCAGGCCATCTGGATACTACATACATACATACATAATTAGTCATTACAACCCTTCAGTCAGGATTACGGCCTAGCTTCTCACACCACTAATGTTGTGTGCGTTAATTTTTATACATGAGTGGTGGGACCTACAGTTTAAAGTCGACTACGAACGACAGATGTTTGCGAAACTTTTCATGGCAATTTTATTTATTCTCAGAGTTTTTGCCAGAAATCTGCTGAGAGGAAGTAGCCGAAGAAATACTTTCTGTATTTTGTTTTGATGTCTGGCCTGGGGCTCGAACCCTGGCCAACACACTACCTACTAGACTACGGCGACTTCTGGATACTGCATACATACGTATATTGGGTTGATCGGAAAGTAATTTTTTTTTCTTTTTTTGGGAAAATGAAATACAGTTTTCCATACATCGAGCCTCGAGGATAATACCAGGCCTTTCAAGTGGTCATTAACTGTTCCGATCTCACGTATTGTTATTTGCCGGTTCGCATCAATTAATGCGCTTTATCGCGTCTTTATCAGTTTCAACCTACCTTCCTGAACGTAATGCATAATCGATATTAAAATTGCCGAATCGAAATTTAGCGAACCAGTTCTGACACAGGCGTACTATCAACACACCTTCTCCATACACATCAGCCAATTTCTTTCTGGCTTGCAGAGCATTTTTACACTTTCTGTAGTAAAACAGTAAGATATGTCGCAAATGCTAGTTATCGCTGTCCATATTTAAAAGGGCACCAATCAGAAACTATTGCGTAGAATTAATTGGAATTTTTCACACACAAGCCTTGCTATATGAGCTCTCAAAGCATATACGGCTTAAGCATGAATTTGGCTACAAAGAAATACAATTAATTCCTCTGTCTTGAAAAAAAGGAATTATTTTCCGAACAACCCAATATAATTAAGCATTACAAGCCTTCAGCCAGGCTTACGATCATACATGAGTGGCGGGACCTACAATTTAAAGTTGACTCAGATTTTTTAATCATCTCTTTATGCCGTACTCTATTGTGAGATGTTTGGTTGACGTCTTACGAAAAGTAATTTCCTGCTTTCAGCTTTTTACCAATCTTCTTATAAAGACTTTAAAAGACTTCTGAGAAAAAGAGTTCCACCTGTGGATACCTACATACATAATGGCTCATTACACCCCTTCAGTCAGGATTCTCACTCCACTTATGTTGTGTGCGTTAATTTTTATGCATGAGTGGTGGGACCTACAGTTTAAAGTCGATTCCGAACGACAGATTTTTGAGAATATTTTTACTCTCAGAATTTTTGCTGAGAGGAAGTTGCCGAAGAAATATTTTGTCATATTTCGTTTAGCTGGAGAAGCCTGACCTGGGGTTTGAACAGAGGCCTGCCTACTAGACCACGGCGACTTCCATCTATGGATAGGGCGGCTAAAGATCAAATCTAAGATCTAAATCAACCACGAACTGATGTGCCTTATATTGCGTAAAAAATCGATTTTTTGAGAACCATGATTTGGTGCAATTGATTTGGATACTCTACGGTTATTAATGTTCACCTACACCCATTCTTGTAAACGGCGGAGAAGCCGTAAAATAGGCTTCAAGGAGCGGTCGATACAATTAAATTGTATTTCATTTTCGAACGGTTAAGCTGGATTTACCCATCGTTTCGGAACAAAATTTTTGTAACCTTGTTTTTAGAGAACAACTGTTCGAAGTGGGTGAATTGTTTTGGAACAAACTTTCTCAATGGGTGAATCCAGCTTTATAAGCAGTGTGAGTGAGAAGCTCTGATGGGGTGAACTTTTTCTTGTACTGTCTTAAGAAGCCGAAACACTTTTGCTACACTTGAAAAATATGCAGAATTTTTAAAACTGTAGTTTATTACCTACATTTGTGTTTTACCCACCTTGTGTTCAAAATTTTATGACGGCATTCGTTTCTATATATTTGAAGGTGAGCGTCGATTGCCCAGTACTGTGACATAAAACAGATTTAACGTTCAAATTATATTGCGAATCTTTCCAGTTGTTGATACCAGTAGAATTGGCTATTCGTGGCAATGAGAAGGAAAAATGAGCTTGGAAGGAGGAAAGTATTCCTGCCAGTGATGGGTATAGAATTCTTCTGTTGAATGGCAAGAGTATACTCGCAGTGGAAGGCAAGATAAGCAAGGCGATCCCTTCTCCAATCAAATGGGTTTATTGCAATCTCCCTTTGACAGCATAGAGTCAAAAAACTTATTTTCGTATACAATATGTAGATTCTTTGATAATGAGAATGAATCGTACCAGAAATCATACTTGGAATCTGTGATAAATTAATGATACCCAGTAGGATCAAGCCCTGAGCACGGGCAGTTCAATAGATTGCAAGGTCGCAGTATTACACATACATACATAATTGGTCATTACAACACTTCAGTCAGGATTACGGCCCTAGTTCCTCACAGCAATTATGTTGTGTGTGTTAATTTTATGCATGAGTAGCGAGACCTACACCTTTTTGAGAAACTTTTCATGGCAATTTTATTCCACTCTCAGAGTTTTTACCAGAAATCTGCTGAGAGGAAGTCGTCGAAGAAATATTTTTTTATATTTTCGTTTTGATGTCTAACCTAGGGTTTGAACCGTGGCCTTGCGTCTAATAAGATCTGATCTAATCTGAGATATCACTGGATATTCAATTGACCTGGAGGACACATTTATGGAAAGAAGGCGTGCAGGGAAATTCTGGATGTAATATCATGATGACCAGACCAATGGTGATATATGGGACCATTGTTTGGGTAGACATCGTAAAGCTTTAACCAACTCAGATGGAGTGTAAGAAAATACAACAAGAGTATGTTGATAATGAGAACCTTTACTAGAGTGGCTATGGAGACTTTGTTGTTATTAAGACCCTTGCAGACTCTTGAGGTTTACACTGATGACTCAAATTCGTAGATGAAATTTCAGGCGGTATAGATACAATACAGATGTTTGCTTGCGGACTTACTTTAACTTAAAATCTGTATTGTCACGGTCTTTTACTTTCGATGTTCTTTTCCAATGTATTACAAATTTTTTTTTTGTTATGTGGTAAGGAAAAACTAAGCTTTTTTAGGAAAATGTGTTAAATTTTTCTCGAAAACCGCGTAAAAATAACTCAAAAAAAGTATAGCTAGAGGAGCTATTGACTGTTAGCTTAGGTTGGATACGGGAAGTTAATCGAAATTTGATCTCAAAAGAATTTTTAATAAATGTTGTGTGGATTTTGAAGCAAAAGCATTAGGGACCTTATAATTTAAGGAAACGATATACATACAAGGCTTGTTTATACCTTCCTCTTTTTGTATTGTATATTGGCGGAGAGAGCTAGGGAGAGCATAGTACTGTGGAAGCAACAGTTTGTTGTTATGCGCACAACAAGTGTTTTTTCACTCTCTTTCTATATATTTCTCTCTTAATATTGCCCATCATATCTCTTTTTCCACTTTATGCTTTTCCCTAGTTTGTATGCATGTTAATGCATTCGTATGTGTGTGTGTACAAATTTCCCAACATAAACCTGTCACGTTTTACTTTTACCGGGATAAGGTCATTGTTAAATGTATTCATGATGAAGTTGAGATTTCCTTGACTTTTCATTAACGGTAGTATATCTATCACATTTATACCCTGCTCGCTTCACTTTACACAGTTCTACGGCTGTGTTACGAGGTCATAAGCAACAGGTTAAATGTGACTAATAATTTGTCTTACTTTATTACAACAATAACATTGGAAAAGATATTATAACAGGCATGTTTAAATTGTCTTCGTCTTCATTTACTCTCCATTAAGTGTTTCAGTCTCTCTCTCTTCTATGTCTCTCGCTTGTATCCCACTTTTCTATGGTAAAAGTTCTACAATAAATATTTGAATATTTGACAATGGCAGTGGCAGTGGCAGTGGCAGTGGCAGTGGCAGTTAAAGAGCATTCACTTAATTGTGAATTCTAACAATGATTGAGTGGGATTATTAAAACAGAACACTTGTTAATTAAGGAATTAAAAAGTAATTAAAATATATTCGAATGGCATAAGTCGACCTGTTTAAAGGCGCTACAGTAATTGTAAAGTAAGAAAAAAGTAACAAAGTTCCAGGCGTTGAATTTCTTCAACGATAGGATACAATTTTTGATCATCGTTTATACGATCGCTACTCTCTAACTATGTGTTTAGGATCGCTAACTATTCCTAGTTTACGCATGGACAGTTTGCTGTCAAAATAAACGGTAATTGCAAGAGTTGTCTTGTTCTATTCCATTGTGAGTTCTAACATATAGCATCTGTAGTGGTAAAGTGGCTAGATTTGGTTAGCGGGTAGATTGCCGTTCACAGGCAAGTTCACTCAGTGGTCCATATGGCCATATACATACATAAGTAAGCCTCCTGCCACGATATGTTAGTAGTGAGTTTCAACCACCTCGAGCTTCGAATGAAACCGACCAGTTCCCTTAGCAGCACATTTGTCATCATGTCCAGTTCTTCAAACGTTTTGTCACCCAAAATCCGATGACGTCTGTTTTGAAGTGCAAGGCACTCAGATAAAAGTTGTTGCACCGATCCCGTTTCTTTCATATCCTGGCAGCTTCTGGTAGTTTGTCAGCTAAACTGCCAATACCGCAGTGTCTCATTAGAATTCCTGTTAGAGTGCGAACTGTTGCTTAGTTTTCCAGCTGTCTACATCTGAACACAGCAGTTTAGAAATTCAGAAACCAAGTTTGTTGCACCACCTATGGCTTGTTGAATTCCATGCTGCTTTTTTCAATTTGGAAAAGCATTCTTGTAGGGACGCATATACCCTCGCTATCATCTCTTCTTCAGACATACTCGCTACCTTTCGTGCCACTTCGTCTATTTTTTCGTTCCCCTCCCTGCCACAATGGTCCGGAACCCAGTAGAGGCGGTTGTTGTAGCGACGTATACAGTGTAGACAGAATATGCAACTCCTGCAGCCCTTTTATTTAGCGAGATGGTATCCCAGCACATTGATTGCTGTTTGACGGTCCACACATATGATCAATTTCGAAGGAGGAAGGTCTCTGGTTTAAATAATACGTGCATCTTGTTCAAAAGCGAAAATCTCCGCCTGAAATTCACTGGTCTGGTTGGGTAACCTGTTTGTTCAGTGCCAATTTATCGGGATAGGCCCCAGATACAGTTCCTAGTGATAATGTTAGTTTCACTTTTAAAGTCATCTTCGTCTTCCCGTTTCGAATGATAGTACCTATTGGCCTGTTTTTTTTACTGAACGTGTTATTAGATGTGGTTTACGACCGGAATATACATAGGGCCCCGCGAAGATATCCATCTATTCAGTCTTGCAGTCATCCAACAACAAAAATTTTTTCGTAAATTTTGTTTAAAAAATTTGATGTTTCTACCAGGCGCACAGAATCCTGTAGCAAGGGGGTATTTGGCAAAGTATTTTCTTTAAGTTGTTATAACTTTTCAACGAAGGCACCAATTTTTATAAAATTGGTATCAAATGAAAGCTACAAACATTAACTCTTATTGTAAATATTCAAATTTTTGCCACGCCCACGTTAAGATATTTAAGCAAATTTGATGTAAACTCTTATAACTTTGCGTGTTTGACATCAATTTTCATAAATTTGGTAGCAAACGAAAGCTTAGAACCTAAATTTACATTCTCCTCTAACACCCAGTGGTGCCACGCCCACCGAATCATGTTTAGATAGACTAAATGTGTTAGCTTATTACTTTGCATGTTTCGAAGAAGAAGAAGGGTGGGCGTGGCAAATAATATAAGAAGATGAAAGTCCGGGTTCTTAGCTTTTATTTGCTACCAAACTTATGACAATTTATGCTGTTCAAGCAAAGTTTTTACAATTTTTGCCACGCCCACTTTAAGATATTTAAGAAATTTGATGTAAACTCTTGTAACTTTGCCTGTTTGGCATAAATTTCAAAAATTTGGTAGCAAACTAAAGCTAGGAGCCTATAGTTACAGTTTCTTCTAACATACAGTGCTCCCACGCCCAATTAATTATGTTTAGATAGGCTGAATGTGTTAGCTTATTAGTTTGCGATTTACGAAGAAGAAGAAGCAGAGGAAGAAGGGTGGGCGTGGCAAATAATATAAGAAAATGAAGGTCCGGGTTCTTAGCTTCTATTTGCTACCAAATTAATGACAATTGATGCTGTATAACCACAATTTTTGCCACGCCCATTTTCATGGCATAGGCCTTCTATGAAACTTATGATTTTCGAAGGGATTCCTCTTCATTGCAAGATATTGCAGGTCATATCATAGTTTAGTTTATCTTAGGCCTTCTTCAAAATTTCTCAAGCATTTTTTGGCAAGCTGTGCTCTGTAGCTTGTTTCATAGTAACACGTATCTTGATTATATGGTGGACGTATAGGCTACGAGATATGAATTACGTTTGCTGGTGCTATAAAATCGACATCTAAAAGAAAATACTTTTCTTTTAGCACTCGACTCTGTATCTTAAGTTTAAAGTTAGCTTTATGGCCACCAAGATTCATTTTCTTGTAAAGGATTGATGATTTAAAAGTTTAAACTTAAAAATGCAAAAAAAAAACAAAAACGGTTTGAAATTGTGCCAAATTTGTTCTTTTGTTGTGAAGTACAATTGTTCCGTTTGGAAATGAAGTATTATTTCGTTCATAAGGCTGCCGCGGCTGGCCTCACAGTACTTCATTCGATCGGACCAATTTTCGTGTACTTTTTTGGCCATAGCTACACCAACGTTGGCCTTAAAATGCTAAATTGTCTCTGGTTTGTCGACATAACACTTTTCCTTAACGAAGCCCCACAGAAAATAGTCCCGCGGTGTCAAATGGCAGGTTCTTGGCGGCCAATTGACGTCACCATTTCGGCTAATTAAACGGCCATCAAACATTTGACGCAATACATCGATTGTGGCATGAGATGTGTGGCATGTTACACCATCCAGTTGAAACCAAACATCGTTCACATCAATAGCATGAAGAGCGGGTACTAAAAAATTGATTATCAGGGTATGATAGGTGTCTCCATTGACCGCCCTAATTTTCAAAGAAATTTGAGCCAATAATGCCTCCACTCCACAAGCCACACCAAACAGTCACTCGTAAGAGGTGCATAGGCTTCTGTTAGACCACGTGTGGGTTTTCTAAGCCCCAAATACGGCAATTTTGTTTGTTAACGTATCCACCAAGATGAAATTGTTCTTTATCCAAAATGATGATTTTTTTTTAAATCGTCTTCATCGTGCAGTTTCTCGTTGGCCCATCTAGAGAAGCGAAAAACAAAGCGGATGGTCATGAGCCCTCAATTCTTGAACCAATTGAAATTTGTAAAGCATCTTACCGAGATCTTTCCGCAAAATTCAACGTAAACTGGTGCGTGAAATGGTCAATTCTTGAGAACGATGAGGAGTTGATGTTAATGGATTCTCATGGATTCTCGGGTGTACGCACTATACGAGCACGCCCTCGTCTTGGCGCATCAACAATGAAATCAGCTTCAGAAACTTTAACAATAAACTTGCTTATACCGGTCACTGTTGATTCTTCTCCGCCACCAAATTTTGTACGACATTTTCTTTAAATTTCCAATCAATTGTCTATATTTTGGAAATAAATTTGCAATAAATGCTCAATCGTAAATCGATTCATTAAGTTCAGTGGAGATAATATACTGAATTTTGTGGCAGAATATAATGACATAAGTATTGCCAGATTCGATGGTTGTAATTTAAACTGAAAGATGGCCCACCCGATATAAGGAAATGCTCTTCTATAACAGTCCTTGCCATTAATCATGCCGGTGTACTTCGCAATTCTTCTTTTTATCGGGTCCGCCATCTAACTTTTTTTTCAACTAGTGCTTATTTCGTGAATGGTAACACTTAGCTCATGTCTAATTTGACAGATAATTAGTTTTATCCTTCCGCTGAACGAATATGGTTGTGTATACGCTTGAACAACGCTGGGAAATATCGCAACATTACTTTAAAAATCATTTTAATGCAGAATGTGTGCGAAAATTGCGTACGGATTTTGGAAGAAGAGAAGCACCCTCAGCTCCGTATGTTCGTTATCTTGTCAAAAAAGTGAACGAAACTGGCATCCTCATCGATAAACCAAAGCGTGAAAAGCCAAAAACAGTGCGTACACCCGAGAATATTGTTGCTGTGGCAGAAAGGGTGCGTGAAGCGCCATCGACATCAATTCACCGTCGTTCTCAACAATTGAACATTTCGGAGACATCATTGAGACGAATTTTGCATAAAGACCTTGGTATGACGCCATACAAAGTCCAATTGGTTCAGGAGTTGAAGCCAATTGACCATCCAATGCGTTTTCGCTTCGCTAAGTGGGCCTGCGATCGACTTACAGAAGATGCCGATTTTGGCAAAAAAAATCATCTTTTCAGATGAAGCTCATTTTGATCTTGGCAGGTATGTAAACAAGCAAAATTGTCGCATTTGGGGCACAGAAAACCCGCACGCATAGATTGAAAAGCCGACGCACCCAAAACGAGTCACTGTTTGATGCGGATTTTGGTCCAGAGGCATAATTGGGCCATTTTTCTTCGAAAATGAGCAAGGAGTGGCCGTTACGGTCAATGGCGATCGTCATCGGGCTATGTTGAACGAATTTTTGTTCACAAAAATTGAAGAGGAGGATATTGGCAACATTTGGTTTCAACAGGACGGCGATACGTGCCAGACAGCCGAAGCTACACTCGATGTTTTGCGCCATGTTTTTGAAGACCGCATTATCAACCCCAAAGCTGATGTCGTTTGGCCACCTCGGAGCTGCGATTTGACGCCGTTGGACTATTATTTGTGGGGTGCCGTCAAAGATAAGTGTTACGCGGACAAGCCGGAGACAATTGACGCTTTAAAGGACAATATTCGTGAAGCCATTGGTGAAATACAGCTGCACACAATCAATAATGTGCTTAAAATTGGACCGATCGTGTAGGCTACTGAATGGCCAGCCGAGGCAGCCATTTGAATGAAATTATTTTTCATTATTAACCGGAAGGATTGTACTTTCAAATAAAAAAAGAAATTTGAGAAAATATTCAGTAGTTTTTTTTAAAGCATTTTCAAAAAAAAAGTTATTTGGCGGACCCTTTATTAGAACTAATGTGTTCAATATTGTAAAAATGTTTATGTATGTATGTCCCTCCTAAATGTTTACGTATGTATTTATTTAAAGAAACCTTGTTTGCAATGTAATTGCGTTTGACAAGTCCAATAAATATGACATTTGTTGCACACATGTAACATTGAAAATTAAAAATATTGACCACGGTTTCCGGTTTTCTAAAGGCTACAATTCCATCATTGGGCCCTATAAGGTTCTCTTGCAAACATTTTAAACATTTTTCTCTTTGTATGTATGTGACTCTCTTAAATGTTCTCTAAACAAAGCCACATTTCCAGCAGACAGTGTGTGTAACCGTTTGAACGATTAACAAACATTGTCCTCAACATCGACCTTTAATGTTAAAACAATGGCAACAAAGTTGCAACCATAACAACACCAACAAGGATAATAAAAATAACAACAAACAAGCTTTGGTATTAAAAGTAAAGAACCATAATTTTTTATTTATTCTACCCTTCTCACCTTTTTTGTTGTTATATACAAATGGGGGGACTTTAAAATAAGCGACAGGGTGTTATGACTAAAACAAAGTCTAAACAGCCTCCTACTCTGTCTACTGTTTAAAGAGATAAAAGCAAATGAGAAGAGCAATAAACGAGGTACAAAAGGAGACAAAAGTTGACACAGACAAATTAGTCTTGTCCAATGCAGAGAACGTGGTAAGCATGAGAAATATACGACAAGTAATACTAAATTAAACACTTTTTTAAATACAATGCTTTGTTATATTTGCATGAATTTGAGGGATTGAACGCAAAAGTAAGAATTAGGTAACGAAGGCTTATAATAGTATTCTTCCCTATGGATGCAAGATGTGGGGTACTTCCATAGGGATATGGGAGCCTTTGAAATGATTTTTGTTGAAATCTTGCATCATCTCTAAAGCTGGACGAATAAGTCAATACATTTATGGAGGCATCAGAGTTAAATACCCAACAAAGGCAAGAAGCACAATCAAAAAACTATGGATAAAGTCAACGATTCCTTAACAATTTCGGTTTTGCTTGGTGTCATTGAATGGCTACAGGGATAATCAAAATTGCAGTGCTTAAACGATGGAAAATCCTTTTCAGTATGTGGAGAAAACTTTGTATTCCTCTGATATTACTGGTTGTTGTTGTTGTAACAGTTCGGCTGATGTCTCCGGAAGCTTTCCCTTGGCAAAAAACTTCCGGTTGATACAGTCTGTTCTGACAGAGTTATTGCTATATTTGAAATAGCTAGCACGTGTTAATTTTTTTTTGCCATTTGGTGATGTTCATGTTGATGATATTCAACAAGGATGGAATGAGTATATCAAGAAAAACTGATTTCCGAATATAATTAATTTGCGAAATAATATATATAATGCACGGTGTATAGTATTGTTACGAAAATGAAAAATCAAGATACTGGTGTTTTGCTTTTAAATCGCTTAACATTAAAATTGTCAACAAAAGCTACAAAAACAAAACAATGCAGTAAACAAACCTGTTTACAAATTATTGTACTGCTTAATATAACAACAAACACCAGCACAAAAAATGGTAAACAGGTAAACAAAAATATACATCAACAACACTACAAGAATTTAGTCAACGATGTTTACATTTATAGAGATTTCGAGAAGGCGATGTCATGAACATTCGCCATCAAGAAAATTCATCAGACTGTTTACTTTGCCATATAAAACGCAAGACAAAGCAGGCAACGGAGTCAGTAAAAGTTCGGTCAGTCTTGTGTGATCACGCGGTTCGTTTGAAGAAGACGATCGTGGTTTGAAGATATCCATTACAAAGATCTGTCGAATAATTCTCTCGTAATTGTTATTGTTTATGCAAAGGGTATAAACAGAGGAATAACAAAGAAAAGCAATTGTTGTTGTTTACATCAAGTTGTGAACAGTGGCTTACAGAATTGTGCGAACAGTAAAGGATTTAATTAAAACTAAACACAGTTTCATTTTTATTTTATTTGCAACCTACGAGCTCATATTTTAAACGTTTTTAAAAGATAAAAACGAAATATATAGTATAGTATGTATATAGTAGGTATTGTGTTGGCTTGTTAGACGTGAGGCCACGGCTTAAAACCACAGGTCAGGCATCTCCAAGAAAGCGAAATTTGAATATATCTTCGGCAACGTCTTCTCAGTAGTCTTAAGGCAAAAACTCTGCGTGCAAATACAATTTTTATGAAAAGATTCTCAAAAATTTTTTGTGCGGAGTAGACTTTAAACTCTAGGTACCACCACTCATGTATACAATTTACACGCACAACATAAGTGGTGTGGGAAGGTAAGTCGATCAATTATGTATGTATTAATCCTCCGCAGGCCGGTTAATATGTTTTTGAATAAAAGGCCAGTTTTTGGATGAAAATAGTTTCCTTAAATTTTTTATTCCATTCCAAAAAGTAAGTTTTGTAGAGATCATCAAAAGCAATTTGTTTTTGAGATAATTTTTAAAATTTGGGAATAGGTAGGTAGGTAAAGGAGTTTAGACAGACTGACAGACTATGTGCCTTCCATCAAATTTTTCCAGATTTTCCAGGCGCAGTTTTGCCCGTGTCCGAAGCTGCCCATATATTATCGACAATCTCATTGTCAATTATAAACTTGCAGGTTTTCACATTGATTCCCAAAGTTGAGAAAATATCGGAGAGTGCGATGGTTGTGCCACGCCCGGTCTGTTCATCTGCTCTACAGTTACCTGGAATATTACTGTGTCCTGGTACCTGGATATCTTTCCTCGATCTCATAGCGATATCTGTGGCAGCTGTACGCTCTCTTGGAGTTGATCACGTTGCAGTTCAGTTGAGCCGCCTGACTAGTAGAAAGAAAAACCTAATCAATCCTACTTCGCTTGGCGTAGGATTAATAAAACTATTAATTATATAAAAACATTTATTTTCTCACACAAATTCTTTATTTCAAAACTCTAGTTATTTATCAGACACCGTTCGTAAGCAAGCCTGTATATATTTATGTATGTATAAAGAAAATGTTGCAAGCTTTGCTTAAATGTAGATGACATTTGTTTAAAAGAATAAAAATACGAAGAGAATAGCAAAAACAATTTAAATGCCTTTAACATAAAAGATAAAAATCATAATCAACATTTCAACTTCAACTACAGCACTGGCATACTTTGTCCGTGAAATAAGTACAACAAATACGATTAAGACCGACTATATGATAAACTTAAGCCTCATATTTATTTAAATTGTAATGCGTCTACGAACGTTAGTGTTGTCTTTACACAAAAATTTTTTTTAAAGAGGTTGTGAATGGACATTTTTATTAGCAGGCAAGTTTGTACGTTAGCCCATATGGCCCATGGGGCTCATTCAGTGCCAGTTTATCGGAATGGACCCAGCATCTGGTTCCGCCTTCTATTTTTAAGCCATTGGTGAAGTTCTAAGACCTTCACTTCTGCGTCATAGTACAGCGTGGCCCACAGTACGCCATATCTGAGAATTTAAGCCTCTGTGCAGTTCTAGCAGTTAAGTTTTCGAGGAAGTTGTCAAATTTTGGTTGAGTGGAGGCCAGTCTGCGGCCTGGACTTTATAGCACCAATGATGCTCAAGCATGCGATCCTCTGTACCCTGTTCAGCATAGAGTAGAAGGTTCTCTTTCGCTTTTTTCGAGCTGTGTTTAATAATAGATCCATATCTTATATCGCCGCTACAAACTAAACAACTAACGCATTGTCAATATGGTTAGCTTCTCGAATAGTATCTGATAATACCCAATGTGTTCCGATGTAAAATACATTAACGCTACAAAAATTTCAAGTATATGTTTAATTTGTTAATTTGTTCTCCTCATCTTATAATCTACATATTGGGATTGAAATCATTCCTAGCCTGAGACAGCAATGCCTATTAGGAAGGCGAATTATTGTTTGTTTGTTTCTCTTCACAGTGTGCCCTCCACTATCAGTATAAGCTGACATCCTGAACCTCATTTACTTATCTATCGTCCTAAATGCACACGTGAATCTGAAATCTAGCAACGAGTTACCCCATTTCCCCTGATTAGTTAACAGTCCCATAAAAATTTCGAACCACACTCATATAAGTTAAGTGCTCAGATGGCGGCCTAACTTTCAGAGTTTATCGCCATGTCTCATGTTCCATATGTTTTGAGCACATTAAATTGAAAACATATTTCGATGGCATAGAAACATGGCGTCAAATAGGAACAGTTAAGGAGGTATTCGTCAGCCACTCGACTCGCACATAAAGTTTCCTGATGAATCTTCTATTTGACTCCCATTATTCTAATCAAAGTCGCCAAAACTTTCATTACCGTTTTGTTGGTCTAGGTTAGATAAAGTGACAGACCCCCTTTAAAGGAAGAGATCCCACTTAGGCTAGCATTTAGCCTAATTGCGATACAATAATCAAGCATTTCCTAGAGGAAACCATCCCAAGTCCAAAATATTGCTATTGCAACAATCCTTATATTAGAGAGCTCAGTCCAAGATGTTAAAAAGTGAGAGTTCAAAATCTATTGACTCTTTATGACAAGACAAGGGCACTGACACTTTATATAAAATCGATATTCTTCTACTTCCTAGGCCCACAGCTCCTACATAAGTCATCTGCCGTAATATTGAGTCTTCCGGTATCTAAGGATTAAAGTGATACTTATCCATATCCAGCAGGGTCCAGCAATATTGAACATATCCTCTAGCTATTGACGAGATGAAGCCTCCCATTAAAACGCTGTAGGAGCTTTGGGCATAGTAATATCAAATTTAACTGAGGCAATCGGATTGCTTATGCCCTGTAATATGTCGGAGATTGCATGATCCGTACAGGCTGTGGTCAGTTTAGCAGCAATACAATTTCCAATAATATCCCTATGTCCAGGGACCTATATAAGGTTTGCCTTAGGATGATTCGAAATTTCTCTGAGAAATGCCCGGCGTTCATGGAAAATGACGGACGTTAAAACTACGTTCGTTAGGGACTTAATAAGAGATTTTCAGGCAAAACCCTGCTATGATCTTCGCTTAGAAAACATTGTAAGGTAGACTGTAAGAAATATTATACCACCGTCCGCCCTGTCGCTCACCTTTGGGTCATCAGTGTAGACCTCAAGGGTCTACAACGGTCTTAATAGCAACAAAGTCTCCAGTGCCACTCTAGTAAAAGTTCTCATTAACAATATACTCTTGCTATATTTTCTTACACTCCTTCTGAGTTGGTTAAAACTTTGCGATGTCTACCCAAACAATGGTCGCATATATCACCATTGGTCTGGTCATCATGATATTACATCCAGAATTTCCCTGCACGCCTTCTACCCCATAAATGTATCCTCCAGGTCAATTTAATATCCAGTAATATCCCAGATAATGAAGTCGCCGTAGTCTAGTAAGTAGTATGTTGGCTTCAAACCACAGGTCAGACATCAAAACGAAAATATAAAAAAATATTTCTTCGCGACTTCCTCTCAGCAGATTTCTGTCAGAAACTCTGAGAGTAGATAAAATTGCCGTGAAAAGTTTCTCAAAAATCTGTCGTTCGGGATCGACTTTAAATTGTAGATACCGCCACTCATGTATAAAATTAACGGACACAACATGAGTGGTGTGAGAAGCTAGGCTGTAGTCCTCACTGAAGGGTTGTAATGGCCAATTATGTATGTCTACTGACATCCAGAATCAATCGCCACATTAGGTTAGGTTAGGTTAGAGGACGTGTACTTGTCAATTAAGACAAGTACAGTACCCGGAGGTCCAGTTAACCCATTGCACAACGTCCTAGTTTCTCACACCACTTATGTTGTGTGTGTTAATTGTTTATACATGAGTGGTGGGACCTACAGTTTAAAGTCGACTCCGAACGACAGATTTTTGAAAAACTTTTCATGGCAATTTTTATTTACTCTCAGAGTTTTTACCAGAAATCTGCTGAGGGGAAGTTGCCGAAGAAATACTTTTTGTATTTTGTCTTGATGTCTGGGCTGGGGCTTGAACCCTGGCTTTACGTCTTATAAGCCAACACATTACCTACTAGACTACGGCGACTTCGAAATTTCGCCACATTAGTAGTAAAATAAAGCCACCCTGTGAACAAGGTCTGGTTGTGTTGATTCTTGGTGCCATTGGCAAAACCGACTATTTGGCGAACTCACGAGATATTTAATTTTTTGCTTTTTACGTTGACTAACTAAATAGTAACTAAATCAAGCTCTTGCCTTCTTCTACGATTTAAAAATATAAAAGTACTCTAGCGTAGGGTACAATATAAAGTAAAAAACCTAAAACTGTAAGCAAAATTGTCTTGAATGCGTTTAAATTGTTTTCAACTTTAATTTTATTTATGAGTTTCCGTTTGGTAATTCCAATAACAGGCAATAGCTTGGGGACCTTTTTGGGAATTTTTGTTTTTTATCTTTTCGTTTTTAATAAAATATTTCATTCCGCGGTAGAGTAACCAACCCCCTGCTGAATATTTAAGTTTTAATTTTTGTTATTGTTTCATAAGAAATTCAAATAATTCATCATCATTATTATAAACTCTTTAGATTGTTAATTTGTATGAAGACTTTTTGGAGTGCCATTAACATTAATTAAATTGTATGATTACAGCTTATGATTAATATTTATTAGTTTTGTTTTAATTATTCGCCGGAAACATTTAAATTCAGTAGTAGTGGTTAAAAATTAAAATTTCTTTTATATAGGGTGGATCATTTAAAAGTTTAAATTTGAAAATGCAATAAAACAAAAATTTATTCTTTTGTTGTGAAGTACAATTGTTCCGGCTAAAAATGGAATATTATTTCATTCATATGGCTGCTGGGGCTGGCTTCACAGTACCTCA
This sequence comes from Sarcophaga carnaria, assembly GCA_958299815.1. Classification (NCBI taxonomy): domain Eukaryota; kingdom Metazoa; phylum Arthropoda; class Insecta; order Diptera; family Sarcophagidae; genus Sarcophaga; species Sarcophaga carnaria. The sequence goes on along the minus strand of OY283149.1, from coordinate 18,289,631 downwards.
TTCGATCGGAACAATTTTCGTGCACTTTTTCGAGTGTATGGGGTCGTATCACGTGCCACGAATTTTGGCTTCAAAAGCACTATTGCCTCTGATTTGTCGTCATAACACTATACTTTAACGACGCCCCACATAAAATAGTCAAATGGTGTCAAATCTCAGTTTCTTGACGGCCAATGGTCTCACCCTCATTCGATCGAATCAATTTTCGTGCACTTTTTCGAGTGTATGGGGTCGTTTCTCGGCAATGGCATCACGAATGTTGGCCTTTAAATGCTCAATTGTCTTTGGTTTGCCCGCACAATAGTTTTCTTTAACGACGCCCCACAGAAATAGTCCAATGGTGTCAAATCGCAGCTTCTTAGCGGCCAATTGACATCACCATTTCGGCTAATTAAACGGCCATCAAACGTTTGACGCAATACATCGATTGTGACATGAGATGTGTGGCAAGTTGCACCCTGCTGTTGAAATCAGACATCGTTCACATCAATACCATGAAGAGCGGGTACAAAAATATACGGTATCATGTAGGTGTCTCTATTGATCGTAATGGTTGTGCCGCCCTCATTTTCAACGAAATATGGGCCAAAGATGCCTCCGCTTCACAAGTCGTACCAAACAGTCACTGGTAACAGATGCGTTAGCTTCTGTCAGGCCACGTATGGCTTTTCTGAGCCCCAATTACGTTAATTTTGCTTATTGACGTACCCACCAACATGAAAATGGCAAAATCGTGCAGTTTATGCAGCTTATCGTTGGCTTAATAAATTCCAACGTTGCTCAAGCGTAAAACGATTCATTAAGTTCAGTGTAGAGAATATACTGAATTTTATGACAGAATAGAATAACATAAGTATTGCCAGATCCGAAACAATCGATGGTTCAAACTTAAACCGCCAGATGGCCCACCCGATATAAAGTGAATTAGAACAGAGCATGTCTAAACGGCTTTGCTGTGGCATACAGAATCTTAGCAGAAAGCCCTTACATACATAATTAGTCAGTACAACCCTTCAGTCAGGATTACGACTTAGTTTCGCACACCACTTATGTTGTGTGTGTTAATTTTATGCATGTGTGGTGGGACCTACAGTTTAAAGTCGATTCCGAACGACAAATTTTTTGAGAAACTTTTCATGGCAATTTTATTTACTCTCAGCGTTTTTGACAGAAATCTGCTGAAAGAAAGTCGCCGAAGAAATACTTTTTGTATTTTGTTTTGATGCTTGGCCTGGGGCTCGAACTCTGGCTTTACGTCTAATAAGCCAACACACTACCTACTAGATAGACAGCCCTTAGTGCTACGTTAAGCAAATTTCGACCGTATGGTACCATATGGGTACAAAAACACCGTTATATACTGAAAACGTAAACGAATGTTTTTAGTCTACTTCTGCTACCCTTCAAAGAACTGCATATCCATCGTGAAATGTATCCGCACACAATGTTTTAAGCTGAAATATTCGAATTTTTCCAATAAATCGATTTACAATATGTACCTTGCACAGTGGCCTGGCTGTTTCATTTGTTGACAAAAAATAGGTGCACCATTGTTATTTGTGGCTTATTTCAAAACACTTGCGTCTAAAGACAACGCCACAACAGAAAACCTAACGTGTCAAATCGTAAGATATCGGTGGCCAGGTTACGTTCCTGCCATGTGAGATGACCATGCCCTCATATAGCTCGTGCAAAATATCCACTGTGGCTTGAGATGTGTGGAACATAGCACTTTCCTTTTGAAACCATGTGTCGAGTCCCGATCATACAATTCAGGCCAAAAAAGTTGGTAATCATCGGCTTTTAATGCTCATCGTTCAAAATAGGGACCGGCCAACGTTGTTCGCAATGGAATATGGACTGTTAATGTCGCCAAATTTTTTCGGAATACTTTGAACGCTTTTAGATTTAATGTGGAATTTTATACGGGTCAGTGGAGTACATACAACTCCTGCTGACTCAAGTCGCAACGCAAAATTCGATGTTTTCGGGAGATCTTGCATTTCATCGAGCGATTACTGAATCAATGCAATAAATCTCTAGTTAGAACGATTACGGCGGTTACACAGCGGTTAGGTTAGGTTAGTGGGTAGATTACCATTCACAGGAAAGTGCACTCAGTGGTCCATATAGCCCATTGTGTCACCCAGTGTAGAATGCTTAATAGCGCCTATATTTCTGCGTCTTAAAGAAAGAGGAGGGTGAGCAACACATCCTTCCAGGCGCCTCTGCTTTTTGCGCGCCGACGCCAGTTGGTCACACCAATCGATGACAGGGCTTCCTCGATTTGGTCCTCGCAACGGATACAAAATCGTCCTCTTCGCCGAGTTCTGCAGATTCCCGCATCAAATACCCGTCTCGCCGGAACATCCTTCTCCATTCGAACGACATAGCCGAGCCAGCGCAGCCGCTTGATGTTAATACGCTGCACAACGTCTATGTCGTTGAGGAGCTCATACAACTCACTGTTGGATCGGATTCGGATATCATCGCCAACTCGCACTGGACCGAAGATCTTACCTGGGACTTTACTCTCGAACACTCTCAAGGCTGCTGCATCAGTGCTTAATAGGGTCCATGTCTCTGCGCCATAAAGAAGCACGGGGAGGATGAGTGTCTTGTAGAGTATTAGTTTTGTCATACGAGAGAGGTCCCTGCTACTCAAATGCTTATTCAGACCATAGTACCGCCTGTTGGCAAGACTGATCTACGCTTGATCTCCATTATTTTTGCTGGTAACGTTGGAGCCAAGATAAACAAATTCACATTCGACCTCGAAGGTATAGTTATCGGCCGTAATCTGGGATTCAAAATTTGTCATGTCTCTACTCGTTTACAAGATATAAAGTCCGCCAAATAACTTTTTTTTTGAAAATGCTCCATAAAAAAAACTACTGAATATTTTCTCAAATTTCTTTTTTTTATTTGAAAGTACAATACTTCCTGTTAATAATGGAAAATAATTTCATTCAAATGGCTGCCTCGGCTGGCCATGCAGTAGCCTACACGATCGGTCCAATTTTTAGCCACATTATCGATTGTGTGCAGCTGTATTTCACCAATGGCTTCACGAATATTGTCCTTTAAAGGGTCAATTGTCTCTGGCTTGTAGGCATCTTTATCTTTTACGGCACTCCACAAATAATAGTCTAACGGTGTCAAATCACAGCTCCAAGGTGGCCAAACGACATCAGCTCTGCGGCTGATAATGCGATCTTCAAAAACAGGGCGCAAAACATCGAGTGTAGCTTCGGTTGTGTGGCACGTAGCGCCGTCCTGTTGAAACCAAATGTTGCCAATATCCTCCTCTTTAATTTTTGTGAACAAAAATTCGTTCAACATGGCCCGATAACGATCGCCATTGACTGTAACGGCCACTCCTTGCTCATTTTCGAAGAAAAATGGCCCAATTATGCCTCTGGACCAAAATCCGCACCAAACAGTGACTCGTTTTGGGTGCGTCGGCTTTTCATTGTATGCGTGCGGGTTTTCTGTGCCCCAAATGCGACAATTTTGCTTGTTTACATACCCGCCAAGATCAAAATGAGCTTCATCTGAAAAGATGATTTTTTTTGCCAAAATCGGCATCTTCTGTAAGTCGATCGCAGGCCCTTTTAGCGAAGCGAAAACACATTGGATGGTCAATTGGCTTCAACTCCTGAACCAATTGGACTTTGTATGGCGTCATACCAAGGTCTTCATGCAAAATTCGTCTCAATGATGTCTCCGAAATTTTCAATTGTTGAGAACGACGGTGAATTGATGTTGATGGCGCTTCACGCACACTTTCTGCCACAGCAACAATATTCTCGGGTGTACGCACTGTTTTTGGCTTTTCACGCCTTGGTTTTTCACAAGATAACGAACATACGGAGCTGACGTTGCTTCTCTTCTTCCAAAATCCGTACGCAATTTTCGCACATATTCTGCAACATTACCATGATTTTCAAAGTAATGTCGCAATATTTTCCAGCGTTGTTCAAGCGTATACACAACCATATTCGTTCAGCGGAAGGATAAAACTAATTATCGGTCAAATCAGACATGAGCTAAGTGTTACCATTCACGAAATAAGCACTAGTTGAAAAAAAAAACGTTAGATGGCGGACCCGGTACCTTCGTTTTGGCTCTCATTTACTACCACACTTACATTTTGATTTAGTCCCGTTCAGAAGTGCTAAACGCAGCAGTAACATTCTCGCTTGGTACGCCCTATGATACCAATGTCATCAGCGTACGCAAGGAAAACTAGTGCAATTGCGATGCATTCGCACCTTACACAGAACGCTCTCCATGACGAAGTTGAAGCGTCAAATTTGAAATGGAAGAAGTTTTATACCCGTGTTGTTGGCGAATATCGTAGAGTATCCCTTGACTCTCGTTCAATAGCCCTAAACGAAGCAGTAACATCTCGCTTGTTACGCCCTTTGATGTCTAAATCGTCAGCGTCATGCAAACGACTGTACATTTTTATGGAAAATACTGCCATTGTGATGCACTTCTCCCTTCCACAGAACGTTCTCCTGATGCAGTTTAAGCGGTCAAGGTAGGAATGGGAGAAGGCTTATACCCCTGTTGTTATAGAATATTGTGGGATATCCATTGACTCTCGTTCAATAGCCTTAAACGCAGTAGTAAATCTCATTTGGTACGCCCTATGATGTCAAAATCGTCAGCGTACTCAAGTGATTAGACATTTTTATGGAAAATACTTCTCTCTTCTACAGAACGTTCCTCATGACACAGTTTAAGCGGTCAAGGTAGGAATGGGAGGAGGCCTATAACTCTATAGTAGGCGTATACAGTGGGGATCGGACTTTTTTAGAACAGAGCAGAGAACACTGAGAATGGGACGGCTTATATGAAAACAAGGTAAAGTTTTAGAATATGGTTAACATGGCAACCTTCATAACATATTCAAGTTGACAAGCAGCCTCCTTGTGGCCCCTCCTAGATGGCATACTAGTATCTGTAAGATGTTAACTAATACGGGCAAGCGGAGTTCACATGCTAGGACATGCTAGAACGTCTTCCCTTGCTTTAGCTAAGGAAAACTGAAACACAAGCCTCTATCACACATACATAATTGGCCATTACAACCCTTCAGGCAGCATTACGACCTACTTTCTCACACCACTTTGTATTTTGTGTGGATGGCAGGTCCTACAGTTTAAAGTCGACTCCGAACGCCAGATTTTTGAGAAAATTTTCATGGCAATTTTATTCCACTTTCAGAGGTTTTCTCAGAAATCTTCTGAGAGGGAGTTGCCGAAGAAATATTTGTTCGTATTTCATTTTGTTGGTGATGTCTGACCTGGGGTTTGAAGCGAAGCCTCACATCTAATAAGTTAACACACTACCTACTAGGTCACGGCGACTACAAGCCTGTATTGAGATCCCCTAAAAATTGTAAAAAAAACGCTTGAACTACTGAGATTGGTGTTGAAAAAAATGAATTACATAAACGGTGTAACGCTGCTTATGATAACTGTGATGCCGGTAAAAACGAAATTATTTTCATTTCAAAAATGCCGCTGTCACTTGTCTTGCGTCCACAACCGCTGTCAGTTATTAAATTAAGGTTTATGACGGTGTTACTTATTTAAGGAATTTAAATTAAATTTGTTTATCACAAGGTTATAAAATACATGCATAAAAATACAAATACACATGCAATACATTTGTATAAAAATTGTATACACAAATACATTTGAATGCCTTGTAATATTTATTAACCCCGTTAAGTATAGTATGTGTAGGAAATAATAAAGTACAGGCACGTACATAAACACTTAAAGTCGCAAATTCATTTATTTATGCAGTCAGACAGACAGACAGACAGACGGTGAGGATTGTTGGTGGTTATGCGTGTTTACATACTTTGGAGAATTATTCTCAAACAGACCGACATTCACATTTCTAACGTGACTGTCTGAACACTCACCCAGGCAAACAAACAAAATGATTGAATTGTATATTAAAATACAATGAAAAGAAAACAAGAAGAATAAGAAACATTTTGAAACCTTTTTCCTTCACCTTATTATCATGTCCAGCTGGTCTGGCGGATTTGTGTCAGTAGCACAGATAGTAAGCTTAAGGAAAGTAATATCAGGGATTACCTTTAAGTTCTGTTCGCTAAGGAATAATAATTTTAATAACCGAGTGGAGTATTTTAATGAAGAAAACTTTTTGACAAGTTTTGGTCATTGGAGGATTGAAATTAATTAAAATTGTAATATCGATACGTAAAGAGTTCAATAATACTCAACAATATTAGTTTGGATAGTTAGTTTGCCTGAAAATCAAATATACCACCCGCTATATTAACCTCCTTAGACTTAATACATTGTTACGAAAATGAAAAATCAAGATACTGGTGTTTTGCTTTCATATCGCTTAACATTAAAATTATAAACAAAAACTACAAAAACAAAACAATGCAATAAACAAGCTTGTTTACAAATTATCGTACTGCTTAATATAACAACAAACACCAGCATAAAAAATGGTAAGCAAGTAAATCAAAAAATACACCAACAATACTACAATAATAAATGTAAACAACGATGTTTACATCTATAGAGATTTCAAGAAGGTGAAGTATTGAATATTGAACGTTCACCTTCTAGAAAATTCATCAGACTGTTTACTTTCCCAGGCGGCTGAGTTAAGCTGGATTCACCCATTGTTTCGGAACAAAATGCTTGTTCCGGAACAAATTCAGTTTTGTGAGAGTTTGTTCCGAAACGATTCACCCACTTCGAACAATTGTTCTGTAAAAACATGGGTACCATATGAAATATTTTTGTAAACGATGCGTGTTAGTTTTACAATTAGGCAGCAGAGTAGCAGATGATTGCAATTCGTTTGTTTTCTTGGCTTGAGTGTGATCATATTTTTTATTGTGTTACAAAGAAATTGTAAATTAAAACAAATCTGAAATTGTTGAAGTGAAAAAAAAAATGGATAACATTGGATATTATTCATACATAAATAGATACATACAAATGTACATATAATATGATGTGGCAGCTCAGTTCAACTTTACATAAAAAATTAAAGTAGCTGGCAGCACAGTTCGATTGTTTCGGAACAAAGATTAATGAAATCAATTCGAGCTGAAAATGTTCCGAAGCAAGCTTACTCTCTTTCGCTCTCTCTCTCAAGAAGAGAAACGTCAAACTACATATAAAAAAAATTGTTTCGTAACAAAATGTTTGTGGGTGAATCCAGCTTTATTGAACTTCAGTCAGTGTTGTGTGAGACGCGGTGCGTTTGAAGAGAGTAATCGTAGTTTTAAGATCTCCGTTACAAACGTCTGTCGAATATTTGTCTAGCAATTGTTATTGTTTATCCGAAGGGTACATACAGAGGAATAAAAAGAAAAGCAATTGTTGTTGTTTATATCAAGTTGTGAACGGTGGCACACAGAATTGTGCGTTTAATAAAGAATTTAAAACTAAACACAAATTTATTTTATTTTATTTGCAATCTACGAGCTTATAGTTCGAACGTTTTTAAAAGGTAAAAACGTAACAATACCGTTCATACTTATCGAACAATATAGAAATAAATTAAAACTAAACACAAATTTGTTTTTATTTTATTTCCAATATACGAGCTCATATTTTAAACGTTTTTAAAATGTAAAAAGGTAACAATATATTGCCTGTGTAAATGCATACATACATACGTACATAATTGGTCATTACAACCCTTTAGTTAGGATAACAGCCGAGTTTCTCCCACCAACATGAGTGGTGGGTGTTTGTTAATTTGTATATATGTTTGGCGGGATCTAAAATACTAATAATAAGTATGAATAAGTATGGCGTATAAGTATCAGAAATTATGAGATTGATTCGATTCTACTCATCTTTTTGAATACTCATTGCTGATCTCTGGTGTGAACCAAAATATTTCTGTGGAGTGTGAGTAGATGTTTGATAAAATATACCCAATGAAAAGAAAGATACAGAGAGGGAGACTGTCACCCTTTGTCGGGAAATTACGAAAAACGAGATGTGATTCATGTATCAGACTATCTAGATATAACCCGATATTAACGGTTTGATTGCTAATCGATTCTGGTTCGAAAACTGCTCGAAAACTACAATTAATTATTATAATAAAACTTCTACAAAATTCTAATAACCTATGTGTAAAGAGAAGACCCTATATCTCGTCTTTTAATTTTTTTTTTGCTTTTTGACTAAATTTTTGCACTGAAATTCGCAGCGCAAATGCGATTTTCGTAACAAATGAACACAGTGCTTTTGCGCCGCATAGCAGCCAAACGGTTAAGTTATTAACAGGGCACTGTAGACTCAAGATCATCGTGAAGCAAAATAAGGACTCTGTGACGTTGAGAATTAATCATCAGACTACATTTTTGAAATCTTTTTTGGGTCTTAATGCATCCCAGAAGGAAACACTGCTTGGCAGAGTACTTTCGTCGTTGACACCAAGCATTATTCTGAAGTTAGTGAGTGTAATAAGCTAGAAGCAGCCGTTATAAGTATACCACTTGATCACACTACTATAGCACCTCTACACGACAATAATAATGATAATCTCTGAAGCCAACACAATTCAATTTCATACATTCAAAATTGTGTTTCACAACCTCTCGACTTAAGTTCATAGGGCACCCTTGCTTTTTAAGGACTCCTGCTGCTTTTAATCACTTTGAAATCACTGCTTGAATTACGTTTAATGGTAATGAAAGCTCTTCTTGTATCTTGACACGAATAATGTTTCCAATTTATGGTCTCTTTGTCTTTAATGTTAAAATCACTTTTTTTTGAAAAGCACAAACCATTCGATACACTTTTTGATCAAGCGTGCTCACTGTGTAATTCCACAAGCAAACAATGAACTCGTCGTGCAGCTTTGAAAGATTTTCCACCAACAACGCTTATAAACTTAAAAATATTTCAAATACGTTTTAAATCTTTAATTCGAATTCATGTTCATGTTTCTTTAAAGTTGTTATCTAACACCACTATGTGACCTAGGTTTGCACAAATAAATAATCTTTTTGATACAATTACCCAATAAGAAATAAACTTTTTAATGCTTTTGCCAATTTAACTTTTTCTCTTCTAACTTCTAAACAAAATACGGAACAGTAAACAAAACGCTCAAAAAGTTCTGTGTGTTGCCCAAGGTAATGGAAAATGCAATAAAAGGCACGACAAAACTTAATAAAAAACTGGTAATAAAACACCAATAGTTGTGCAAATACAACTGGTTGCACATTTGTTTGGCCAAGTTAGCAGCCAAACATTCTATAAGAAATATACAGGAAGGAACTTAAAAAAGTTACAGTAATCCCTCGATTTACGTCGCCTCGATTAACGTTGTTTCAATTTACGTCGTCAAATTTTTTGTTCCCTCTAACTTAAATCTACGTCGTCATTCGATTTACGTCGTCTTTTTTTGGAACCAACTGCGACGTAAATCGAGGGATTACTGTAACTTTTTTAAGTTCCTTGTTAAAAACATACTACTTTGTGTATGAGCAATATGAAATTCGATTTAAGTCGTTTCGATTTACGTCGCCTTTTTTTGAAACTAACTGCGACGTAAATCGAGGGGTTACTGTATGCCATAAGAAAATAACTGAGCACAAAGCTTGTGTGCCACGCCTTTATTTAATCCTTCTTGTGTTGGAAATTATGCGACAACAGGCAAATATTGTTGGCGTAATCCAGATCATTTAATTTTTCCAAGGAATTCTATTGAATGTCATTTGGAGCTGCAATGCTTACTGTTGCGTTAACATCGTCCAAGATTATAAAGAAAAATAGTGGTTATAAGATATTGTTACGAAATTTGAAATGGTGTTACATCGTTTAACATTAAGATGATAAACAAAAGATACAAAAAACAAAAACAATGGACTTGTTTACATTATCAACAAATAAACAAAAATACAGCAACAACATCAGTATAAAAAAGGGTAAACAAGTAAACAAACGGGCAACAACAACACTGCAAGGACAAACGTAAACAACAATAACGTAAACAACATGTTTACATTTATAGAGATCTCGACATTCGCCTTCAAGAACATTCATCAGACTGTTTACATTGCCATCTAAAAGGCAAAGCAAAGCAGGCAACGGAGTGAGTAAAAGTTCAGTCAGTCTTGTGTGAAGACGCTGTATGTTTGAAGAGAATAATCGAGGTTTGAAGATCTCCGTCACAAAGATCTGTCGAACAATTGTTATAGTTTCCGCAAAAGAGTGCAAAGAGAAATAACACACAATAAAGCAATTGTTGTTGTTTACATCAAGTTGTGTATTCATCAGACTGTTTACCCTGTGATATAAAAGGCAAGACAAAGCAGCCAACGGAGTCAGAAAAAATTCAGTCAGTCTTATGTGAAGACACGTTGCGTGTGAAGAGAATAATTGTGGTTTGAAGATCTCCGTTATAAAGATCGATCGGATAATTGTTACTGTTTTCGCAAAGGCGTGTAAAGCAGAATGAGAAACAGAATTGTGCGAACAATAAAGAAATTAATTAAAACTGAGCACAAAATTTATTTTTATTTTTATTGCAATCTACGAGCTTATATTTCAAACGTTTTTAAAAGGTTAAAACATAACAATATACCCACGTTGATTAAAAACGGCTTAGATGTCTGGCCTCTGTATAGCACTCTGTTCTCAACATTTGTAACGGCGATTTTTTAGCTATTATCTTTTTGGCAACACTGGTTTAAACAGCTCACGCACTTTCGTGTTTTGTTTCACTGTCAAACATCTTCAGTTTGGTCTATAATTTAACCATGAATCGTCTTACAAACGAAATCATTGAATTTTATTATCAAAATGTAGAAGAAGAAGTTGGCCGAAGATCCACTTCTTTATCGAAACCTTGTGTTCAGCTACGAAGCTCATTTTTGGCTCAATGGATACTTAAATAAGCAGAATTGTCGATTTTGGAGTGAAGATCAGCCAGAAGTATTGCAAAAGCTACCAATGCATCCAGAAAAAGTCACAGTTTGGTGCGGTTTATGGGCTGGTGGCATCATTGGACCGTACTTCTTCAAAGATGTTGCGAATCGTAACGTAACTGTGAATGGTGAGCGCTACCGTGAGATGATATCCAACTTTTTTTTGCCCAAAATGCAAGAGCTTGACTTGCACGACATGGGGTTTCAACAAGACGATGCCATATGCCACACAGCACGCGTAACAATGGACTTATTGAGAGGCGAGTTCGGTGAACATTTTATTTCACGTTCGGGACCGGTCAATTGGCCGCCTAGACCGTGAGATTTAACGCCTTTAGACTATTTTTTGTGGTGCTATGTTAAAGCTCATGTCTATACAGACAAGCCCGCTTCAATTGACGCATTGGAAGACAACATTGAAGCATTTATTCGTGAGATACCGGCCGAAATGTTGGAAAGAATATGCCAAAATTGGACTAAGCGGATGGACCATTTGAGGCGCAGTCGCGGTCAACATTTGCAGGAAATAATCTTCAAACATTAAATTATATGGACCGTACTATCGATTCAAATAAAGATTTCATAAATTTTTCTGAATTTTATGTGTTTTTTTTTTGAAAAATTTTTTCTTAAAAAATCACCCATTATAGGGAAACTTGGTGATGTCGATTAATTTTTGCTATACACACGTCCAACGTACAGCTTTCCAAATACTACGGTAAACGATCTTTCGAAATTCATGGAGACCAAATATATAAGGGAGTTGTGCTCATTTGCATGCATAATTATTATTCGTCATGTTGTTACGTGAAAAGTTTCTCAAAAATCTGTCGTTCGGAGTCGACTTTAAACTGTAGGTCCCGCCACTCATGTATAAAATTAACACACACAACATAAATGGTGTGAGAAACTAGGTCGTAATCCTGACTGAAGGGTTGTAATGACCAATTATGTATGTAATGTTTTTACGTGAACCGTCTTGAAGAGTAAAAAACTCATGTTCTTGTTATCACAGAAAAAAGTGAATTTTAGCAGGATATTTGCGGTTAAGATTTCTGCATAATGTACGGAAGAGCTATACGACCTCAGTTTTTACATTCTCCTGGGTCACCACCTTTCGCTGAAGCTATAACAAGTTCTTCGGCACTGCGTTGCATTGCAACACCTTAGTTAGGATTACAACCTAACTTATTACACCACCCATGCTAAGTGTAATAATGTTATCCAAAAGTGGTATGATGTACAGTTTAACATCAACTGTTAAGGATAGATTTGAGGAAGTTTTCATGGCACTTTTATTTATTTTCAGAGTTTTTGTAAAAGTTTTTCATATTTCGTATTGTTCGAGATGCCTGAGATGGGAATTAAACCACTTGCTTACGTCTTTTTTTTAATGAGGTTAGTGAATGCCATGTTATTCTGCTTCTTCAAAATCATTGGATATAAAAATTTGTATTTATCCATTCTGGCTAAGCTTTTCATTTCATGGTTTTTATCATTCTGTTCTCTAAACAACTTAAAATTAGCGATGTCACAGCAGTTAACATGGTTGAAAGTGATCCAAGCTCTATCAGATATCTATTCCTTTCTTTCGCCTTGTAGTTCCCAAAAATTTTTAAAACTTCGATGCAAATACAGTAACATACTTAATATATTAACCATGTTTGTGTATGGAATATTTAGCTTACTGTAGTGAATAAAAGGAAAGTTGAGAAAACCATTCAGACAGTCTTCACACAAAAAAAAACTAATACTTCTCGAACAAGAATATTTGTTTGTGACTCCGTATTCTCATAAAACTTAAATCCAGATAAAGTTTTATTAAGGCTCATATCCCAAAGCGTAATTGAATTAAAAACCGATACGGAAGTGTCTTTAAAAGAAATCTAAAATATTGTAACATTTTTACCTTTTTAAAAACGTTTAAAATATGAGTTCGTATATTGCAAATAAAATAAAAATATATATGTGTTTAGTTTTAGATAAATTCTTTATTGTTCGCACAATTCTGTGTGCCACTGTTCACAACTTGATGTAAATAACAACAATTGCTTTGTTTATTATTCCTCTGTTTACACTCTTTGCATAAACAATAACAATTACTAGTCAATTGTTCGACAGATCTTTGTAACGAAGATCTTCAAACCACGATTACTCTCTTCAAACGCAATGCGTCTTCACACAATACTGACTGAACTTTTACTGACTCAGTTGCCAAACAGCAACCCTTTTTCAAATGCATTGAATTGCTCTTGGATATCATGTGGATTGTTCTTTATCATGCCATGTCTCATGTCAGAAATTCAAGAATTTCGTATGTTCATATGACCATTCATCCAGCTTGATAGGTGAAGATGGTGAACGTGTGGTAAATTGTCCGATCAGAATATTCATTTTGATCACATAATTTTATTATTCGTACTCGTATGTGTTGTTAAATGCAATATTCGTGTCTAGTGATTTGACAAAACGAATTGAATTGGGTGCCCCGATGGTCTAGTTGGTAGTGTGCAGATCTTTAATTGCCGAGGCCGCGGTTTCGATTCCCATCAGAGGTGTTTGTGACTATCTGATGGTTTGTCTGATATAATATATGATTAACAGCAATAGTAAATAGAAAGCGAGAATTATTAAAATGTTAATCTCGAAAAGAAAAAAAACTATCTTTCCAATGAGTATTCAAAAAGATGACTAGAATCGAATCATACTCATAACTTCTGATACTTATATGAATTCATACTTATTTTAATATCATGGCTGGCTGCTGGGCTTGGATAAGGCCAGCTTAAGATTGGTTGTAGGTTTTATCACGGGGCACTACGAGATTAGGTCGCTGACGGGGATCTGGAACAGATCCCAGCCGGACTATTGCAGGGCATATTGCGATGAGGAGGAGTTAGAGACTATTGAACACCTCCTCTGTAACTGCCCAGCCCTTGGTAGATTAGGGTTGAGGACCCCTGGCAGGGCCTTCTTTGAGAGTTTGAATTCTGTGTCGAGAGCCGACATCAAGGCTCTCCACAGGTTCATTAGTAGCTTAGGCTGGTTGAGAGGTGCTAGGGCTTTAGCAGTGTAGTCGCGCTCTCACCCCTTTTTTGTTGTGTCTCATCTATGTAATTCCTCCACTTCCCATTCTCCCCTTTCCTTCATCCTCTCCTTTTTATCCCTTTATTATCCTTCCCTCTTTAAGGACGTTGTACAATGGGTCAATTCGACCTCCGGGTACTGTACATGTCTTATTTGACAAGTACACGGCCTCTAACCTAACCTAACCTTAAAATCATGCAACCCCTACTCATATTCAAAGTTTGAAGCACTCATCATATTCATACTTAACAACACGTATGATGTTATCGTTGATTTCGGCTTTCCATGACTCAACATTTACAAGAATCACAAAATAAGTATGATTCGCGTTCGAACACTAAAATACTCACTAAATGGTTGTGTGTTTGACTTGCTTGCGGCTCTGTCTTTTTTGCTTATGCGTCTTTTTAATTTTTTTTGTAAATGCAACAACAACTAAGACTGTAAATTTTGAAGAATGATTCGAGTCACGCTTATTATATTTTCTTTTCAAAGTTATGAATCTGAAGTACAATGGGTCAATTCGTCCTCTGGGTGCAGTACTTGCCTTGTTGGACAAGTACAGATCTAACCTATGCATCTGAATGAGTAGGCTTATGAATCAAACATATTTCGAATGGTATGAGTTTGATGTCAACGTTGTACTCATACTCATTGTACTCATACTTATAAATCAACGTTGTAGTGAGTACGAATGAATCAGAGTAGTTAAATATCAATACTGTTGACTCATTTTTATTCAAAATTTCATGAGTGCTTATGAGTAGCGAAAAAAACGATTCATTGCTGATCTCTGATTCCAACACAATGCGCAGCATGAATAAGAGTCATCTCCTGAGTGTTGGTGTCAAAAGAAACTTCCATCTAATTTGCCAGATGTAGCTTCAGCCGTCAGAGTTTAGAATTCCCTTCACTTCAATCAAGCAACAAACTATTTCCATCTTCATTTATTTAGAGAAACCACTTTTTTTTCTTTTAATACTTTTGGATACAAAGGAATGGAAAATCTTATGCTGTTTGCCCCTCAAATTTCATTGTGTTGTCAAGAAAAATGTTTTTTTTTTAATTTTCTTAAATTTTTTTTGTGAAACCAAGTATAAAAGCAATGTTTATTGTATTCTACTTAAACAAAAAGCCTTATTGAAAAAAGAATGTAAGCCCTAGAGCCTATTTTTATATTTTTTTATTCCATTTTAATAAATATTTCATTGGAATACAATTCAAAAGAAAATTTCGGTTTTAACTTGAAAAAATGTTTACAAGTTTTTAAAATCAAATTCTAAGCATTGCAATGCAATAGTAAGGCCATGTCATTGTAAAAGACAAATAAAACATGCAATATTCTGCTTAACTTTATTGAAATATACAAAGGGACGATGGCTATGATTGGGAATTTTTAGAAAACCTCAACATCAATACTGGTAGTGAATATTCTGTTCATGGATTTACAAGTGAATTATTTTAGCAACTGAAAACCCTGACATTTTTTTAAAGAATGACGATTCAATAAAAAAAAGTTTTAAAAACAAAAAAACATAAGTATTTAGGAACTGCTCCATGGAGCATAGCGTTAAATTAACGGGAGACAAGTCTAATGCGATATTAATATCAGGGAGCATTGTGACTTGTGTATCGAAATGCTGACGGTCTTTTAGATAATACCAGTCAACTCTGTGATTTTGGGAAATCCTCTGCAACAAGAGTGAATAATATAAATGTATGGAATAATTCGTCTGCTACTTATTTTTTAAGAGGGAGATCATTCCGGGGTATTCTGATGGATTAAGGATTCGTAATAGAAATAAGAAAAGAAATATTTAGAGTTGTCGCCATAGTCTAGTAGGTAGTGTGTTGGCTTGTTAGACGTGAGGCCATGGTTCAAACTCTCGATCACACATCTCCTACAAAACGAAATACGAAAAAATATTTTTTCGCCGAATTCCTCACAGCAGATTTCTAGCAAAACCTTTAAGAGATAATACAATGGCGATGAGAAGTTTCTCAAAAAATCTGTCGTTCGGAGACGACTTTAAACTGTAGGTCCCGACACACATGTATAAAATTAACACACAGAAGGTTCAGTTTTAAAAATCTTTGAAAATTTAACCTCAAATATTCATTCACATTCTTTTTCAATACTGGGGTTTTAATGCCTGAATAATTTCTTTTGATTTATTTGCGTTACAAAGTTTTTCAACTGAAACGAAAATAAAAATTCTTTTGAAAAAATTCACAACGGAAACTTAATCCTAAAAATAAATGAAAACAAACTGTCTTAGTGTTGTACATTAAAATTAAAGCAGAAAAGTGTGGGCGCTTTACTATTCACTTAGTAGAGATGTAAATATTGTTATAACATTGAACATACTCATTCTATTAGTTCTCTAGGCATCTCTTCAAGTCTATTGCTATAAACACAATAAACGCAACACAGCAAGCACAACAACAATTTTGCAATTGCGGCCTAAGGTAAGTTGCATGCGTGTTAATTATAATGAAGAGAGCGGCAGCAAACCATAAGTTAAACAATTAAATAATAAAAAGTTCATTAATTCTTTCTCAATATGGTGCCACTAATGAGCCGTTTTTAGAAACCCTATTTCATGCACCTTATTGTATTAAAAGCATAAATTCTCGCATTGCCAGCTCATTGTGTTTCGAATAAAAAAGCACCAGAATCTTTACTTGTTGACGTGCTGGCGCCTAAAATAATCATGTATTCTATTTTTGAGAGGTTGCTGCGTTTACTGCGATGCGTTTATTGTGTTTATAGCATAATAATGTAGACACTGTTATGAAGAAAATGAGAAGTACATTAGTGTTCTTACGAAGTACTAGACACAGAAGATATCGTTATTGGTATTGAAGAGAATCCTAGGTCTGGTTAGTGTAACAGAGTTAGTGCAAAAATATATAAAGGAGATTAAAATAAAACCTTTAGAATGCGTTTAGCAGCTCTACACGTATCATTTGTCCTTTAGCCTCCGTAAATGACAAATCAAATGTTTTAAACCGTATTGTACCTTACTTCTCATTCGACTACGCTTTATGCTCACTTTTATAGAAATTTATGATAATTTTTGCGCTACATAAATGCATTGATCGCCGAGAAGTTATTAATGAAAATTTCTGTATCAAACTTACATTCCTGTATTTACCTTTCATGTGTATGTGAAGATTTTGCCTTCTGGACAATTAAACCTCATAATCCTTATTTAAAGTGCTCAAATGAATAATCAAATATCAAAGACAGACAGCTCCACCGGTCTGAGTATGTCAAAGACTATTTCTTAATATTAAGGTGCCTAGATTTTTTGGCATGTGGTGTAGCGATTTCATTCCTTTCGAAAGCTTCTGACCATATCAGCGAATTAGAAGCTTCCCTCATCTGCCTGCTCATTGCTACGAATTGCAACATAATCAGGTGTCAAGATGATTCAGCTTCGCCAGGCACCACCAAACAATGGCAGTTTGACTCTTAGATAGTATTACTTTACCCCTCCTTTGTATATTCCAACTTGAATTGAGCACATCTTTCAATGGCATAGACTGTTCTGTTTTGAAGATAATTCTCCACGGATTCTTAATATTTTATTCTGCAACCAAAAACTTCCGCTCCCCATGGTTTATTACCCATCCATATCAAAATGCTTCTTTCTATTTTAAAGCAGTATGTAACCTCTAGGTTACTCTTATGTTACGAAGTTTCATTGCAAGCATTTTCCAAATAATAGAGTTTACTGTTCAGGAAATAGTTAAGTAGTGTTAAGATGGGGTCTGTCAGCCACTTGATTTATTAAATCACGAAATAACACATACTAATCTCACATGCTTATCTCACATGCTAGTCTTATATGCTAGTCTCACTTGTTATTTTCACATGCTGGTCTCACATGCTAGTCTCATATGTTAATCTCTATATCGACTACAACTAAGTTTGATCACTATTGGTCTGACTATTACATGTACATACATCCACCGCATAATGCCTAAGTTACAAGATTTCAATGCAAGCCTTCTGAATATCATAATGTGGTGGCTTATTAAACGAGAGCCCATGATTCATAGCTCACTCTTCTCGAAAAAAAATTATGAAAAAAGGTTTCCTCGCCGTTGTCCTCTCAGCAGTCTTCTCGCAAAAACTCTGAGAGGAAAATAAAAATGCAATGAAAAGTCTCTCAAAAATCAATATTTCGGAGACAAGTTTAATCTGTAGGTCCCGATAGCCATGGACAAAGCGTGGGTGGTGTGAGAAGATAGTTCATAATCCTGATACGAGGGTGGAAATGACCAATTAAGTGAATTAAGTAAGTATGGTGTGGCGATTTCAAATTGAAAAATAAAAAAATCATATCAATTAAGATTGATGATAATTTAGCGAAAATGATTTTATTCATGTAATCGTTTTTTTTTCTTGACTGTAAGACAAAATAGCTTAACTTGAGCACAATTTCAAATTATGATTTATAATATTAGTTTGCGTATGGAGTAAAAACATTGAAGTGACTTTTATTCACCAGCAACATAAGAAGGATTTCAACAATATTTTCTGTTTTTTATTTGTGATTGTTATCACCAGCAAAAGTATTACGTTTTAATGTTTCCTGTTTGGTTTTTATAGAGCCATTTATCATAAATTTTGTTTCAGTTGACAAATTTTATGACATTATCCATATTCTCAAATAAATAAAAAATATTTTACAGTCGTTGGACGAGAAACAGGGCAATGGTGTTTAAGTTTAAGGGTTGCTGTGGTATTTTGTTTTATTTATAGGAGTTTAAATAAAAAACTCCAGAATCTCTGAAAATAGTACGAAAACTGTGGATCTCTTGATGCACACACGATATATCGAATGCTGTAACATTTACATACATACATAACATAATTGGCCATTATAACCCTTCAGTCAGGATTATGGCCTAGCTTCCCATACCACTCATATTGTGTGTGTTAATTTTATACATTAGTAACGGGACCTAAAGTTTAAAGCCGACTCCGAACGTCAGATCTTTGAGGAACTTTTCATGGCAATTTCATTTACTCTCAGAGTTTTTGTCAGAAATTTGCTGAGAGGAAGTCGCCGAAGAAATATTTTTTCATGTTTCGTTTTGATGTCTGACCTGGGATTTGAACCGTGGCCTTGCGTCTAATAAGCCAACACACTACCTCCTAGACTACGGGGACTGTAACATTTAACCCCCTACCCTTATATAGAGTTGTTTATATTTTTGGCGAGCTAGTATAAAGGCGTATGAGACTCCATTGGGAATGAGAAAATAATATTATCAGCAAACAGGCTCAAAAAAACGGAAGGGCCAGTTGCAATATTCACGAAATTCTTACAATATTTGATGTTGTGATTACAGTAAGACCCCGATTAACGCTGCACCGCTTAACGCTGTTTCAGTATTACGCGCTAGTATTGGTATTCCCCTAAATCGCACACGGTATTGATACTTCTCGTATATGTGTGCAAATGAAACGGCCATGTACCAACCAAGAGCGGTGCACTATATAATGACGGTCGTTAGCTTGTCCAGAATAAAGATTCCAACTGTATTTTCCGAAGTCGCAACCACAGTACGAACGCTGTTTCATTTAACGCTGTTTCGTTTAGCGCTGGAACTTATTGGAACGTATCCCCCGCGTTAAGCGAGGTCTTACTGTATTACACTTGCAGCGGGCAAGATCTACATCAAGAAAGAACAAAAATTAAGACCTACATTCAATTGCTTGTAATGGTTCGAATCTAGGCCGTTAAAAAATAATGAAGAAACTAGAATCAATCTGAATAGTCCAGTATATAAGGCTGTAATGTCATTTGGGTGGAGGAGTCGGCAACACAGGCTTCGACACAAATTATTGGGCACGAAAATATCCCCAAACGAAATATTACCATACTTTTCGACAGCCTAGCGACTATCAAAGCACTGCTTTCCGCCCTAATAAACTCCAAGACAGCATTTTGTTTTCCGAGACATCTCAATGAGACAACAGAATGATGTCATACGGGTGCCAGGACACAGTGACATCTTAGGTAACTGTAAAGCAGATTAGTTGGCGATGAATTCTCTGCTTTAGAAAACTCCCTGAAAACTAACAAGCTTGTAATAGACAATGCGATCTTTGATTCCATCAACGATATATGTGAGACTTAAAACACGGGCTAGATGGCGCAGAAAATCTGGCTAAAGCTGAATAGAGGGCATGGGACAAGTCTGCTTAAAATTCAAAGAAATACTCTTGGGACGGCTGTCGGTATCAACAACAGTTGGAAGGCTTCTTACACGGGCAAGACAGCGCAGAATATCTGGTCAACCTGAAACGATGGTGAACAACAAGTCTGCTTTAATGCCAAAGAAGCATTCCCAGTATGGTTGTGGAGGACATTATGGGGCATTGTTTTACATTGTTCTTGGATACCTTGCTAATGATGTCTGCAGAGACGACAGAGCTAAGGAAGAAGAGGAGACTATTCTTCACCGACTGGGTACCAGATATGGACTATGCCGCATTAGTAACAGTCATTTGGGTGCCTACTATATAGATGATCTGTAAGAATTGACAAAGGGATAACGGACAACTGTGGTGTAAAAAAGGGCCTTATGTAACACACTGCCCATAACCGACATAATTTCTTAAAATTTTTTACCTGATCTTCGAATGGTTGACACATTAGATGAAATTTTTGAACTAAAATTCCCCGAAATTTAGCGAGAATGCTCAGCATAACTTTCTACATTTTTGTAATAAATTTTCACAATTATTACGCACTGTTCTTTCATAAAGCGCTCCTTTTTAAATTTCAAAGTTGCCACTTACACACAAAATATGACACTAAGGCCCATTAATACAACTTGCCGTTAAAGTTGGGTTTAGTTAATGGTAACTTTAGCTAAAGTGAACTTTAAAGTCACCTTTAACTAATTTTCATTATTACAACCTAATGATAAAATAAAGTTAACTTTTTCAAAAATATGGCAGTCCCGGAGTAATGTCGATAACACTGTCCAATTAAACAAGTTTTTTTAAACGCTGTGGCAGCGAGGGACTCCTTTTTTTGTTGTATTTGCTCATTCTGTTTATACTTGAAATTGCCATATTGAAAATAATATATAATATGGCAAGTTATAATATAAACTTAACTTTAAGAGTTAAAGGTAGGATGATTCACCCTTTAGCTTAACGGTCACCTTATTGTCCGATTATAATAATAAAAAACAAATTTATATGCCCTTTAAAATCCTCCTTTGGATAACGGCAAGTTGTAATAATGTTCCTAAATTTAAAAAGTTTACTCATACTGAGACCACTTTATAAAATGCCATAAGAATAGTGTTGACTTCAGTCTAAAAGTAATCAAAGATTTTCTATGCGATATGCGCACTGAAACCCATTGTTCTATGCAATTCCTGGCTATCGGTGTAAATTTCAAGATTATTTGAAGCGCAATCTGGCTCGGGATAACGATATCTGAGCACCTAATCAGACAATTTGAGTAGAGCAAGTAATTCATTGGTAGTGTGGAGTGAAAATCTGAATTTGAAACCTAAAAATCCCAAAAGCTGCATATGATAGCATTTTGTCGGCTTCAGACTGAATGCCTTGTGTTCAGCAGCTGAAATAGACCATGTAATTCCTAGGTAGCGAAGAGTAAGAATATAAAACTGCAACATGTTCAAAGAGCTGTCTATATTAGTAGTTTGTCGACTTCAGCCTAATTAACTGGTGTTAGAATTTCAGCTGCACAGGAAGCCAATTCAATTTAATGTACATGAATAGTATATAAATAAAGTTGTTTAAAATTAATTTTTTGAAACAAAATTTAACGAAATTGTATGACAACTATTTTAAAATATATTCAACATTTTCAATTTTTTATTATCAACAAGAAAACTGAGTGTTTCGAAAAAACTTAACAATTGCTTAAAGAGTTAGTGATGCTTTCCATCATGTCTCTTAACATTGATGTAACTAGTGGCCTTGCCATGACCATGACCATAGCCATGGGCATAACCATGTTCATGATGACCAGCATGAGCAGCGTCATGAGCATGACCCAATTTATGGACAACAGCTTTGAAGCCACTGTGCTTATCGGCGGTATATTCTACATGACGGGTAGTGCCATCGGCTTCTTTAAGGGTGTAACTGCCTGTAAATTTATAAATTCAAAGAAATTTTTCAAAACCGAATCCAATTATTTGTAAAATGTGCTACGAACCTTTAACTTTGTCACCATCACGGGTTTCCTTTTGACTTTTAGTATCGCCCGTCTTGGGATCCTTAACACCATAAGAGAATTCATATTTAGCATGACCATCATGACCATGATCACGATGATCATAGCCACCATGGTGGCCACCATAGTGATGACCATCATGGCCATTATCATGACCCGAAATATGAACTGTAACATGGCCACTATCATGACCATGTCCACCATGAGCATGACCGCCATGAACATGTCCGCCATGACCATGACCATGAGAATCCTCTTTGTGTTCGGTTACAACTGAATAGTGGACCTCTGCACCTTTAGCATGATGCGAGTGTTCTGGATAAAAATGTCCTGCCGAGGCTAATCCAACAACTGCTACAAGCACTGTGAGTGTAATGAAGGAATTCATTTTAAATCGTTTAATTCTTGGGGATAATTGTTTAAAAGAATTTAAAATTAAACTGTGCTTCTACTTCCATTTAATTCTGCTATTTATAGTAGAGGGAATATGAAAACCTAAAGTTGGGTTTATTAATTGTTAAGGCAATGAAACCCAAGCGTTTTAAGTTAATTTCAAACTAAAAGTGAAAGTAAAATAAAAAAAAATATTTTTAGAAAAAAACACATGCTACAGCGTAATTAGTATGTTATGAACTTGAACTTGCCGAAAAGAGGTCTTAATTTGTAAATTGGGTGTGAACTGTTAAATATTTTTCTAAACTAAACTTAATTAGTTTAAATCGGCTTATGAACTTTAACTAGAGCTATTATATGTGTTTGTAATTAAAGTTTAAAATGAAAAATTTAAAATTAGTTGACCTTTTAAATTGTATTAAACATGCATAAGTACGTAGTATATGTAGACACAAGCTAAAGAATAATTTTTATTTAAATTATTTGCACAATTATTTTTTTAATTTTAATTAATTTTTGTTATTTGTTGTAGTTTTAATAGACTTTTAATTTGAAAGGCTATTTGTAAACACAAGAAAAATATTTATTTTAAATTAATTTTTTTTAATAAAATATTCTATTAAAAAAAATACGTTTTTATTGCTTTTAATTTTTTTTCCAATCTTTCAAATGGTAATAACTGTTGTAAATATTAGAATAGTTTCAAACTATATATACCAGAATAATATCGCAATAGCAGCACAGTTCAATTCTACGTTTCTTTAAATAATCACTTAAAAATCAATATTTAACATTGCCTTTCAATAACTTTAATTCAAAACGATAAATAAAATGAATTCCTTCATTACATTCGCCATACTTATGGCTGTTGCCGGCTTAGCCACGGCAGGACATTTTTATCCACACCACTCGCATCATGCTAAAGGTGCAGAGGTACACTATTCAGTTGTAACCGAACACAAAGAGGATTCTCATGGTCATGGTCATGGCGGTCATGCTCATGGCGGACATGGTCATGATAGTGGCCATGTTACAGTTCATATTTCTGGTCATGATAATGGCCACGATGGTCATCACTATGACGGCCACCATGGTGGCTATGATCATCATGATCATGGTCATGATGGTCATGCTAAATATGAATTCTCTTATGGTGTTAAGGATCCCAAAACTGGTGATATTAAAAGTCAAAAGGAAACCCGTGATGGTGACAAAGTTAAAGGTTCGTACCACATTTTACAAATAATTGGATTTGATTTTGATAAATTACTCTGAATTTATAAATTTACAGGTAGTTACACCCTTAAAGAAGCCGATGGCACTACTCGTCATGTAGAATACACTGCTGATAAGCACAGAGGTTTCAAAGCTGTTGTCCATAAATTGGGTCATGCTCATGCCGCTGCTCATGCTGGTCATCATGAACATGGTTATGCCCATGGCTATGGTCATGGTCATGGTAAGGCCACTAGTTACATCAATGTTAAGAGGCATGATGGAAAGCATCACTAACTACTTAATCTATTGTTAAGTGTTTTCTATACATCCCATTTACTTGTTGATAATAAAAAATTATGTTGAATTTATTTTAAAATAGTTGTAATACAATTTCATTAAATTTCGTTTCAAAAAATTAATTTTAAACGACTTTATTTAAACTATTCATGTACATCAAATTGAATTGGCTTCCTGTGGAGCTTGTTTTGTAACATTGTAACACCAGCTAATTAAGCTAAAGCCGACAAACTGCTAATATAGACAGCTCTTTGAACTAGTTGTAGTTTTACATTCTTAATCTTCGCTATCTATAAATTACATGGTCTTCTTCAACTGCTCAACACCAGGCATTCAGTCTGAAGCCAGCTAACCGCTATCATAGGCAGCTTTCGGGATTTTTAGATTTCAAATTTAGATTTTCACTCTTCGCTACCGATGAATTACTTGCTCTACTCCCGAGCCAGATTGCGCTTCAAATAATCTTGAAATATACACCGATAGCCAGGAATTGCATAGAACAATGGGTTTCAGTGCGCATATCGCATAGAAAATCTTTGATTACTTTTAGACTGAAGTCAACACTATTCTTATGGCATTTTATAAAGTGGTCTCAGTATGAGTAAAGTTTTTAAATTTAGGGCCCTTATTACAACTTGTAGTTAACCAAAGGGCCAAAGGGCAGATAAATTGTTTTTCATTATTATAAGCGGACAATAAGGTAGAAGTGAGCGTTAAGCTAAAGGGTGAATCATCCTACCTTTAACTCTTAAAGTTAAGTTTATATTAGAACTTGCCATATTATATATTATTTTCAATATGGCAATTTCAAATATAAACAGAATGAGCAAATACAACAAAAAAGGAGTCCCTTCGCTGCCACAGCGTTTAAAAAACTTTAATTTAATTGAACAGTGTTATCGACATTGCCCGGCACTGCCATATTTTTGAAAAAGTTAACTTTATTTTATCATTAGGTTGTAATAATGAAAATTAGTTAAAGGTGACTTTAAAGTTCACTTTAGCTAAAGTTACCATTAACTAAACCCAACTTTAACGGCAAGTTGTATTAATGGGCCTTAGTGTCATATTTTGTGTGTAAGTGGCAACTTTGAAATTTAAAAAGGAGCGCTTTATGAAAGAACAATGCGTAATAATTGTGAAAATATATTACAAAAATTTAAAAAGTTATGCTTAGGTCGTTCACATTCTTCGGGGAATTTTCGGTCGAAAAAGTGCACCTAATGTGTTAACCATTCGAAAAGTAGTCAAAAAATTTGAAGAAATTAAAATGGTTATGGACAATTAGTCCGCTGTTCATCATATTTTGGATCATGCGATGGGATGTAAACCGTCATTGTAATGGAATTAGTCGTGTATTTTTGATAAAAACCCAGCATCGAGAATTGTCTATTGTGTAGTCACTAGACATGTGCCCCTAATATTTTGCTATAAAAGGCATATTTTAGTTTCTTTACTTCCAAGCTCTCAGTTTCATGGGCACTTTCCCAACGACTTATTTCACCGATATGTCTAGCCGTTTAAGCATAGTTAACGCTATCTTAGTTGATGGAACTCTGTTATCATGGTTGATAACCTCATAATATCTAACATTGATATCCTCATAATACACTCAAACCGAGTTTAACAACTAAGCTCACTGCCAAGTACCTTGATGCTAGATTTTAACGAAGCGAAAACATTAAAATTAATTCTGGCGCACTGAACAATTCGAAGATATTAATCGTGACCCTAAATTTCAATCATTATTGAAAGATTGGGTATGTGAACCAAGAAAATTGGCGAATTAGTGATGAGACCCAACAACAACGTCCCGCACAACGTCACTGTTTAGTGTGGATTTTCGGCTGGCGACATCATTGGTCAATATCTTTCTAAATGCTGGTATAAGTATGACAAAATTGAAGACCATAGCAGCAATGTAGTCCCAGGTAGTCCCAGGTCAGACATCAAAACAAAAATATGAAAACATATTTCTTCGGCGTCTTCCTCTCAGCAAGTTTCTGGCAAAAACTCTGAGAGTAAATAAAATTGCCATGTAAAGTTTCTCAAAAATCTATCGTTCAGAGACGGCTTTAAACTGTAGGTCCCGCCACCCATGTATAAAAATTAACTTACACAACATAAGTGGTGTGAGAAGCTAGTTCGTAATCCTGACTGAAGGGTTGTAATGACCAACTATGTCATGTATGTAGTCAGATTCAGAGTTTGTGATCCATTAACGTCCAATACATCCCGAAAACTTCTCTGTTTAGTGTGGCTGGCGATATTATCGGTCAATATCGCTCACAACGCTGGAAAAAGTATGCAAATATTAAAGGCCACCCGTGAATGACCCACAACGTAGTCAATCTCACAGTTTGTATGAAATCTTTAATCTTTAAGTAGTTATGTCAGGCATACGATTATCATCCTGCAACAATGTAAGTACATCGCAATGAAATTGATCTTTTGAGACCATGTCCTCATATATGTAATCTACATGCTACGGTGACCTTGGAAACTTCTGAAAAATTCGAAGTGAACTTGGCTCGTACGGACAAATTCGGCCAGCCCCGCTAGGATTACTGCAGACGATGCCATGATGTGAAGGAAACCGAATTGGTGCAACATTTTTTATCCGAGTGCCCTGCCCTCTTCATCTCAACAACAGTGGCCATGCTTACAGGTCATTGCGTTATGGGTAGAAACGTATTCTGCCGTGGATGCAGATCCGCTGAGGAAGATGAGACTGTTACCACCTTCTTTGTCAGTGGCCGTCTCTTGCGAGGTGCTGATATAGGTTATTTGGCTCCCCATTTCTTGTCAGCTTGACGGAGCTATCATCTATTGATATCAAGGATATAGCTTCGTTCATCAAACTTTCTGACTGGTTTTCCAGTGTAGGGTAGTCGTGCTTTTGATGTGCAGCCCTTGCGCTAACCAAATTCTTCCTCTTCCCTGATTTTGGTAGAACTTGGTCAGTACAGGGACTGCGTACACCCTTGGCATCACAACGGGCTGCTATGCGTGCGCAAGTGAGCTTTGTGATATCAGAGCTACCACCCTGCACTTCAGAACAAATGTCATCGGTTTCGGGGTGACAGAACGTTTGATGATCTGGGCATAGTGGGCGAACGTGCCATTAAGAGAACAGGCTAGTTTTATCCTGATCTCGAAGTGGTTCAAACCCACTACTATCGAATCATGAAAAAGTGGCTTACCTCATACTGGGTGATACAAGGAGCCATATAAGCCAACGAGTGAACTTGCCTGTGAACGTTACTACAATCTTGCTCTACTGAACAAGAACTAAAGTCTGCTAAAACTAATCCAAGATATTAGCCATTATTCCCTGAATAAAACATATCATAAGAGGGTAAAAAAGGAATGAGTTCAATACAGTAAGACCTCGCTTAACGCGGGGGTGCGTTCCAATAAGTTCCAGCGCTAAACGAAACAGCGTTAAAAGAGGCATCTTAACAGGTACATACATATGTACTGTGATTGCGACTTTGGTAAATATAGGTGGCATCTTTATTCTGGACAGACTAACAAAAGAACGTTGAAAAAGATGCATATACGTCGCTATATAGTGCACCGCTTTCGTTTGGTACAAGTATCAATACAGTGTGCGATTTAGGGCAATCCCAATACTACCGCGTAATACAGAAACAGCGTAAAGCGGAGCAGCGTTAAGGGCGGTCTTACTGTACCCATATGATACCGTATATGGCATGGTACTCTGAATATGTTAACGAACAATCAATCATGCAACATTAGATTTTTTTTACTTTCGCTTTTAACGTAAATAAAATAGGAGGTCTTATTAACAAAAATATTTGTTGAATATTAATTTGTGTTGTATTTCAAACTATAAATAACAGAATTAAAACGAAATACCAACATAGTTGAATATTCAATTGTTTGAAACAATTATCCTGAACAACACTTCATAAAGAAATGAATACCTACGTAACACTAGCCTCAATTCTAGCTGTTTTGGGCTTAACAGCTGCAGGACATTTTTATCCAGAACATGATCATCATGGTAAAGGCGTTGAGGTGCACTATTCAGTTGTAACTGAACATAAAGAGGATTCTCATGGTCATGGTCATGGTCATGGCGGACATGGTCACAATAGTGGACATGCTGCAGTTCATAGTTGGGGTCATGATAGCGATCATGGTTATGGACATGGTCATTTGGGGGGTCACGATGGTGGTCATGATCATGGTCATGACGGTCATGATGGTCAGGCGAAATATGAATTTTCTTATGGTGTTAAGGATCCCAAAACAGGCGATATTAAAAGTCAAAAGGAAACCAGAGATGGTGATAAAGTTAAAGGTTCGTACATACTTTAAAAAACATATTTGCTTAGGAAAAATAATTCGGAATTCATAAATTTACAGGCAGTTACACCCTCAAGGAAGCCGATGGCACTACCCGTCATGTAGAATATACAGCCGATAAACACAGTGGCTTCAAAGCTGTTGTCCATAAATTGGGTGATGCCCATGCCGCAGCTCATGATGGTCATCATGAACATGGTTATGCCCATGGCTATGGTCATGGTCATGGCAAGGCCACAAGCTATATTAATGTTAAGAGACATGAAGAAAAGAAACACTAACCATGTTTACTGTTTATAATAATTGTTGATAATAAATGTTAAAAAATTCTTTAAATGATAATGACTGTATTTTGTACATTTTCTTTGAAGTTCGTTTAAAGTCATCAAAAAGCAAATTTGATTTCTTTAAGCATATTAGCCCTTTACACTCGGCTGTCCCTTCTGAGGGCACAACGTAAGTGTAGCATATCACTCGGTTGTCCCCTCTGAGGGGACATGATATTTTGTTAGCAATTAACGGACAATGAAATTATTTCACCGCATATAACAAATACGTGTTCTTCTGTAGTTTTCTGTTAAAATGGTACAAAAAAATCAACCGTTCTACACGTCGAAGAGAACGTGCGAAGTCCGTTCACGACGAACTGTACACTTCTCTGATCCGTTGAGCAATTTGCAGATATAGTGGATTAGATGTCCAAAGCTACAAGGTTGTGGCTCAATGAAGTGGGAAACTTGATAGGATAATAAAGAAATCCGATAACCGAGAGAAGAAACATAAAAGATTTCAATTCGTACTGAAGCGTTGGATAGAAAAAATTGTTAATATTTTTTTTTGTAAATATGTCCACAAATACATATAAAACAAATTTCATAACAATTCCTTACTTGATTCTAAAATTATACTGTATGATATATATCACGTTCCAAGGATGTGCGTTTTCGTTAAAAAGTGGCGTCGAGTTGCTGGTAGGTAACATCCGAAACTGTGCCGAGTGCAAAGGGTTAAAATTAATTGAGTAAGGCTTTTAAACTGAAAATATATTTGAAATTTTCTTTAAATTGACATTTTTCGGAAGTCTTGATAGTACAAAGTTTAATCACTGTTTTTTGTTCGCTTTAGGGCCTTGAGGGAACATAGGGCTGTACCCAAGCATCTCCCCATCTCTCTGTTATTTCCTTGCTTTATTTCAGTTTTATCGATCAAGATTTACCGGCTAAAGATTACATTGATCTATTAAAGCAAATCTTATGCTAACATTTCATTTGTAACCCTATAACTGTTCAATTTTGTTTCTAAAAACTTCTAGGGGATTCATTCCTAATGATAGCCTACAAGTTTAAATTTAAGGCGTTGCATAAGTAAATCAATTCATTGATGTAAATCTAAGGTTTGTAATCCTTTCACACTTTTCTTAATCCTTTAACCTTCTAATTTTGTTTCCAAAAACTTTTTGCCTGCTTATTTCTTCCATTCCAGTGAAGACGAGTATACTCGTCATAAACAGAGTCAATGATTTTGACTGTAAAAGTACACAATTAAGACTAAAAACATAGAAAAGATATTTTATTTTTAATATAAATTCTTATAAAATATATATTTTGTAACAGTACTTTGCAAGATTTTATTATTTTTGCTTAAAACAAGCAATTGGTCAAACTAAAGATGGTTCTAAAATTTAAACTCTTTAACTGATGTTTACTTGATCTTTCGCTGGAAGAAACGTCCAGTAGACTCGTTGAATAATAATACGAATGCGATTTTTTTTCCCTTAAAGACGACTGTACTCGACGTTATGCGAAATATAGGGCTTTGACGAGTATACTCGACATAAAGTAAAGGTAATGGCCTAAACATTACGTTCTCTGTGAACATGTATGGACTTTTTATATTGGGTATGGAGGTAAGTTACTTTGCTGATTGACGCCGAATTTACTTCTTTTAGTCGATGACCCCTCAGTCATGATTGCGAACTAGCTTCTCACACCATTTATTTTGTGAGTGTTAATTTTACACATGAATGGCGTGACCTAGAGTTTAATGTAGGCTCCGATTTTTTGAGAAACTTTCATGGCACTTTTATTTATTTTGCCAGAAATCTACTGAGAGAAAGTTGCTTCCATATTTCATTTTGTTGTAATGTCTGACATGGGGTTTGAATCATGGCCTCACGTCTAATAAGCCAACTCACTATCTACTAGACTACGATGACTTCAAAGCGACTGATGTATGGAGGAGCTATTTTGAACGAGACTGAAGCTGTTTCAAGTTGCAAATTTAATAAACTTGAGTTTGTATTCATATAGATTAGCAGCTGGTTTATTGGAAGTTATGGTCGAGCACTTCAACCTTTAGGGAAGTATTCTTATGCTAATACTGCATCGCTATGAATCATAGAATATAGGATAAAATGGACTTGAGACAGTTAAAAGGCGAAGGTAACGCCTATCCAGAACACAAATATAAGAAAACCGATTAGTTACGCCAATTGCCACGGTTCAGCAAGTAATTTACATTTCTGATTGCAATCAGATACGATAGTCAGCTTCAATCAAATCAAATCTCACTGGACCATTCATTCCCAAAATTAACGCACAAGTCCTAGTCAACTGGTCTCGATAACTGGTTTTCGCACTAAATTAAGATTTCCTTCAAGCTAAAACTTTCAGAACCTCTCTAGATTTACGCCATGGGAATAGAAAGGTTGATGGAGAAGTTTATCCACCAGCATTTTAAGCCGTCCTTGTGTTTCTCAAGAGAGCTCCAGATAAGTCCAAGATAAGTTTAAAAACGTAGATTGGTACGCTTCCTATTGCAGCCTAATTGAAGCCACATGAGTCTGGTAACGAGATAAGTTTCTTCCTTAAACCTGTGTTTGTCAATGCCTTGGTATTCGATATGAGAGTACCTGTTCTAGCGAGTTCATCAGCTGGACAAATACACGTAATAGAAAAATATATGACCCCACGCCAGTAATCGTATACTTAGTTTCAGTCAATTGAACAATTTCACAAGAGTCCTTCGTCTCTAGCTCTAGGAATAGCAGAAGAGATGATTTATTGATGATTTATTTCTTCCACGCAATAGCAGCTTATACAGACGTAGTTCTGCAGTATTCTCAGCTTCTGGGTATTCCTAAGATGAAATCAGATTAGGTTATGTTAGCGGGTAGCTTGCCGTCCCCAGACTAGTTTACTACACGGCTCATATAGCCACCATTGTGTTCCCCAGTGTAAGGTAAACCCTCTCGATCCGTTAGTGGTGGGTTTGAACCACCCCGAGCGCCGAATTAAACCGCCCAGTTCTCCTAGTGGCACGTTCACCACCATGCTTAGATCTTCAAACGTTTTTTCACCCAAAAAACCGATGACATCAGTCTTGAAGTGCAGGCCACTCACATAAAAGATGTTGTTGCGATTCCGTTTCTTCCACATCCTGGAAGCTTCTACAGTAATCCTGGCGGGACAGACTGAGCTGTGCCCGTTATAATTTCTGTTAAAGTGTGAAACGTACAATTGTCGAACTCAAAGTTTCCTGTTTTTCCTGCTGTCTTCTTGGACACAGAAGTTTTGAAACACGCTAACCAGGTATTTTGAAATACCTATGGTTTGTTGAACTCCATGGTAGTTTTTCAATTTGAAAAGTTTTTTGTAGGGGCGCATAAAGCCCCTGTATCGTTTCTTCCTTAGACATCTCCGGTTCTTTTCCTGCTAGTTAGTCCGCCTTTTCATTTCCCTCTATGCTACATAGAGGAACCCAGTAGAGGACGGTGTTTTGTAGGAAGTCTATGCAACTCCTAAAGCGTTTTTGGTTTGACGAGGTGGGATCCCAGCGCTTTGAAGTTTTTCTTTTTGTAGGGGCGCATAAAGCCCCTGTATCGTGTCGTCCTTAGACATCTCCGATTCCTTCCCTGCTTCTTAGTTCGCCTTTTCATTTCCCTCTATGATACAGTGACCCGGAACCCAGTAGAGAGGGGCGTTGTGTCGACGTATATGGTGTAGAGAGTCTATTCAACTCCTAAAGCGTTTTTGGTTTGACGAGGTGGGTTCCCAGTGCTTCGATTGTTGCTTGACTGTTCAGACATATGATGAAGTTTGAAGCAGTCTTCAATTCCTGGTTTTAATACCATGTGCAGTTTGTCTAATAGCAATAATCTCCGCCTGAAATACGCTGACCTGGTTAGTTAATCTGTATGACCACTTCAGTGCCTCTTATCGGAGTAGTCTTCGTCCAATTCGTTGAATTTCATCTCCGCTTTCCATGAGAGCGTGTGGGAGAATTCGATTCATTCGATTTTGCTGCGCTTATAAGAACTCTGCCTTTCACAGCTTACAACCTGGCGAATTTTACACGCACCCGTACAAAATTGAAATAATCTAGGATCTGAAAGTAAACGTCCATAGAAAAAGGCATGTCTTCCCTGAATGGACTCTGTTGTCGAATGACGCCAATTTTCATCGAAAAATCATCCTCAGTAAAGAAAGCCATTTCTAGATGACTGAGGACAAACAAACGTTTCGAATAGCAATACACATGAGATCCAAGAATGTCTAATGCAAAAATAGTAATGCTGGCCGGTAAAGTAATGTAGTAATGGTGACTGTGATATTTTGATGAACCTGAAAAGTTTAAAGATGTCTTTTCGTCCTAGTCCCGATGGGGTTCCAAGTTGTATTTTAAATCGATGTGCAGAGTCATTCGTCACACCATTAGTCATATTGTTTAATACCTCGATTAATTATGGATATTTTCCTGTGTTTTGGAAGAACTCGTATATTATACCGCTTTTTAAATTTAGCAATAAATCTGATGTTACAAATTATAGGGGCATTGCAAAACTGAGTGCTATTCCAAAAATTTTCGAGAAACTGATTGCCGATTTTTTTGTTCATCATACTTCATCGTTATTATCACCTTATCAACATGGTTTCCGAAAGGGCTGTTCAACAACAACTAACGTGCTTCAGTTAACATCCATGATAAATGCGGCCTTTTGTCAACGGAAGCAAACTGATGTAATTTTTACGGATTTTAGTAAGGCGTTCGATAAAGTGAATCACAAACTTCTGTTAACTAAATTGGATTTAATGGGTGTAAATCATAGGAGTTTAAGATGGCTAGAGTCGTATTTGACTGGTAGAAAGCAGACTGAATGTGTGAACAATAGCTTATATAAGTATATTTATGTGCTATCTGGTATTCCCCAAGGCAGCCATCTTGGTACACTTCTTTTTTCGCTGTTTATGAACGATCTTCGCAACATGATTAATTTTGCCAATATCTTGATGTATGCTGACGATGTAAAAAATTTTCTCTCTTTTAATAATTTCATCGAGCATATGTATCTTCAAAGTGATCACAATAATTTCTTTTTGTGGTGCGAGTACAACACGATGGAGCTGAATATTAAAAGAAATCTCAAGAAATAATTTTATTGCGGTTAATTACTTGCTTGGAGGTCATCAACTGGAAATAGTGGACTCTTTTATTGATCTTAATGACTGTAAATAAGGCAAGAAGCACTCTTGGCTTCATAAAACGTTGGGCAAAGGAATTTACTGATCCATTTATTACTAAACAGTTATACGTATCGCTTGTCAGACCAATTTTGGAGTATGGATCCATCGTATGAGCTCCTCACTATAATGTTTACAGCGAACACATCGAATCTGTTCAGAAACAATTTCTACTCTTCTGCTTGGTTGGCCTTGGATGGAATTGCTTGGATATGCCTTCATATACTAGCAGACTGGCTTTAATAAAACTGCCTACCCTTAAGAGTCGTCGAACAATGTTAAATGTATCCTTCATGGTTAACCTGATCAATGGTAATATTTGCTGTGAATTTCTGTTAAGATTTGTTAAATTCAATGTTCCTTGTCGTAACTTCCGCGGTTATAATCTTATTTATACGCAATTCTGCAGAACTAATTATTCTGTTGCTGATCCGATAACTAGAATTTGCCGTCAATTTAATAATTTGTCAGTCTTTATTGATTTTTCTTTAAATTCTTGCGTTATAAAACGGAACATTATTGTTTTTCTCAATTCATAAATTTATTGTTTTTCTCATTTCGTAACTTTTCATATTTTTATTGTAACTATTACTTATATTTTTGAAGAAATTAATTGGAATTTTAATTTTTTTTTCGATTTGTGTTATTAGTCAGTAAGGAATTTGTCCATTGTCTTAAATAAATAAATAAATAAATAAATAAATAAAGCATTTTTCTATGCCGTGTGTTTTTTTAAAACAAAAAAAATCTTTTTTAACGAAAACAATTTGAAAGGTTTTATGAGCAAATTAATTAAAAAATTTTTTGTTTTCTCTTTAGTTCAACTACTAGTATAAATATACGAATAAAATTGCAGTAGAAGCACAGTTTAACTTCAGCGTCTTTTAAATAATTATCTTAAAAATTTATAACAATTTTTTAGTTGTTTATCAACACAACACAATTAAAATGAATTCCTTCGTTACATTAACATTACTGGTGGCTATTGTAGGATATGCTGCTGCAGGACATTTTTATCCCAAACATCATGATAAAGGTGCAGAGGTCCACTATTCCGTTGTAACTGAACATAAACAGGATTCGCATGGTCATGATCATGGTCATGGCGAACATGGTCATGATAGTGGTCATGTTACAGTTCACATTTCGGGTCATGATAATGGCCATGACAATCATCACGATGGCGGTCACCATGGAGGCCATGATCATCATGATCATGATGGCCATGCTAAATATGAATTTTCTTATGGTGTTAAGGATCCCAAGACGGGCGATAATAAAAATCAAAAGGAAACCAGAGATGGTGATAATGTTAAAGGTAAAAATGAAAAATAAAAATATATTTCATCTTCAAGTATAAATCTCAATTTGTATATTTACAGGCAGTTATACGGTAAAGGAAGCCGATGGCACTACCCGCCATGTAGAATATACAGCCGATAAACACAGTGGTTTCCAAGCTGTTGTCCACACTTTGGGTCATGCTCATGCCTCTGCCCATGACGGCCATAATGATCATGGTTACGACCATGGATATGGTCATGATCATGGCAAGGCCACTAGCTATGTTAATATTAAGAAGCATGAAGAAACAAAGCACTGACCATGTTATATATTCTATCGTTTCGTTTATTGTTAATGTTGATAATAAAAATTAAAAGAAATCTTTAACTGTCATACTTTTATTCCATAGTTTTAATACGACCTAGTGCTACCAACGTACCATACAAGCAGTCATATCATGAATAAAAATATGTCAATAAAAATCTTATAACTTTGTTCTCAAAATCGAGACAACCTGTTTTTTGACTTGTTTTCCTTTGGTCTTCCACTACGTGAAAAAGCTCGTTTGAGAATTGAAGCTAAACGACTATTATTTGCCTCCTATTTGTGCCAACAGCTCATATGAATAGGCTGATTTGAAATAAGCCGTATACTAGCAATTTTATCTTTGAACAGCGTCCGGTAATGAAGCTCCTTTCTAATAAAGTCGGCTCCGAACGACAGTTTTTTGAGAACCTTTTCATGGCAATTTTATTAACTCTCAGAGTTTTTGCCAGAAATCTGCTGAGAGGAAGTCGCCGAAGAAATATTTTTTTCATATTTTCGATTTGATTTCTGACCTGTGGTCTAGTAAACCAACACACTACCTACAAACTACTAGACTACGGCGACTTCACGATTACATTCATTGAAATTAAATCTTTTGTACGATTTACACTAAATAAGCTATGAACTGTCGTTACGTTGAGCGGCGAGTACAATCGAATCGTGCTGTCAGAAGTTCTGTTTCCAAAAATTATTCAGCTAAACTTTAACGGGATTTGGTGTCAACAAGATCGCATAACTTGCCACACAGCTTGCTTAACTTTCTTCCCAGAAGTGGTTCTGTTCACTTTGCCCCCTATTGAGTGCGATTTATCATTTTCCGATTACATATTATTACATATATTAAGTCATTAATTTATGCCGACAAAGTAGTAACTCGTGAAACAGTGGAATCCTATGTGGAATCTTATGTTTGTCAATATATACATAGTCTTACATACATAGTCTTATTTTGACTCTTAATTTTAAATTTGTGACTAACAATTTTAATTACGAAAGTTTACATACGACATTGTTTTTATAAATATACGTCTGTTTTCAAGGGAAGTTTGTTTCAAGGGAAGTTTATATCAAATCGCCGTAATCTAGTACGTAGTGTAATGGCTTCAGTCCCACGACATATGGAGAAAAATTATTACACACAGCATAGGTTGTGTTAGAACCTGGGTTATGATTCTGACTAAATTAAGTATGTAAAGAGTACCGTAGTATAGTAGGATGTGTTTTGGCTTATTAAACACGAGGCCACGGTTCAAACCTTAGGCCCGACATATCTAACAAAATGAAATATAAAAAAAAATTTCTTCGCTGAGAGCAAATTAAAATTGCAATGAAAAGCTTCTCAATAATCTGTCGTTCGGATTCGACTTTAAACTGTAGGGTACCGCCACTCATGAAATTAATACACACAACATACCAAAACTCCTTCGATCACCACTGAAGTTGAAACTCATGGAAGTTTATCCCAATCCAATAAAGACTATCGCTGTGTAAATTCAATAGCTGAGTATGGCTAACCACACACAGCAGATAATCTTTGAGAATAGGATTGTAAAATTTTGTCAGAACGTATATTTTGATACAGTACATCAGAATCAATAAAAACTCAATTTGATTTTTTTGGTTGTTAGGCCCTTATGCATTTCAGGTCACGATTTTTTTTTTTATTATTATGGATTTATCTTCTTTAAGCGAAATAAACCAAAAAAAGTTAAAAAAAGCAACCAGGAAAGCTCCCACGACTTAATTCCCATTTTAGGCATCAAAAACCCCATTGTGCGTCGGTTCGATTTACGTTGTAAAATTTTTGTTCTTTTTCAGTTCGATTAATGTCGTCTTAAATATATGTCGATAATTTGCATGTTTTAAGTAAATTTTTTGATGACTTGTATTTACTACTGTTATTATTGTTTTATCGTTGAAACACCAATGGAGGATGGTCTTAAAACAATAAAATCTCATCTTCATAACATAATAGTTGTAAGAGAATCTGCAAGTGCAAACACTAAAGGATCTATAATCCCCAGTAACATAAAACAAATAATTGATTAAATAATTAGGAAGATTTTGATGTCGACTAGATTGTATTATATCGTAAACCAGTGCCCCAAAGGCTATTTATATCAGATTATCTCCCTATTATCTCCCTATTAGGCTTCTAAACGCTTCTAAAGACAAAGTACGTAAGATTTGAAGTATGAACTAAAACTAAAGTTTGAATTACTTCCCAGTTAATTAACGATTGTTTCGAGAATAACATTTGTAAGGAGAGATGTTAAGGAATATTTTAAAACAAATATTTTGTCAGAAACAAAAACTGCATATAATCGATATTGTTACGTTTTTACCTTTAATAAACGTTTAAAAAATTGATTGAATAAAAATTATAGCCTTCAAACTGTTCCAAATTTTAGTTTTTGATGTCAAAATTAAAATTCTGAAAAACGCAAACCAATCAATACTCTGTGGTTTTGATAGAGAAAGGTCAACACATGTGCAGTTTTCTTCGCAAAAAGTGTCTTAACAAAAGTTTTCCATCTTAAAAAGAAATGTTGATGTGCATAATGAACCCAAACAACGTTGACTGATTTCGACGGCTCAAGAATTCCTCTAACACATGCTGTATGGGCAATATAAAACAAAAATCCTTGAAAAACGTAGACAATATTGTCAGATTTCTTGGTACAGAAGATTCTAACTTTGCCAAATGGTTTTAACGTGGAAGATGAAGCACTTGCAAACCTAGATAGAGCACTTTTTTGTGAAGACAAAGAAACTTAAGATACAGAGACACAGAAAGGCAGTTGACAGATTTCATTGGCATGCAACGCTATTTTGTGAATAAAATAAATAGGATGAGGAAGGCCACAGAAGCGAATTGACATACTTTTAAAGCCTACTTTATTCAAAATGTTTGTACAAAGCTAGATAAGAAACGTTGATAATTAGGTTGTTCTTGGTAATTTTTCTTTTTATTAATAATTCCGAGTTTTAAGAATCTTCCCGCTTTTTACCACGTCTGAACAATTTTAAATTCAATTACGTCGCCATCTTTTGAACCTATAGCCTCCGTTTTTTTTTTTTGATCACATCAGATCAAAGAGACTGAGTAAATAATATAGTTTGTGAATCTGTCGTTCGGAGCCGACTTTAAACTGTAGGTCCCGCCACTCACGTATAAAATTAACACAGACAACATAAGTGGTGTGAGAAACTAGGACTAGTACATTTAATACGATGGCGATAACGGTAAAATAAAATTGAAATTATAGAAACAGTGCAAGAACAGAATGAAAACTGCAATAGTAGAAACCGTATACAGTAATCCCTCGATTTACGTCGCAGTTGGTTCCAAAAAAAGGCGACGTAATTCGAAGGACGACGCAAATTGAAGTTAGAGGGAACAAAAAATTTGTCGACCTAAATCGAAACAGCGTTAATCGAGGCAACGTAGATCGAAGGATTACTGTAATTCAAACTATATTTCCATTCCAAATTAAATTGAGTTCTCTTATAGCATTGTATCGAATATTTTTCTTGTTTAGTTATCGTTATCGTTAATAATTACTTATAATTGGCCTCATGGGCGGTGTGAGAAACTAGGTCATAATCCTGACTAAAGGGTTATAATGATCAATTATGTATGTATGTCTGTATTTGCGATATTTTTTACGCCGTTCAAGTATTGCTCTATTGAACGAAAATTAAATGGTATTAAAACGATTGAAAGATATCATTTGTTGTTTACTAACAAAACGTATCAATCACTATGGCATAATAATTAAATATTAATTAAGGGCAAATATGCCAACTGATATGTTAACAAACGAAGAAATCAAATACCATAACTATTTTTCTTGTTACCTTCACTTTTAACTAAAAATGACTGAAAGGTTTCATTAACTAAATAATTAATAAAAATTTATTTTATTTTATTTTCAAACTATAAATAACAAAATTAAATCGTTGTAGAGGCACAGTTTAAGTTCAATTTCCTTCAAGTTATTTAATCTCCATAAATTACAAATATTTGCACAATATTTGATTGAAACTAATAAAAATGAATTCCTTCATTGCATTAACCGTACTTATGGCTGTTTTGGGATTAACAGCTGCAGGACATTTTTATCCAGAACATGATCATCATGGTAAAGGTGTAGAAGTGCACTATTCAGTAGTAACTGAACATAAAGAGGATTCTCATAACCACGGCAGTCATGGCGGACATGGTGATGATGATGGACATGCTGCAGTTCATAGTTGGGGTCATGATGATAGCCACGAAACCGGACATGATGCAGTTCACCATGATAGTCATTTTGGCGGTCACGATGGTGGTCATGATCATGGTCTTGAGGGTCATGATAGTCACGATGGCCATGCTAAATATGAATTTTCTTATGGTGTTAAGGATCCCAAAACTGGCGATATTAAAAGTCAAAAGGAAACCAGAGATGGTGACAAAGTTGAAGGTAAAAACGAAAATTTAAAATATATTTTAGCAGCAAAAATAATTCTCATTTCGTATATTTGCAGGCAGTTATACCCTCAAGGAAGCCGATGGTACTACTCGCCATGTAGAATACACAGCCGATAAGCACAGTGGTTTCAAAGCTGTTGTCCATAAATTGGGTCATGCTCATGCCGCTGGTCATGCTGACAATCATGAACATGGTTATGCTCATGGTTATGGCGATGGTCATGGTAAGGCCACCAGCTTTATTAATGTTAAGAAGCATGAAGAAACTAAGCACTAACAATGGTATATAGAGCGATCCATATATTGTTTATTGTTAATAAAAATTTATAAACGCTAAGTAGTGCCTCATTTTACATACACATACATACATGACTGGCCATTACAACCCTTCAGTCAGGATTACGGCCTAGCTTCTCACACCACTCATGTTGTTTGTGTTAATTTTATACATGAGTAGCTGGAGCTACAGTTTAAAAAGTCGACTCCGAACGACAGACTTTTGAGAAACTTTTCATGGCAATTTTATTTACTCTCAGAGTTTTTGCCAGAAATCTGATGAGAGAAAGGCGCCGATAAAATATTCTTTCATATTTCGTTTTGATGTCTAACCTGGGGTTTGAACCGTGGCCTTGCGTCTAATAAGCCAACACACTACCTACTAGACTACGGCGACTCATTTTATTCTTTAAAATTTAATTGGTTTATTAGTGACCTTGGCTAGGATATTTAGGTACTAAAATTAAACAAACTCGCCTATATTATAACGTTCATGGTATATTAAATAAGCTACAACTTCTCAAATGAATAGTTCTTGCTATGAACGAGTGGATAAGATGTATTGGTTCAAATATAGCAGATGTGGTCGATTCTTACAATCGAAGGAACCCCTAATGAGCATAAAAAATTTGATATTTTCAAGTACTGTTCAATAGTGGTGGAATACATACATATGTACATCAATATATTCAAAAAACTCGAAAGAATTCGATATCATTTTATTGATTGATGTCGTTAAAACATCGATATATCGGAGCTAAATAAATACATTCTTGAAAACAGGTTAGGTGCAGTTGGATAAGTTAAAGACACGGGCTTGCGTAGGTATAGACGTAGTAATGAAAGCCTGGCATTTAAAGATGTCGCTCGCTTAGTTGGATTTAAGCCCATTGTGTAAGTTTTGAGATCCGGAGCCATATAGTTAGACTATAGACTACATACATAACATAATTGGTCATTACAACCCTTTAGTCAGGATTACGACCTAGTTTCTCATACCACTTATTTTGTGTGTGTTAATTTTTATACATAAGTGTCGACCCTGAACAACAGATTTTTTGAGAAACTTTTCATGGCAATTTTATTTACTCTCAGGGTTTTACCAGAAATCTGCTGAGAGGAAGTTGCCGAAGAAATATTTTTTTTGAAGCGAGGCCTCACGTCTAATAAGCCAACAGACTGCCTACTAAACCACGGCGACTTCGAGACTATAGACACTCTGGATAATAAGAAACAAGTCTAATGCAAAATTGATCAGTGGGCATCATAATCTGGCAAACTGAAGAACTGACAATTCATTTTTTAACTCTCCTGTAGACTTACTTATTTAATTATTTATTAAAACCTTAGGATTACAACCTAGCTTCTTACACCACCCATGTTGAGTGTGTTAATTTTATCCATGAGTAGCAGGACCTACAATTTAATGTCGATTTCGAACAATAGAATTGACAAACTTTTCATTTCAACTTTATTTTACCCTCGGAATTTTTGCTAGGAAGCTGCTGAGAAGAAGTCTCCAAAGAAATATTTTTTCATAATTCGCCTTTTATTCGAGATGTCTCAGGTGGGGGATTGAACCGCTTGCTCTAGTCTCATAAGCCAATACATTAACTAACGTATACTACACATAGACAGAGTAATAAACTCTATGATTTTGGAAAATTCTGCGCAATTCGAATAAAGTGAAAGACATAATTTGGTGGCTACATACTATTTTAAGAGGGAGACCATTCTACAGTATACTACTGGGCCAAAGACTCAGACATAGAGACATAGACCCAGAGTAAAATATTCAAAGCACACGGGAAACTTTCAAGTTGTGTCCAAGCGAAAGTTTACATCATGAAATGATGTGCTCATTTCACCATGGAAGTAGGATGGGGCATGGCAATACTATCTGACAGTCATGTTGACAATAGCGCAACCAGCCTTTTGAGGTTGACTCGAGATTGAAATAGAAAGGTTGGACACATCAGCTTGCAGGGAGGAAAGCTTTCACATACCTTTCTGTGGAGTAATTAGAAGGACTTAGAAGTGTTTGTTCGGCAAGCCGAGACACAATCTTGCCTTTTGTTAAGTAATTAGAATGAGATGTGATTTCGGTTATGCATCACATTATTGAGAAGAACCCTACACTTATGTTAGAATGGTGACCGGTTCAAGCTCAATACACAGGCGCCTAACAAGAGTAATAAATTGCCGAATAAATACTTGGAACCTAGAGGAAAACACTTGGACGTTTGTCGAGTAAAAGGGAGGATGTTATCTTTACTAAGAGTGATCAGCATCATGAAGTGAATAAGGGGGACGTTTAAGTTGAGGGCACTTCAATAAATCGTTTGATTGTGATACTCTAATATATCTGAGTAATAATGTTAGAAAAATAAATTACTATTGTTACGAAAATGGAAATGGTGTTGCATCGTTTAACATTACAATGACAAACAAAAGCTACAAAAACAAAAACAATGAACTTGTTTATATGATAAACAAGTAGACAAAAATATATCAACAACAACAGTATAAAAACAGGGGATAAACGAGTAAACAAAAATGCGACAACAAACAAAGGAGGAGGAGTTGGAGACTATCGAACACCTCCTCTGTAACTGCCCAGCCCTTGGTAGGTTGAGGTCGAGGACCCTTGGCAGGGCCTTCTTTGAGAGTTTGAATTCTGTGTCGAGAGCCGACATCAAGGCTCTTCACAGATTCATTAGTGGCTTGGGCTGGTTGAGAGGCTTCATCAGTGTAGTACCGCTCTCCCTTTTTGTTGTATCTTGTCTGTGTAATTACTCCGCTTCCCATTCTCCCCTTTCCTACATTCTCTCCTTTTTATACTATTCCCTCTATTATCATTCCCTGTTTAAGGACGTTGTACAATGGGTCAATTCGACCTCCGGGTATTGTACTTGTCTTAATTGACAAGTACACGTCCTCTAACCTAACCTAACCTAACCTAAACTAAGAAGCAAAGATGTTTACATTTATGGAGATCTCGAGAAGGTGAAGCCACAAACATTCTACTTCAAGATAATTCATCAGACTGTTTACGTTGACATATAAAAGGCAAGACGAAGCAGGCAATGGGGTCAGTAAAAATTTAGTCAGTCTTGTGTGAAGAGGCGTTGTGTATGAAGAGAATAATCTTGATTTGAAGATATCCATTATCTTTATCTGCCCAATAATTGTTAGTGTTTACGCAAAAGATTTTAAAGAAGAATAACAAACAAAGCAATTGTTGTTGTTAACATCAAGTTGTGAACAGTGGCACACAGAATAGTGCGAACAATAAAGAATTTATCTCAAATTAAATACAAATTTATTTTTATTTTATTTGCAATCTACGAACTCATATTAAAACGTTTTTAAAAGAGTAAAAACGTAACACTATATTAATTACTTCACTTCTTAGCTTTAAACTTAATGAAATCAAAGTGTAAGTGAGATGTTATCGGAAAATCTATCGAGCTATTATGTACATCAGAAATGTAAAATTTTCTAAGACTGTGGCTCATAAATCAGGCTGAATTTGAATGAATGCATGGGTTTTGCTGCCTTTGACTTGTGGCTTATTCGCATATACCTATGATTTAAGAAAATCCTGCAAGTAAAAGTCTAATGGGCTAAAATCGTGCAATCTGGGAGGTCAATTCACACATCACATCAGAATATCAAAGATCTTTCAAGTATCATTTACTCTTTAATGTGGTCTTAAATCTAATTGTTGCTTGCGCTTTGACAGACGTTTTTTCCCACTTGTAGAATTATACTCTAACAAGTTAAGTTTGTACGGCCAACCTTTTCATTGATCATAGACGATGGCATAAACTGTGTGGCACGTAGTGCTGTCCTATAGAAACTACAAGTAACTTATGTTCAGGTCAAAAGAAGTTGGTAATCATTTAAAAAATGTTACCCGGCGGCGTCATCAGAACATATTTCTTTGAGAACGAAGTTGATCAGGTCATCTATGTCAACGGAGTTGATCAGGTCATCCGTGTCAACGGCAAGCATTATAGGTCAATAATTTCTATCTTCTTTGGAACTGTATAATATAAAATACCCAATAAA
This sequence comes from Sarcophaga carnaria, assembly GCA_958299815.1. NCBI lineage: Eukaryota > Metazoa > Arthropoda > Insecta > Diptera > Sarcophagidae > Sarcophaga > Sarcophaga carnaria. The sequence goes on along the minus strand of OY283149.1, from coordinate 18,245,132 downwards.
ATGAAGGGGATCTTAAGCAAACTAAGTTTGCTAAGTTGAAAGTAAGTGAACATCGGAAACTAATTTGTAATTTGAAATATTCAGAGGAATACTGAATAGATGGAGGCAAATGATAATATGAAAACTCTCATGCAACACGGATGCATGGTGGTTGCATCAAAAATTGTCAGACAATACAGGAGATATTGTGGGATTTTATTCAAAACTCTTACAAATTACAAACAAAGTTACATTGCTAAAATAGTTCATATTTATTTTGAATAACATTATAACAGTTTAACAAATTTCTTTATTATTAGTTTCTCAGAACTCAATTCTTATCCGCATAATCTTCCCGGTAGCTATAAAGAATTTCATATAAATTAGAGCGCGCATTTTTAACAAAGTTTTCAGTTGAAGGAAAGTGGACATCAGAAAATAATTTATAAAGAAACCTCCTGGAGAATACCAATGAGACGGAAATAAACTATAATATTGAAGCGTAAGGTTCGCATTATATGGTGGACACATTAAAATTTATCAGCCAAGATAGAGATATTGTAGATCACTTAGTCGACATTTTTCAGTATTGGTTTTATTTCTGATTTTATTCAAAACTCTTCCAAATTACAAAAAATGTTTTATTGCTAAAATAGTTCATATTTATTTTGAATATAATGGGATGTATTAAAACTAGAGAATAACATTATAACAATTTAAGAAATTTCTTTAATTTTTATTAACAATATTAACAACAATGAATGGAATTAATGTATGGCATGATTAGTGCTTCGAATCTTCATATTTCTTAACATTAATATAGCTGGTGGCCTTGCCATGACCATGACCATAACCATGGGCATAACCATGTTCATGATGGTCATCATGACCAGCGGCATGGGAATGACCCAATTTATGGACAACAGCTTGGAAACCACTGTGCTTATCGGCTGTGTATTCTACATGGCGGGTAGTTCCATCGGCTTCCTTTAAGGTATAACTGCCTGCAAATACAAAAATTGAGATTTTTCCCTGAAGATGGAATATATTTTAAATTTCCGTTTTTACCTTCAACTTTGTCACCATCTCTGGTTTCCTTTTGGTTTTTAATATCGCCAGTTTTGAGATCCTTAACACCATAAGAGAATTCATATTTAGCATGACCATCATGACCATCATGAGCATCATGACCATAACCATGACCACTATCGTGGCCCCAACTATGAACTGCAGCATGTCCACTATCGTGACCATGTCCGCCATGACCATGACCATGAGAATCCTCTTTGTATTCAGTTACAACTGAGTAGTGCACCTCTACACCTTTACCATGATGATCATGTTCTGGATAAAAATGACCTGCAGCAGCAGATCCAACGACTGCTATAAGTAGGGCTAACGAAACGAAGGTATTCATTTTAATTTAAGAAAAATTTATCAAAATCTAGAGTTTTCGAGGATAATTGTTTAAAATAATGTAAAATTAAACTGTGCTTCTATATCAATTTGAATCGTTTATTTATAGTAAGAAATACGAAAAACGAAAACAGAGTACATTGTCCAGAATTGTGAATAAAATTGGGAATGTTCAGGAATTTAAATTGCAGCGGTCCTACTTGCAGAAAAATACAAAAAAAATTTAAAAAAGACTTTTATAGACGCCCTAGTAACCTTTAAAACTATTTCAAGTTTTGAGCTGATAATAGCTGTGGGCAGTGGTCCTAAATCAATCAAGTCTAATGCATTAACCTTCAGCAAAAATATTTGAGTTAAGGTGGCAGCTGTTTTATACGCAGCTTGCTCTTCCTAAAAACCGAATTTTTTTACTTTCACTTTTAAAATAATTGAAAGGTTTTATTAACCATTATGGACAATGTATTCTGGTTTCGTTTTTCGTATTTCTAACTATAAATAAACGATTCAAATTAATGTAGAAGCACAGTTTAATTTTACATTCTTTTAAACAATTATCCTCAAAAAACTATAGATTTTGATAAATTTAAATAAAATGCATTCCTTTGTTACATTCGCCATACTTTTAGCAGTCCTAGGATTTGCTGCTGCAGGTCATTTTTATCCAGAACATGATCATCATGGTAAAGGTGAAGAGGTGCACTATTCAGTTGTAACGGAACATAAGGAGGATTCTCATGGTCATGGTCATGGCGGACATGATCATGCTGCAGTTCATAGCTGGGGCCACGATAGTGATCCTGGTTATGGACATGGTCACTCGGGTGGTCACGATGGTGGTCATGATCATGATCATGATAGCCATGATGGTCATGCTAAATATGAATTCTCTTATGGTGTTAAGGATCCCAAAACTGGCGTTATTAAAAGTCAAGAGGAAACCAGAGATGGTGACAAAGTTAAAGGTAAAAACCAATTTAAAATATATTTTAGCAGCAAAAATAATTCTCAACTCGTATATTTGCAGGCAGTTATACTCTAAAGGAAGCCGATGGCACTACCCGTCATGTAGAATACACAGCCGATAAGCACAGTGGCTTCAAAGCTGTTGTCCATAAGTTGGGTCATGCTCATGGCGCTGGTCACGATGACCATCATGAACATGGTTATCCCCATGGCAAGGCCACAAGCTATATTAGTGTTAAGAAACATGAAGATTCGAAGCACTAATCATGCCATACATTAATTCCATTTATTGTTAATATTGTTAATAAAAATTAAAGAAATTTCTTCAACTGTAATTATCATATGCGATACCTTTAATAGAAGCCAGTATACATATTCAAAATAAATTTCAATTACTTTACTAAGGAAACTTTTTTGTAATTTCTAAGATTCTTAAATAAAATCAAAACTGAAACCAGGACTGATAAAATGACCGACTAAATGATCTACAATATCTCTATCTTGGCTGATAAATTTAGATGTGTCCACCATACAATCCGAACCTTACGCTTCCATATTATATTGGGTTGTTTGGAAAGTAATTTCGTTTTTTTTTTGTGGAAATAAAAGACAGTTTTCGTATAAACTATTGAATTTGATAAATTTAACCTCAATCTGATCTCACGTGTTGTTATTCGCCGGTTCGCATCAATTAATGCGCTTCATCGCGTCTTTATCAGCTTCAACCGGCCTTCCTGGTGATTAGAATTCTCTTGAATACTTCTTTAAAAATTATTTTCCACTTTCCTTCAACTGAAAACTTTGTTTGATTAAGATCCTTCTCTAATTTATAATAAACTTTAAATAATTCTTTGCAGCTTCCGGGAACATATAGAAACCATTGGGTCTTTTTTAAGCGATTCCTATTTTTAACTTTGAGGCATAATCGAAATTATTTTTCTATTTCATTGATGGCATTCCGTGTGGAATATAAATTGTTCAAAGTTCTGACTAAAGTAGCCGAAGCGCATTCGAAAAGTCCAGTATTCCATGGATCTGGCTCATAATCAGACAGCTGTTGTTGTGACTTAGTCCCACCGCACGATCGTGTGACGTGATCTTAATACTCACATCTGTACCAGAGATGAGCAATGATTATTCATAAACATGAGTAGATTCGAATCATACTCATATTTTCTGATACTTATACGCATTCATACTTATTTTAATAACATGGAACCTGTACTCATATTCAAAGTATGAAGTACTCATCCTACTCATACTTAACAATACGCATGATGTTTTTGATTTCGACTCTCTCTTTACAAGAATCACAAAATAAGTATGATTCGTGTAAGAACTATACAATACTCATTAGAAGGTTGTGTGTTTGCTTTGCTTGCTGTCTTTGTCTTTTTCTTTCTTCTTTTTTTTTAATGCAGCAACAACTAAGACTGTAAATTTTGATGAATGATTCGAATCACTCGAATCATTTATGAGTATTATAAGTATTTTTCTAAATTTATGATTCTGAATGAGTAGGCTAATGAATCAAAAATATTTCTAATGTTATAAGTTTGATGTCAACGTTGTACTCATACTCATTGCAAAGTATACTTATAAATCAATGTTGTAGGGAGTACGAACGTATCAGAGTAGTTGAATTTCAATTTCATGAGTACTTGCGAGTAGTGAAAAACGATTCATTGCTGATCTCTGATCTGTACCTCAGGATTTAATAATAGTTAGACTTATATGTATATGAGTTGTTCTTTGTTTAATAACGAATGATCAATCGATTGCAGGTACTCCCATATACACACATACATAATTGGACACTTCAACACTTCAGTCAGGATTACAACATATCTTCTCACATCACTTCTATTGTGAGTGTTAAATTGATACATGATTGGTGAGACCATTTACCAGAAAGCTGCTGAGATTAAGTCGCCGTAAGTAAAATTCTAATTTAGTTCCGGTGTACATTTTGGCAGCTTTCAGTAAAAGAATTTTGATTGGACAAATGATTGAGTGAAGTATTCACCTTTATTATCAAGTAATTGAAACATTTTACTCCTGGTACGTTTGGTAGATCGTTTGTTGTTGCAATACTTTTATTTTGAGTCTTTGGCGACTATTACCCACTGAGTTACTCCGCAAATAGTAAATTTGTTTATAAAAAAATTTATCATTTTGTTTTGTTAAAAGAAAACTAAACAAATGTATTTATTGTGTGATAGATTTGTACACACAAATAATTGCTTTTATTATTTATAATAGTAGTTAACCTTTGTTAATATTTAAATAATATTTAATAAAAATTAACTTCTTAAGACCTGAACATGAACGATTTGTTTTTGTAAATTTTTTATAAACTTTTTAAACCTTTTGTAGCAAAAATAAAACACTCATGTGCTAATTTATGTTTTAATATAAAGAATAGAAAAGAATGGTGCGCATACATATGTGTACCTCAGGTTCAAAAGGTTATTAACTAGACCTTAAAGTCTTAAAATAATGGTGGTCTTCAGAGCAGTTATTTTCTTATGGACTCCTAAGCATAACACTATCACTTATAAGATTAATATCTTGTTGTGTTATGTTAATTATAATAAATAAATAAATAAATAATCATTAGGTAGTGTGTTGGCTTATTAGACGTGAGGTCACGGTTCAAATCCAAATCAGACATCTCAAACAAATCGAAATATGGAAAAATATTTCTTTGGCGACTGCCCCTCAGCATATTTCTAGCAAAAACTCTGAGAGTAAATAAAATTGCCATGAAAAGTTTCTTAAAAATCTGTCGTTCGGAGTAGACTTAAAACTGTAGATCACGCCACTCATGTATAAATATTAACGCACACAACATGGGTGGTGTGAGAATCTAGGTTCTAACCCTGACTGACGGATTGTAATGACCAATTATGTGTGTTATTTAAGCACACAGTACGGAATCGAGAGGAATACATAGAATATTGACATTTCCTTATTGAAGTAGGTGAACTGCCTTATACGCGTTTATTTCTGGTTGTAGAAGGAGAAGTTCATCTGAACACTACTATCCTTAATCTGTAAAGTTTTCACCAGATTTAGCACAAGTGTTTCTGGGCAGACGTAATTTTGAGAAATCTTGTAAATAAACTTGCTAACCTTATCATACAGTTACGAAAATGAAAAAATCTACATACTGGTGTTTCGCTTTTACATCGTTTAACATTAAAATTATAAACAAAAGCTAGAAAAACACAACAATGAACTTATCGCATGGCATAATATAACAACATCAGCATAAAAAATATGATAAACAAGTAAACAAAAATACAACAGCAAACACTACAAGAATAAATGTAAACAAAATACACAAACAACAATATTGATACAACGATGTTAACGTTTGTAGAGATTGCGAGAAGGCGAAGTCATTAAGGGTCGCCTTCAAGAACGTTCAACATTTGGGTAAACAACCCAGGCCAGTGATTTAGGGAAGTTCAGTCAGTCTTGTGTAAAGACACGGTGTATTTGAGAGTAATCGTGGTTGGAAGATCTCCGTTACAAAGATCTGTCGAATAATTGTATAGTAATTGTTATTGTTTATGCAAAGGGTATAACAAATAAAACAATTGTTGTTGTTTACATAAAGTGGTGAACAGTGGCCCATATAATTGTGCGAATTATAATAAAAAATCTTAATTAAAACTAAACACAAATTTCTTTTTTATTTTATTTCCAATCTACGAGCTCATATTTTAAACGCTTTTAAAAGGTAAAAACGTTACATTATCTTATTTATTTATTTATTTATTTATTTATTAAGCCCCAACACTTAAAAGTTATATAGGCTTTTATATAATTCAAAAACTTATATTCTATCTTAATTATAATTTGTTACAAAGATTTAAATCAAGTCATATAACTTAATTTCTTTTAAAAACTACTTGACTTTCTCAAAATCACTTTCACTTTCCAGGATTTCGATTCCGTTTATTTGTTCTTAATTCGATGTTAATTTTGATTTTTGATTTTATCATAGCAGATTTAAACTGTATTAAAGCAAAGCAAATTTATCCCACAAGTGAATATGTTTTCATGGAAACAGCAATGTATCTTCATTTCCCAGGAATTAACCACAACAAGATACAAAACATGAAGGATATCTCTTACCGTCCATTTCATCGTATGCTTTACCGTTTGTGAGAAAAATACTCAATTTTTTTAGGTTTCATTATTGTACGAATGGAGGAATACGTCTTAAATAATTAGATGACGATGTCCCATTTAACTATGCATTCTTTCTTGTTATTTCGAACCTTATCATCCCATTTTCCCTTTTTTTACTTGTTGCTGAGCTTCAGCTTTTGTGCTGCTCTAACCATTCTATTTGTTATAATACTTCTGGTCAGAAAATTTCCGCTTTCCAGCTTCGAACTTATGAAAAATCTATCGATACAAAAAATTAAGATAATGAAATTAATTGCACTTAAAAAAATTTCAACACATCTGCAGCTAATATACCAACAAAAATTCTGAAATATCAGCAGTACTTGTAGTACGTCTAATGCAGCCACGAATATTTTTAGCGTAAAAACCACCGTCACTTCCTTTTTTTCTCGAGAATTACTTTGTAATAATTCTCACTTTCTTTTTTTCCATAGTGTTAAGCATATATAATGTCAGACAAAAAATCAGACAATCAATCAGACAATCGGAAGCACCCAGAGTCGCTGGTGGGAATCGAACCCACGGTATCGGCACTTTGAAGTTCAGCATACCACCATCGGGGCCATCGGGGCACTCAAATAAGGATTAAGGATAATCAAACCGTCCGGAAAATTTTATAATTTGGTCATCAATTAGTGTGCTTAGAATTGCTGTGTTATACGAAGCTATTTAAATGCAGATTCCAAATCATGATGATGAAAACACTTCTCCATAATGCACAATTTTTTACAATTTCACCCTGCTAACCACCAGGGTTTCACTCAATAGTTCGATTTTAATTCTATTTTGTTGTATGATTGATAAAAAGTTAGTGTTAGTTTCTCTCTCTTAATTGTTACCCTCATAATGTTCCCGGTAGCTGTAAAGAATTTCATATAAATTAGAGCGCATCTTTAACAATGTTTAAAGTTGAAAGAAGGTGGACATCAGAAAATAATTTGTAAAGAAGTATTCAAGAGAATTGTAATGAGTTGGAAACAAATCATAATTTGTAAGCCTAAGGTTCGGATTATATGGTGGACACATTGAAATTTGCCAACCAAAATGGAGATATTGTAGATCATTTAGTCGATCATTTTGTCAATGCTGGTTTTATTTCAGATTTTATTTAAAACTCTTGCAAATTACAAACAAAGTTCCCATGGTAAAGTAATTGAAATTTATTTTGAATATATGTACATTGGCATGTATTAAAAGTATCGAATAAAATTCTAACAGGACCTAAGAAATTTCTTTAATTTTTATTAACATTATTAACAATAAATGGAATTAATGTATGGCATGGTTAGTGTTTGGAATCTTTATCTATCTTAACATTAACATAGCTGGTGGCCTTACCATGACCATGACCATAACCATGGGCATAACCATGTTCATGATGGTCATCATGACCAGCGACATGAGCATGACCCAATTTATGGACAACAGCTTTAAAGCCACTGTGCTTATCGGCTGTGTATTCTACATGGCGGGTAGTGCCATCGGCTTCCTTTAGTGTATAACTGCCTGCAAATATACGAATTGGGAATTATTTTTGCTGCTAAAATATATTTTAAATTTTCGTTTTTACCTTCAACTTTGTCACCATCTCTGGTTTCCTTTTGACTTTTAATATCACCAGTTTTGAGATCCTTAACACCATAGGAGAATTCATATTTAGCATGGCCATCATGAGCATCATGACCATGATCATGACCATCATCGTGACCACCCAAATGACCATGTCCATAACCATGACCGCCTTCGTGTCCCCAACTATGAACTGCAGCATGTCCATTATCATGACCATGTCCGCCATTACCATGACCATGAGAATCCTCTTTATGCTCCGTTACAACTGAATAGTGCACCTCTACACCTTTACCATGATGATCATGTTCTGGATAAAAATGACCTGCAGCAGCAAATCCAACGACTGCTATAAGTACGGCGAATGTAACAAAGGAATTCATTTTAATTTAAGAAGAATTTATCAAAATCTAGAGTTTATCGAGGATAATTGTTTAAAAGAATTTCAAATTAAACTGTGCTTCTACATCAATTTGAATCGTTTATTTATAGTTAGAAATATGAAAAACGAAACCAGAATACATTGTCCATAATGGTTAATAAAACCTTTCAATTATTTTAAAAGTGAAAGTAAAAAAATTTGGTTTTTAGGAAAAGCAAGCTACGTATAAAACAGCTGCGACGTTAACTCAAATATTTTTGCTGAAGGTTAATGCATTAGACTTGATTCATTTAGGACCACCTCCCACAGCTGTTATGTGGAATGTACTTTTCTTCCATAATTTTCAGGCAAAAATTTGAAATAGTTTTAAAGGTTACTAGGGCGTCTATAAAAGTCTTTTTAAAAAATTTTTTTTTTGTATTTTTCTGCAAGTAGAATCGCTGCAATTTAAATTCATGAACATTCACAATTTTATTCACAATTCTGGACAATGTATTCTGTTTTCGTTTTTTGTATTTCTAACTATAAATAAACGATTCAAATTGATGTAGAAGCACAGTTTAATTTGAAATTCTTTTAAACAATTATCCTCAAAAAACTTTAGATTTTAAAAAAATTTTCTTAAATGAAAATGAATTCCTTTGTTCCATTAGCCATACTTATAGCAGTCGTTGGATTTGCTGCTGCAGGTGATTTTTATCCCGAACATGATCATCATGGTAAAGGTGTAGAGGTGCACTATTCAGTTGTAACGGAACATAAAGATGATTCTGATGGTCATGGTCATGGCGGACATGGTCATGATAATGGCCATGCTGCAGTTCATAGTTGGGGCCACGATAGCGATCATGGTTATGGACATGGTCATTTGAGTGGTCACGATGGTGTTCATGATCATGGTCATGATGCTCATGATGGTCATGATGATCATGCTAAGTATGAATTCTCTTATGGTGTTAAAGATCCCAAAACTGGCGATATTAAAAGTCAAGAGGAAACCAGAGATGGTGACAAAGTTAAAGGTAAAAACCAATTTAAAATATATTTTAGCAGCAAAAATAATTCTCAACTCGTATATTTGCAGGCAGTTATACCCTAAAGGAAGCCGATGGCACTACTCGTCATGTAGAATACACAGCCGATAAGCACAGTGGCTTCAAAGCTGTTGTCCATAAATTGGGTCATGCTCATGCCGCTGGTCACGATGACCATCATGAACATGGTTATGCCCATGGCTATGGTCATGGTCATGGTAAGGCCACCAGCTATATTAATGTTAAGAAACATGAAGATTCGAAGCACTAATCATGCCATACATTAGTTCCATTTATTGTTAATATTGTTAATAAAGATTAAAGAAATTTCTTCAACTGTAATTATCATATGCGATACCTTTAATAGAAGCCAGTATACATATTCAAAATAAATTTCAATTACTTTACTAAGGAAACTTTTTTGTAATTTCTAAGATTCTTAAATAAAATCAAAACTGAAACCAGGACTGATAAAATGACCGACTAAATGATCTACAATATCTCTATCTTGGCTGATAAATTTAGATGTGTCCACCATACCATCCGAACCTTACGCTTCCATATTATATTGGGTTGTTTGGAAAGTAATTTCGTTTTTTTTTGTGGAAATAAAAGACAGTTTTCGTATAAACTATTGAATTTGATAAATTTAACCTCAATCTGATCTCACGTGTTGTTATTCGCCGGTTCGCATCAATTAATGCGCTTCATCGCGTCTTTATCAGCTTCAACCGGCCTTCCTGGTGATTAGAATTCTCTTGAATACTTCTTTAAAAATTATTTTCCACTTTCCTTCAACTGAAAACTTTGTTTGATTAAGATCCTTCTCTAATTTATAATAAACTTTAAATAATTCTTTGCAGCTTCCGGGAACATATAGAAACCATTGGGTCTTTTTTAAGCGATTCCTATTTTTAACTTTGAGGCATAATCGAAATTATTTTTCTATTTCATTGATGGCATTCCGTGTGGAATATAAATTGTTCAAAGTTCTGACTAAAGTAGCCGAAGCGCATTCGAAAAGTCCAGTATTCCATGGATCTGGCTCATAATCAGACAGCTGTTGTTGTGACTTAGTCCCACCGCACGATCGTGTGACGTGATCTTAATACTCACATCTGTACCAGAGATGAGCAATGATTATTCATAAACATGAGTAGATTCGAATCATACTCATATTTTCTGATACTTATACGCATTCATACTTATTTTAATAACATGGAACCTGTACTCATATTCAAAGTATGAAGTACTCATCCTACTCATACTTAACAAAACGCATGATGTTTTTGATTTCGACTCTCTCTTTACAAGAATCACAAAATAAGTATGATTCGTGTAAGAACTATACAATACTCATTAGAAGGTTGTGTGTTTGCTTTGCTTGCTGTCTTTGTCTTTTTCTTTCTTCTTTTTTTTTAATGCAGCAACAACTAAGACTGTAAATTTTGATGAATGATTCGAATCACTCGAATCATTTATGAGTATTATAAGTATTTTTCTAAATTTATGATTCTGAATGAGTAGGCTAATGAATCAAAAATATTTCTAATGTTATAAGTTTGATGTCAACGTTGTACTCATACTCATTGCAAAGTATACTTATAAATCAATGTTGTAGGGAGTACGAACGTATCAGAGTAGTTGAATTTCAATTTCATGAGTACTTGCGAGTAGTGAAAAACGATTCATTGCTGATCTCTGATCTGTACCTCAGGATTTAATAATAGTTAGACTTATATGTATATGAGTTGTTCTTTGTTTAATAACGAATGATCAATCGATTGCAGGTACTCCCATATACACACATACATAATTGGACACTTCAACACTTCAGTTAGGATTACAACATATCTTCTCACATCACTTCTATTGTGAGTGTTAAATTGATACATGATTGGTGAGACCTTTTACCAGAAAGCTGCTGAGATTAAGTCGCCGTAAGTAAAATTCTAATTTAGTTCCGGTGTACATTTTGGCAGCTTTCAGTAAAAGAATTTTGATTGGACAAATGATTGAGTGAAGTATTCACCTTTATTATCAAGTAATTGAAACATTTTACTTCTGGTACGTTTGGTAGATCGTTTGTTGTTGCAATACTTTTATTTTGAGTCTTTGGCGATTATTACCCACTGAGTTACTCCGCAAATTGTAAATTTGTTTATAAAAAATGTTAATATTTTTTAATTTTGGTTTATTAAAAGAAAACTAAACAAATGTATTTATTGTGTGATAGATATGTACACACAAATAATTGCTTTTATTATTTATAATGGTAATTAACCTTTTTTAACCTTTAAACAATATTTAATAAAAATTAACTTCTTAAGACCTGAACATGAATCATTTGTTTTTGTAAATTTTTTATATACTTTTTATAGCTTTTGAAGCATAAATAAGTGTTTTATATATGCTACTTTATGTTTTAATATAAAGAATCGAAAGGAATGGTGCACATATGTGTATCTCAGGTTCCAAAGGTTTTTAATTTGACCCAAAAGTCTTAAAGTAATGGTAGTCTTCAAAGCATTTATTTTCTCATGGAGTCCTAAGCATAACACTATCAATTATTGGATTAATATCTTGTTATGTTATGTTAATTATAAACAAATAAATAAATAAATAAAATAAATAAATAAATAATCATTAGGTAGTGTGTTGACTTATTAGACATGAGGCCACGGTTCAAACCCGACTGGCAACTGCCTCTCCGCAGATTTCTAGAAAAAACTCTGAGAGCGTAATAAAATTGCAATGAAAAAGTTTCTCAAAAATCTGTCGTTCGAAGTCGACTTTAAACTGTAGGTCCCGCCACTCATGTATAATAATTAACTCACACAACATAAGTGGTGTGATAAACTAGGTCGTAATCCTGACTAAAGGGTTTTAATGACCAATTATGTGTATGCCTTCCAATTGCTTTTAATTCTACGCAATTACGATTCATACAGCAAACAGTAAATTATCTATCAGATACATTTTTTTTATTAAAAGAAAACTAAACAAACGAATTTATTTTGTAGTAGATTTGTACAAACAAATATTTGCTTTTATTATTTACAACAGTAATCAACGTTTTTTAACCTTTATTTAGCAAAAATTTACCCCTTATGACCTGAACATGAACGATTTGCTTTTGTAAAAAATGTTTGTATATTTTTTATATCTTTATAGCACAAATAAAACACTCATGTGTTTCTTTATTTTTATTTTTTATTGGAGGTAATTGAAGCGAATGGTGTACCTCAGGTTCAAAAAGTTGTTAATAAAAACCAAACGCTTTATAATTATGGTACCCTTTGAGTAATTATTTATAAGAAATATTGCAATTACAGAAGGTAGTGTGTTAAGTGCTTATAACTCGTGAGGCCACGGTTCAAAGCCCAGGCCAGATATCTTAAACAAATCGAAATATAGAAAAATATCTCTTTAGCGTTTTCATCTCAGCAGATTTCTAGCAAAAACTTCGAGAGTAAATAAAATTGCCATGAAAAAGCTTCTCTTTCTCGGAGTCGAGAGTAAGTCCCTCCAATCATAGATAAAATTAACACACACGGAATCGAGAAGAATACATAGAATATTGACATTTCCTTATTGTAGTAGGTGAACTGGTTTTGTTTCTGGTTGTATATGCGACGCTACCCCGCTATATTTCTTTGAAAGAGAAGTTCATCTGAACACTACTATCCTTAATCTGTAGAGTTTTCACCAGATTTAGCACAAGTGTTTGTGGGCAGACGTAATTTCTGAGAAATCTTGTAAATAATTTTGCTAATCTTATCATACAGTTACGAAAATGAAAAAATCTAGATACTTGCTTGCTTCTGCTTATACATCGTTTAACATTAAAATTAAAAACAAAAGCTACAAAAACACAACAATGAACTTATCGCATGGCATAATATAACAACATCAGCATAAAAAAATGGTAAACAATTAAACAAAAATACATCAACAAACACTACAAGGATAAATGTAAACAAAATACACAAACAACAATATTGAAACAACGATGTTAACGTTTATAGAGATTGCGAGAAGGCGAACTCATGAACGTTCGCCTTCAAGAACATTCAGCAGACTGTTTACTCTGCCATATAAAAGGCAAGGTAAAACATGCGACTGAGTTAGTGAAGTTCATTCAGTCTTGTGTGAAGACGCGGTGTGTTTGAAGAGGACAATCGTTGTTCGAAGACCTTCGTTACAAAGATCTGTCGAATAATTGTATAGTAATTGTTATTGTTTATGCAAAGGGTGTAAACAGAGGAATAACAAAGAAAAGCAATTGTTCTTGTTTACATAAAGTTGTGAACAGTGGCTCACAGAATTGTGCAAATAATAAAGAATTTTAATTAAAACTAAACAAAAATTTGTTTTTATTTTTATTTGCAATCTACGAGCTGATATTTTAAACGTTTTTAAAAGGTAAAAACGAAACAATATCTTATCACAGCAGATTTAAACTGTATTAAAGAATGCAAATTTAGCTCACAAGTGAATATACTTTCTTGGACACAGCAATGTATCTACATTTCCCAGGAATTAACCACCAGATAAAAAACATGAAGGATATGTCTTACCGGTCATTTCATTGTACGCTTTGAGAGCAAACTACTTGTCAATTATCTTTATTGTACGAACAGAGGAACACGTCTTGAATAATTAGATTACGATGTCCCAGCTTTTGTATCCCTCCATTTAACTACGCGTTCTCTTTCGTTATTATGAACTTTATCATCCCATTTTCCTTTCTTTTACATGTTGTTGAGCTTCAGCTTTTGTGCTGCTCTGCCCATTCTATTTGTTATAAAACTTCTGATAAGAAAATTTCCGCTTATCTAGCTTTAAACTTGGGAAAAATCTGTTGTTATTAGACAATAGTAAGAACCCAAAGTAGCTGGTGGTAATCGAACCCACGGTCTCGGCATTTTGAAGTTCAGCACACCACCAACAAGACCATCGGGGCACTCAAATAATGAATAATCAAACCGTCCAGAAAATTTTATAATTTGGTCATCAATTAGTGTGCTTAGAATTGCTGTGTTATACGAAGCTTTTTATAAATGCGGATTCCAAATCATGATGATGAAATCAGTTCTCCATAATGCACAATTTGTTTTTTACAATTTCACCCTGCTAACCACCAGAGTTTTACTCAATAGATCGATATGAATTCTATTTTGTAGTATGATTGATAAAAAGTTAGTGTTTGTTTCTCAAAATCTAGTTCTTACCCTCATAATCTTCCCGGTAGCATCTTTAACAAAGTTTTCAGTTGAAGAAAAGCGGACGTAGGAAAATCATTTGTAAAGAAGTATTCAAGAGAATTCTTATGAGTTGGAAACAAATTATAATATTGAAGCGTAAGGTACGGATTATACAGTGGACACATTGAAATTTGCCAACCAAAATGGAGATATTGTAGATCATTTAGTCGATCATTTTGTCAGTGCTGGTTTTATTTCAGATTTTATTCAAAACTCTTACAAATTACAAACAAAGTTCCATTGCTAAAGCAGTCCATATTTATTTTGAATATACTGGGTTCTATTAAAGGTATCACATATAATTATAACAGTTTAACAAACTTCTTTAATCTTTATTAACAATATTAACAATAAATGGAACTAATGTATGGCATGATTAGTGCTTCGAATCTTCATGTTTCTTAACATTAATATAGCTGGTGGCCTTACCATGACCATGACCATAGCCATGGGCATAACCATGTTCATGATGGTCATCGTGACCAGCGGCATGAGCATGACCCAATTTATGGACAACAGCTTTGAAGCCACTGTGCTTATCGGCTGTGTATTCTACATGACGAGTAGTGCCATCGGCTTCCTTTAGGGTATAACTGCCTGCAAATATACGAGTTGAGAATTATTTTTGCTGCTAAAATATATTTTAAATTGGTTTTTACCTTTAACTT
This sequence comes from Sarcophaga carnaria, assembly GCA_958299815.1. Lineage (NCBI taxonomy): Eukaryota > Metazoa > Arthropoda > Insecta > Diptera > Sarcophagidae > Sarcophaga > Sarcophaga carnaria. Next base: position 18,229,651 of record OY283149.1, on the reverse strand, counting down.
TGTCACCATCTCTGGTTTCCTCTTGACTTTTAATATCGCCAGTTTTGGGATCTTTAACACCATAAGAGAATTCATACTTAGCATGATCATCATGACCATCATGAGCATCATGACCATGATCATGAACACCATCGTGACCACTCAAATGACCATGTCCATAACCATGATCGCTATCGTGGCCCCAACTATGAACTGCAGCATGGCCATTATCATGACCATGTCCGCCATGACCATGACCATCAGAATCATCTTTATGTTCCGTTACAACTGAATAGTGCACCTCTACACCTTTACCATGATGATCATGTTCGGGATAAAAATCACCTGCAGCAGCAAATCCAACGACTGCTATAAGTATGGCTAATGGAACAAAGGAATTCATTTTCATTTAAGAAAATTTTTTTAAAATCTAAAGTTTTTTGAGGATAATTGTTTAAAAGAATTTCAAATTAAACTGTGCTTCTACATCAATTTGAATCGTTTATTTATAGTTAGAAATACAAAAAACGAAAACAGAATACATTGTCCAGAATTGTGAATAAAATTGTGAATGTTCATGAATTTAAATTGCAGCGATTCTACTTGCAGAAAAATACAAAAAAAAAATTTTTTAAAAAGACTTTTATAGACGCCCTAGTAACCTTTAAAACTATTTCAAATTTTTGCCTGAAAATTATGGAAGAAAAGTACATTCCACATAACAGCTGTGGGAGGTGGTCCTAAATGAATCAAGTCTAATTATTAACCTTCAGCAAAAATATTTGAGTTAACGTCGCAGCTGTTTTATACGTAGCTTGCTTTTCCTAAAAACCAAATTTTTTTACTTTCACTTTTAAAATAATTGAAAGGTTTTATTAACCATTATGGACAATGTATTCTGGTTTCGTTTTTCATATTTCTAACTATAAATAAACGATTCAAATTGATGTAGAAGCACAGTTTAATTTGAAATTCTTTTAAACAATTATCCTCGATAAACTCTAGATTTTGATAAATTCTTCTTAAATTAAAATGAATTCCTTTGTTACATTCGCCGTACTTATAGCAGTCGTTGGATTTGCTGCTGCAGGTCATTTTTATCCAGAACATGATCATCATGGTAAAGGTGTAGAGGTGCACTATTCAGTTGTAACGGAGCATAAAGAGGATTCTCATGGTCATGGTAATGGCGGACATGGTCATGATAATGGACATGCTGCAGTTCATAGTTGGGGACACGAAGGCGGTCATGGTTATGGACATGGTCATTTGGGTGGTCACGATGATGGTCATGATCATGGTCATGATGCTCATGATGGCCATGCTAAATATGAATTCTCCTATGGTGTTAAGGATCTCAAAACTGGTGATATTAAAAGTCAAAAGGAAACCAGAGATGGTGACAAAGTTGAAGGTAAAAACGAAAATTTAAAATATATTTTAGCAGCAAAAATAATTCCCAATTCGTATATTTGCAGGCAGTTATACACTAAAGGAAGCCGATGGCACTACCCGCCATGTAGAATACACAGCCGATAAGCACAGTGGCTTTAAAGCTGTTGTCCATAAATTGGGTCATGCTCATGTCGCTGGTCATGATGACCATCATGAACATGGTTATGCCCATGGTTATGGTCATGGTCATGGTAAGGCCACCAGCTATGTTAATGTTAAGATAGATAAAGATTCCAAACACTAACCATGCCATACATTAATTCCATTTATTGTTAATAATGTTAATAAAAATTAAAGAAATTTCTTAGGTCCTGTTAGAATTTTATTCGATACTTTTAATACATGCCAATGTACATATATTCAAAATAAATTTCAATTACTTTACCATGGGAACTTTGTTTGTAATTTGCAAGAGTTTTAAATAAAATCTGAAATAAAACCAGCATTGACAAAATGATCGACTAAATGATCTACAATATCTCCATTTTGGTTGGCAAATTTCAATGTGTCCACCATATAATCCGAACCTTAGGCTTACAAATTATGATTTGTTTCCAACTCATTACAATTCTCTTGAATACTTCTTTACAAATTATTTTCTGATGTCCACCTTCTTTCAACTTTAAACATTGTTAAAGATGCGCTCTAATTTATATGAAATTCTTTACAGCTACCGGGAACATTATGAGGGTAACAATTAAGAGAGAGAAACTAACACTAACTTTTTATCAATCATACAACAAAATAGAATTAAAATCGAACTATTGAGTGAAACCCTGGTGGTTAGCAGGGTGAAATTGTAAAAAATTGTGCATTATGGAGAAGTGTTTTCATCATCATGATTTGGAATCTGCATTTAAATAGCTTCGTATAACACAGCAATTCTAAGCACACTAATTGATGACCAAATTATAAAATTTTCCGGACGGTTTGATTATCCTTAATCCTTATTTGAGTGCCCCGATGGCCCCGATGGTGGTATGCTGAACTTCAAAGTGCCGATACCGTGGGTTCGATTCCCACCAGCGACTCTGGGTGCTTCCGATTGTCTGATTGATTGTCTGATTTTTTGTCTGACATTATATATGCTTAACACTATGGAAAAAAAGAAAGTGAGAATTATTACAAAGTAATTCTCGAGAAAAAAAGGAAGTGACGGTGGTTTTTACGCTAAAAATATTCGTGGCTGCATTAGACGTACTACAAGTACTGCTGATATTTCAGAATTTTTGTTGGTATATTAGCTGCAGATGTGTTGAAATTTTTTTAAGTGCAATTAATTTCATTATCTTAATTTTTTGTATCGATAGATTTTTCATAAGTTCGAAGCTGGAAAGCGGAAATTTTCTGACCAGAAGTATTATAACAAATAGAATGGTTAGAGCAGCACAAAAGCTGAAGCTCAGCAACAAGTAAAAAAAGGGAAAATGGGATGATAAGGTTCGAAATAACAAGAAAGAATGCATAGTTAAATGGGACATCGTCATCTAATTATTTAAGACGTATTCCTCCATTCGTACAATAATGAAACCTAAAAAAATTGAGTATTTTTCTCACAAACGGTAAAGCATACGATGAAATGGACGGTAAGAGATATCCTTCATGTTTTGTATCTTGTTGTGGTTAATTCCTGGGAAATGAAGATACATTGCTGTTTCCATGAAAACATATTCACTTGTGGGATAAATTTGCTTTGCTTTAATACAGTTTAAATCTGCTATGATAAAATCAAAAATCAAAATTAACATCGAATTAAGAACAAATAAACGGAATCGAAATCCTGGAAAGTGAAAGTGATTTTGAGAAAGTCAAGTAGTTTTTAAAAGAAATTAAGTTATATGACTTGATTTAAATCTTTGTAACAAATTATAATTAAGATAGAATATAAGTTTTTGAATTATATAAAAGCCTATATAACTTTTAAGTGTTGGGGCTTAATAAATAAATAAATAAATAAATAAATAAGATAATGTAACGTTTTTACCTTTTAAAAGCGTTTAAAATATGAGCTCGTAGATTGGAAATAAAATAAAAAAGAAATTTGTGTTTAGTTTTAATTAAGATTTTTTATTATAATTCGCACAATTATATGGGCCAGTGTTCACCACTTTATGTAAACAACAACAATTGTTTTATTTGTTATACCCTTTGCATAAACAATAACAATTACTATACAATTATTCGACAGATCTTTGTAACGGAGATCTTCCAACCACGATTACTCTCAAATACACCGTGTCTTTACACAAGACTGACTGAACTTCCCTAAATCACTGGCCTGGGTTGTTTACCCAAATGTTGAACGTTCTTGAAGGCGACCCTTAATGACTTCGCCTTCTCGCAATCTCTACAAACGTTAACATCGTTGTATCAATATTGTTGTTTGTGTATTTTGTTTACATTTATTCTTGTAGTGTTTGCTGTTGTATTTTTGTTTACTTGTTTATCATATTTTTTATGCTGATGTTGTTATATTATGCCATGCGATAAGTTCATTGTTGTGTTTTTCTAGCTTTTGTTTATAATTTTAATGTTAAACGATGTAAAAGCGAAACACCAGTATGTAGATTTTTTCATTTTCGTAACTGTATGATAAGGTTAGCAAGTTTATTTACAAGATTTCTCAAAATTACGTCTGCCCAGAAACACTTGTGCTAAATCTGGTGAAAACTTTACAGATTAAGGATAGTAGTGTTCAGATGAACTTCTCCTTCTACAACCAGAAATAAACGCGTATAAGGCAGTTCACCTACTTCAATAAGGAAATGTCAATATTCTATGTATTCCTCTCAATTCCGTACTGTGTGCTTAAATAACACACATAATTGGTCATTACAATCCGTCAGTCAGGGTTAGAACCTAGATTCTCACACCACCCATGTTGTGTGCGTTAATATTTATACATGAGTGGCGTGATCTACAGTTTTAAGTCTACTCCGAACGACAGATTTTTAAGAAACTTTTCATGGCAATTTTATTTACTCTCAGAGTTTTTGCTAGAAATATGCTGAGGGGCAGTCGCCAAAGAAATATTTTTCCATATTTCGATTTGTTTGAGATGTCTGATTTGGATTTGAACCGTGACCTCACGTCTAATAAGCCAACACACTACCTAATGATTATTTATTTATTTATTTATTATAATTAACATAACACAACAAGATATTAATCTTATAAGTGATAGTGTTATGCTTAGGAGTCCATAAGAAAATAACTGCTTTGAAGACCACCATTATTTTAAGACTTTAAGGTCTAGTTAATAACCTTTTGAACCTGAGGTACACATATGTATGCGCACCATTCTTTTCTATTCTTTATATTAAAACATAAATTAGCACATGAGTGTTTTATTTTTGCTACAAAAGGTTTAAAAAGTTTATAAAAAATTTACAAAAACAAATCGTTCATGTTCAGGTCTTAAGAAGTTAATTTTTATTAAATATTATTTAAATATTAACAAAGGTTAACTACTATTATAAATAATAAAAGCAATTATTTGTGTGTACAAATCTATCACACAATAAATACATTTGTTTAGTTTTCTTTTAACAAAACAAAATGATAAATTTTTTTATAAACAAATTTACTATTTGCGGAGTAACTCAGTGGGTAATAGTCGCCAAAGACTCAAACTAAATGTAATGCAACAACAAACGATCTACCAAACGTACCAGGAGCAAAATGTTTCAATTACTTCATAACATAGGTGAATTCTTCACTCATTCATTTGTTCGATCAAAATTCTTTTACTGAAAGCTGCCAAAAGGTACACCGGAACTAAATGAGTAGGTAGTGTGTTGGCTTATTAGACGTGAGGCTCGGTTCAAACCCCAGGCCAGGTATCTCCAACTAAACGAAATATGAAAAAATATTTCTTTGGCGACTTCCTCTCAGCAGATTTCTGGCAAAAACTCTGAGAGTAAATAAAATTACTATGAAAATTTTCTCAAAAAATTTGTCGTTCGGACTCGACTTTAAACTCTAGGTCCCGCCACGTATAAAATTAACACACACAACATAAGTGAGAAACTAGGGCGTTGTACAATGGGTCAATTTGTCAATTAATTGACAAGTACACGTCCTCTAACCTAACCTAACTTACAAGTGATCTGAGAAGCTAGGTGTAATCCTGACTGAAGGGTTGAAGTGTCAAATTATGTATGTGTGTATATGGGAGTACCTGCAATCAAATGATCACTCATTATTAAACAAAGAACAGCTTGTATACGTCTAACTATTTTTAAATCCTGAGGTACAGATGTGAGTATTAAGATCGTGCCACCAGATTGGGCACAAGGACTACATTAAAAATCTTTTCTTGTGGAATTTTCCTAAGTCGCGAATAAGCCACAATCACAGCTGCTTGATTTATGAGCCAGATCCATGGAAACTGGACATTTTGAGTGCGAAGCCGTGTCAGACATTTGAACAATGTTATATTCCACAGGAAGTGCTTAAGAAAGACCCAATGCTTTCTATATGTTTCCGGAAGCTGTAAAGAATTTTTTAAAGTTTGTTATAAATTAGAGGCGGATCTTAATCAAACAAGGTTTTCAGTTGAAGGAAGGTGGACATAGGAAAATAATTTGTAAAAAAGTATTCAAGAGAATTCTAATGAGTTGGAAAGAAACTATTGGGTTGCTTGGAAAGTAATTTGGTTTTTTTTTTGTGGAAATGAAAGACAGTTTTCGTATAATACCAATCAAGTGGTCATAAACTACTGAATTTGATAAATTTAACCTCAATCGGATCTCACGTGTTGTTATTCACCGGTTCGCATCAACTAATGCCTTTACCCCGTCTTTATCAGCTTCAACCGGCCTTCCCGAACGTGGTGCATCTTCGATATTAAAATTATCGGATCAAAATTCAGCGAACCAATTCTGGCACTGGCGTACTGTCAACACACTTTTACAAAACCGCCAATTTCTTTCTGGCTTGAACAGCATTTTTACCAGTTCTTTAAGAAAACAGTAATATATGTCGAAAATGCTGGCTATCGCTCTCCATATTTAAAAGGGCACCAACCAAAAACTACTGCGCAGAATTAATTGGAATTATTCACACCCAAGCCTTGTTATATGGGTTCTCAGAGCATATAAAAATTATACGGCTTAAGTGTGAAGTTGGCTGCAAAAAAATACAATTAAATCCTCTGTCGGAAAAAAACGAAATATTCTCCGAACAACCCAATACAATATGGAAGTGTAGGGTTCGGATTATACGGTGGACACATCAAAATTTATCAGCCAAGATAGAGATATTGTAGATCACTTAGTCGACGTTTTATCAGTCCTGGTTTTATTTCTGATTTTATTTAAGAATCTTAGAAATTACAAAAAAGTTTCCTTAGTAAAGTTATTAAAATTCATTTTAAATATATTGGGTTCTATTAAAGGTATCGCATATAATTATAACAGTTTAAGAAATTACAATAAATGGGACTAATATATGGCATGATTAGTGCTTCGAATCTTTATCTATCTTAACATTAATATAGCTGGTGGCCTTGCCATGACCATGACCATAACCATGAGCAGAACCATGTTCATGATGGTCATCATGAGCAGCAACATGAGCATGACCCAATTTATGGACAACAGCTTTAAAGCCACTGTGCTTATCGGCTGTGTATTCTACATGACGGGTAGTGCCATCGGCTTCCTTTAGAGTATAACTGCCTGTAAACATACAAATTGAGGTTTAGCCTTCAAGATAAAATATATTTTTAATTTTCGTTTTTACCTTTAACTTTGTCACCATCTCTGGTTTCTCTTTGGCTTTTAATATCGCCAGTTTTGAGATCCTTAACACCATAAGAAAATTCATATTTAGCATGAGCATCATGATCATCATGACCATCATCATGACCACCATCGTGACCACCATCGTGACCACCCAAATGACCATGTCCATAACCATGATCGCTATCGTGGCCCCAACTGTGAACTTCAGCATGTCCACTATCATGACCATGTCCGCCATGACCATGACCATGAGAATCCTCTTTATGTTCCGTTACAACTGAATAGTGCACCTCTACACCTTTACCATGATGATCATGTTCTGGATAAAAATGTCCTGCAGCTGTTAAACCCAGAACAGCCATAAGTACGGTTAATGTAACGAAGGAATTCATTTTATTTTTATTAGTTTCAATCAAATGTTGTGCAAATATTTGTAATTTATGGAGATTAAATTACTTGAAGGAAATTGAACTTAAACTGTGCCTCTACTACGATTTAATTTCGTTATTTATAGTTTGAACATAAAATCGAATAAATTTTTATTAATTATTTTTTAGTTAATGAAACCTTTCAGTTATTTTTAGTTGAAAGTGAAGGTAACAAGAAACCACAGTTGTGGTATTTGCTTATTTGTTAATTTACATATCAATTGGCATATTTTCTTTTGCTAAGTGTTTAATTGTTATGCCCCTATTTGTCTTGAGTGTTAAAATTAATCGATATCTCCCATGTATTTTACTGCAATTGAAATATCGTTTAATAAAGCAATACTTTGGATGTGTAAATGTCATTTAGGATATGGTTAAAGTAACATTTTTCCGATTGGAAAATTTAAGACATCAATATTGTCGGACTGGAATTCGATTTCATGGTATTTATTGTTTTTCGGCATGTGTCCGCCTCGATTATGTTTTACATAGTCTATTTGATCTGTCAATATTTAAACAAATTTTTCCCACTAACCTAGACCAAATGTAAACAAATGTAAAAATTAAAATGATACATAAAAAGGTGGAGGGCTGGATGGAACTGAAACTTAGGAGCCTAAAATAATGCACGAATATGTCATTTAACGTTTCGTGTCATTTGTATTAAATAGGCTCAACAAAATAAAATTAAAAGTATCTCAAATTTAATGTGTGTTAAGTTAGCTGTGGGTTATATTCTTCTTCACAGTAAACATAATTAAAAAATTTTGTAAAAGTCAAGAAAGTAAATCGGCTCAAAATTGATAGCTATTTTGTCGAGGATTCCAAAAGTTGTTTCCTTACGGTCGGGCGTTACGTACCTATACGGAGTTATAGGTGACAGAGCTAAGCAAATTAAAACAGTTCTAAAAAAACAGGTTCTAAAACAGATTTCTGTACGGTCGGGCGTTTCATGAGACCGGAGATAAAAGTGTCGGAGCTAATTATTTTCTACAAATGAGTAACAAAAAGTTCTCTATATAAACCGGGCAAAACTATCGGTATTTTGCGTTTTATCCATGACTTGCACTTTTTGTCGAAGGCTTCCATTTTTTTGGGCAATAAATTGCCTTTTAATTTGTAGATAATCTGCATTTTTTGATCGATGGTTTGCATTTCTTGGTCGATATGACGCACTTTTTGGTCGATGTGTTAGCGTGAGAATCTTTATCGTAATCCTGACTAAAGGGTTTTAATGACCAATTAAGTAGGCAAGGAAGTAAGTTCATAGCCAAGCTCAATATTACTGGTGAAGGGGCAACTGCCGTATTCTCTGAGAGTCCGGCTGCTATTATATAGGAATGTCTGGCGAAGCTATATCAGCTTGGTTAGTTATCACGTGAGAATTCACAGCTATGAACACAGTTAAATTTTCCAAAAAGGGAGTCTCTGATGGAGTCAAAAACTTTAAAAAACCACGATGAAAATCTTGTCGCTTGATTTTTTCGTTAGTCGATTGTATTTTTACTGTAGCAACGTGTTATTCGTAACGGCCCCGTGTTTCTGCATCACGTGAGTCTGCCTTTTGATTGCTACTAAGTCCGTTAGTTATGACCGAAGATTGTGCGGCGACCAGATGTCTCCAAGTAAAAGTTTATTTTTTTCACTATACCAAAGATTATGTGGGCTTTCAGAAGTTCGGGATTAGTGTTGTTTTCATCTGATACTTTTCAATGCAAACATTGCGTTTACAATCTCGATTTAACCGAGGTAGGCTGTACTTTTCTTAGTTGAAGGTACATGGGAAGAACAATGACAATAGCATAGCATAGCATAAAAACATAAGCTAATATGCATTATCAGCTTATTAGATTATTTGGCGAAATATTTTAAAGGCAATAAAAATAAAAAATCGTAGTACAACAGGTCTTATAGCTTAGTAATACAGGCAGTGAACAATTCAAAAGAATGTTTTGAGGAGGAGCTTGAAAAAACTTGTCCCACTTACTAGAGCTGTTTGTTTTAACTTGGATGATGAAGCATTTTCTTGTAAAGGCAAAGAACTTCAGATATCGAGATTTCAGTGGCAGAGCAATATGAAATCTTTGATTGCAAACAATGCAATTTTTTGAAGAAATTAATTAGGATGAGGAAAGGAATGAGCCGGCAAAAATAACAGTAAATTCTAGTCCTAAATCATAACGAGATTTCTATAAAAAAATCATTATTACAGAAGCAAATTAATATTCCTGTACAGAGCGAGATAAGAAACGTTCGGTGATTAAAAGTTAATTTTTACTGAATTGTTGTTCATTTTGGCTTTTTTACTAATAAGTAAGATTTTATGGTACGTCTGAGCAATTTAAAATTCGATAAACGTTGAAATTGGTTCCAAAAAAATGCAATGGAAATCGTGGAATTACTGTACTTCATAATCGCGGTGGACTTAGGTATTTGTCATACATATCTAAAATATAAATGCCATGAAATTGAATTCGATTCCAACAATATTTTTCTCTTGTATTATTCAGTCGGAAAAATTCTACTTTATCCACGCCATTTACATGAACACACTACTAAAGTATTGTTTTATTGAACGATATTTCACATGCAGTAAAACACATGGAATGTATCGATTATTTTTAAGAGTTTAAACAAATAAGGGGCACAACGGTTAAATACTTTGCCGAAAACAATATGCCAATTGATATGTTAATTAACAAATAATCAAATACTGCAACTATTTTTCTGTTACCTTCACTTTTAACTAAAACTAACTGAAAGGTTTCATTAACTAAAAAATAATTAATAAAAATTTATTCGATTTTATTTTCAAACTATAAATAACGAAATTAAATCGTAGTAGAGGCCCAGTTTAAGTTCAATTTCCTTCAAGTAATTTAATCTCCATAAATTACAAATATTTGCAAAACATTTGATTGAAACTAATAAAAATGAATTCATTCATTGCATTAACCGTACTATTAGCTGTTTTGGGGTTAACAGCTGCAGGACATTTTTATCCAGAACATGATCTTCATGGTAAAGGCGTAGAGGTGCACTATTCAGTTGTAACGGAGCATAAAGAGGATTCTCATGGCCATGGTCATGGTGGACATGATCATGATAATGGTCATGCTGCAGTTCAGAGTTGGGGCCACGATAGCGATCATGGTTATGGACATGGTCACTTGGGTGGTCACGATGGTGGTCATGATCATGCTCATGATAGTCATGATGGTCATGATGGTCATGATGGTCATGCTAAATATGAATTCTCTTATGGTGTTAAGGATCTCAAAACTGGCGATATTAAAAGTCAAAAGGAAACCAGAGATGGTGACAAATTGGAAGGTAAAAACAAATTTAAAATATATTTTATCTGCAAAAATAATTCTCAATTTTTGTATTTACAGGCAGCTATACTCTAAAGGAAGCCGATGGCACTACACGCCATGTAGAATACACAGCTGATAAGCACAGTGGTTTCCAAGCTGTTGTCCATAAATTGGGTCATGCCCATGCCGCTGGTCATGATGAGCATCATGAACATGGTTATGCCCATGGTTATGGTCATGGTCATGGTAAGGCCACCAGCTACATTAATGTTAAGATAGATAACGATTCGAAACATTAATCATGCCATACATTATTCTATTTATTGTTAATATTGTTAATAAATATTAAAGAAATTTCTTAAACTGGTATAATGTTATACTATACTTTTAATACATTCCATTATATTCAAAATAAATATGAACTACTTTGTTTGTAATTTCTAAGATCCTTAAATAAATCTGAAATAAAATCAGGACTGACAGAATGACCGACTAAATGATCTACAATATCTCCATTTTAGTTGGCAAATTTCAATTTGTCCACCGTATAATCCGTACCTTACGCTTCCATATTACAATTTGTTTCCAACTCACTAGAATTCTATTGAATACTTCTTTATAAATTATTTTCCTATGTCCACTTTATTTCAACTGAAAACTTTGTTAAAGATGCGCGCTCTAATTTATATGAAATTCTTTACAGCTACCGGGAAGATTATGCGGGTAAGAATTAAGTTCTGAGAAACTAACACTAACTCGTTATCAACCACACTACAATACAGAATTAGTATCAATTTATTGAGTGAAACTCTGGTGGTTAGCGGGGTTGTGCATTATGGAGAAGTGAAGAATCTGCAATTAAATAGCTTCGTATAATACGATAATTCTAAGCACACTAATTGATGACCAAATTATAAAATTTTCGGGACGTTCTGATTATCCTTAATCCTTATTTGAGTGCCCCGATGGCCTAGTTGGTGGCGTGCTGAACTTCAAAGTGCCGAGACCGTGGGTTCGAATCCCACCAGCGACTCTGGGTACTTGCGATTGTCTGATTATTTGTCTGACATTATATATGTATGCTTAAGAATATTGAAAAAAAAAGTGATGATTATTACAAAGTAATTCTTTCAATTGCTTTATTTGTTATTCCTCCCTTTACACCCTTTGCATAAACAATAACAATTACTAGACAAATATTCGACAGATCTTTGTAACGGGGATCTTCAAACCACGATTACTCTCTTCAAACACACCGCGTCTTTAGACAAGGCTGAATGAACTTCACTAAATCACTGGCCTGGGTTGTTTACCTGTCAGTCAGGGTTAGAACCTAGCTTCTCACGCCAACCATTTTGTGTGTGTTAATTTTATACATGAGTGGCGGGACCTACAGTTTAAAGTCGACTCCAAGCGACAGATTTTTAAGAAACTTTTCATGGCAAATTTTATTACGCTCTCAGAGTTTTTGCCAGAAACCTGCCGAGAGGAAGTCGTCAAAGAAATATTTTTCCATATTTCGATTTGTTTGAGATGTTTGACCTGGAGTTTGAACCGTGGCCTCATGTCTAATAAGCCAACACACTACCTAATGATTATTTATTTATTTATTTATTATAATTAACATAACATAACAAGATATTAATCTTATAAGTGATAGTGTTATGCTTAGGAGTCAATGAGGAAATAACTGCCTTGAAGACTACCATTACTTTACTTACTTACTTTAAGGTCTAGTTGAAAACCTTTTGAACCTGAGGTACACATATGCGCACCATACTTTTCATATTCTTTATATTAAAACATAAAGTAGCACATGAGTGTTTTATTTATGCTTCAAAAGATATAAAAAGTATATAAAAAATTTACAAAAACAAATGGTTCATTTTCAGGTCTTAAGAAGTTAATTTTTATTAAATGTTGTTTAAAGGTTAAAAAGGGTTGATTACTATTATAAATAATAAAAGCAATTATTTGTGTGTACAACCCTACAACACAATAAATACATTTGTTTAGATTTTTTTAATAAAAAAAAAAATAATAAAATTTTGTAAAGCCAAATTTACAAATAATCGCCAAAGACTCAAACTAAAAGTAACGCAACAGCAAACGATCTACCAAACGTACCAGGAGTAAGTGATGTGAGAAGCTAGGATAAGTCTAACTATTTTTAAATCCTGAGGTACAGATCAGAGATCAGCAATGAATCGTTTTTTCATTGCTCATAAGTACTCATGAAATTTTGAATAAGAGTGAGTCAACAATAATGAAATTTAACTACTCTGATTCATTCTTACTCACTGCAACATTAATTTATAAGTACACGTTGCAATGAGTATGAGTACAACGTTGACATCAAACTCATAACATTCGAAATATGTTCGATTCATAGGCCTACTCATTCAGATTCATAAATTTAGAAAATTACTTATAAACGATTCGAGTGACTAGAAACGTTCGTCAAAATTTACGTACCTAGTTGTTGGTTCATTTACAAAAAAAGAAGAGAGAAAAAGACAAGCAAACACACAACCTTCTAGTAAGTATTGTAGTATTCGTATGCGAATCATACTTATTTTGTAATTCTTGTAAATGTTGAGTAAAGGAGAGTCTAAATCGACAACATCATGCATATTGTTAAGTATGAGTACGATGAGTACTTCGAACTTTGAATATGAGTAGTATGCGTATGATATTAAAATAAGTACGAATGCGTATAAGTATCAGAAATTATGAGTATGATTCGAATCTACTCATGTTTATGAATAATCATTGCTGATCTTTAGTACAGATGTGAGTATTAAGATCACGTCACACGGTGGGACTAAGCTACGACAACAGCTGTCAGATTTATGAGCCAGATCCATGGAAAACTGGACATTTCGAATGCGCTATAGCTAAAGAAGCCGTGTCAGACATTTGAATAATATTATATTCCACATACACAGGCATCAATAAGACAGAAAAACAATTTCATTTATATTCCACACACGCTTTGTTTTATTGAAAGCTAAAAACAGGAAGCGCTTAAGAAATACCCAATGGTTTCTATATGTTCGCGGAAGCTATAAAAAATTATTTAAAGTTTGTTATAAATTGGACTGGATTTTAATCAAACAAAATTTTCAGTTGAAGAAAAGTGGACATAGGAAAATAATTTTTAAAGAAGTCTTCAAGAGAATTCTAATGAGTTGGAAAGTAATTTCGTTTGTTTTTTTTTTTTTTTGGAAATGAAAGACAGTTTTCATATAATATCAATCAAGTGGTCATAAACTACTGAATTTGATAAATTTAACCTCAATCCGATCTCACGTGTTGTTATTTGCCGGTTCGCATCAACTAATGCCTTTTTTGCGTCTTTATCAGCTTCAACCGGCCTTCCCGAACGTGGTGCATCTTCGACTTTAAAATTAGCGGATTGAAATTTAGCGAACAAACTCTGGCACTGGCATACTGTCAACACACCTTATCTATACACATTGGTCAATTTCTTTCTGGCTTGAACAGCATTTTTACCAGTTCTGTAGTAAAACAGTAAGATATGTCGAAAATACTGCTTATCGCACTCCATATTTAAAACGCCACCAACCAGAAACTACTGCGTAGAATTTATTGTAATTTTTCACACCCAAGCCTTGTTATATGGGTTCTCAAAGCATATAAAAATTAGACGGCTTAAGTGTGAAGTTGGGTGCAAAAAAATACAATTAAATCCTCTGTCGGAAAAAAACGAAATATTCTCCGAACAACCCAATACAATATGGAAGTGTAGGGTTCGGATTATACGGTGGACACATCAAAATTTATCAGCCAAGATAGACATATTGTAGATCACTTAGTCGACGTTTTATCAGTCCTGGTTTTATTTCTGATTTTATGTAAGAATCTTAGAAATTACAAAAAAGTTTCCTTAGTAAAGTAATTAAAATTCATATTGAATATATTGGGTTCTATTAAAGGTATCGCATATAATTATAACAGTTTAAGAAATTACAATAAATGGGACTAATATATGGCATGATTAGTGCTTCGAATCTTTATCTATCTTAACATTAATATAGCTGGTGGCCTTGCCATGACCATGACCATAACCATGAGCATAACCATGTTCATGATGGTCATCATGAGCAGCAACATGAGCATGACCCAATTTATGGACAACAGCTTTAAAGCCACTGTGCTTATCGGCTGTGTATTCTACATGACGGGTAGTGCCATCGGCTTCCTTTAGAGTATAACTGCCTGTAAACATACAAATTGAGGTTTAGCCTTCAAGATAAAATATATTTTTAATTTTCGTTTTTACCTTTAACTTTGTCACCATCTCTGGTTTCTCTTTGGCTTTTAATATCGCCAGTTTTGAGATCCTTAACACCATAAGAGAATTCATATTTAGCATGAGCATCATGATCATCATGACCATCATCATGACCACCATCGTGACCACCATCGTGACCACCCAAATGACCATGTCCGTAACCATGATCGCTATCGTGGCCCCAACTATGAACTGCAGCATGTCCATTATCATGACCATGTCCGCCATGACTGCCATGACCATGAGAATCCTCTTTATGTTCAGTTACAACTGAATAGTGAACTTCTACACCTTTACCATGATGATCATGTTCTGGATAAAAATGACCTGCTGCTGTTAAACCCAGAACAGCCATAAGTACGGTTAATGCAATGAAGGAATTCATTTTTATTAGTTTCAATCAAATGTTGTGCAAATATTTGTAATTTATGGAGATTAAATTACTTGAAGGAAATTGAACTTAAACTGTGCCTCTACTACGATTTAATTTTGTTATTTATAGTTTGAAAATAAAATCGAATAAATTTTTATTCATTATTTTTTAGTTAATGAAACCTTTGAGTTATTTTTAGTTAAAAGTGAAGGTAACAAGAAAAATAGTTGCAGTATTTGAGTGTCTGTTAATGAACATATCAATTGGCATATTATCTTTTGCTAAGTGTTTAATTGCTATTTGTCTTGAGTGTTAAAATTAATGGATATCTTTCATGTATTTTACTGCAATTGAAATATCGTTCAATAAAGCAATACTTTGGATGTGTGCTAATGTAAATAACATTTAAGACATTGTTAAAGTAAAATTTTTCCCACTGGAAAATTCAAGACAATAATATTGTTGGAATGGAATTTGATTTCATGGCATTTATTGTTTTTCGGGATGTGCCCGCCTCCATTATGTATTACATATTCTATTTGATGTTCTCAATTTTTAACGAATTTTTCCAACTAACCTAGACCAAACGGAAACAAATGTAAAAATTAAAATCATACATAATAAGGTGGAGGACTGGATGGAACTGAAACTCAGGAGCCTAAAATAACACATGAAGATGTCATTTAACGTTTCATGTCATTTATGTTAAATAGGCTCAACAACAATAAAATTAGTATCTCAAATTTAATGTGTGTTAAGTTAGCTGTGGGTTATATTCTTTTTTACAGTTTACATAATTGAAAAATTTGGAAAAGTTAAGAATCAATTAAAAATCGCTAGCTATCGGGTCGAGGGTTCAAAAACTGGTTTCCTTAAAGTCGGACGTTACGTACAAAAGAAAATATGCCAATTGATATGTTAATTAACAAATAATCAAATACCACAACTGTTTCTTGTTACCTTCACTTTTAACTAAAAATAACTGAAAGGTTTTATTAACTAAAAAATAATGAATAAAAATTAATTCTATTTTATTTTCAAACTATAAATAACAAAATTAAATCGTAGTACAAGCACAGTTTAAGTTCGATTTGCATCAAGTTATTTAATCTCCATAAATTACAAATATTTGCACAACATTTGATTAAAACTAATAAAAATGAATTCATTCCTTACATTAACCGTACTTATGGCTGTTCTGGGGTTAACAGCTGCAGGACATTTTTATCCAGAACATGATCATCATGGTAAAGGCGTAGAGGTTCACTATTCAGTTGTAACTGAACATAAAGAGGATTCTCATGGTCATGGTCATGGCGGACATGGTTATGATAATGGACATGCTGCAGTTCATAGTTGGGGCCACGATAGCGATCATGGTTATGGACATGGTCATTTGAGTGGTCACGATGGTGGTCATGGTGATGGTCATGATCATGGTCATGATGGTTATGATGGTCATGATCATGGTCATGATGGTCATGGTGATGGTCATGATCATGGTCATGGTGGTCATGATGGTCATGCTAAATATGAATTCTCTTATGGTGTTAAGGATCCCAAAACTGGCGATATTAAAAGTCAAAAGGAAACCAGAGATGGTGACAAAGTTGAAGGTAAAACGAAATATAATAATACATATATTTTATCTTCAAGGATAATTCTCAATTTTTGTATTTGTAGGCAGTTATACCTTAAAAGAAGCCGATGGCACTACACGCCATGTAGAATACACAGCCGATAAGCACAGTGGTTTCCAAGCTGTTGTCCATAAATTGGGTCATGCCCATGCCGCTGGTCATGATGAGCATCATGAACATGGTTCTGCTCATGGTTATGGCGATGGTCATGGTAAGGCCACCAGCTATATTAATGTTAAGAAACATGAAGATTCGAAGCACTAATCATGCCATACATTATTCCATTTATTGTTAATATTGTTAATAAAAATTAAAGAAATTTCTTAATCTGTTATAATGTTATACTATAGTTTCAATACATCCCACTATATTCAAAATAAATATGAACTACATTAGCAATAAAACTTTTTTTTTGTAATTTCTAAGATTCTTAAATAAAATCAGAAATTAAACCAAGACTAATAAAATGCCCGACTAAATGATCTATAATATCTCCATTTTGGTTGACAAATTTCAATGTGTCCACCATATAATCCGAACTTTACGCTTCCATATTACAATTTGTTTCCAACTCATTAGAATTCTCTTGAATACTTCTTTACAAATTATTTTCTGATGTCCACTTTTCTTCAACTGAAAACTTTGTTAAAGATGCGCGCTCTAATTTATATGAAATTCTTTACAGCTACCGGGAAGACTATGCGGGTCTATGCGGACTATGGTCAATTATGTATGTATGTATGTATGTATGTATGTATGTATGTATGTATGTATGTATGTATGTATGTATGTATGTATGTATGTATGTATGTATGTATGTATGTATGTATGTATGTATGTATGTATGTATGTATGTATGTATGTATGTATGTATGTATGTATGTATGTATGTATGTATGTATGTAGTTCATAATTTAGATTGAATTTAACCGATAGCATGCTTTTTTGTTGGCTTTGAAAGGAAAAAGACCTCAAGTGGTTTAGCATGCCGCATGAATTGTATGGCATGTTGCAACCACATCTTGTTAGTGACTATATCATCGAATGGAGGCCAAAATATCATCTATAGTGCTCGCCGCTGACATTGATGGCCTGATCAACATTTTTTTCAACGAAATATGAACCGAACTGGCGGCGTTCAAAATCCGTACCAAATCTTAGTATTTCAAAATGAATTCATTGTTAAATTTTATAGTTAGAGGCGATGACAGCGACACCTGGGTGCATCTGAAACTCGATAATTTATAAACATCTTGACGTGACAACAATCAAAAATATTCAAAACAACCTCTTAGTGCAGCCAAATCTGGCAGTCAACAGACGTTTAAAAGCAGGAATATCGTAGCTCTCTCTCTTACAAGTACAATCAAATACGCACGCATTGACACAAAACAATTTACAACGTTATGACCGATAACTATGCCTTCGGTGTTATTAGTGAATTTGTTTATCTTGGCTCTGCCGTTTCTAGCAAGAATGATGTCAGTTTGGAAACCAAACGTTGGGTAAATCTTGCGAACTGGTGACACTATGGTCTCAATAGGCATTTGGGTAGCAGAGACCTCTCGTATGACGAAGCTAATACTCTACAAGTAGCTCATCTTCTCGTGCTTCTCTATGACGCAAAATCATGGACGCTATTAAGTAACGATACAGTAGCCTTGAAAGTATGAGAAGAAAAAGTTCTATGAAAGATTTTCGGTCTAGTGTGTGTGTTGGGGATGATTTTCGCATTTGAAGCAACAAAGAGCTGTATCTGCTCTGAAACGATATGAATTTTGAGCAGTGCATTAACATCCAGCGACTGTGCTGGCTCAGCCATGTTGTTCAGATGGAAGAGTATATTCCTGGCAGACGGATATTTGATGCGGGGATGTGTAGAAGTTGCCGCAGTATAGTAGATAGTGTGCTGGATTGCTAGCAAAAATTCTGAGAGAAAATAAAAATGCCATGAAAAGTTTCTCAAAAATCTATGGTTCGAAGTCGATTTAAACATTGTTGTAATGACCAATTATGTATGTATGTATGTGCAGAATTTAACGTAGAGAACAAGGAATCCCTTTCACCGATTGGCGAGACCAACTGAAGGAGGTACTGAAGAGCCATAATCTTCTGGAATGATGTGCTAAGGAAGACCGAAATCCGATAATCGTGGCCAACTAAGTAAGCATTGGTTGGGTCTAAGAAAAGTTTATGTTGATTTCAATTTGTTATTGAAATTTCTACGGAAAAAAACTCTTCATTACTTAGTCCTGGTAGAACAAACAAAATTTTTGATATGAAATTTTCGCTAAAATTTCTTGTGTTGGATGTGTAAAGTACATATTTTCTTTAACTTCTTAGAACTTTGTAAGTAGAGCACCAATTTTTATAAATTTGGTATCCAGAAAAAGATAAAAACGTGTTCTTTTTGGTGTCCTTTTTTTGGTAGTAAATATTATTATAATTGCCACGCCCACTTATACATATTTAAGAAAATTAAATTTAAATGCTTTAAGCGTTGCTTACGCAGCACACAAATTGTCATAAATTTTGGAGCAAATGAAAGCTAAGACCCCGGAATATCATTCTCCTATATCATTTGCCTCACCCACTCATCTTCTTCTTTTTCTTCTTCTTCGAAACGTGTGAAGTAATAACCTAACACATATAGTCTATCTAAACATAATTCAGTGGGCGTGGCACTGCTAGGTGTTAGAGGAAAATGTAAGTTTAGGTTCTAAGCTTTCGTTTCCTACAAAATTTATGTAAACTGATGCCAAACAGGCAAAGTTATAATATTTTACATAAAATTTGCTTAAATATCTTAAAGTGGGCGTGGCAAAAATTGTAAAAACTTTGCATGAACAGCATAAATTGTCATAAATTTTTTAGCAAATAAAAGCTAAGAACCCGGACTTTAATTTTCATGTATTATTT
Organism: Sarcophaga carnaria; assembly: GCA_958299815.1. Classification (NCBI taxonomy): domain Eukaryota; kingdom Metazoa; phylum Arthropoda; class Insecta; order Diptera; family Sarcophagidae; genus Sarcophaga; species Sarcophaga carnaria. The sequence continues at coordinate 18,209,475 of OY283149.1, read as the reverse complement.
GCCACGCCCACCCTTCTTCTCCTATTTTCCTTCTTCGAAACGTGCAAAGTTATAAGCTAATACTTTTAATCTATCTAAACACGATTCAGTGGGCGTGGCAATACTGGGTGTGAGAAGAAAATATAAGTTTAGGTTCTTAGCTTTCGTTTGCTTTTCATTGTTATCCCTAATAGAACCCAATTAGTGAGTTTTTGAATTCGAAAGTGCCTTACATAAAATTACGAATTGAAACGACGGAGTACTTTTTGTATCATTTTTTAAATTTCGTAAGATCGAGATTTCAATATTTCAAGAATGAAACTATATGAGACATAACGTATCTCAGAGGAACCGACCGGAATAATTTAAGGAAGTAAAAATGTACAAAAGTAAAAGTAAAAGTAAAAATGTACAAAATAATTAAAATATGTTAAATACTACTTAAATAAAATGTATAACTCCTTCTTTTGAACACAATTGCATTGCCTATGTTTTGAATATAATTAGGTAAAGTATTCCAAAGACTGATGGTGTATATAAAAAACTGGCGTTGAGACAGAAGAGTCCTATGTCTATGTTGGATAATTTTCATACCGCGGTTGGATCTAGCAAATGTAATTTTACTAAATAAGTATACTGGCTGCTTTAAAGTTATAATCTTATGGAGGAGAATAAGGCATTTAATATTTAAAATACTACCAAAATTAACTCCAAATATCTGGTAAGAAAATAGAGATATGTGGTCTCGACGTCCCTTTATAAATACATATCTGGCTATGTTATTATAAGCCAAGTTGAGTTTCCGCTTATCATCAGTATCGCAGTTTGTGAAAATTTCAGATCCGTATAAGAGAACAGTAATCAAATAAGTTTTAGCCAGTTGCATACGTATGGCAAAGGGAGTCGAATCTATAACAGCCCATAAGTTTCTAAGCACACCGTAAACTTTACCAACGATGACATTAATGTGGCTAAACCACGTTAGCCGACCATTAAAGATAATACCAAGATTGGATGCAGATTCAACAAAATCAATTTTATTCTCCCTGATAATAATATCAGGCACAACAAGTGTTCTCCTAGTTCTGGAGAGTAGTAAACTTTTAGATTTAGAGGGATTCCAACAAAGTCCATTGGCCCTAGTCTAGTTGTAAATTTTTTGTAAATCATAGTTGATGGTGTCTATGCATAGATGGATATCCGCAATACGTGTGCTCCTATAAAGCTGAACGTCATTAGGGTACATATGTACACCACAATTATCCAAAACAACAGTTAGGTCATTAGTGTATATACAGAACGAAAGGTGCCCCCTGAGGAATACGTCTTCCAACGTTTATTGAATTCGAGATGTTGCCGTTTAGGTAAACTCGTTGTAATCTGTTCCTAAGGTAAGAGCGTATAACACTTCAAGCTGAATTACAAAAATGAAAGAGAGTCTTTAGCTTCTTCAATAATATTTTGTTATCAACCATGTCGAAAGCCTTGGTGTGATCCAAAAGAACTAAAAACGCTATGTGATTTTCATCTAGTTTCAACCTAAGGTCTTCCTTCCTGCAACTACATTGACTATAGCAGTAGTAAGTTGTTCGAATTCAATAAAAAATTTCTTAAAAAATATTTATAATGAAAGCATTGCTTAATTAAATAATTAACTTCATTACACTTAATTACATACCGTATAATCATAGATTTTGGTAATAGGTTTTGCTCATCATTCCCTATTATTTTCCTTTTTTTTAACAGAATATCCTGTCTTTTATCTTAAAAACCCTTCTTATGTATATTTTTTAATTGTTTATAATTTTGAGAACAAAAAATTCTTACAAATCTTTACCCCAGATGGGACTCGAACCCACAATCCCCGGCTTAGGAGGCCGATGCCGTATCCATTGGGCCACTGGGGCTCTTAACAACGCATAGACAGAAATAAATATTAAACGGCAAACCACCACCACCACAAAGAGAAAAGGAGTCAACAACACTTTTTTTGTTGGCCATAAATATGCTGCTGTTCTACAATCAAAAATACCCAAAAGAAAGCAAATAAAAAAAATTCAAAAAAAACATTTTTTGGCAACGAGAAATGAATGTGTATCTTATAAATACATATGCGCACAATATTGTATCTTCAGCTAATAACGAGATGAACGAACGAACGTACAACTTGGTAATAAATTTCAACAGTCAAAACAATAAAGATGACGTAAATATTTTCTGTTTACATTCTCTAACAATTTCATTCACTTATTCATTTACATCTTGTAGATACTTTGTTGCCTTTGTTGCGATATAAGAACGAGCAGCCATAAGTAGAAATTGAGTTTTTTTTGTTTGTTTTATCTCTAGCCGGTTTTGCCGCCTTTCGTTAGTCATTTCATTTAATTTTTTTTTCATATTTTCTGTTTTGCTACGTTTATTCTTCTATTCTATACATAACTGTTTGTTATTGTTGTTATTGTAGCTCAATATTTACCCAGAACAACCACTATCTTTATCTGCAAATGTTAAAGTATGTACCTCGCACAGAAAGCACATGGCTGTAAAATGTAAAAGGGCAGAGGTTCTCAAACATTATATGTGAGCCTTTAAAATTGGAATTTTCATGTAAGTTTTTGGTGATTACAAATACCGAATGGAATAAACCATATAAGAAAACATATTTTTCAACTTTGCTGTCAGTTTCAAAATATCAAAGTTTAACGTGTTACGAATTCTGCATATGTGACTTGGTCTTAAAGCACATGCTTTTTGGGACTCGAATGTGCTTATAGCATCACACTTAACGAATTTTGATATAAAAATCAATGCTTTCCAAGCTTTACTCGTCCTTATATAATTTTTGCTATTCGCACATGACATGAATCTTTTTTATTCGCTTGGAAATATAGTAGCTATAGTAATGCCAAAGTCTAAGGTATACCGGTTCTAGGTACACCAATTGGCAACCCGATAGTTTTATCCTCCTGCGATTCTGGTTTTTCAACTTAAATGTTGAAGAGATCTTCTTATGATTACAGTTTACAACTCCTAGAGAAAGTCATCCAATTAACTGACGAATCCAGATTATGCGACAAAGTCGAATGTGGAATCTTTTCAGAGCAGTGGAATCATAGATTACCCCTTGCATCACCCATTTACCGTAGTGCTATTCATGGTTAAAATAATGGATATAAAAGCTAAGGTATACACCATAGGTTAGAGGACGTGTACTTGTCAATTAAGACAAGTACAGTACCCGGAGGCCGAATTGACCCATTATACTAAAAGTCGCCGTGGTCTAGTAGGTAGTGTGTTGGCTTATTAGACGAAAAGCCAGGGTTCGAGACATCAAAATAAAATACAAAAAGTATTTCTTCGGCGACTTCCTCTCAGCAGATTTCTGGCAAAAACTCTGAGAGTAAATAAAATTGCCATGAAAAGTTTCTCAAAAATCTGTCGTTCGGAATCGACTTTAAACTGTAGGTCCCACCACTCATGTATAAAATTAATGCACACAACATAAGTGGTGTGAGAAACTAGGTTGTAATCCTGACTGAACGGTTTTAATGACCAATTATGTATGTATGTATGTATGTATGTATGTATGTACTAAAAGTATCCAGGAATGTCGGACGTTTTAGTTCTAGGTAACCAGGCATTATATTATTATATTATATGTGGTTTCGTTAACGCAGAGCTCATGGTAGTTGCAAAGACTGGTACAAAAGTACATGATTCTGCATGATGTCATTGCCTCACACAAACTTCAATTATTTGCAAAAAAAAAAAAAAAAAATGCAACAACAATCAAGAGTTATAATTGCATGACGGACTGGGTACTATAAGTATTAAAATGGGACCTTATAGGACACATGGAAACTAAGCTCATGGAGGAGGCTCTATTTAACCTAATCTAACCTTACTAATGTCTCCGTAGTCTAGCAGGTAGTGTGTTGGCTTATTAGACGTAAAGCCAGGGTTCGAGCCCCAGGCCAGACATCAAAACAAAATACCAAAAGTATAATTGACATGAAAAAGTTTCTCAAAAAATCTGTCGTTCGGAGTCGGCTTGAAATAGTAGGTCCCGACAATTAACGCCCACAACATAAGTGGTGTGATAAACTAGGTCGTAATCCTTACTGAAGGGTTGTAACGACCAATTATGTATGTATGTATGTATGTATGTAACCATACTGAAGTTGCCGTACGGTATTAGCTAGTGTGTTGGCTTATTAGGCGTTAGACCGTGCTCAATTTCTGGTTCAGGCATCTCAAACAAAAAGAAATATGAGAAATTATTTCTTCGGGCACTTTCTCTTAGCAGTCTTCAAACCAAAACTCTGAGAGTAAATAAAATTGCCATCAAAAATTCCTCAAATATCTGTAGTTTGGAGTCTGCTTTAAGCTGTAGGTCCTTCACTCATATATAAAATCAACACACAGAACATAGGTGGTGTGAGAGGCTAGATCTCGTACCTAAAGGCTTGTAATGCGCACTAAAGTAAGAAAGTAACTATACTGAAAAAAATTAAGAACACAATAAAAAACTCACCAAAATGTTTGGCCAAATCTAGTTCCAATACTTTTATACGGATGCGAAATCTTTGCTTCTTATGATAACATGCTGCTAATAGTGCTGTCCCAAATTATGTTTGTGGACTATCCAAATATGATCGCATATCAGCTCATGCTAAAACACTTTGTCAAAAATGCGCATAAATATTCAAAATATCCAGCAGAGCGAAAAATTATTATAAGTTTGTGGAAAAAAGTTTAAAAATTTTTTGCAAAGCAATAGGAAAATTTAATTTTTCTACGCAGAGATTGTTAAGTAATTACAAGACAACGAAAGAAATTGACTCAAAGTCATGAATCTAATCTTCAACAATGAGAAAAGAGGTACGTGCTTCAACCTGAATGCTTTCTAAATCGCAAAGGTTGTTGATGTAAATTTTAAGATCACAGTTTGCAGTGACACTATTCGAAAAATATTAAAAAAATAGTTACCATGGCTGCATAGCATGAAGAAATCCATACATTTCGCTCTTTAAAAGGCAAAAGAGAATAAAGATCATCAAGGACGATATACATACATACATAGGTAAGTCTCCATAGTTCTGAGAAAAGATAATTTTTTCGTTTTTTATGAATAAATATTACATTTGCGGGACCAAAGGCAGACAAATAGTGTGGCGAAAAAAGGGCCATGGTGTGGATTAGAGATCAGCAATAAGTATTCAAAAAAATGAGTATAATTGCACCATACTCATAACTGCTGATACTGATATTTTATTATCATTTAACCTGTACTCATTTTCAAAGTTTCAAAGTACTCATCGTTGACATACTTAACATCACGTATGATGTTGTTGATTTTGACTCTCCATGACTCAACATTTACAAGAATCACAAAATAAATATGATTAGCGTACGAACACTAAAATAATCATTGAAAGGTTGTGTGTTTGCTCTGCTTGCTGCTCTGTCTGTTTTGCTTATGTGTCTTGTGTGTCACTCGTTTCATTAATGAGTATTCTAAATTTATGAATCTAAATGCGTATGCGTATGAATCAAGCATATTTCGAATGGTATGAGTTTGATGTCAACGTTGTACGCATACTCATCGTACTCATACTTATAAATCAACGTTGTAGTGAGTACGAATGAATCAGAGTAGTTGAATTTCAATATTGTTGACCACACTTATATTCAAAATTTCATGAGTGCTTATGAGCAGCGAAAAAACGATTCATTGCTGATCTCTGAGGGGTATGTTTTGTAGTTTGAAGGCTTATTGCAGTATTTTAAGTGGATCCGACACAATGATGGACGGGAAGGGACATTTAGAATTTTTTAAAAGGCAAATCTACCACAAACAGTTATAAAATTGAGTATTTATTCACTTCCAATTTATATTTCACCAAGATTATGACCCTAAACTCATCGCTGATATAATGAAACAACGGTTTTTACAATATGTGCTTACATACATATTTGCGCATGCCTCCTCATCACCACGAACTCAATTTAATTCAGTATCTGCGGGATTTATAAGAAATGAAAGTTAGGAAACATTACGTATCGTTAAAATCTATACTAAAACAGATGATGAGCAGGAATGTATCAGAAAAAAACAATAAAAAAAATTTTCTTACATACATACATACATAATTGGTCATTACAACCCTTCAGTCAGGATTAGGACCTAGCTTCTCACATCACTTATGTTATGTGTGTTAATTTTATACATAAGTGGCGGAACCTACAGTTTAAAGTCGACTCCGAATGGCAGATTTTGAGGAGCTTTTCATGGAGTTTTTGCCAAAAATCTACTGAGCGGAAGTCGTCGAAGAAATATTTTTTCCTACCTCTTTTTGTTCGAGATGTCTGGCCTGAGTTTTGAACCGTGGCCTCACGTCTAATAAGCCAACACACTACCTACTAGACTACGGCATAAGATTTAAAACGCAAAGGTTTCGTTATTATAAGTTTTAAATTTAATTTTAAAGCTGTACGTAGACTTTTTATGCATTTTTTGTATTAAATTTTTAACAGATTTGTTATGCTTAGGTTATGTACTGAATTTCGGAACATTTATAAAATATTTTAAGAGACTTCTTAAAATATTTAACAGCAGACTATAATTGTGGAATTTATAGAAAAGAAACTGAAACAAAGCTAATTTAAAAAAAAGCTAATGAAGAAAGTTTGGAAATCTCTGTCTACTCTCACTTAAGCACTTTCTTACCACTTAATACTGAGGTGGTTGTTTTGTAGTCTTTATCAGTTAAATTTGTTTTTGTTTTGAAAACTCTCAGTGCTCTCTTCTGTAATCTATTCGAAACAACAATGTTGCCAACTTTTTCTCATGTTTACCAAAATGAGCAAGAATACGTAGAAGAAGACGTAGAAATACATACAGTGAGAAAGTATTCATCAAATCAACAATTAGAAAGCGCTAAATTAGCAACAATGTCTTTATTATTCTTTGTTTGTAGAGATTCGAAAATTGTGTGTAGAGAATAAAGAGTGAAAATATAAGCCATATGACAGAGCTGGTAATGTAAAGTAATTACATTGTATACGAGTTAAGGCTGTGGCACATAAAATCCGTCATCCGAAATGCGTAAATATTTTTTAAATGACAGCTAAGTTCGAATACATACAAGTTTCCTTTTGACAGATGCTACATTCATTCTTATTTCAGTTTCCCAACTTAATTGTTTTATTTTCTAAAACAAGAGAAACGAAACAGCTGATCCGTCATCATTACTCATTGTGTCATATATAGACGGTCAATCTTCAAATGGTTTCGGATATATAGGATGGATTTTAAAGCGCGAAAGACCTTATGTTGTGTGTTACCATACAAGCGCAGCAATAATCTTAGGGAGCGACAAGCTTTTGATGTTCTAGGCATGAAAATTCAGTGTGAAGTTCACTGGAACCAGCAAATTGTTTAAGTGTCACAAAAAGCAACTTCAATTCATCTGATTTCCTTACTATTTACACCACTTATATCCGACCGAGAATGGAATACAACTCTCATGTATGGACCGTTGCCTCAAAGACTATTTTGAGGGTTCTTGACCGCGTACAAAAGAGGGCGAATATGCTCATTAATGAATGGTAGGATATCCAACTGTATTGATTCATTGGAGCATCGTTGTAATGTGGATTTTGATGTTCTGGACATGAAAATTCAATGTTAAGGCGGTGCAATAAATTCTCCAATTCGTCTGATTTCCTTACTATTTACACCACTTATATCCCAGCGAGACTGGAATACAACTCTCATGTATGGACCTGTGCCCTAAAGTCTATTTTGAGGCTTGTTGATCACTTACAGGAGAGGGCGAAGATGCTTATTAATGAATGGTAGGGTATCCAGGTTAAAGGACGCGTACTTGTCAATTAAGACAAACAGTACCCAGAGATCGAATTGACCCATTGTACACAGGCTATCCAACTCTATTGATTCATTGGAGCATCGTTGTAATGTGGCTTGTATTTCTCTGTTCTATCGCCATTACAAAGGATTGTATTCGAGCGAAATGAGGGAACTTATTCCCACGAATCATATACATATGCGTAGGTAATACTGGATTTTCGTGCTGAATACATCCGCTTGTGATTGATTGGCCAGCGGATCACACTGCTAGCTCAAACGAAATAAATAGATTTATTATCTAGAATCATGTAATCCTATGGATGGTAAGGTTAGGTTAGAGGACGTGTACTTGTCAATTAAGACAAGTGCAGTACCCGGAGGTCGAATTGACCCATTGTACAACGTCCTAGTTTCTCACGGCACCTATGTTGTGTGTGTTAATTTTATACATGGGTGGCAGGACCTACAGTTTACGGTCGGCTCCTAACGACAGATTTTTGAGAAACTTTTCATAGCAATTTTATTTACTCTCAATGTTTTTGCCAGAAATCTGCTGAGAGGAAGTCGCCGACGAAATACTTTTTGTATTTTGTTTTATTGTCTGGCTCGAACCCTGGCTTTGCAATAAAAAAATTTTCTAATAAGCCAACACACTACCTACTAGACTACGGCGACTTCCTATGGAACACTCGTCTTTGGCCAGTGGATCACACAGAATTCGTTCCTTAGCTGCACTATTCGTATGGGGAAATCATTTCCTGCAGAGGTCTTTTCTATCAGTTATGATCTAAAGAAATTCAAATCTAGTGACCACAAACACTACTCCCTCTTTCCTCTTTCCCATAAGATATTTTCCAAGCTCCAAAACAATGCACTGCTATGAATAGGAGCCATCCCCTGACTACGGGTCATCAAAAAAAAACATCTTTGTTGCTTTGCGGTCAGGTTTTGCTGAAATCGGCAATTGGATTGTGATTGTTAAAAACTGCTTGCCTTGGTTTTTTTGAAATTATTTTAAAACGGAAAACTCGCATCAAAATTTATTTTAGCTTCATTTAAATGCGTAATTGAGAGCTGCAATTGGGCAATTGTCAAAATAAAAATCCGTTTAATTTTTAATTGTTTTTTTTTGCTTTAAATATGTAAATAAATTGAAATTTTCAACTATAGCACCAATTTTTGCACTGTGCTGTAGTGTTGTGTCATTAAAATAAATTGAAGTTTCCATCTCTGTTGTCAACATATCAAATTCTCTTCAACACAAAAAAAAAATTTTTTTATTAAACAAACTCTCTTTATAAAAATAAAACAACTCTCTTTCAATTTTCACAATTCTTCTCTACAATTCTTTTTTGTTTACATTTATTTCTTTTATTTTTATAAATAAAAGAGAAAAAAGAAACGAATATAAAAGACATATCAGCAATATGAAGAGGGGGAAAACAAGTAAAACATGTGTGCTGAACGTGTTTCTACTTATATGCGGAAGTAAATACCATACTCTGGTATTTTGTTGTTGTCAGCGTGTAAATTCTAAAAATAATACTTGTGATGTTTTGTAGAGTCGAATATTTCTTGTCGCTGTTATTATTGCTGCGTAGAGAGCAAGCAGTGGTTGGTTTTGTTCTGTTGATTTCTGTTTGATTGTGTTTTATTCTGTTCTATTCTGTTCTGTTTTGGTTTTGGTTTGTGTTGTATTTTGTTTAAGGAATTAACTGTGCGAGCGCTAACCGCCCCAGTGGCCCAATGGATACGGCATCGGCCTCCTAAGCCGGGGATTGTGGGTTCGAGTCCCATCTGGGGTAAAGATTTGTGATAATTTTTTTTATCAGATTTCTTTTTATTTTTATTTTAAAATTCTTTACTGAAAATACTTACCGGTATTGGTTTACTGGTAGATATATCAACTAATTGATCCTGTACATGTATAAAGCCGGTGTGTATAAGACCTTAAATATAGATAAGTAAACGTACAATAAATATGTATAAATTTTTTGAAATTTTTCAATACATATGTATGTATGTATGTATATAGAAAGTGTAAAAACAAGATAAGCAAATCAATAATTAAAATACTTATTAAAGTATTATTGTGTAATATATTCTTTGTATTGCTTAATATAAACATACAGTCTTACAAAAAATTATACGGACACATTAAAGTATGAACATTTTTTAATTTTTATTTACCACTTCATTAATAAAATAAAATATACCATCAAGTACGTTAAACACACTCAGATTTTCTGCAAAGTATCTATAGTGTTGCTCGAAACTTAAGCACCTTATTCGCACAAAAGAAATTTTACTTGAAATTGTAAAACTTTTTAATAAAACACCCTATCCCCCTCCCTACCAATTTCAATAGGCAATATTTTCAATTTCTAATGCCCAAAAACGACCTTGTATCCGTTGGAAGGACCAAATCGAGGAAGGCATGTCATCGATTGGTGTGACCAACTGGCGTAGGCGCGCAAGAAGCAGAGACGCCTGGAAGGATGTGTTGCGACAGGCCGAAATCCGTTAAACGGGTTGTTATGGCCAATTAAGTAAGTAAGTAATGCCCAAAAAATAAGTCTTTCAAGAGGGTCTCTAGACATCGATTTCAGAACTTTAACAGTTGATAACGATCCTCTTGTTGAAGCTCAATCAAATTAGTTTTCATTTATTCAGTCTGTTTTGTCAAATCACCAAGGACGCTAAAAGACAACAACTTATATACGCTGAATGAGCCTGAGTGTTAAGGTCTATTTCTTTATGAATAAGTGCGTGAGCAACAAAATTGCCGAATTTGGACGATGAGCTCCAAGAGCGTCCAATGCATCTTTAAAAAGTCAATCCTTCTTTGAGAACGGCGGTGGTCGATGATTATAAATTTCTTTTGGACGGAATTAAATGATCTGGACACCAAGTGGTTTCGACAGGACTACCCTTCGTAACACACAGTTTTTGGAGTACGACATTGGTCAGGTCATTAGTTGGCAGGACTACCCTTCGCAACACACAGTTTTTGGAGTACGACATTGATCAGGTCATTAGCACTGTCAATGGCGAGCACTATGGCATGGACCACCAAGCAATTTCATTCAACCGTACGGTGCTACGTGTCACAGAGTTCACATAACGTAACGTAAAATTAAAAATGAAATTAAAGATAGAAAGCGCTTTATGAAAGACCCATATGCATATATATATATATATAAAATTCGTATTAAGACAGTTCGTTAAAAACGTTTGCTTTCATCTTATTATGGAAAAATTTAAACGGAAACTATTCTCCACCTATGGAGGGTGCATGACCAGCATTATGTAGTCAAAGAAGAAAGCTTGGGTTTCAACTATGCATATCTCGCTAATCCGTAAGGAATAGGCATCATTCTAGGACTATAGAAATAAGCTATTACGCTATCAAAAGGGGTAATACTTCAGCTAAGTATGTCTACCTATATGCTCTCAGTTTGACGATCAATTTTACAGACCTGACTGAGATGCTCAAAGTGGTTTACGTCGAACACTCGAATTTTCTAACATCATGATTTTGTAGTCCTATCAAAATTTTTCCATAGCTCTGCTGGCCTCTCAATGGCATTTATTGCTTAAATAAGATTTCTACCATATGTCTGCTGTGGCTACGATTTACATGGCCTATTCGGTTGGTTGAATTTATGACTACTTCATCTAATATACCTGGACATCAATTGTGACATGAATATTGCCTCCCAATGCTACTTAAACCTGTGACTCACCAAAGCACCACAAAATGCAGTAAAGTCTCGCGAAAAAGGGCCACTTCTGGATGGAAAGTTGTCATCAAATTGATTCTGTAGTATTGCGACTGTTAATACGCTATATGGCAAGTTGAGCAATCTTATTAGAACATAATGTCCTTGACATTTAGGTGGATAGCTTCTAGCTTATTTCGAAAGAAAGAAGGACCATTGGACCAATGGAAGGACCAAAGTGTAAACTGCAGCAAAAAGTTAAACTTAATGGATGTAAGGTAATCTAATGTAACTGTTTTGAGGCATGCCTTCGCTTTAAATACAGCAATTCTGATTATTATTGAAGCGTTTTGATCAGATATGAAACACAATTCATTGATAAAAATGCTCATTGGCCTGGTCTGTTTTAAATTCTTCTTCTAGGCACGTGAACTACCGTGCTTACATAAAAATTTTCTACGTATTCAAAGGACAAAGGCAAACAAGTCGAGGTCGATGATGAATCGTTATTTCTGTATCTTCTTCAACACTTCTCATTACATTATTTTCTCGGTACCCATATTTCACTGCCTTTTGAATGGTTTTGAACAGAGAAAAGTAAAACTGGTGCAAAAACGATCAATAACTGCACGAATTGCTTGTTTTTTTATGTCGATTTCGAGGACCGTCAAATGAAAGTAGTGTTCTAAGCCCTCTGCCAAAGTAAACTATCACAATTTAAAGGCATTGTTCTGACGTTATACGATTCACGATCTTTTACCAAGCCTTATTGAACAGAAATATCAACACAGTTTGACATTAAAAGCTCACAAACCATAGTTATCGAATCGATAATTTTAATACAGCCAGAAAACACAAACCCCTAGCGGGTTATATGCTATCACAACATGCTTCTACGTTTTATATTCTGTTTTCAACACTTCTAATCCGTAATCATCGTGGCATTAGCAATTTCTCTCATTTTTAATACACACATAACAACTACAAGTAGTGATTAAAATAGAGGTTCTCAAATTAATGTTATCGACATAATAAGTGTTGCATGTACAAGTGCTCTTGCATCAGCACTCTAACATGGATGGGTGAATGTATGTTATTTAATGTGTTTTCAAGGATATTTGGCCTAAAGGTACCTTGTTTGTACACATCACCTGTACAGGTGACTATTAAAGTGCTCTTACCTTCACTTGCTGAATACTTGGTAAACATTTTAAAATGTTTACCATTAAACACGATACACATGTAAAAGGGGAATGTTGTACTAAATAGCAAAATGTATGTTGCTAAACTTTATACAACAGTATTACACAAGCACAAGACGCACATGTAAAATGTTTACAATTAAACACGATACACATGTAAATGGAAATGTTGCTAAACTTTAAACAACAGTGTTAAACAAGCATAAGATGCAACATGTAAAATGTTTACCATTAAACACGATACACATGTAAATGGAAATGTTGCACCAAATACCAATATGTTGGTAAACTTTAAACAACAGTGTTAAACAAGCAGAAGACGCAACATGTAAACGGAAATGTTTTAAGGCAAAGCAACATGTTGTTGTTGAACTTAATTAAGCAATGTATCAAATAATTCCCAATAAACACGTACATGTATAGTAAATGGAAATGTTGTAAAGCTTGGCAACATGTTAATGTGTTTCTTTCAAACAATGTTTAAATAGTATACGAACGTGTTGCACATGTAATTGCAATGTTTATGGGTATTTCGACCCCAATTTTAATTTTATATGACTATATGTGGCTTATTTTGATTGTACTCTACATAAACTGCATGCAAAAGTATTTCAAAAGTTTTTCTGTGTGTTGTTGCTTATTTGAGAGCAGAGATAATTGTAAAAGTATTTCTGTAGTATTTGTGACCTTTAAAAGTTGATTGGTTAAAACAATGAACTTGACCTACATTTATTGTTGATATTATTTTTGGTTTATTTTTTCTGTATTTTGTTTTTTGTTTTTATTGCTGGTATTTATCGTTTGGAATTTTTACAAAGGCATGTATTTGGTTTTTGGTTAAAAAATTTCTGTGTATTAAATATAATCGCCCAAAACACTGAAGGTCGTCACACTGGAAAAGATATTCGTAGAGTTGGAAAATTGTTAGCATTAGTGTAGTGAGGCGTAATTTGAAGGCGGCAAGATTGATTTGAAAGAATTTTTTTCGTTTTCATTTGCTTAACCGCAAGTTAAAATTGTTAAAAGAACTGGTAACATTTTATATTTGTTATGCAATAAAAAACAAACCTAAAACTTTCACTTTTTTAATACGATACTAGTTTGATTGACACAAGCAAATCATTTAAAATGGCCAGTATTTACCAACAGAAAAGGAACTAAAAATTATTTTAATGAAATAGTAAGAGAAACAAAACAAATTGCTTAGTAAAACAAAAACGGTTTAAAATTTTTTCAAATTAATTTTATTTTCATGAGAAGTGCAATTGTTCCGGTTAGAAATCGAATAAAATTTCATTCATATGGCTGCCGCGGCTGACCTCACAGTACCCCATTCGTTCGAACCAATTTTCGTGCACTTATTCGAGTGTATGGGATCGTATCTCGGCAATGGCATCACGAATGTTGGCCTTCAAATGCTCAATTGTCTCGGGTTTGTTATAACACTTTTCTTTAACCGGTTCCCACAGCAAATAGTCCAAGGGTATCAAATAGCAGCTTCTTGGCAGCCAATTGATATCACCATTTCGGCTAATTAAACGGTCATCAAAGGCAAGTTGAACCATCCTATTTAAGCTATGAAGAGGGGGTACAAAAAAATTTGTTATAATGTTGCGATAGGTGCCTTCATTGACCGTAATGGTTGCGCCATGAATCAAAGAAATATAAGCCGTGATGCGTTCGCTCCAGAAGCTGCGCCAAACAGTCACCTATAGTGGGTGCATTGGCTTCTGCAGGACCGCGTGTGGGTTTTTCTAAGCCCCAAATACGGCAATTTTTCTTATTAACGTACTCACATACATACATACATAATTGGTCATTACAAACCTTCAGTCAGGATTACGTCCTAGTTTCTCACACCACTTATGTTGTGTGTGTAAATTTTATACGTGAGTGGCCGGACCTATAGACAGATTTTTGTGAAACTTTTTCATGGCAGGTTTATTTACTCTCAGAGTTTTTGCCAGAAACCTGCTGAGAGGAAGTCGCCGAAGAAATATTTTTTGTATATTTGACTACGGCGACTTACTCACCAACATGAAATTGAGCTTCATCCGAAAAAAATTATTTTTTTTTATTCTAAAATCAACATCATCGTGCTGTTTCTCGTTGGCCCAAAAATCTCAACGTTACGCAAGGACAAAACTATCTTAAGAGTCCTCTTATTTTTCTTCACATTCTAACCATCACAGACTACAGTTTTATCAAAACAATCTCTACCACGTCCTCTTCCCTTTTTTCTCTGCGTCCACACATCAATCATTTTTGGGATTTCTAAGAAAGTCACTAAACGTCACTTTCTACAGCACTGAGAGAATGGTTTATAAAGCCAAATAATGGAAAATAATTTCATTCAAATGGCTGGCCATGCAGTACCCTATAACAGAAGATGCCGATTTTGGCAAAAAAATCATCGTTTCAGATGAAGCTCATTTTGATCTTAGCGGGTATGTAAACAAGCAAAATTGTTGCATTTGGGGCACAGAAAACCCGCACGCATACATTGAAAAGCCGACGCATAATTGGGCCATTTTTCTTCGAAAATGAGGAAGGAGTGGACGTTACAGTCAATGGCGATCGTTATCGGGCCATGTTGAACGAATTTTTGTTCACAAAAATTGAAGAGGAGGATATTGGCAACATTTGGTTTCAACAGGACGGCACTATGTTCCACACAGCCGAAGCTACAGTCGATGTTTTGCGCCCTGTTTTTGAAGATCGCATTATCAGCCGCAGAGCTGATGTCGTTTGGCCACCTCGGAGCTGCGATTTGACAACGGTGGACTATTATTTGTGGGGTGCCGTCAAAGATAAGTGTTACGCCGACAAGCCAGAGACAATTGACGCTTTAAAGAATAATATTCGTCAAGCCAATGGTGAAATACAGCTGCACACAATCGATAATGTGCTTAAAAATTGGACCGATCGTATAGGCTACTGCATGGCCAGCCGGGGCAGCCATTTGAATGAAATTATTTTCCATTATTAACCGGAAGGATTGTACTTTCAAATAAAAAAGAAATTTGAGAAAATATTCAGTAGTTTTTTTTTAAAGCATTTTCAAAAAAAAAAGTTATTTGGCGGACCCTTTATGTTGTGTTGACTGGTATAAACTGTAATACTAAAACATCAACATTAGTTGTCTCTGTACGTCGGTATCGTCTGCCACTCAACCAGCAGTAAATGTCTTTGTAGCTCCAGTTGAGTTAACGCAATACGTTTAAGCAAATCTCGTCTGGTAAACAGTTGGCCGACATACTACTTGTCATTCTATTGACAGATCAGTTGGTATGCTGGAAAAAACCTCCTCTAATGATCTACGTTCTTAGTTGAATCGGTCGCAATCGATCGAATGAGGTACTATGAGGGCAGCCGTGGCAGCCGTCTGAACGGAATAATATTCCATTTCTAACCGGAACAATTGTACTTCACAACAAAATAATAAATTTGGCAAAATTTTAAAATCCGTTTTTGTTTTTTTGCGTTTGTAAGTTTAACCTTTAAAATGGCCCACCCTGTATTATGTATTCCGTTTTGTCCTTTGACTCATAAGGTGATTGTATTAAAAAATTCATCATGTAAACATTTAAACTGGAGGTCCTGATTTGGCTCATACTTTTCATAGGGCAATTATATAGTAATCATCTTCAGAGGAAGCTGTTAGTTAGCCCACCAAATTATAGGTCCATGGAGAATATGCTTCCTTTATTTATGAATTATTCGCTTAGGAAACAAGCCAGTTTACCACATTACCCGTAATCACACTCCTATCATGCTAAGCAGCTGTTGCATACAAACAAAAAATCAACGCCATCAACAGCTTTTGTATTTCGCGGAATAAACTTGAAATAATTTTACTTCTCTTATGGCTTGTACGTTACACTGAACTGTAATGTTTTATTTATTTACACATACAAATACACATTTACATTTATACACATTCTGCAATGACCTTGGACTTGCCTGATGGTGTGTATTTCATTATACTGGAATAGTAGTAGCAATAACGACTACACGACGTACAATGTAAATAAATGAAAACAATTTGTTTGTATTGGTAAAATTATTTTTACTCTTCCTTTGCTCTCGCAATTGAGGTTTTTAACATACAAATGTAGATGTGCTTGGGTATGTGTGTGTGCTTGTAAGCATACATTTGTTTTATTTTGGTTTGTAGGTCAAGGGTTTAAAGGAATCTTTGGTTCTTCTTTTATTTCAGTTTAGTTTTACATTTTTTTTTCATAAACTTCTTGTTGTTGTTCTTGGTTTTCCTTACTCATTAAAACATCCTCTCTCACTGTCCATACAGTTTGTCGTGTTTAGCATTGTAACTACTGTTATGTTGGTTGTTGTTGTTGTAGGTTGCCTTTTTAATGAGTTCTGCATTATTTAAGAGGATAAATAATGAAAGAAAAACAAATCGTGCATAAAATATATGTACATTCAGGTACAACAACAGAAAGCAGTATTAAGAAAACGACGAGTAAGGAGAAGAGCAAGACAAAAATCATGTAAATGTCAAGAGCCACATTAAAAGCAGACTTAAAACTGCGTCCATACTGTTGCTGTAATAGTAGAATTTATTATTTCCTACGGTCTAAGATGGGAAACGCTTTGAAATCCATTGGGAGTAATGTCTGACAAGCAGAATACTTTTTTAAATATTCAGCGAAAAACTTTGAAAATCAAATTAAAAAGAAATCTTTTGAATTTTTAAATAATGCTGGAAGTATGAACTCAATAAAGCATTTTGCAGAGCGCGCTTCTAAATCAGGTCAATAATTTCATGCCAATACAGAGAGAGAGAGGTTTTTTTTTTGTGTGCTAACAACACTCGTGGGTTGGCTAGGGTATTACAAAGAATATAAAAGTAAAAATATGAAAGTGAAAAATCATGGTAATGTTGCAGAAAGTGTGCGAAAATTGCGTACGGATTTTGGAAGAAGACAAGCACCGTCAGCTCCGTATGTTCGTTATCTTGTGAAAAAAGTGAAACATCAACATCAATTCACCGTCGTTCTCAACAATTGAAAATTTCGGAAACATCATTGAGACGAATTTTGCATAAAGACTTTGGTATGATGCCATACAATGTCTAATTGGTTCAAGAGTTGAAGCCAATTGACCATCCAATGCGTTTTCGCTTTGCTATGTGGGCCTGCGATCGACTTACAAAAGAAGCAGATTTTGGCAAAAAAATCATCTTTTCAGATGAAGCTCATTTTGATCTTGGCGAGTATGTAAACAAGCAAAATTGTCGCATTTGGGGCACAGAAAAACCGCACGCATACACTGAAAAGCCGACGCACCCAAAACGAGTCACTGTTTTGTACGGATTTTGGTCCAGAGGCATAATTGGGCCATTTTTCTTCGAAAATGAGCAAAGAGTGGCCGTTACAGTCAGTGGCGATCGTTATCGGGGATGAAGAGGAGGATATTGGCAACATTTGGTTTCAACAGGACGGCGCTACGTGTCACATAGCCGAAGCTACACTCGATGTTTTGCGCCCTGTTTTTGAAGATCGCATTATCAGCCGCAGAGCTGAGGTCGTTTGGCCACCTCGGAACTGCGATTTGACACCGTTGGACTATTATTTGTGAGGTGAAGTCAAAGATAAGTGTTACGCCGACAAGCCAGAGACAATTCGCGCCTTAAAGGACAATATTCGTGAAGCGATTGGTGAAATACAGCTGCACACAATCGATAATGCATGGCCAGCCGAGGCAGCCATTTGAATGAAATTATTTTCCATTATTAACCGGAAGGATTGTACTTTCAAATAAAAAAAGAAATTTGAGAAAATATTCAGTAGGTTTTTTTTAAAGCATTTAAAAAAATTTTATTTGTCGGACCCTTTATAATTAAGACAAGTACAGTACCCGGAGGTCGAATTGACCCATTGTACAACGTCCTAGTATCCCACACCACTCATGTTGTGTGTGGTAATTTTATACATGAATGACTGGACCTAACGACAGAATTTTTGCTGAACTTTTCATGGCAATTTTTGTTTTACACTCAGAGTTTTTGCCAGAAATCTGTTGAGAGGAAGTAGCCAAAGAAATATTTTTTCATACTTCATTTCATTGGAGATGTCTGAGCTGGGGTTTGAACCGTGGCTTCACGTCTAATAGACTACGGCGACAAACATTCTCAATTTACTTCAGCATGTCAGGTTAGTAAAGTCAGTAAAATCTTAATTTTTTTGCATTATCACATGTCACGAAACTTTCTTTTTACAGTCAGCACACTCAATATTAAAAGTTATGGTTTGACAATTAAGAATATGTCGAATATGTCGACATTACTGTTCACTAATGTTTTGCAAGTCATCGACGATTAAATGCCAGAAAAACATTTCCAAATTGTGAAAGTTAAGTTAAGTTTGTTTGCGAGGTTCATGGATTAGTTGAATTGAGCACATCTTTCGATGCTCGGAAGTAACTCGAAGGTATGTGCTGTGAATATTTCACTCTGGGACTGTCCCCACTATGTGTCGTTGACGCCTCAATATAGCACACAATGATTACTCTCTTAAAAGAGTATGTAGCAGACAATTTACTCTTTTCACTCTTATTAATAATTTTCGTTACGAAAGCATTTCCCCAAAATAGTAGACTTTACTTTGAGGAAATAACTGTTAGCCATTCGGCTAGCCAGGTCACGGCGTCCCCTGATTAATATCGTGTTAAATTTGTTCGAATTTGGTATCAGAGTACTTTGTATACGCATATATACCGATAGTAAAATGGTCGTTAAATCCCTAGAACATCACATTGAAGATTGTGAAGGTGATTGCGAGACATTTGACGGTTACTCTCATTTAGGTTCCTGAACATGGCAACAACATATCCTACGCACTTGCTTGGAAAATTTAAATGAATTCCTACATGATGAGGAGAGCGGCAAACAAATGGTCTCACAATATCTCCATTCATTGGCAAACCTAAGATGGGATAATGAACGCACTTGTAGAATCACCAGACAGATCTGACGTGCTATGGGTATCTGCAGAACAGAATTTGCATTAATTTGACAAAGATTTCATCTAAGCAACCTTATAGTAGAGATAATGGGACACTGGCCTCTGGGTATTCACGCCGTGAGACTGGGAATATCTCAAAGCGACTTTTGCAGAAACTGCAACAATGGGGAAGACGAAGACATCAGAGAACATCTTCTCTGTCATTGTCGATTTAAGAAAACTGCATATCTTCGTAAGACTCTTGGGAAGCTTGAGAGATACCAACTAACAGCTATAATTATAAGACGGAATAGGTAATTTCGATGTTACAATGGGAACTTAGACGATCCAAGTACACTGTAACCATTGAGCCTACTGTCAGTTTAACCTAACTTAACCTACACTTGTCTCCTATTAACTTAATTGTAGTATGACTCTGATCCTCACTACCTATGCCTTGGGTGTAAATCTGACCGAACGAGTAGAGTTTTTAAAGGACAGGCTCTAATTGCCATGGTTATACTAAAGCAATCCAGTTTCTATAACTTGTCCGACTGCACATTCCCTGTTTTCAGGAATGTTTTTGAAATAGAATTGGAAGGATGTATAAAAGTTAAAATGTCGCCATAGTCTAGTAGGTAGTGAGTTGCCTTATTAGACAATAGGCGTCGGTTCAAACCCCAGGTCAGATATCTCCAACAAAAAACGAAATTAAACGAATGAAAAAAAAATATTTCTTTGGGTACTTTCTCTCAGCAGATTTCTAACAGAAACTCTGAGAGTAAATAAAAATATCCATGAAAAGTTTCTTAGAAAAATCTGTCGTTCGGAACCGACTTAAAACTCTAGGTCCCGCCACTCATGTATACAAATTGACACACACAACATAAGTGGTGTGAGAAACTAGGTTGTAGTCCTGACCAGAAATCAGCAATGAGTATTCAAAAAGATGAGCAGAATCGAATCATACTCATAATTTCTGATACTTATGCGCATTCATATTTATTTTAATATCATGGAACCTCTACTCATGTTCAAAGTTTGAAGTACTCATCATATTCACACTTCACAACACGTATGATGTTTTTGATATCGACTCTCCATGACTCAACCTGACGCGTGCGAGCACTAAAATACTCATTAAAAGGTTGTGTTTTTGCTCCGCTTGCTGCTCTGCCTGTTTTGCTTATGTGTCTTATGTGTCACTCGAATCATTTATGAGTATTATAAGTATTTTTCTAAAGTTATGAATTTAAATGAGTAGGCTTATGAACCAAACATATTTTGAATGGTATGAGTTTGATGTCAACGTTGTACGCATACTCATTGCAACCTATACTTATAAATCAACTTGTAGTGAGTACGAATGAATCAGCGTAGTTCAATTTCAATATTGTTGACTCACTTATACTCAAAATATCATGAGTGCTTATAAGTAGCGAAAAAGCGATTCATTGCTAAGCTCTAATCTTGACTAAATTGTTGTAATAACCAATTATGTATGCATTAAAATTGAAAGATAATTTTATAGGATCCCTTATTCTCTGCCTACAATATTTTTATTACCCAAGCAGTTCACCAAAATTTACATTGTGGTCATAAACAAAATCTATGTAAAGAATTCTTATTTTACTTGCTCTAGTAAAAGAATTTTAACATGAAATTAATTTTATGGTAGACAAAGAAATTTTACAGAGTGTTGTTCAAGTGAAAGGCATGTCAGAGATATCAAAAAAATTCTTGAAAATCTTTTTAAGAATTTCTGGTGAACAATATATGAAGATGTGCGTGCATGGATAGTAAAGATAGTAAGCAGTTGTATATGAATTTTCTTTTTTCTCTTTGTGATTTAAAATGTTTATGACCTTCATAAAAAGGAATTTTTTGTGTGTAAATTTTATATTTTTGAAGTGTTTGTCTTAATGAAGAGATTTAAAGAAAGTCATGATAAGAGTGACATAAAATATGTATGTATGTACAGGAAATTTATTACGGAAGCACACTATGTGTGTTTATGAACACTATAAACATAATTTTTTAAAAGAGTAATACATGTTATTAGTATTATTACAATATTATATAGTAAAGCCCTGATTAGCCAAACGTCTACGGAACGTACGTTGGTTTTTAATTAAAAAATAAAATACGATAAGCAATGAGAGCTATTACCAAACCGTAATGTAATTTCGTTAAGCATTTAAATTCCTCTTCATATGCTAAAAACAAACATACGTTCCGTACACGTTTGGCTAATCGGGGTTTAAGTTTCTCCACTATCTTAAATTGAAAAACAGGTGAGAAAGGATTTATTTCCCTTTTCTGAATATTTGAAGAACTCGTATCGATTGTTTCTTAACTGCACAAGATCTATTGATATCTGTAGCTATTGAGATATTGATATCTATGGTTGGACAAACTATCATGAATCCCTTAAGTCTGGAAATTTACTTGAAAAAAATATATATATATATTTGCGAAAATCGAAGCAATTGTGTATATACAGGCCTTCTCCCTACCCTCTTATAAGCGAAGGCGTATTGTGTAAACGAATGAAGACACTCGTCATAAAACTGATTATACCTTATCAGTGCGGACTTCCATGCACAAATTGCAGTCACAATGGGACAGTTTAATACAACCCCTGGATGGAGAACGAACATTGCCAGCTGAACTTCTACGTGACCCAGTTCCTAACCAGTCATGGATACATACATACATACATACATACATACATACATACATACATACATACATACATACATAATTCGCCATTGCAACCCTTCAGTTCAGCTTCTCACTCCACTTATGTTGTGTATGTTAATTTTATATATAAGTGGCGGGACCTACAGCTTAAAGTCGACTCCGAACGACAGATTTTTTGAGAAACTTCTCATGGTAATTTTATTTTTTTTTTCAGAGTTTTTCCCAGAAATCTGCTGAGAGGATGTCGCCGAGGAAATATTATTTTCATATTTTCGTTTTGATGTCTGGCCTGAGACTTGAACCTTGGCCTTACGTCTAATAAGCCGACACACTACCTACTAGTCTACTTGTCATGGATGCTTCAGGAAATACCTGGACAGATTTGGACATGATATGTACAAACGGTGTAGACGAGAAGGAAAATGCGGAGCATATTCTTATATGCTGCCCCAGATTTAGATGGCTCGGGGAAACGAGTTTTGGGCCAAACCGGCTTATGAGTGAGGTGCGGAGTTCTACAATTCTTTGGAGGCAGTACAGCCTGATTTCGACCTAGCTTCTCACACCTCTTATGATGTGTGTGTTAATTTTATACATGAGTGGCGGGACCTACAATTTAAAGTCGACTCAGAATGACAAATTTTTTGAGAAACTTCTCATGGCAATTTTATTTTTTTTTCAGAGCTTTGGCTAAAAATCTGCTGAGGGGAAGTCGAAGAAAAATTTTTTTATATTTTCGTTTTTGATGTCTGACCTGGTGTTTGAATCGTGGCTTTACGTCTAATAAGTCAAGACACTACCTACTTTTGGATGGCTGCTTCAGGAAATACCTGCACAGATTTGAACATGATATACCCAAACTGTGTAGACGAGAAAGAAAATTCTAATATGTTGGCCCAGATTTAGATGGCTCGGGGAAATGAGTTTTGGGCCAAACCGGCTTGAGTTCTACAACTCTATGGAGCCAATACAGCCAGAGAATGGCTGAAGTTATGTCGGACCTCCGAAGGTAGGGAGATACGAAGGTAAAATTTAAATTAATAAGAGAAAGCTTTAAAGCTAACCAGCCCTCCATGACGTAATATCTTACAGCAGTCCCGCGGGGGAGAGTGGTTGAAGGATATAGGGCGTGTTGAAACTTTCGAAGATTTCCACCTCCTGCTCAATACAAAAAAAACCCCTTTGTCATTGCGGTTTCAGGCCTGTTCAGACCATCACCGACCAGATTTTCACATTACGTTCAAACCCGGAGAAGACCCCTGAAAACCAAGTCGACGCTCACTGTCTTCTAGTAGACCATAAGACAGCCTTCGATATGCTTTTAAGAAATGGTGTTTTTTGCCGTAATGTCTGGAATTGGAATTAGAAGTCGCCATAGTCTAGTAGGTAGTGTGTTGCCTTATTAGATGTAAAGCCAGGGTTCGAGCCCCAGGCTAGACATCAAACAAAATACAAAAAGTATTTCTTCGGCGACTTCCTCTCAGCAGAATTCCTGCAAAAAAACTCTGAGAGGAAATAAAATTGCCATGAAAAGTTTCTCAAAAAGCTGTCGTTCGGAGTCGACTTTAAACTGCGACCCACTCATGCATAAAATTAACACACACAACATGAGTGGTGTGAGAAGCTAGGCCGTAATCCTGACTGAATTACGTATGTAAAAATTCTTTGAATTAAATTCACAAAATCATCATAAAAATTTCATTTTTTAATACCATTAGCAATGCATTAGAAATTCTTTCTTTAAACAACACCACTCATGGACTCCTAAAATCCATTTCACTCCAAAGGCATTAAAAATGTAGTTTCCAAAAATTAAACACCTGCAACTGCAGCTAAAATTACAATCCGTAATGAATTGTTGCCAAAGAGAAGTAAATATTCATAGAATTGAACGAGAGTACTTACCCTGCATTAGCATCATATATTGACCGATGCATTTGCTGCTGCTTGTTATGGTGCCTGTGGCTGTGCTACCACCCATCAAACCACCCGAGGCATGACTTAAGCCAGTCTTAATTAATGTTTTTGTTGTCTGTGTGCGCAATTCAACGACAAGAGGCTCATCTTCGTTGGCGCAACGTGCCAAAGGCCATATAAATGACTGAAAATAATGAAAAAGAAAAAATTTGTTAAAAGCACATCAAATTTATAACAACACACTTGAAATTAAGAGCTATTAACGCCTTAAAACTTTTATTTTTAAAATGGTTAAAAAGCCAAATAAATTGTTATAAAAAATTAAATTAAATGGGAAAAATCGTACAAATTTTTGGCATACATTCACTGAAAAATTCTAAGACTCGAATTTCAATACCATAAATTTCTAAAAATTCTTTATTTTAATTACAATTATTATCAGAGTAAATAAGTTGATTTCATAAAATTTGTAACGTGTTAATGATAAAACAGAACACGACCGCAACCTCAGCAGAAAATTTCTTTAAAACACTAATGATGCTACTGCAACTTTCATTCAGATCTCCCTATCCATATAAATTGATCTCCTTATTCTTCCTATTCCACGTTAGTCCAAGTCTTTAACAACGACGTTCAAACAGTGTAACTTAGAGCGACTTCTGTCTTCTCTGCTTCTCTAGCTTTGTTTCAAAAATATTCTGTTGGATCTCGCTTTCCTCCATGTGTCTGTGCATCTCTGGCTTAATTTCAAAAATATTCTGTTAGAAGTCGCTCTTCTCTTCGATATGCTTCAGATACCGAAATATTTACACCATTATAAAGCTCGTACCTAGCACATCTTTATTTAAAGGAAATAGTTAAACAAAAATCATCCTCAAGACCTGTTGTCCAAGAGTATTCAGCATTCTCTCAGCATTTTCAAACACAGTCCACGCATCGCCTCCGTACTAACAGTAGGAAGAACAGTTAAAAAGGAAGGGACTTCCGAACATTGATGGAATGATCATCTCGTTCAAGTTACATCTGTCAATCAGGCCATATATGGTCATCTGTCAATCATGGGCCAACTTGACCTCTGGGTACTGTACTTGTCAAGTACACGTCCTCTCTACATATGTCAAATTACTTGTCATTTGTTTAGTCGGTTTTGCCAAATCACTATGGGCGGATATAAATTCAGCAACACTTGCAAATAGTAAAGGCTTGTTTTTGTCGTTCGTCTTGATTTTGTCTGAAAGTCATGTCAGCCAGTCCATGCACCACCTCCGTACTAACAGTATTAAAAAGGAAGGATCTTTCGAACATTGATGGAAAGATCATCTTGTTTAAGTTACATCTGTCAATCAGGCCATGTATGGTCATCTGTCAATCATGGGTCAACTTGACCTCCGGGTACTGTACTTTTCAAGTACACGTCCTCTCTACATATGTCAAATTACATGTAATTTGGTCAGTCTCTTTTCCTAAATCACTATTGGCGGCTGTACATTTCAACAACACTTGCAAATAAAAAGGCTTGTTTTTGTAAGACGAACGATTATGTCTGAAATAGTTCGTCTTACAAAAACAGGGCATAAAATTGCTGTATGGAAGTGAGTGCTTTGTTCGGGTAACTTACCGTCTGCTTTGACCGATTTACGATCACCATAATCACCCTACCGAAAGGACTATTGCTTCAATAAATGATTGAGTAACACCCGTAAGTCAGCGACCCGAAAGATACACCAAAAACATCGCCGCTGTCCATAAGAGTGTGTAGGAGAAACCCAGATAGTCGATTTCGCGTAAAAACTGCTTCTGTCAGCTCACAACTTTGTGTCGCGACTTAGACTAGTACCCGTACAAACTTCAAATGAACTAATGACTCAAGGTAAACGAACATAGACAACGACTTACTTACTTAACTTAATTAGTCATTACAACCCTTCAGTCAGGATTCCGACCTGGTGTCTCACACCACTTACGTTCTATGTGTTAATTTTATACATGAGTGGCGGGACATACAGTTTAAAGTCGACTCCGAACGACAGATTTTTGAGAAACTTTTTCCTGGCAATTTTATTTACTCTCAGAATTTTATTTACTCTCTCAAAAGCCAGAAACCTGCTGAGAGGAAGTCGCCGAAGAAATACTTTTTGTATTTTGTCTTGATTGCCTGGCCTGGGGCTCGAACACTGGCTATACGTCTAATAAGCCAACATACTACCTACTAGGCTATGGCGCAACGACTTGTGTTCGTTAAATAAGCTCTGGAGCAGTTGGCAACTGATCATAATTTTCTTTGAAAAATCATCTTCAGTGATGAATTTCAATTCTAAATGAATGTGTACGTGAACAAACAAATTTGTCGAATTTGGGACGATACCAATCCACATGAAATGTAAGAGCGTTAAATGCATCCTAAAAAGTTAGTATTTGGAGTGGATTTTGAACTGACGGCGTTATTGGTCAATATAGTGCAACGGAAGCACTATAGGTCGATGATTACCAAATGGGTCGAATTCGATGATTTGATTATTGAGTATCTCGCACCAGCGATTAGAAGAGGGCATTGTCATATCATGTGGAGGTGGTGTGAACTCGTCACCTATATCATGCTATGTCACCCCGTTAGAGTGATTCTTGTGGGGTTTTCTTAAGACGCAGGTGTATGAAAACTAGTCATAGCCAACATAAGCCTTGCCATCAATCAGCCTGATATATGCCTCTTTCACGGAGTGATTTAAATATCCTGTCAAGATTAGTTATCTGCTGGTGTACCACAAGGAAGTATTCTAGGGCCGTTCCTTTACTTATTGTTCACTGCAGATATGCCCACAAGTTTAGTTTTGCGGATGCTACGGCGTTTCTAAGTATTTATAGAGATTCTACAGTTGCGTCACAAAGACTTCAATCTCATGTTAGTGATTTAGAAAATTGTATGCTGAAATGGAAGATAAACGTCAATGTTTCTAAGTGCATGCACATTACGTTTGCACTGAGAAGGGGAAATTGTCCGCCCATCAAGATTAATGGTGTGACATTCTGGTACTGTCACATAATAGTGTAAAATATCTGGGCATACATTTCGACCGTCGCCTTACCTGGGCTCACCATATAGCTGCCAAAATTACCCAGATCAAACTCAGAACAGCACAGCTTTACTGGCTTATTATAAAACTGCTTTTTTATAAGTCAGTATTGAAACATATTTGGCTTTATGGTATCCAACTGCAATCTAGACTTCTTAGAATAATAATAGGTGCTCCTTGGTATATGAGAAACACTCAAAGATCTAAAGGTGCCCTTAGTTCGAGAGGAAATAAAAATAGCAAATGTCAGCTACATCTCTAGGATTACAGAACATCCCAACCGTCTTATAAGAGACTTACTTGTATTCGAGGGTCACAGACGTCTCAAAAGAGTTCACACAAATGATCTGATCAGATAAATTTACTTTTGATGTGCACTTTTAGTTGTACGTTGCAATGGCAATAACAACTTTTATTGTATTGTTTCGGGTTAAGATTTGAATACTTATTGTAAATTCCGAAAGGAAAGATTCAATAAAATCAAGTATACAAGATGGAAGCCATTTAAGGATTAAAAAAAGTTTTTATAGTATGTTTCATCACTGTACTGAGGAAATCCTCATTTTGTACAATTTGTCAACTAAGTTGCGTCCCCCACTTTGCCTGGAGTCAAATAACCAACCGAGATATCTAAACCTAAGGTCAAACTAAGTTAAATTCCAACTATACCATGCAGTATAAATTATAGAGTCACCGTGGACTAGTTAGTAGAGTGTTGGTTTAATCAGACATGTCGAACATAAATATTCCTTTAGGCGACTTCCTCTCTTCGACTTCCAGTCTTCTGGCAAAAAATCTGAGAGTAAATACAATTGTTATAAAAAGTTTCTGAAATTTCTCATTTGGAGTCCACCTTGAACTGTGGGTCCCACCACTTATGCAAAACATAACACGCAGCATAGGTGTGTGAGAAGCCAGGTTCTAATCCTAAATAAGGGTTGCAATGATTCATTGGCTGAGTAAGTGCAAATCGTAGTACTTTGTATAGTACTTTCCCTTAAAAAGCTTTGTATTGGTTTTGCAAAGATTGCCATTAAGGCCGAAGTAATCCAACCATACAATGGTCAGGTAAAAAATTTATTATTGGACGCCTACCGAACGATGCAATTACGATGCCGATAGCATAAAAACGATAATCAAGTCAGCTGAGTGCAAGTTTCTATCTTTTAACACTCTGTACTTGCAATGTAAAGAGAGAGTTTTAATAAGAGATTTCAATAGAGTCTCCAAAAAGCAAATAGCTCAGTCGGAATATTTGTCACGACATTAAAACTTTGCTGAGAACAGTTAATATTTTAATTATAATAACACAATATTATGTTGGTACGAAAATGGAAATGGTGTTTTGCTTTATATCGTTTAACATTAAAATTATAAATAAAAGCTACAAAAACAATGAATTTGTTTACATGATAAACAAGTGAACGAAAATATACCAGCAAAACACCAGAATAAAAAAGCGTTAAACAAGTAAACAAAAGTGCAACAACAAAAAACTGTAAGAATAAATGTGAACAGAAATACAACAACAAACAAAAATAAATGTAAACAACATGTTTAGATGTTTACATTTATAGAGATTTCATGAAGGCGAAGTCATTTGCCTTCAAGAGCATTCCTCAGACTGTTTAGCCTGTGATATAAAAGGCAGGACAAAGCAGGCTACGGAGTCAGCAAAAATTCAGTCAGTCTTGTGTGAAGACGCGCGGTTTTGAAGAGATTAATCGTGGTTGAAGATCTCCGATATAAAGATCTGTCGAACAATTGTTATTGTTTACGCAAAAGAGTGTAAAGAAGAATAACAAACAAAGCAGTTGTTGTTTACATCAAGTAGTGAACAGTGTATCAGAATTGTGCGAACAATAAAGAATTTAATTGAAACTGAACACAAATTTATTTTTTATTTTATTTGCAATCCACGGATTCATATTTTAAACGTTTTTTAAAGTTAATAACGTAACAATATGAATTTAAATTTATTGCACAACCATCGTGTTTGTGGATAATATATATAAAGAACACTGGCATATAATTTGTCTTTAAATTACGCTTCCACTTTCACTTCTATGTTCACTACTCTATTACACTGGCGCAATGGTAGCCATCAATATGTCTAATTTTCTATTATGTAGGCCATGATGCTGATGACATAGAACGTTTCTAACACTCTCATAAATTGAAGATGCCACTATGTAAGCCTAATGGAATAACGGAAAAAAACATTAATGGCATACAAACATTTCGATGTGAGGCAAACTCAATAGCAATAAAGGGTGTTCTATTAAGTGAGTGCATTTAAAATACAATACAATAGTACTGCAATTCATTTCTGAACACCAAGTATAAGTCATTAGCATAATAATGCCATTAAATTATAGAAATTTACTTAAAAAATAAATCTCTTCGCGACATTTGTAGAGGACTTCGTCCATTTTATGGTAAACATAATCGGTCTGAAAAAGACAGACCTTATGATATGCGAAAACTACAGGTTTATAGGTCTTTACCCTTCGCCGTAGTCTAGGAGGCAGTGTGTCGCCTTATTAAACGTAAAGCCACGGTTCAAACTCCAGGTCAGACATCAAAACGAAAATATGAAAAAATATTTCTTCGGCGACTTCCTCTCAACAGATTTCTGGCAAAAAAAATATAATCGCCATGAAAAGGTGCTCAAAAATCTGTCGTTCGGAGTCGACTTTGAACTGTAGGTCCCGCCACTCATGTATAAAATTAACTCACACAACATAAGTGGTGTGAGAAGCTTGGTCATAATCCTGACTGAAGTATTGTAATGACTAATTATGTATGTATGCCCCTATTTCATATAAGCGTATTACAAGCTTATGAAGGCACTTGTCAAAACACTGATTAGACGTTATCATTATTATTCAGTACTGGTAAGTCCACCACCGATCAGATCTTCACATTATGTCAAATCCCGGTGCAGACCTCTTAAATCAAAGTCTACACTCACCATCTTTTTGTAGACTATGGGGTAGCCTCCGATATTCCCTTAAGAATTGTGTTTTTGCCACAATGTTCAAGGTCGGTATTACTGCAAAGCGGACAAGACTATGCAGGACAATGTTGAGCTACTCCTACAGCTCCGTCAAGGTGGGAATGAACCTCTCAACCTCTTGATACCACGCGCGGTTTCAAACAATGCGATTCCTCTTCAACTTCGTCATGGGGAGATTGCGGTATTGCGGAAGCTCACCGCAATGACATTATTTCCCACAAAAGTATCCAGTTGTTTGCGTACGCTGACTACATTAAAATCATAGGGCGAAATAAAAATAAAGCGAAATGTTACCGCTGTATGAGCTCTTCATCGAGATGGATATTGTGCACTAATTTACCATGCAGCGGCTGCGTTAGCACGGCCATATGGTTTCAAGCGAAGATAATGTTCCGGTAAGACGAGTATTTGGACAACCTGGTCTACATTGAAAGGACTGTGCAGAAATGGTGAAGGGGCGCGAGTATCAGAGGCACCTGGAGAAATGTTTTGAGGCAAACCAAAATCCGAAGAACGGGTTGTTAATGGCCAATTAAGTAAGTAGCAGTTATTGTCTTTGTTTATGCGCTAATATTACTCCTCTCGTATTAAAACTGCCGAACTGCCGATTGATATGGTGATGTCAGTACTCGTTGATAATACGTCGAAATATAGATTCGTTGTAGTCCTGTACCTGATAGTCTTAATCCTTGAAATGCGTGGGGAATTTTACGCAAGAAACTTGCCTTACTTACAACTCTTTAGCCAAGAAAGAAATATTTTTCTTTATATTTCGTTTTTTTTTTATTGTCTGAAATGGTGGTGCAGGCTCTCATCTAATACCAACATACATACATAATTGGTCATTACAACCTTTTAGTCAGGATTACGACCTAATTTCTCACACCACTTATTTTGTGTGTGTTAATTTTTTATACATGAGCGGCGGTACCTACAGTTTCAAGCCACCTACGAACGGCAGATTTTTGAGAAACTTTTCATGGTAATTTTATTTTCTTTCAGAGTTTTTGCCAGAAGTCTGCTGAGAGAAAGTCGCCGAAGAAAAATTTTTTATATTTCGTTGAGTTGGTGATGCCTGACCTGGAGTTTGAACCGCGGCCTCACGTCTAATAAGCCAACACACTACCTACTAGACTACGGCGACTTCCATCTAATACCAATACACTACCTACTATAGTACGAAGACTAAAGATTTTGACTTATGTACCTATAAAATGTGGCTCGTGCACAAATTGAAGTCAAATCACCACCGCTTGGGTCGCATTTTTACTGCTTCAGTTAATTTGTCACTGGCCGAAAAAAACAATTTTTATCGAGATTTTTTGAGATTGAAACTCATTTTGGGTTAAATGGCTACGACAATAAGCAAAATTGCATATATTTACGATGAAGACAAATCTCCAGCGGCCAACGAATCATCATTACTTACATTCAAATTGACGGTTTGGTGCAGTTAACATGTCAGAGAAATGAATCAAACATTAGCGATATTACTTCACTACATTGTAGGCTTCGTCTTCAGCAATGATGCTGTCTTATACTATATTCAGATATGTACTTTTATTGAGTCAATATTCGTTTAATTGAGTACAATATTTTAAGTGTTCAGGCATAATAATATACGTAGTTCAGCTGCTTATTCAATATTCATTTGGCAGCTGGTAAACAAAACAGCTGGTTGTTTCAACAACATTGTTTTTATTTTGTTTTGTTGTTTGTCGTTGTTGACATTTGAGTTGTCAAATATCAACGGAAAGTGTGCGGTTAATTATAATATGCTCACTAAACACACTTATGACAGTGCTGCATTTTAAGTTTTACTCAATATTATAACAATTTTCGTATTTATTACGCAATAACTAATTGAAACTTTATATGAAATATTGAGCTCAATAATGGCGTTTATTGCGATTTAAACAATAAAGGTGCATATCTGAACACCGTACTACTCTTTACAGATGGCTATAGGAACAGATGCTTTCTACATTCGATTTTAAATACACCCCATTAAAGTAAAAATATAAATAAAAGCGTCTACAAATTTTGAGGGATACGTTCCTAATTTGAAAATAAATTTTTTTAAACTTTTCCCAAAATACCATGATTTTCGGAACACTCTATATATAAGGCTTTACTGCGTAGTCGTGATAACATTTGTGCAAACTGACATTGAAATGCTTTGAGTACCTTTCTAAGGAATAATGAAGTTAACCTTGAAAAATAAAAAAAGAGAAACTGCAAACATTGAAGTTCTATCTCCAACATGCTTTCAGTGGAATTCTAAGTAATTAAAGTGAATTGGAAAAATAGGAAAAAAAACAAAAAACATTTCGAAATATGATTGCATTTGATAAATAAAAAAGGAAAACAAATTAAAGAGAAATTTTAAATGGAAATTAAGGTTGTAAGGAAAATAGATTTTTGGAAAGGGCGGCTGGGTGCAATTTTTTTCATTTTGTTTCAGGGAAAATCGTTAATTTCGTATGCATTCATACAGATAAGCTGTGGCGGATATTTGAACGATGTTATATTCCTCACATAATAGCATCAATAGGTCTCTAAATTGAATACTCGCAGAGATTTTGTTTTGTTCAACTTACGTTGTTTAAAATTACGTTTTTTTCATTGTTGCATTGAGGTGAATAAACCTGCGAACCTGCGATCTCTTGTAGGGTATTCTTATAATGTATTCTGCAAGCCTATTACCCTGGCAAACATGAAATGCTGCTCCATGTCATCAATGCCAGTTCCCTTACTAGTATTTGCTATGCACATAAGTATTTCCTTCTGCATTAATGCCCCAGAGTTTCCAAGAATTTGGCGCATTTATTTATTGTCTTCGCAACAGAATCTACATATTGGGCTCGAAGTAACCCCCTTTCTAAATAAGTATACTCCGACTTTACAGTGCCCTGTCAAAAGACCGGTTTCTGGATAGTTTGAGGCATGACTCATATCTGCTGCCAATGTAATTTTCCAATAAAAGTTTTGATTGCCTCAAATCTAATTCATTTGTATCTCTGCTTAGATTTCCCGTCTTTGATTACATATGCTTGTACTCCACAGAAGGGCTCTGGCCAAAAGCATGGAAAACCTCTAGCAAGCTGTAAATTAGCAAATCCGACAATTCTCACATGAACTGGGACCTATCTAGTCGTTTCATTTTCCCTAGACAGTGTCATACTACCTTTGATTAAACCTTATGAGAGCCGAGTGCTTCGGTGGCGGCTTGCCTGTCGGATAGTAATGCTATGTCCTGTCATTTGGACCCCCTATTCAAGTTGAATTGAGAACGTCTTTCGATGGCATATTTTTCCACTTTGAAGATACACATGAATTTCCTCATGAGCTCGAAATATTTCATTCTGGAATCACAAATTCTGCTTCTGTCCCAACATCCATTTCTTGACTCATCAGTATACATACTACAAAATAGTCTCGCTTTGCAAAGAGTGTGCAGCATTCTGATTACTTCATTCTCGTAGACTACAGGCTTTCTTTAGCGTACAGTAAAGGAGGGTGCAGTCAGCCAATCGAGACCTTAGGTTACAAAATTTCGCACTAAATTTTATGTTAAACTTGTCCCCCATTAACATAACTATAGTCTCTAAAGCTTTGGTATTCATTCATATGTGAAGCGGACTTAAATGAAACAGAGCCTTCAGCGCTGTTTTAGGACGGTTTTTCTTTGCCTTTGTTATGACAACAAACGCTAGTCTTTGTATTTTATCTGACTTCATTTGCGTTGTTTCAGATTCGTTTCTGGATCTGCCAAGACAATTGCATTTTAGGTCACTAATGGTGTGACCACCATGGTTTATATCAAATGCATAATTCCTGGGCTGCAAGCGCAGTATTTGACTGCAAGCCTCCTGCATATCGTAATGGCATTTCTGGCCTTTCCTGAGATGCCCTCTATATGAGCCCTCCATATCAACTTACTATCCATTGGGATTCCCGGATATTCTCCTCTATATTGTGTGAATCAAAATACTCACCCCGTAGTCGAATATTTTTTCATATCGGAAGAATATTCACTCTGTAGTGGAATGTTCCTCTATTTCGGAGTTTTTTTTCTTCTAGAAAGTTGTACTATTGTGGTCTTGCTCGGATTTATCCTCAGGCACTCTGTCTCATGCATCGACGACGTACAATTCCATCATCTCTTTGAATAATGTCTCAAAGAATCCTTGCAAGTTTTCCCTTGTCCGTAAAGACCAAAGCAGTTCGTTTACAACCAGGCTTCACCTGTAGGTGCCCTGTAGCTGCATCCGCAGAATTTTACATGAAGCCTTCTGCATACCGTAACGTCATTTCTGGCCTTTCCTGAGATGTCTTCTATATGAGCCCTACATATCCATTTACAGTCCATTGGTATTCCACGATATTTTTCCTCTATTTTCTGTGAGACGAAATATTCACCCTGTAATCGAATATTCTTACACGAATTTATCCTCAGTCATGCAACGACGGCGTACAATCCCAACACCTCTTTAAATGATGTCGTAGGAAATCCTTTCCCTTAGCTGGGTCCAGTATTATTAGGCAATATTTTACTTTAATGGTCCATATGCAGTGGAAATACTGAGCAACAATTTCTCTTGAGTTAAGTTTTAATAAATATGTATGCCAAGCTGCTAATATTTATCGATTAACTGTCACTTGCCATTTGCATATTAACATGCCATTATCCAATGGAGTTCATTTTATAACACGTGGTTCGTTAATAGCTATTAAACACGCGTCAATAAAACTCCCATGACACAAGAAGGCTTCCATAGCAGAATCATAAACAAAAACAAAAACAACAAAAGTTAAATCTGATAATTTGAATAATTTTCCAATCAAACAGTGTAAAGCCGAATGACATTTGCCAAGCAACGAAACGAAATTGAGAATTTCAATGTGTTTGCTGTCGTATAACGTATAAGGAATAAAAAATTCTTCTATCATGATTTGAATATTTATTGTGTCTAAACAGGTGGAAATAGTAAAAATATATGAAAATAACTCACCTGGTTGACATCGATTTGCGTTGAGGATGAACACAGCTCTGAAGTAATATGTGCAACACCTGCAAATGGTTAAGAGAGAAAATAAAAACGAATATAAAAAATGTTTTTTCTTTTTTTCTTTTTACATAAAATTATAGCATGACATTAAAAATACATATGTAAACATTATGTGTAATTTAATGTTGACTATGTCACAGTTATTCTTTGGAAATTTAAGGTTTTATGTTTGTTTTTAATTAATGTAACTGCACATACTTTGTTGTCCTTTTGCAGAGAGACATTGTAATTGTAATTGCTTTTGGAAAATGCTCTATGTGCGGTATATACTGGAGGTTCAAGAATAATATCTCTACGGTCAAAAAAAATTATTAAAATAAGCAACATTTTTATGTTTGAAGCCCCATCTAATTATTGGGTTGTTCGGAAAGTAATTTCATTTTCGTATAATAAACAAATACTTTATTTGGCCATACAAATACTTGGCCATTCTGGTCCAACACCTTTTGCCATCTTTCTGGTGGTAGCATAATTCCAGGCTCATAAAATTTATGGTTTTTACTGGCAAAGAACTGATCGAGTTGATTTTTGACCTCCTAATTTGAGGTCTAAAATATTTTAGACTGACTGGAAGAAATAATAATCCGATGGTGCCAGGTCTGGAGGATATGGTGGGTGTAGCATTGTATCCCATTCAGGCTGAAAAAGCTTTTGGAGAACGATCAAAATAGTCGCCGTAGTCTAGTAGATAGTGTGTTGGCATATTAGACATAAAGCCAGGATTCGAGCCCCAGGCCAGACATCAAAACGAAATACAAAAAGTATTTCTTCGGCGACTTCCTCTCAGCAGATTTCTGGCAAAAACTCTGAGAGCGGAATAAAATCGCCATGAAAAAGTTTCTTAAAAATCTGCCGTTCAAATACGACGTTGAACTGTAGGTCCCACCACTCATGTATAACATTAACACACACAACATCAGTGGTGTGAGAAACTAGGACGTTGTACAATGGGTCAATTCGACCTCCGGGTACTGTACTTGTCTTAATTGACAAGTACACGTCCTCTAACCTATCCTAACCTAACGATTAAACTTGTGTGAGGTCTCGCGTTGTCTTGGTGAAACACTACACATTTCCTGTTGATTAGTTCTGGCCTTTTCTATTGAGGTGAATCATACAGTTTGTTCAGCTGATGGCAATAGACTTCTGAATTAATCGTTGAGAAGCTAGGCCGTAATCCTGACTGAAGGGTGGTAATGGCCAATTATGTATTTCTTCCGCTAAAAGCTAAAAAACGATTCCTTTAAAATACTACCAAACAGCATCAGCTTTTTTTGGTGAATATCGGCTTTGGTTCATGTTTTTTGCTACATGATCTCTTGTGTTTGACATTGTTATATACAACCCATCCTTCGTCCCCAGTAATGATGCGCTTTAAAAACGGATCATTTTCGTGAGGTTTGAGAAGCGAATCGCAGACGTCAATGCGGCGACACAGATCTCTCTCTGTGAACATGGGGAACCCATACATTCAGCTTCGAGGATAATCCCAGGCCTTTCAAGTGGTCGTAAACTATAAAACTAAACTAAGTTTGATAAATTTAACCTCAATCCGATCTCACGTGTTGTTATTCGCCGATTCGCATCATCTAATGCCTTTATCACGTCTTTATCAGCTTCAACCGGTCTTCCCGAACGTGGTGCATATTCGGTATCAAAATTACCGGATCAAAATTTAGCAAATCCGTTCTGGCACTGGCATACTGTTAACAGACCTTCTCGGCCAATTTCTTTCTGGCTTCAACAGCATTTTTACCAGTTCTGTAGTAAAACAGTAAGATATGTCGAAAATGCTGCTTAACGCTCTCCGTATTTAAACGGGCACCAACCAAAAACTACTGCGTAGAATTAATAGGCATTTTTAACACTTAAGCTTTGCTGTATGAGCTCTCAAAGCATATCAAAATTATACGACTTAAATGTGAAGTTGTCTGCAAAAAAATACAATTAAATCCTCTGTCGGGACAAAATGAAATTACTTTCTGAACAACCCAATGTATTATTCTTGGCAACAAACATTGACATTCGCTTGAGCGTAGTATTTTCTATTTTTAATTTGTTTCAATTATCAACATTATCAGCCCACTCATACAACATAATCATAATCATTTATCATCATTATACTCATATATCATCAGCATACTTAAAAAATCATCAGCATACTCATGCACGATCATTCAATTGATATTTTTTCATCATAGCAGTGTTGAAAAATTCAGTAATTTTGTACTCTTTTCAGTACTTTTTCATTTCAAAAATACCGCAGTACCCATTCAGTACTTTTTTTTCTTATTACACGTCTTGCTCTTTTCAACTATTAATGCACGTTCAACGCAATACTAAAATAGAATTAGGCTTTAGCCCCGGTTAGCCAAACGTCCACGGAACGTACGTTCGTTTTTAGAATACGAAAAGCAATGAAAACGCTTGCCGAACCATAATGTAATTTCGGTAAGCATTTTTATTGCTCTTCAAACGAACGTATGTTACATTACGGTCCATCGACGTAACTAAACAGGGCTTTTACATTTTGTTATGTTCCGAATCAGCTGTTTTTGTCTTGTATGTGTAATAAGTATAAATAAATAGTCTAGCGCTAGCTTACTAGGCGTGAGGCCTCGGTTGAAACCCCATTTCAGACATGTCTATCGAAACAAAATATGAAAAAATATTTCTCAGGCGACTTCATTCTGCCAAACACTCTAAGAGTAAATAAAATTGCCATGATAAAGTTTCTCAAAAATCTGTCATTCAGAATCGACTTTAAACAGTAGGTCCCGCAACTCATGTATATAATTAACACACATACATAATAAGTGGTGTGAAAAGTCAGGTCGTAATCCTGATTGAAGGGTTATGCAAAAAAGTACTTTTTCTGTAATAGTTCGGTACCATTTCAAAATTTCAGTTTTGCAACACTGGCACAGTCATACATTATCATCATAATCATACATCATACTCATACGTCACCATCACAATACACACACTACCCACTAGACTACGAGCTGAACTACTACGTGACCCAGTTCCTAGCTGGTCAAGGGTGCTTCAGGAAGTACCTGCGCAGATTTGGACATGATGCCCAAACTGTGTAGAAGAGGAGGAAGATTCGGAGCATATTCTAACATGCTGCTCCAGATTTAGATGGCCCGAGGAAACGAAATTCGGACCAACTCGGCTTATGGAAGAGGTGTTGAATTCTAGGATTCTATGGAGCCAATACAGTCAGAGAATGGCTGAAGTTATGCAAGACCGCCGAAGGCTGGAGGAACGGAGGCGAAATTTAACTTAGTGTGGCGAAGCTATAAAGCTAAACAGCCCTCCGCGAAGTAATACCTTACTTCAGTCCCGCGGAGGAAGAGTGGTTGAAGTGTGTAGGGGGTGGGTTTAGTACGTAGGCATCAGTGATGGTGAATCGTGCACTCTTTTGTTGGAACAAAAGTGTCTTTCGAAGATTCCTACCTCAGGCGTAAGACAAAAAAAACTTACTAGACTACGGCGACTTGTTAGAGAATAAATCTACAAGTGGAAGACTTCGCAAATTCAAGTAACAATTAGATGTTTGGTCGATGACTTGTGTTTTTTTTTTTTTTTTTTTTGGTTGACGACTTTCGTTTCTTTGGTCGATGACTTGCATGTTTAGGTCGATGATAAAGATATTAGCTTCAGCACCTATACTAACTTCATTGCAGATATCTCCGGTCCTAAGTAATGCCCGACTGTAACAAAAACTGTTTTGCAACCCCTGGGGCTATCCAGTTATATAGACTGCTTAATGTGTATCTTGCAATGTCCGTCGCTCACATAACGCATCCACATAATCTCCAATTTCTTATGCCTCTGGCACATAAATCAGTCTGAGTTAAACCTATGGCTTAGGTTAGAAGTTGGGTTCGAGGACCACTGTGGTTTCTGGCATATATCTGCATACACTAGAGAATTAACTGTTTGAGTGTGAATCGTCGCTATAGCGACAAATAGGTAATGCGCTCAAATCGCGATTCGTCGATTTACCGACGATTGCGACAGTCAGAGTTTGGCCTTCAGTTAGTCAGGACTGCTGCGACTGTTATGAATTAAAAAATCAATTTCTCATAGCAATTTTCAATTAATTTGCCCCAAACCCAGAGCACTCAAACTTTTAAGAAAACGCAACAAGAAAATGTTTAACGGAGTCAAATAGCACAATCTCGTTGATTAGTTCACATCATTTCCACGTGAGATAACCATGTACTCAAGTTGCTTGTGGCCAATGTCGTTCTCAAAGAAATATATACGGTGATGTCGATAGCGTAAAATCCACCACGTGATTAGCGAATCAAACTTCTGTAGTTCCTCTTAGAAGACCCAACATTTAAAATGAAATTAAAAAAATCCCTTTTAAGGCTTCTAAAATTCGTTTTAATCCTGCAAATGGTCTCCATTTGTGTCTTGACTAGAACAATATGCCTTCAAATGAACATCTATATCATCATCTGCCTGGCATGCATACCACCATGTATGTGTTTGCGCATTTTATTGCCTTCATATGATGGTTGAAATTCCATTATCTTTGTCTGTGCTTTGTTGGTCTTTTCCTTTTCCTAGTGAATTTTTCTTTTTGCCCCTTAAAGCAAAAAATAAAGTGTATAAATCTTTAAAAATTCTTTATTTTTTTCTATTTTTGCCTTCCTGAACTGTCTACGTTCATAAATTTTATTCTGTTGTTTGTGTGAAATCTTGTGTTGAAGTAATAATTTGAAAAGAATAATTTTTTTGACGTGTTGGCTTTTATCATTAATTTTTGTTTTGTACTCCTCACGCTACTACAATCAAAATCCGCTTAAAATTGTCAACGAAAATTTAATAAAATTTTCTTGTTTTCTTTTTATCAGACAATAGGCTTTCGTTTTGTAAAGAAAAAACAAAATTTTGTAAATGAATTGGAAGTGATGATGATAAGAAATGAAATGAAATGAATTGTGAATTTTATACATAAAAAAGAAAACAAATAAAGATGGGTGTTAAATTAGGTGGTTTGATTACTCTTTAAAAATTTAACATATTTTATAATGTTTTTAGAACCCGTTAAAACCCGCTGTGCTTTGCTATCACATTACAATTGATTTGTTTCCACTTTTTTAATAGAAGAGGCCCAACATAGTCCAGCATTTAGGTTCTTTGTGATACCAAAATTTATTCTACCCGTAGGTCAACCATTCCCTAGAGAATTCCTTCCCAAGTTGAATAATAAATCTGGCTATTGTAGCAATTTTTATATTAGACAGCTCGTTCAAATACGCCAAAAAATTAAACGTCAGAAATATTCGTCTCTTTATGGCAAGAGCAGAGATCAGCAATGAGTATTCAAAAAGATGAGTATAATCGAATCATACTCATAATTTCTGATACTTATACGCAGTCTTATTTTAATATTATACTCATACAACTCATATTCAAAGCTGGAAGTACTCATCATGGTCATACTTAACAACACGTATGATGTTATTGATTTCCACTTTCCTTAAATCAACATATACACAAACTCGCGTACGAACTCTAAAATGCTCACTAGGAGGTTGTGTGTTTGCTCTGCTCGAATGGTATGAGTTTGATGTAAACGTTGTACTCAAACTCATTGCAACCTGTACTTATGTATAAATCAACGTTGTAATGAGTGCGAATGAATCGGAGTAGTTAAATTTCAATATTGTTGACTCACTTGTATTCAAAATTTCGTGAGTGCTTATGAGTAGTGAAAATACAAAAAGACAGTCTTTCTTTTCCTTCGATCCAAGGCTCCTGAAGAAATTATTAGTCGGATTGTTGGGTCTTTCATCATGTCTGCCAAAAACACAGTGGCCTCTAAGAATTGCTATTATGCGATGTATGGCATTGCGATTTAAAAACAGAAGCGAGTCGGTCCTCTCCTTATCCACACATGTCCAGCAGAGTATAGCAGTATTGCACATACCATTCTATTCTCAACGAAATTGAGCCTCCCCATAAAACGAGTGGATAAAATCCAATTAACCGAAGCAATGGGAATATCTATGCCCTGTAACATGCCAGAGATTGCGAGCTAAGTACTAGCTCTGGCTAGCTCATCAGTTATGCAATTTCCAATGTCCCGGAACCCATATAAGAGTTAGTTTTGAATGATCCAATATATCTCTGAAAAATCCTCGGCATTCATGGATAAGATCGGACGTTGAAACTACGTTCGTTAGGGACATAATCGCAGTCATGGCTATCCGAGTAAATCAAGAAAAAAATAATTGCTTGGCTGGAGTGAGACAGAACTCACTGATAATCAGAACTACTGATTGGTGGCGTACTCTGCCTATCACTGGCACAGTGGAATTGGCTTCTTCATACCATCCATTGCACACATACACCATAAATGAAAGTTGCATCCATCACCACATGATGGAACAAGTATGTGATGGTTGGTCTGAGACCCCCGATTGGCCCACGATCCTCTTGCAGGCCTCTCCACTTAATTTTGGTTAAGTCTGAGTTTGTCTGAGTCAGAAGGGAAATCCCGGTTTCGGAGTACATTTAAACAATCTAAGAGTGATGGATGAAGTCGCCGTAGTGTAGTAGGCAGTGTGTTGGCTTATTAGAAGTAAAGCCAGGGTTCAAAACCCAGGCCAGACATCACAACAAAATACAAAAAGTATTTCTTGGGCAACTTCCTCTCAGCAGATTTCTGGCAAAAATTCTGAAAGAAAATAAAATTGTCATGAAAAGTTTCTCGAAAATCTGTCGTTCGGAGTCGACTTTAAACTGTAGGTCCCGCCACTCATGTATAAAATTAACACACACAACATAAATGGTGTGAGAAACAAGGTCGTAATCCTGACTGAAGGGTTGTAATGACCAATTATGTATGTATGTATGTATTGCTCTTTATAACGTTACCATCGACGAGTGGCCAATATCTGTGTCATTGTTCAGTCGTCCGGGTCTCTGTATTTGTTAAACTCCAGCAATAAAAGTATCAAGGCACCACTAATAATGATGCAGATCTTCGTATCCGCGTCATATCAGATTGGGATTGTTTATATCACCATCATGATTACTCGAAGAAGTTTGCAACACTCATGGTTGAAAGACAGATTTAGAAAAATCTTGTAACACATCTGTTTAAAGACTCCGGTTAGATTTTTACGAATGCTTCGAAATTTGATGGAACTTTTTCGGAATTGGTAGGAATAACTTTGTATATAAGGCTACTGAACCAATGAATCTGCACACAATCCAAAGCAGCACGCTCATCATGTTGGTTGCAGTCCTGGTAAGTAGGCAAGCAGAAGTAGCTGTCTGCTCAAGGAGTATAAGCGGGCACAGTTAGGTCACACATAAGGCCCATTGTGATACCACAGTAAATTGGAGTCATACTTGACATTGTATTGTGGGCACTGATACGAGACGTAACTACTTCTACAGTAGCTTTAGAAATGAGCAGGAGGAGGTAATTGTTCCTTAACTATTGGAAGATGGAAAAGCTCTTTGGTTTCAAATATTTAGAGAATCTAAATGCACTCTCGATAATAGACATTAGGAGTCACGTCGCTTCATCAGAAGCTGGGGTCATGGGTTTCAAGACTAGGTAGGTTTTTACCTTTTAAAAATGTTTGAATAAAGGGTGATTTTTAGCTATTATCTTTTTGGCAATACTGGTTTAAACAGCTCACGCATGTTTCATGTTTTGTTTCACTGTCAAACATCTCCAGTTTGTCCTATAATTTATTTGCAAATCATTGAATTTTATTATCAAAATGCGTGCCCTGTTAAGAAAGTTCATCGCGCGTCAGTTTAATCGACCCACTGAAGCGGCTATTCGGGCTATTGTGACTAATTTTCGCACCAAATTTACATTGTTGGACATTAAACCACCAACACGTTTACGTAGAGTGCGAAATGAAGAAAATATCGCAGCTGTATCGGCCAGTGTTAATGATGACCATCAATTATCGATTCGTCGCCGTTCGCAGCAATTGGGGTTCTGTTACTCAACAAAGTGGAAAATTTTGCAGAAGGATTTGGGTGTGAAGCCTTTAAAAATACAGCTGGTGCAAGAATTGAAGCCGAAACGACCTAGCGCAACGCAGAATTTTTGGTGAATGGGCTCGTGCAAAGTTGGCCGAAGATCCACTTCTTTTCCGAAAAATTGTGTTCAGCGACGCAGCTCATTTTTGGCGCAATGGATACGTAAATAAGCAGAATTGTCGATTTTGGAGTGAAGATCAGCCAGAAGCATTGCAAAAGCTACCAATGCATCCAGAAAAAGTCACAGTTTGGCGCAGTTTATGGGCTGGTGGCATCATTGGACCGTACTTCTTCAAATATGCTGCGAATCGTAACATAACTGTGAATGGTGAGCTCTAGCATAAGATGATATCCAACTTTTTTTTTGCCGAAAATGCAAAAGCTTGACTTGCATGACATGTGGTTTTAACAAGACAGACACAGCACGCGTAACAATGGACTTATTGAGAGGCGAGTTCGGTGAACATTTTATTTCACGTTCGGGACCGGTCAATTGGCCGCATGGATCGTGCGATTTAACACCTTTAGACTATTTTTGTGGGGCTATGTTAAAGCTCATGTCTATATAGACAAGCCCGCTTCAATTGACGCATTGGAAGACAACATTGAAGCATTTATTCGTGAGATACCGGCCGAAATATTGGAAAGAGTATGCTAAAATTGGACTAAGCGGATGGACCATTTGAGGCGCAGTCGCAGTCAACATTTGCATGAAATAATCTTCAAACATTAAATTATATGGACCGTACTATCGATTCAAATAAAGATTTCATGCATGTTTCTGAATTTTATGTGTTTTTTTTTGAAAATTTTTCCTATAGCTCT
The DNA here is from genome assembly GCA_958299815.1 of Sarcophaga carnaria. Taxonomy (NCBI): domain Eukaryota; kingdom Metazoa; phylum Arthropoda; class Insecta; order Diptera; family Sarcophagidae; genus Sarcophaga; species Sarcophaga carnaria. The sequence continues at coordinate 18,165,093 of OY283149.1, read as the reverse complement.
TAAAATATCACCCATTTTAAGATCGTAGATTGCAAATAGATATAAATTTGTGTTTAGTTTTAAATAAATTCTTTATTGTTCGCACAATTCTATGTGCCACTGTTCACAAATTGATGTAAACAACAACAATTGCTTTGTTTGTTATTCCCCTTTGCGCTCTCTTGCGTAAACAATAACAATTACTAGTCAATTTGTTCGACAGATCTTTATAATGGAGATCTTCAAACAACGATTACTTTCTTCAAACACACCGCGTCTTCACACAAGACTGACTGAGCTTCTCCTGGTCTAACCACTTACCTAACTTCCTTCTTATCATTTTAATCATCCTTTTTAACTTTCATTTAAAATTGTTAACAAACATTTCTTTGCAACAAAGTGTTGCATGAATTCCCAAAAATCATTGCTTCACTTGAGTAGTTTTCTTTGAATAATTTATTGCCGCTTGTTTAACAAAAAGAAAAAAAATTTTCTTTAAAAACTTTTCATTCATCCATATCTGCTTATTATTTTCCAAGCTTAGTAGATAAAATAAGATTTGAAAAGATAGCAGAGAATAATGGATGTTTAGTATTTTGTTTGCATAATCTTTCATATTGTTGTTGTACTCTTGACATATTTACTGCTTCAAGTCGTTTATCTTTTGAATTTGTGGTTAAAAAAAATGAGATTTTTGTATGGTTTTTCTGTTTTTATGGTCTTTTGAAAAGTTATTCTCCAGCATTCCCAGCACCGTTCATATCATGTTTGTGGTGTTGGTGGTGGTTAAAAAGTCATGAACAAATATTTATTGTGGTATTTTGCTAAATGCTTCTTCATTTGACACTTCCTTTACTCGTGCGAGTAGAGTACATTATAATGGATTATTATTTCCATTTTGTTTTACTACACGACACAAATACAAGTTTAGTGCGGTTTCCACTATTATGAGCGGTTTAAGAAACGTGAAGAGAAAATAATACGTGAATATACGTGAATAACGAGTTGGAAGCAAGAGTAATACAAAAAAAAAGAAAAGAATACATCCTTAAAACTTTAATTACAATTACTTTGTAATAATTGCACCTCATTATGAACACTAAAAGGAAAGGAAATTAAACATAAGTTCAGAGCTTAACGTGATTATTGCCATGATGGCACACCAGAGATCAGCAATGAGCATGAGTGGAATCAATCATACTCATTTTATTTTATATATTTATATATTAATTACAATACAATTACAAATTATATTTTAATTATATACGAGCTGAGTAGCTTTGACCATATGCTCGGTGTAGTGTCACAGACCAGAGTCTCTGGTGGGAATCGAACCCACGACCATCACGCTAATACTCTAGCACACTACCCACTAGAAATCAGGGCACCCAAGAATCATACTCATAATTTCTGGTACTTATACGCATTCATACTTACTTTAATATCATGGAACCTCTACTCATATTCAAAGTTTGAAGTACTCATAATATTCATACTTAACAAGACGTATAATTTTGTTGATTTCGACTTTCCATGACTCAACATTTACAAGAATTACAAAATAAGTATGAATCGCGTACGAGCACTAAAATACTCACTAAAAGGTTGTGTGTTGGCTCTGCTTGCTGCTCTGACTTTTTTTGCTTATGCGTCTTTTTTCCTTTTTTTGTAAATGCACAACAACTAAGACGGGAAATTTTGATGAATGGCTCGAGTCACTCGAATCGTTTATAAGTATTATAAGTATTTTCCTAAAGTTATGAATCTCAATGTGTAGGCTTATGAATCAAACATATTTCGAATGGTATGAGTTTGATGTCAACGTTGTACTCATACTCATTGCAACCTGTACTTATAATTCAACGTTGTGGTGAGTACAAGTGAATCAGAATCAATCAATATTGTTGACTCACTTATATTCAAAATGTCATAAGAGCTTATGAGTAGCGAAAAAACTATTCATTGCTGATCTCTGTGGCATACCCCACGGTGCCCTAAGCATTGGTGGAAACAATGTGTCCACCAACACCCCAACGCACAATGATGCAGCCTCAAGGTAAGACTACCATAGATTGCATCATCATAAGTGAGTACCAATTCGAAGCCAGGCATTTGGAGACAATTTCCCTCTTGGTTAAGAGTCGGAGACTATCTAAACTTCTTAAGGAAAGTGAACAGTAAAAATACCAAGCAACGTCCGAAGTTAATATAATGACCAGTTGGAGAACAGCATCAACTCGATTACTTCGCCAATTTCTTAGTCGAGTAAGTGCACTTAATGTGCAAACCATACGAAGGGTATTAAAAAAGTTTGGCTGAACATAATCAATTTAGAACAGTAAAACCCCCTTGTGCTACCGTACCAGTGGGCCTCTTAAAATCATTGCTGTTTTAAACAGGAGGTTTACCGAAAACCCGAAAACATCAAATCATCAATTTCACAATCATTTGCAAGAAATTCAACATACTCAGGAGCTAGCACAGGAAAGCACAGTCAGCTTTGAGTTACCTTTCTCAACAACATTCTAAACTCAATACAATTACGTTTTGAAAAGCTGGCTTAGATACATCAGTCTTTTTAATTTAAACACCAACCATTTGGATTGCGAAAGCTTACATACACAATTGGTCATTTCCACCCTTGAGTCAGGATTACGACCTAGCTTCTCACATCACATGTGTTGTATGTGTTATGTTTATACATACATACATGAGTGGCGCGAACCCACAGTTCATTACGACGCCAAACTACAGATTTTTATGAGAAACTTTTCAGAGTTTTTCCCAGCAATCTGCTGTGAGGAAGTCGTTAAAGAAATAATTTTTTCATATTTCTTCGTTTTATTCGAGATGTCTCACCGGGGATTTGAACCGTAAGCCAACAAACTACCTACTAGACTACTTCCTTACCTTCATGTGTAAAAATTTCAACGTACCTAGGAACTAAAAACAGAAAGCGATGGCAGATGCAACAAATTTTAGAACAGTTCAAATAGAATTGGTCAAGATACATAGACAAGAGTGTGTTGGCATAACAGAAACGATGAGAACCTATCCTGCACCACGTAACTACGGTATGGTAACTATAATTGTATGCGGAAGGCTTGCGACGAAATTCTGGTGGTGTAACCCAGGAATTACGTACTGTACCGTGGTGTTCGGACAAACAGTAATTTAAGGGGCAATTCTCTGGGCAGATAGAATGAATCTGAAAACAGCTCAAATGGAGTTGGACAAGTTACAGATACTATCGCGTTTTAGCGTAACAGGTGCAACTAGAAATTGTCCTACAACAGCGCACTGTAGGTATACCGTGGTGGTCAGACCAATAGTGACTTAAAGGGTAATACTCTAGACAGATGGAATGAATCAGAAAACAGCTAAAATGGAGTTGGACAAGATACAAAGACTGTTGTTGACTATTGTTTGCTGTATGCAGGCTTAACTTGAGCAACGAGAAATTTTCTTACAACGGCGCTGGAAGCAATATTGGATTCAAGTCCTCTGCACATGGTGATGCATATCAAAGCTTTAGAGACAGACCAATCTTAGGTTGATGGGAGATATGTTTAGCTTAAAACATATCTGAGAAAATTTTGTGACCTAGGGAATGAATTAGCTAACTCTTTCCTTAACTGTCAGAACCAGTAAACTCTATTGATTTGAGGAGGACTTCCCAACGAAAGTTTAATAATCTTGGCCCCTGTACAGAATCAGCAGAGTCTATGAATTTACGAAGTGCTTCATAACGAGAGTGTGATAATCTGGATGCTGCTTACACTTCGAAAAGAGTACCTATTTTGTAGTATATAGATGGGTGAAGAAGGCATTTTGGCACAGAAATAGGAGTTTTTGGCTCCAGAATGAAATATTTCGATCCCATAGGGAAACTCGTGGGTATCTTCGAAGCAGAAACCTATGCCACCAAAAGATGTGCTCAATTCAGCTTGGATAGGAGGTACAACAGACAGGACATAGCAATAAAATCTAACAATAAGGCTGCCACTCGAGCACACGGCACTTATAAGGTTAAGTCAAAGAGAACATGGGATCGTCTGGTGGAACTGAATGGACTAAGTAGAGAGAATAAAGTTACCCTCTGCTGTGTTCCTGATCAAATGGAATTTCGCATCTGAGGCGACCAAAACCCTTTTGTGAAGTGAAATCAGATGTCTAAAAGAGTGTGCTCAACAAAAAGCAACGTAAGAGAGGCAAAGAATTTTCTCAAATGAAGTGGGTGTGAGCTAATCAAAACTTTTCTTGAGAAATTACGATAAAATCAGATCTGAGTCATGTGTTAGATTATCCAGAAATAATCTGAGATTCGTAATCATCTTTTGAGAGGGCACTGTGGGCTTAAACTCATTTAGAATTGGGGTTGTCTGTAGCCCAACATTTAGATTCTGTTACGATGATAATGGATCATTGGAATACATTTTTGGAGCCAGTACGGCATTTATACATCTAGGAAGAAACCCTTGTTTGCATTGCAGGTGCTGGGTAGGGAATTGTCTACTGACACCGAACAGCATCCTGGAATTTGTCAAGGCTTAGAGGTATAAGACTGCCGTAGTAGGTACTGCCTAGTAGGTAGTGTGTTGGCTTATTAGACGTAAAGCCAGTGTTCAAATCCCAGGCCAGACATCAAAACAAAATACGAAAAGTATTTCTTCGGCGACTTTCTCTCAGCAGATTTCTGACAATAACTCTGAGAGTAAATAAAAATTACCATGAAAAGTTTCTCAAGAATCTGTCGTTCGGAGTCGACTTTAAACTGTAGATCCGCGCTACTAATGTATAAAAATAACACAAACAACATAAGTGGTGTTAGTTGCCGCATATCGGAGGGGCTCCCTTTTTCAGGACAAAACAGAGGACTCTGAGGTTCCAACCGTCGGGCATACTTTCCTCTAGCCATATTTTGGAAATAAGGTGGTGCATGGGCCCTACCAATTCATCACTTCCGGTGTTTCCTAAACAATTCAGCGGGGAGGCCATCAGGCCCTGTAGCTTTATTGTTTTTACGACGTATAATCGTGACTTTGACCTCTTCATGGCTAGTCGGCGGAATCTCCACGCCGTCATCATCGATAGGGTTCGCTACATCATCTATAACGGCGTTTCCTCCACAACCTCAGCACCGCTTGAGAATCTGTTATCAGGTTTCCATTCTCATCTTTTCAGGAAAACTAACATACATCATCCGTAATCCTGACTGAAGGGTTGTAATGACCAATTATGTATGCAGCGGAGACATTATTGGGGTACAAAATACTGTCTTTTCGTAGTACTAACGCGCCTCATTACGACAATAATAATAAATACGATATGAGCAGCCTAGGCACCATTTTCCTCTTCAACAGTGTGGTTTAAGCGAGAACTTAATACTGATAACGCCTCTCAATTTAATTTTTACCATCACACTTAATTGTACTGTAATCGTATTACACTGGAAACCCCAGTAATTTAATTTCCGTTATTTTATTGTAATTTTTATATCATCGAACATCAACCGACCAACCAACCAACTATCTGTTAAATTTCAATTACAGTTATTGTTGCTCAACGGTATATTGATTTAAGAGTTTCAAATTTCTTAACTAAAGAATGCCTTTTCAATAAGGAATGTAGGTTTGTTTGACTGTGTCTGTGGCAATTTTGAAAGGCAAAAAGGAAGGAAACGTCGGAGGAAATTCCTTTAGACATGCTCTTAACGGAAATACTTGAAACATTTCAAGTAAAAAAAAAGGAAAGAAGGAAAAACCATAACCTTAAGCATGAAAAACAAGCAAAACAAGAAAAACTAGAAACATGGAAGCATGGAAGCATAGAAAATGGTATTAAAAAGGCAGAAGAAAAATGACGAATGTAGAGAGAAAATTTTGATTAAATCGTTGAAGGATATAAATTTCACTGTAGTAAGCAGTAATATACGATTTGTATGCAGGCTACGATGAAGTCGCCGTAATCTAGTAGCTAGTGTGTGGGCTTATTAAACATAAGACCATGGTTCAAACCACAATTCCGACAGCAAAACGAAATATGAAAAAAATATTTCTTCTCCAAAAAATTTGTCGCTCGGACTTTAAACTGTAGGTCCCGCCGCTCATGTATAAAATTAACGCACACAACATAAGTGGTGTGAGAAGCTAGGTCGTAATCCGGACTGAAGAGTTGTAATGACCAATTATGTATGTATGTATGCAGGCTACAGTATTAATATTTGAAATTTCACACAAAATTTTTACAACCCTTTAGTCAGGATTGTAACATAGTTTCCTACACCACACAGGTTGTGTGTGTTAATTTTATCATGTGTGTCGAGACCTACAGTTGAACGACAGACTTGAAGCAATTTTATTTACTCTCAGTTTTGTTGCTGATAGAAGTCGCCGTAGTCTAGTAGATAGTGTGTTGGCTTATTAGATGTAAAGCTAGGGTTCAAAGCCCAGGCCAGACATCAAAACAACACACAAAAAGTACTTCTTCGTCGTCTGCCTCTCAGAAGATTTCTGGCAAAAACTCTGAGGGTCAATAAAATTGCCATGAATAGCTTCTCAAAAATCTGTTGTTCAGAGTCGACTTTAAACTGTAGGTCCCGCCACTCATGTATAAAATTAACGCACGCACAACATACATAAGTGGTGTGAGAGACTAGGTCGCAATCCTGACTGAAGGGTTGTAATGGCCAATTAGGTATGTATAGCCCTTGCGCTAACCAACTTCTTCCTCTTCCCTGATTTTGATGGAACTTGGTTAGTACAGAAACTGCGTTCACCCGTGGCATCACAACGGGCCACTATGGGTGCTCAAGTGAGCTTTGTGATATCAGGGCTACCACTCTGACCTTGTATGTTGCTGATAGAAGAGGCCATTATCTGGGTCGACAGAACAAATCTGTAAGCAGCTCAAATGTAGTTGAATACGTTACAGAGACTAGCGATAGTTTGCATAACAGTGGCAATGAAAACTTGTTCTAAAGAAGAGCTGAAAGCTCTGATGCGCATAATAGTAAAGGCCATAGGTTCGGGCTCCACCTATAACTTGATGGGAGAATTTCAAATCGCCGAAGGAAATATTTTTTTTATATTTTATTACGATCGAAATAGTGTGAGCTGGTATTTGATCTGTAGGCTCTATTCTAATAAGTCAGCATACTACCTAAGAGCTTATAGCGACTTGTGACAAGCAATGTTTTCTAAAATTATTCCCAATTAGTATACCAAAATGTTCAAATCGGAACTGCCAGTCTTCTGAGACGATGGATGCTAGTGAATAATTTCGAAAACACTTTTTCATCATTTTGGATCAGTGGTGCTCAAACACATACTATCATAATTTTAGTTGTGTTGGTAAAGCAGCGGAGAACAAAATTCAACTTAATTTTTGAGAATCGTACACTGGGAAAATAAAAAAAAATAAAGAAAAAATTGGTTTATTGTATTGCGTGTATGTTATTACATAATGAACTTATGTATGTATTTCTGTATGTATGTATATATGTATTGATGAATATATCGATGTATGTGTTTATGTATGTATGCATTGATGAATATATTGATGTATGTATGTATTGATGCATATATTGATGTATGTATGTATGTATGTATTGATGAATATATTGATGTATGTATGTATTTATTGATTGTAAATTATTGTAATTTGGTACGTCCGTTTCGTCAACCATGAATTTCAAAAAAAATTTCTGCTTTTAATTGCAATAATTGGAATGATAGGACTCCCTTTAATGTTGTCGAAAATCCATGGTTAGCCTCGTAATGTGTCTTTATAAAAAAAGAATTACGAGATAAAGAGCGATAACACACAATACATTGTGCATTACCATCCATATTCTCTATAAAAAAGAAATCATATTCCCAATTTTCAAACAAACATTTTTCTGCGTGTATTTGCAAAAAAACAAAAAATCATTCAAAAAAGTTGCGTAGCGAGTTCTTGCTTCATCAAGTGCTAGACATCAGCTAAATTAATTTTGTTCTCTGAGTTCAACACAAAACAACAAACAAAGCAACAAACACACGATCATTATAAGAAACCACACAAGTAAGCTTATAGTGTACGTGTATCAACGCAGCGTCAGCAGAATTTTCTTTGTCTATCACATGTGATAGGAAATTTAGATTTTGAGGATCACTGTTTTAGATATATGAGCTCTCGTATGAGAATCTTGCTGGAAAGTACGCAACATATTTTGCAACATAGAACGGTTTTACAACAGCTTCCAAAACGGTATCTAGGTAAACTTTAGACGATATTTTGATCACTTGCTCACAGAAATGGGAGATAGTTAGGCCGTCGTAAGAGACAATCCTTTTCTATCCGGCGAGTGAGTTCAGATGACCATGCCTACACCATATCACTTTGCTGGTTAACACATTCTCCGCCAATAAGTTTTTTTCATAAAATCGCTGACAGCACTGAATGACAAGTTAAAATAGGTACTCAGTATCAGTCACTGGTGACTGACATAGCCCCATTGGAATATTCCAATGTCAGTCACTGGCGACTGACAAGGCGGTAAATGTGTTAAATTTTATCTGCATGACGAAAATTTTTCATGGACTTTTATGAGACATTCATCTTTATTTTACTGATTTTTTGATTTGACAGCTTTGATGACTTGCACTGTTTGACCTGTAGCGGGTTTTTATATCTCCAGTCTCCTTAAACAGTTTTATGCTTCGTTAATCGAAAATGGGACCAAATCCGAGCGGCCGGAGTGTTTTAAAAATATCCCTTCTTCTTATACCACACATAAATAGCGCTAAGACACCACAACGGTCTTCATTATCTGGCCAGTCGATGGTTAAAATTTATCAACAACAATAACAATAAATTATATTTCATAAGCTCTGTGGTAATTACGCGGCATGTTAAATATTTATATCCCTGTTAAGTACAGAAAGAAGATTGATTCTTTAGTAGTAATATCATCCTTCAACCAGGAAAGGAAATCTGTGATTATATACAAATATTGGGAGTACTTTCTCTTTCTTAAGAAGCCTTGCTGTGATTGCTGTTGATGTAATCATCTATGGATGTTTTGCCTCCTTTGTATTTTGAACCTGGGATTTTTCGGTATGTAGTTGAGCATGCTAACAACCACATCATGCCTCTTCTCGAAGTGGAATTATGTGCTCTATGTCAGATTTGTTTTCATCGAGTTTTTTACTCGAAACGGTTTAATATGCTACAGACACTTAGTCAGGACTGGTTAGAAGCTATTTCGGAAATAGTAGTTGTAAGCATACATACATAACATTATTGACCGTTACCACCCTTCAGTCAGGATTACGGCCTAGCTTTTCATACCACTTATGTTGTGTATGTTAATTTTTTATACATGAGTGGCGGTACCTACAGTTCAAAGTCGATTCCGAACGACAGATTTTTTGAGAAACTTTTCATGGCAATTTTATTTACTCTCAGAGTTTTGCCAGAAATCTGCTGAGAGGCAGTCACCGAAGAAATATATTTTCATATTTTGATTTGATGTCTGACCTGGGGTTTAAAGCGTGGTCTTACGTATAATAAGCCAACACACTACCTACTAGACTAGGGTGGTTGGAAGGGTAATGTTATTAGAGAAGCGACGCAAGATCCATATAAAATTTTAAATATATGTCGCCATCGACCGTAATGGTTGCGATGTCCATTTTCATAGAAATATGAGCCAATTATGCCTCCGCTCCACAAGCCGCACCAAACAGTCACTTGTAGTTGGTGCATTAGATTCTGTAAGACTACGTGTTGGTTTTCTGAGCTTCAAATACGGCAATTTTGCTTATTTACGTACACACCGAAATAAAAATGAGCTTCTGGAAAAATCGAGATCCAAATATTGGATATAAATTTCCATGTTGTTCAAGCGTAAATCGATTCATAACGTTCTGTGGAGATAATTTGCTGAGTAGTGTGATAGAATATAAAGACATAAGTGTTGCGAAATACTTTGAAATATCCGATGGTTCAAATTTAAGCCGATAGAAGGCCCACCCGATGTGCAAGCATAACATATTCTTGGTTCCGTATTAAATGATGTCCTTACTGACAGCAGACATTATTTTTTTATTTCATTTTCCTTGTTTGTTTTTAATTTTATTTACAAGAATAGGATTGCCGGAATCCTCAATACTTAGTTTTCTTTGCCTACTTTAATTTAAAATTTATTGAATTTATTTCTTATGTGCAATGCTTACAATATAAAATTGAATGTCGGCTTGTTTGTTTGTTTGTATTGGGTGGGCCCTTAAACAAAAACGGTTTGAAATTTTGCCATATTTATTATTCTGCTGTGAAGTAAAATTGTTTCGTTTATAAATGGAATATTATTTCATTCATACGGCTGCCGCGAATGGCTTCGATTCGATTGGATCAATTTTCGTGCACTTTTTCGAGTGTACGGGGTCGTATCTCGGCAATGGCATCACAAATGTTGGCCTTCAAATGCTCAATTGTCGCTGGTTTGTCCGCATAACACTTTTCTTTAACGGCTCCCCACAGAAAATAGTCCAACGGTGTCAAATCGCAGCTTCTTGGCGGCCAATTGACATCACCATTTCGGTTTATTAAATGGTCATCAACTATTTGAGGCAATAAATCCATTGTGGCCTGAGATGTGTGGCATGTTGCATTATTCTGTTGAAACCAAACATCGTTCACATCAATGAAATAAAGAGCGGGTACAAAATCGGTTATCATGGTGTCTCCATTGACCGTAATAGTTGCATCGTTCTCATTTTCAAAGATATATGGGCTAATGATGCCTTCACACTAAACAGTCACTCGTAATGGGTGCATTGGCTTCTATAAGAGATTACATGTGGGTTTTCTAAGCCTCAATATGAAAATGAGTTTCATCCGAAAATATGTGTTTTTTTTTTTTGGCAAAATTGACATCATCGTGCAGTTTTCTGTTGGCCCATCTAACGAAACGATAACGAACCAAACGGTCATGTGGCTTCTACTCTTAAACCAATTGGAGTTTGTAGGGCGTCATACCGAGATCTTTTCGCAAAATTCGATGTGAACTGGTTCTTGAAGTGTTCATTTCCGAAGAACGGTGACAAGTTGGTGGATTCTCACGCACACACTCAGCCACAACATCGATGTCTTGGCGCGTCAACAAGGAAACCAGTTTTACGAATTTGAGCAATAAACTTGCGTATTCCTGCAACCGGCTCTCGATTTCATTTGGTTCAGTGCGGATAATATTGTTACGAAAATGGAAATGGTGTTTTGCTTTTACATCGTTTAACATTAAAATTATAAACAAAAGCTATAAAAACAAAAACAATGAACTTGTTTACATGTTTATCATATACCAATAAAACAACAGTATAAAAAAGTGACAAACAAGTAAACAAAATGTTGCATTTGTTACACTGCATGAATAAATGTAAACAGAAATACAACAATAAACAAGAATAACATGTTGCTTACATTTATAGAGATTTCGACAAATCGAAGTCATTTGCCTTTAAGAGCATTCATCAAACTGTTTATCCTGGCATATAAAAGTCAAGACAAAACAGGCAACAGAGTCAGTAAAAATTCATTCAGAATAATCGTGGTTTAAAGGTCTCTGTTATAAAGATTTGCCGAATAATTGTTATTATTTACGCAAAAGAGTGTAAAGAAGAACAACAAACGAAGCAATTGTTGTTGTTTACATCATGTTGTGAACAGTGGCACACAGAATTGTACGAATAATAAAGAATAATTAAAACTAAACACAAATTTATTTTTATTTTATTTGCAATCTACGAACTCATATTTTAAACGTTTTTAAGAATGTAAAAACGTAACAATATACAGAATTTTGTGACAGAATAGATTGACATAAGTGTTGCTATATTCCGATAGTTCAAATTTAAACCCATAGGTGGCCCACTCGACCGAATTAGTTAAATTTCTTTGTTGTGAAGCTCAACGGATACTAATTCGTCCTTTGTATATTAAATTGTGTTTAACTTGAATTTTTTGTTTATTACAGAGAGAGAGAGTTTGAGATAAAAAAGTCCATGAAATTATTGAAAATTCTCAGCCTTAGGGCTGATAAAAATATCTTTACTCTGCCACAAGTTTTTCTTGCTGTTACTCACATTACCACAATTTGTCTATTTATTGTTGTTGGCTCAGTATATCAATTACACAATTGATGGCCATTTTTTGCTCATCATATTTCTTAAGGACTACGAATAAATTTTGAATTTCTAAAGGAATTTAAGGCGAATAGTACGTACATCTCTTTAATATTTGCAATAGCTTTAATGTACATGCTAGACTGTAATGCTGAAATGAAGGATTGTAATAGACAAGAATGTATGTGTGTGTGTGTATATGTACAACATTTCATTTAATCATTCAAGCTTTTACGACAGACCTAAGGATAATTGTGAGATCTTGTACCAGGATAAGTTTTTAGTGTCTTTTTTATTATTTCAAAGAGAATAATCATGAGGGATATCTTGTTCGTTTTGTTTTTCTTCTTTTTGTTCTTTTTGTTTCGTTTACCTTCATTTGTACGATACACAAAGGAAATTAAATTAAGGAATACAGAGACAGATATGTATGTCATCATCGTTATCATATTGTCAGCATTTAATTGTTTGCAATGCGGAACAATTGTGTCTTAAGTTTCAGTTGTATTAAGTCATAAAAGAAGAATTTAAATTGCTTTTGGAAAATATTTTTTTTTGTTTAATTTCTGTTATAATTTCCTACTTGACTGAAACATTTATTAAGAGACATTGAAGACAATAATTATCCAGGGAGAATTATTGAAATTTTTCTCAAGGTTCGTCAAATAATATTAAGGTTGTATTGATTGTACACCCTGTATAATGGTTCAATTCGACCTCCGGGTACTGTATTTGTCTTAATTGACAAGTATACGTCCTCTAACCTATATTGATTGGATGCTAAGATGTTGTAGACGATTTGATAATGAATTGCGCAGAATGAAGCCAATGGCCTAAAGTGTATTGCTGACCCAACAAGAAAGGCCAAACAGTTGTGAATGCGACTATATAGAGTAGGCCATATATCGGTTTAAATTTAAACCATCATTTATTTCGAATCTGGCAATACTTATGTCATTACTTTCTGTCACAAAATTCAGTATATTATCTCCACTGAACGTAATGAATCGATTTACTCTTGAGCAACATTGGGATTTATTGGAAATTTATTTCCAAAACAAATAAAATTGGTCGGAAATTGCACGAAAATGTCGTAAAAAATTTGGTTGCAGAGAAGTATACGGAAGTTTATTGCAAAAATCGTGAAACTGGTTTCATTGTTGATGTGCCAAAAAGTGAGCGTGCTTGTACAGTGCATACACCCGAAAATATCGAAGCTGTGGCTGGGAGCATATGTGATTCCATTATTATGAACTCGTCATCATTCCTAAGTATTGAACATTTCACGCACCAGTTTATGACGTTGAAGCATCACGACCATCCCCTTCGTTTTCGCTTCACTAGATGGGCCAACAGATGAATCTCATCTTCATCTTGGTGGGTACGTTAATACGTACAACTGCAGTATTTGGAGCTCAAAGTTCAATTGGTTCAAGAGTTGAAGCCGCATGACCATTCGCTTCTCTAAATAGAGCAACGTAAACTGCACGATGATGTCGATTTTGCCAAAAAAAATCATCTTTTCGAATGAAGCTCATTTTCATCTTGGTGGGTACGTTAATGAGCAAAATTGCCGTATTTGGGGCTTAGAAAACCCACACGTGATCATACAGGAGCGAAAGCTTCCATTGCGAGTGACTGTTTGGTGCTTTGGCCCATTTTTCTTTGAAAATGAGGACAGCACAACCATTACGGTCAATGAAGACACCTATCACGCCATGATAACTGATTTTTTTGTAAGCGTTCTTCATGATATTGACGTGAACCACGTTTGGTTTCAACAGAATAGTGCAACTTGTCACACATTTCAAGCCGAAATGGATTTATTATATCAGCAATGGTGATGTCAATTGGCCGCCCAGAAGCTGCGATTTGACACTGTTGGACTATTTTCTGTGGGGAGCCGTTAAAGAAAAGTGTTATGCGGACAAACCAGAGACAATTGAGCATTTGAAGGCCAACATTTGTGATGCCATTGCCGAGATACGCACCCATACACTCGAAAAAGTTCACGAAAATTGGTCCGACGTATGCTTTTCGGTTTACTGTGCGTTGTCAAGCGCATCCAGTGGCTCTGCTAGTCGCCGTAGTCCAGTAGGTAGTGTGTTGGCTTATTAGACGTGAAGGCAGGGTTCGAGCCCCAGGACAGACATCAAAACAAAATACAAAAATTATTTCTTCGGCGACTTCCTCTCAGCAGATTTCTGGCAAAAACTCTGAGAGGAAATAAAATCGCCATAAAAAGTTTATCAAAAATCTGTCGTTCGGAGTAGACTTTAAACTGTAGGTCCCACCACTCATGTATAAAATTAACACACACAACGTAAGTGGTGTGAGAAACTAGGTCGTAATCCTGACTGTAGGGTTGTAATGACCAATTATGTATGTATGCTAGCTCTGCCATGTCGTTGAAGAGTTCATACAGCTCATTGTTGGATCGGATACAGAAATCATTGCGAAATCGCACAAAACCGAAGATCTTACTTAAGACTTTTTTCTCTCATACTCTCAGTTATGTTGCTCATTACAAAAACAGCTTTTCGTGAAACCATTCTATGGTAGTATCTTTAGATTAGTATCTACTAACCTTAGGTTAGGTTAGGTTAGAGGACGTGTACTTGTCAATTATGATAAGTTCAGTACCCGGAGGTCGAATTGACACATTGTTCAACGTTCTAGTTTCTCACACCACTTATGTTGTGTGTGTTAGTTTTATACATGAGTGGTGGGACCTACAGTTTAAAGTCGACTCGGAACGACAGATTTTTGGAAACTTTTCACGACAATTTTATTTACTCTCAGAGTTTTTGCCAGAAATCTGCTGAGAGGAAGTCGCCGAAGAAATACTTTTTGTATTTTGTCTTGATGTCTGGCCTGGGGATCAAACCCGGGCTTTACGTCTAATAAGCCAACACACTACCTACTAGACTACGACGACTTCTATCTACTAACCTTAGCGCTGATGTCTTTTTCACCTTCGGCAATAAGTTCCTTGTCCTTTCGCTGTTGTCGTTTGTGATGTTGGTTAATGCTATAAGCACAATAAAAGCAGCGTAGCAAGCCCAACCATGCGACAGACACAGCAAACAAATAAAAAATAAACAATTCATTAATTCTTTATCATTTATGCCACTAAAACGTTCTTTCGCTTTATATTTTATACATCGCGTTTTTTAAACCTCACAATGCCATCACGAATACTCTCACTGTGAGCATTAATTCTCTCATTCCAGCAAACATAAATAGAAATTAGCCTAAAAGCAAAGCAGCAGAAGCGTTGCTGGTTATCGTGCTGCCCTTAAAATAAGCACTTCCGTATACACTCAATTTATTGACAGATTGCTGCGTTGCGTTTATTGTGTTTATGGCATCTTATATATAAAAATTAATGTGTGTTTATTTGTTTGTGGGTTTGTTTGTTTATTTGAAGTCTATAGACGGCTAAACGGCTGGACCGATTTTCTTGAAATTTTAATAGTACCTTCCTGTATGTCTGGAAGGAACTATAGGCTATTTTTTATTTTAAAAATTCAAGTAGGCGACACTTCGCCTACTTCCACGCCACGCCCTCATACCCAATAAGTATTTAATGTCGCATATCTCATAAACTGCAACAGCTAGAGTCCTCAAATTTTGTATGGACAACTTTAACGTATATATGAACAAAATGGGCAAATTTGCTATAGTGGGCGTGTCACCTCCCATAGTCTATATATATAAAAATGAATGTTTGTTTGTATGTACCTTTTAGATTCGTAAACAATGCATTTGATCATGTCTTTAGCAAAGTTGTTGCGCATGAGAAGACGAAGGTTTCTAAGTCGGTATGACTAATTTCCGGCAGAAGGCGCCACTAAAAATTACTCAAAATCAATTAAATCGTAAACTGTGCATTCTTTATCAAAGTTGCTGCGCATGAGTCGACGTAGGTTGGTGCGATTAATTTCCGATGGATGGCGTCCCTGAAAATTATTCAAAATGAATGACAAGCAATTGCTCAACCTACACCTCAAGCACGAAAGAAAAGAACATTACGAGACCAGTTCGCTTGAACCACTTGAACAACGAGAAGTGAGATTAGAAACTGATCGAATGCGTACTACTCAGGCCTGTTCAACTGAATCATCAGGACAATGGGTAACAAAATCAATAAAATGTTTCAAAATTAATTGGACATTTGTGTAATGCCTTTCCTTCAAATTTATTTTAGTTAGTGGCGCAGCAACACGTGCAGGGTACAACTAGTAACAATATAAAAGGATCATTAAATAAAATTTCTAGGGTGGTTATCAATTGTACTGTGTTGTTAAATTGATGCAAATAAAGGATTTATTTAAATAAAGAAAAATAAGAGATAAAATTTAATTTAGTGGTGACCATTTCTCTAATTTTTTTTCAACTTTAAATCTTTTTTTCTTAGAATAGATTTTTATTTTCCTCAATACTTACCCCTAAATTCTACTCGTCCTATTAAATTGGATTTGGCCTTGGGCACTTCAAAGCGTATTAACTTGATGGTCAACGACATTTTTTTTTGTTATGCTTTACAGCTGTTTATTGGTTTATTCTTTTGAAAATATGTATGAAATTTAAATGAATATTTCCTTTTTTTTTAGTATATTGTTTATTACCGCTGAAATAACTTTGTTATTTGCTTGATGGGTTTTGGTGTAAAATATTGCTTTTATGATTCCATTTGATGGTGTTATTGTTTAAGAAAATACTGAAGAATTTTTCTTCAATTCATTTTGAGTTACTTTTTCTTTCATAGATATGAACTAAGAATTGCTGAAGCAAATAAAATGCCTGAAAATAGAAGAGATAGAAAAGGAAAAGAGTATTAAATTTTTAAGTTAGACATTTTTTTAATTTTTCAATTTAAAGTAGTATTACATAGAATTGTTTTAATTTTTGATCAAAAAGTGTTTTATTTTGATTGATACCCTGAATTATAAAAAATTATAAAAATTTAAAAATAGTAATATTTACAGAAATCGGTATAAAAAAGTAAGAATAAATATTTAACCGATATAAACCTAAAATAAAATCACAAAATTTATAAAAATGGAATTAAAAGTGATATAATAAAGAAAAAAAATTTTTATTAAAAAAACAATTTAAATAACTCCTTTTTGAACGCATTGGCATTGCCTAACTTTTGAATGTAATTTGGTAGGCAATTTCAAAGACTTGTGGTGTGTATAAAAAACTATCGCTGCGACAGAAGAGACCTGTACCGGTGTTGAATAATCTTCATGCTCTAGCTCTGATCTAGCAAACTTAATTCGGCTGTTTCATGTGAATAATTTTATGGAATAGAATGAGGCATTTAATTTTCAAAAGATTATCAAATTTCATACCAAATATCTGGTACGCTAAATGAGAAATATGGTCCCGGCCACCTTTAAGAAAGACGTATCTTGCTATATTGTTGTATGCCAAGTTGAGTTTCCGGTTGTCATTATTATCGCAGTTTGCGAAGATTTCACAACTATACAAAAACACAGGAATTAAATATGTTTTAGCAAGTTGCATACGAATGGTAAAATTAGTTGAATCTATGACAGTCTCTCAGCAAAAATTTCGAAGCATGCTGTAAATTGTGCGAACAATGCCACTTATATGGCTAGAACACGATAATCTGTCATTAAAAACAATACCCAGATTGGTTGCAGACTTGACAAAGTCAATTTTATTTCCATTGATACTCAATTCAGGTATGACCAACGACCTATTGGTTTTCGAAAACATAATACATTTGAACTTGGATTGATGCATAGTCCGTTTGCCGAAGCCCAACTGTCAATTTTTCCAAATCACGGTAAATAGAGTGTAAACAAGTATTAATATTCTCAACATTACAGTCAACCAAAACATTTGGTAGATCATTTATATACATACAGAACAACAAAGGCCCCAGTATTGAACCCTGGGGAACACTTCGGCTAATATTAAGCTTATCTGAAATATTTCCATTTAAATGAAGATAAGATAAGATAAGATAAGAGATAAGAATAAATTAGACTACCGGCAGAATTAGAAAAATTAAACAGTTTCCGGAGTTCATTCAATAAAACTTTGTGATCGACTGTATCGAAGGCCTTGGTGTGAACAAGAAGAACTAAAAACGCTACACTATTTTCATGTAGATCTAACCTAAGATCCTAAACTATATTTAATAGAGTGGAAGTGCAACTCCTACCTTTCATGAAACCCGACTGACTAACAGTTAAGTAATTGTGACTTTCCAGATAATTATTAATTTGTCTAGCTATAATGTTTTCCTTTACTTTTGGCAATTAAAATTGGCATGAACTCATTGCTAGTTTTGGGAATGGGAAGGATTTTAGCTAGATTATGTATGTATGTATGTATAGTTAGTCTACCAAGAAGACATTATTAACAATGCGGTGGATAAATTCGAGTCATCTAGTTCAATAAATAATCTAGTAAAACTCGTACCGTCGACGAAACGCAAGTTCAGCCAACAAAATTGTCGTGAAAGTGCGCTGGAGACTATTAGGCGGTCAATATCACCTTGAACTCGAACTTTCACATATCACGACTTGACGAATTTTGCAAGTCGTGACTTGGGGCTACATCCCAGAACCTGAAAGTAAACGACCATAGACACAATGTGGCTTCGCTAAATGGTCTCTTTCAACAGATACTTCCGCACTTTGACAGTTGATAACGGTCATTTCGTTGAAGCTACATCTCTCAAATTCGTTTTCATTTATTCAATTAGTTTTGACAAATCAGAATGAAAGATCATGGACCCGAAGGCCTACTTAGTAGTGAGCCAAACTTTAAGTGCCGAGACCATATGTTCGATTTCCATCAGAGACTGTGAATGTTTGTGATTCTCACATTGTTTGTCAGATGTTATACATGATTACTCACGATAGAAAAAAAAGAAAGAAGCGAGTTATTAACAATTCTCGAAAAAACGTAACGAAGGCATATACACTGGCCATTAAAAAATTTTTCTCTCCTTTCTC
The DNA here is from genome assembly GCA_958299815.1 of Sarcophaga carnaria. Classification (NCBI taxonomy): domain Eukaryota; kingdom Metazoa; phylum Arthropoda; class Insecta; order Diptera; family Sarcophagidae; genus Sarcophaga; species Sarcophaga carnaria. The sequence continues at coordinate 18,145,949 of OY283149.1, read as the reverse complement.
CCATAAACTATTTTACCAGTATTTCAACACAATGCACTGAAGGAATAGGAGTTATCTCCTGAGTTTTGATTTCATAAAAACAAAAACAGACATCGACGGCTGTATATGTCACACAGCTTATGCCCATTTGTTATTAAGCAGAAACGATTTGAGGGCATAAAAATCTTATCATCTGAACACTTTCTTGCAGAGGTTTTATGAAGTCACAGATACATGCCAGTAAGCAGTTCTCAAAGCCAAAATAATGTCGTTCATAAGCAGGTTAATAGAGGATTTCGACAGACATACATAAATGGTCATTAAAGCCCTTCAGCCAGGATTAGAACTGAGTTTCTCCCAACAGTTTCAAACGAAAAACTTTTCATTTCAATTTTTTATATACTATCAGTGTTTTTGCCAGAAGAATGCTGAGAGGAAGTCACCGTAGAAATATTTTTTCGTATTTCGGTTTGTTGTAGATGTCTGAACTGGGATTGGAAATGTGGCCTCACACTACCTACTAGACTACTATCCTAAAAACTTTTAAATTTTTAAAATAAAAAATAGTAGGCGCCTTATGAAGTCGCCGTAGTCTAGTAGGTAGTGTGTTGGCTTATTAGACGTAAAGCCGGGGTTCAACACCAGGTCAGACATCAAAACAAAATACAAAAAGTATTTCTTCGGCGACTTCCTCTCAGCAGATTTCTGGCAAAAACTCTGAGAGTAAATAAAAATGCCATGCAAAGTTTCTCCGAACGTCTGTCATTCGGAGTTGACTTTAAGCTGTAGGTCCCGCCACTCATGTATAAAATTTAACACGCACAACATAAGCGGTGTGAGAAACTAGGTCGTAATCCTGACTGAAGGTTTGTAATAACAAATTATGTATGTATGTGAGCGCGGTATACCTGCGAAGCTGATAAGGCTATGTAGATTGACGTTGAACAATTCCAGCAGCTCCGTCAAGTTGGGTATGTACCTCTCCGAAGGTTTCAGACGAGGCGATCCCTTACCATGCGACCTCTTCAACTTCGTCGTGGAGAGTGTTCTGCGAAAGGCGGGAGTGCATCGCAATGGCAATATTTTTCAAAAAAGCGTCCAGATGCTTGCATATGCTGCCGACGATTGACATCATAGGGCGTACCAAGCGAGATGTTACTGCTGCTTTTAGCGCTATTGAACGGGAGTCTACTAAAATCGGCCTGGCAGTAAATTAAGGCAAAATTAAGTATTCTTTATCGACAAGTAGAGACGTGCGGCTTATTGGGTCTCAGATTACGGCCGATAACTATACTTTCGATATAGTCAAGGAATTTATTTATCTTGGTACCGCCTTTACCACCAAAAATAATGTCAGTCTGGAGATCAAGCGCAGGATCACTCTTGCCAACAGGTGCTACTACGGTCCAAAATAGGCAATAAAGTAGCAGAGACCTCTCTCGTACGACAAAACTAATACTCTACAAGGCGCTCATCCCCCCTGTGCTGCTTTATGGCCTCTATTAAGCACTGATGCGGCTGCCTTGAGAGTATTCAAAAGAAAAGTCTTACGTGAGATCTGCAGTCCAGTGCGAGTTGGAGATGATTTCCGCTTCTGATTCTACAATGAGCTGTATGAGCTCCTCAAGGACATAGACATTGTGCAGCGTATTAACATCCAGCGCTAGCTCGGCCATGTCGTTCGAATGGAGGAGGATATTCCGAATGAGACGGATATTTGATGCGGAGATTTGCGGAAGACGGCGAAGATGACGACCTTGATTGCGTTGGAAGGACCAAATCGAGGAAGCCCTGTAATCGATTGGTGTGACCAACTGGCGTAGGCGAGCAACAAGCGAAGGCGCCTGGTAGTATGTGTTAAGGTAGGCCGAAGTCCGTTAATTGGATTGTTAATGGCCAATTGACTAACTTAACTGTATGTTAGTTTTATGCATAAGAGGCGGGGGACCTATAGTTTACAGTCGACTCCAAACAACGGATTTTTGAGAAACTTTTAATGGCAATTTTTTATTTACTCGCAGAGTTTTTGTCAGAAGAATGCTGTTGACTTCCTCACCGTAGAAATATTTTTTTGTATTTAGTTTTGTTGTAGATGTCTGACTTGGGGTTGGAAACGTGGCCTCACGACTACTAAGCCAATACATTACCCACTAGACTACTATCCTATAAATTTAAAAATTTTTAAATTAAAAATAGTAGGCGCCTTATGAAATGCCAATATGATCCTCAACCCCCTGTAAGCCCCTGCCCATATTAGCAAAAAGAAAATAAGTTTTTAAAATTCATTTTGAAAATGACTTTCAAATTATTTACGAAATTCTCCAAACGTACACACACATATACTTTATTTACAATAGAAGTCATACCATATCTGTCATCTTACGTACATGCATACATGTTTACCAATCTGCATTAACTTGAGAACAAATTGTATGTCAATATCGATTTAAGAATTTATGTGCCTTATGTATGTATGTATGTCTAAAACTAACATTGTTATGGAGCTATTCATTAGTAAATTATATCAATGCATAGCAAATACTATAAATTTTCCTACTACGCTCTTATTTATGGTACACTTGGATGTATGTAAGTGTCCTTATTTGCTATTGAAGTGCAATTATTCTAAGGACTCTGTAGACTTTTATAATTTTTGCGGACTTTTATTGTAGACTTCATAAAATGGCACAAAAGGATTTACGTTTTGTGTTCGATAGTAGCAATCTTAAAAATTGAAAAGAAGGCCCTAAGAGCCAAATTTTTTTTCAAATGATTTTTACATGAAACCATCAGTTTTATAATATTTTTTATTCACTTGTTTTATATTTTTTTTAAACATATATTGGCAAATAGTCCCTTTTTACATACGGCAATTCATACTCATGATTGTATAGTGCACATATTAATATTCATATATTGTATGCATTTTCTAGTGATGGTAGAAGAATAATTAAAAAAAAATTCATTTCAAATAGCAAAATTTCTACATTCGTTCAATTAGTCATTTCCATGCATAAATTGCAGTTATTTTTATAAATAAAGTATATATATACAGTGGCAGACAAAACTGCTTCGCCAGAAGCTCTATGTATATGTATATATATCTGGTGTAACGGTATAAGGTGAACATCAAGGTCCAAATGTCTCCATAAGGAACATTTATAGCAAACGAGCCTTAATTTTTTTCTTTTTTTTTGCGATAAAATCTGTCAAACATATTCACATACATACTAGGACTACGACCTAGTTTCTCACACTATTAATTAATTAAAAATTAATTTTTTGTTTTCATTTGAAGAAAATTGCTGAAGAATCGCATCGAATGGCTGCAAAGGCATATTGTAATCAAGCTGTACTAGAAACAATATACAGAATATGATTTCGATTGATTGATTTTGATGTGAGAAATAAAGAGCGTGGAAGACCATTGCGTCGCCATAGTCTGCTAGGCAGTGTTGGCTCATTAGACGTGAGGTATCGGGTTAAACCGCAGGCCAGACATCTCGAACAATACGAAATATGAAACCAAATATTTCTTCACAGACTTCCTCTCAGCAAATGTCTGGCAAAAACTGTGAGAGTAAATAAAATTGCCATGAAAAGTTTCTCAAAAAAAAAAAAAAAAAATCTGTCGTTCGGAGACGACTGTAGGTCCCACCACTCATGTATAAAATTAACACACACAGCATAAGTGGTGTGAGAAACTATGTCGTAATCCTGACTGAATGGTTGTAATGACCAATTATGTATGTACTTGGGTGCTATAAGGTCCCGTCGTAACACTGATATTATCTATTTCTCCACATAATTACAGCTCCTGGTTGGCATCTCTCAACCATTCCGAGATTCTTAAGAAGGGGTGAACTTTTCGATGTTTAGATATGTTTTCTCTCTAAATTCTGGGTATCTAAGAACTGACGGAGAAGATGTTCTGTGATCTACTTTTCTTTTCCATCGTTGCAGCTTCTTCACAAGTCGTTAAGAGGTATTCCCAGTATCAGTGCTATAAGGTTCCTTAGATTGAATAGAGGTTCAATGATAGATAGGTTCAATACAAATTCCGTTCAACCTATATCCACATCAAGCAAAATCTGTCTGGTGTCCCTACAAGTGTGTTCATCATTCCCATCTTACGTTTGCTAATAAATGGAGTTTTTGTGACATCATTTGTTTGTTTCTCTGTAGTGAAACGAGAATTTCATGTTGGAATGCAATTGCATTTTCTAGACTACCAGCTTTATCAAGTCAGTAAGTCGTGTCGATGTTCCTGTGTCCAGGAACCCAAATTAGAGTAACCGTCGTATGTTTCGCTATCTCCTTCAGAGACATTATTCTCTTGGACAATTTTAGATGTGGTGCACCAGGAATCTAATGGCGCCTTTACTGTCGGCAAATATGCGTAGAAGTCACCGTAGTCTAATAGGTAGTGTGTTGGCTTAGTAGACGTAAAGCCAGGGTTCGTATCCCAGGTCAGGCATCAAAACGAAACATGAAAAAAATATTTCTTCGGCGACTTCCTCTAAGCAGATTTCTGGCAAAAACTGTGAGAGTAAATACAATATCCGGGAAAAGTTTCTCAAAAATCTGTCGTTCGGAGTCGACTTTAAACTGTAGGTCCCGCCACTCATGTATAAAAATTAACACACACAACATAAGTGGTGTGAGAAACTAGGTCGTAATCCTGACTGAAGGGTTCTAATGCCCAATTATGTATGTATGTACTAGGACTACGACCTAGTTGCTCACACAATTATTTTTATTAAAAATTAATTTTTTGTTTTCATTTGAAGAAAATTGCTGATGAGTCGCATCGAATGCTTGCAAAGGCATATTGTGATCAAGCTGTACTAGAATCAATATACAGAGGATGATTTCGACGGTTCAGAGATATCGATTTTGATGTGAGAAATAAAGAACGTGGAAGACCACTGCGTCGCCATAGTCTACTAGGCAGTGTTGGCTCATTAGACGTGAGGTATCAGGTTAAACCGCAGGTCAGACATCTCGAACAATACGAAATAGGAAACAAAATATTTCTTTACAGACTTCCTCTCAGCAGATTTGTGGCAAAAGCTGTGAGAGTAAATAAAATTTCCAAGAAAAGTTTCTCAATAAAATCTGTCGTTCGGAATCGACTTTAAAGTGCAGGTCCGGGTACTCATGTATAAAAAATTAACACACATAACATAAGTGGCGTGAGTAGCTAGTTCGTAATCCTGACTCAAGATTTGTAATGACCAATTATGTATGTATGTATGTACGAAAGACCACTAAAAAGAGTTTGAAGACGTCGAATTGAAAACAATGTTGGATGAAGATGTCACTTCGGGTCAGAGAATTGAATGGAATCTTAAATGTTGCACCACAAACAATTTCTAAGCGTTTAAAAGCTGTAGGAAACATCCAAAAGTCTTTAAAATGGATGTCACATGAGTTGAATGACAGACTGATGGAAAGCCTTGTGCAATTTTCTTTCAAATGCAGTGTTGAACTGAATTGTAACTGGGGATGGGTTAATTCGGCACAACCATCAACTTTACGTGGTTGCGGTGTGCCACGAGCACCTAAAACCTGATGAAATTATTAATACAGATCGCTAACGACAACAAATGATCAGTTTGATAGATGCTTTGAACGCAAATCGACTAAAATGGGCCACAAGACACAACAGCAAGTTAATTTTGCAATGCACCTGCACACAAAGTAAAAGAGGTTCAGGATAAAATCAAAGCATGAGGCTGATAGCTGCTACACCAACCGTCATATTCACCAGACTTGGCTACTGACAACTGCTATTTATTTTCATCGATTGGACACGCATTAGTTGAGCACCACGTTGGTTCCTACGAGATAGAAGAAAATTGGTTTGCTTCAAAAGCCGAACAGTTTTTTTTTTGGCATGGAATCCACAAATTGAATAAAATGATTTTGATTTTCCAATCCAAGCTTAGTATTTTATTATCACAAATAAAAAAACGTTCATATCATACCAGTCATGAAAAAAAAAACATTTTAGTTGCACCCATCTCTAGAAGTCATCCACCATGGGCGATGAATAATAAATAATGGCATCAATAAAGTCCAGCACAATATTTTCTTCCTTCAACGTAAAGATTTACATGTAAATTAAAATGTGTTTAATTAATTTTATCCAATAATGTATATACATTATATACATGCTCCTGTGCATTTCATTTGTCATTTCATATTTTTATATTCAAATGAATAACATGATCTTTCTTCAATAAACAGAGCAGAGATAAAACACAAAATTATATTTTGTTTCTCAGATACATATGTACATAATATTTGCTTCGCAAATATTGTATTTAAAACATATTTCAATATGAGTTTTCAACGCAAATTTCTGTAGGTGTTTGTCTGTCGACATACATACATATGATTTAAATCCATTGGGGCTTACGAAGAAATACAAATGCAAATATAATTATGAATGAATTTTTATGGCTAAAAAATTATTCGATTTAAATTTGAGGTTCTGCTTGGTGGAATACTTTGATTCGTGTGCAGGTATATGTGTGTATAAATTTAAACATGGCAATGTTTCATATGAAGGCCAATAACAAGGCCAATAAAACAATTTATTTAAATATTTATTTAACTGTAATTTCGGTTATTGCATTTTTCCGCATCTTACAATACTTATGTCATTCTATTCTGTCACAAAATTCAGTATATTATCTCAACTGAACGTAATGTATCCATTTACGCTTGAGCAACGTTGGGATTTATTGGAAATTTATTTCCAAAACAAAAACAATTGGTAGGAAATTGCACGAAAACATCGTATAAAATTTGGTTGCAGAGTAGGACCGACAGTGCCCACTATACGCGAATTTATTGCTTAAGTTCGTGAAACTGGTTTCATTGCTGATGCGTACAGTGAATACACCCGAAAATATCGAAGCTGTGGCTGGGAGTATACGTGGTTCCATTAACATCAACTCGTCATGGTTCCTAAGTATTGAACATTTCATGCGCCAGTTTACATCGAATTTTGCGAAAAGATCTCGCTATCATGCCTTAAGAAGTTCAATTGGTTCAAATTGGCTTTGTTTTCGCTTCGCTAGATAGGCCAACGGATAAAGCTCATCTTCATCTTGGTGGGTAGGTTAATAAGAAAAATTGCCGTATTTGAGGATCAGAAAACCCACACATGGCCTTACAGAAGCGAATGCAACCATTACGAAGGACTGTTTCGTGCGGTTTGTGGATAAGGGAGGCATCATTGGCTCATATTTCTTTAAAAATGAGGACGGCGCAACCATTACAGTCAATGGAGACACCTACCGTACCATGATAATCGCATTTTTTTGTACCCGCTCTTCATGGTGTTGATGTGAACGATGTTTTGTCTCAACAGGATGCTGCAACTTGCCACATATCTCATACCACAATCGATTTATTGCATCAAACGTTTGATTCACGAACTTAAGAAATAAAATGAGGACAGTGCAACCATTGCGGTCAATGGAGACACCTATTGCACCATGATAAGCGATTTTTTTGTACCCGCTCTTCATGGTGTTGATGTGAACGATGTTTGGTCTCAACAGGATGGTGCAACTTGCCACCCATCTCATGCCACTATCGATTTATTGCGTCAAACGTTTGATGGCCGTTTATTTAGCCGAAATGGTGATGTCAATTGGCCGCCAAGAAGCTGATATTTAACACCGTTGGACTGGTTTCCATGGGGCGCTGTTAAAGAAAAGTGTTATGACGACAAATCAGAGACAATTGAGCATTTGAAGGCCACCATTTGTGGTGTCATTGCCGGGATGCGACCCCATTTACTCGAAAAAGTGCACGAAAATTGATACGATCGAAGGAGGTACTGTGAGGCCAGCCGCGTTAGCCATATATATGAAATAATATTTCATTACTAACCGGAACAATTGTACTTCACAACAAAAAAATAATTTTGGCAAAATTTCAAACCAATTTTGTTTGACTGCATTTTTAAATTTAAACTTTTAAATGGTCCACCCTTTATTTAAACAACGCCATCACTATGAATTGAATTTAGTTTATTGAATTTAAACTTGAATTATTTTACTCGTTAAAGCCTTGAAACAGTGTATAGGCTGTGTATGTGTGTGTGTTTAATTTACATAAAATTGTAAATAAAAATAAAATTTATTTTTAATCGGATTTAAAAAAAATGTTTTTCTTAAGAATTTCATTCTTTTTTCAATGCCCTTTTGTTCGGCCATTAAGCTTAATGCACCAAAAATATAGACCCCACTACCTATCCAAAATGGATTTGAATAAAAGATGGAAATCTTTTCCGTTTTTCCTTTTTTATTGTTCATTTCAATCAATATTGTTTTGTTTTGTTTTCTTTTCTTTTTTGCAATCAAATCATATAAAACATGTGTATATCAACACTTTTCAAATTATTTTAATGTTTATTGTTCTTCATTTCTAAAGATTTTCTTGTGTTATCAACACAAAAATACCTTTTTATGGTATTTCATGGCGTTTGTATTGTGTTCGATCAATAAAAAATTGATAAGCTTAACCGAATCCGAAAAGGAAACAATTTTAAATAAAATTTAATACAATCAATTTGAATTCCATTAGGAAAACGGATTGGTTTAACAAAAAATATAAATGCTCACCTGTTATTATGATAAACAAGTTTTAACGTACTCTTGTTGAGAACGCTTAAGATACGATAAGGCTTCATAAAGCAACACAAGCTGATTCATCTTTACATAGCCTATACATGTAAATACACATGCATACATACATACATACATACATAATTGGTCAATTACAACCCTTCAGTCATGTTTACGACCTAGCTTCTCACATCACTTATGTTGTGTGAGTAAATTTCATTTACAAATGGTGGATCAAAGTCGACTACGAACCACAGATTTTTGAGAAACTTTTTCATGGCAATTTTCGCAGTGTTCTTACCAGAAATCTGCTGAGAGGCAGTCGCAGAAGTAATACTTTTTTATATTTTGGTTTGTCACCTCGGCTTTGAACCGTAACCTCACGTCTAATAACTCACTGCCTACTAGACTACGTCTACTAATAAGTATGATCCAGCTTAACAATTAAATTGTAAAAAATCAATGCCCTGATAAAAGTAGGACTGAATAATTCATAGGCTAACACACAGATAGCGCTACAAATATTAAATCCATATGATTACCAATCACAGTACAAGCAGGGGAAAACTTCCTAAATAGAAGAATATTCTAATCCTGGGTTAGAAAACATCACAGAAAATGAAGTTAAAGTATCTGGGAATATCACTGCGTAGTACATTGACGCAGAGTGCTCATACAGAAAGTATGTTAGGAAATCTTGGCAAAGTACCCCAGGAAACGATGCAGAGGCAAAAGGTTTTTAGTGTAACAGGGACAATGAGGACCTGTTTTACAGCATTGCTGGAAGCTGAATTGAATTTAAATTCATCGCACAGGGAAAAACAAGACTTTCAAGGTTAAGGTTGGGATAATGGAAGACAAGTTTTAAACAAAATTTATTCATGACCTAATTAAGCGAATGGCTGCTAGCTTCCTCTTTAACGTTACCCTGGACAGAACCAGTCGACTCTATAATTTTAGCATGTGATTAGCAACGAGCCTTGCTAACATAATTGAGTGCAGCATTGAAACTACAGTACAGATGAGTTAAGAACAGAAGCCGGTGTTTATGGACTCAGAAAGAAATATTTCGTACCCAACGTATGATGTGCGTAATTCAACTTGGATAGAACATGCAAATGACAGGACATATCAATATTACCTGCAAGTTTTGTCGCCATTCTAACACTAGGTTAAATAGAAATTAATAAGGCACAGTCTATGGAAGCTGAACTATGTGCGCACTATAAATAAGGTGACCTCTTTTGTGTCCCAGGTGATGCTGGAATTCGCTGCAATGAGCAGGCAGATGAGTTTGTGGGGAGAGTTTCCAAAAAATCTGTCATGTGGGTCTGCCACTCATATATAAAATTAATACCCACAACATTAGTGGTGTTTGAGTGTGGTGGGTCGTAATCCTCACTTAAGTCGGGACGTTATAGAGCGGCTAAAATTCTACTCACACCAAATGAGTTTTAGGCAATCAAACTCTTTATTGAGAAATTATAATAGGAAGTGGTTTGATTTATCCATCAAGCTATCCATAAATAACTGGAGGATAATAACCTGTCTTTTGATAGGATACGGTAAACTCAAAGTATACCTGTAAAGGATTTGGATCGTATCGGACACATTATGTCAGCTCTGTGATGATGAGAATAAATTATTGGAAGACTTTCTTGGAACCTATGAGGCGCTAATTGAGAAATGTCTGGGAGCATATTAGGTGTTGTTGACACAGTGCTGCATATTGAAGTTTGTTAGCATTGTGGCAGTAGCTCCAAGCCAAGACATTGTAGGGATACCAAGTAGTTTGAGGGAAATAGATTCAGTACTATTGATAACTCTTTACTATAATAATAATACTGTGAACTGGCAGAAACGTGAACTAATTTGTGTGGGTGGAGTGTTCATGTTTTCGATATTTTTCTCATTGGCCTCTGGTAAACGTAGGCAAAACAAAGAGGTGTAAGTTTTATGTTTCATTTATATATTAAATAACATTATTGGGGTGATTACATACCTGTTAAGTAATGATTAATAATCGTAATGATTAGTAATTTGATTACTTTTTTTTGAATGGTGAAATAATGATTACAATTACGATTATTTTTGGTTAAAATAGTTAATAATTGATTACGATTACAAAATAATCAAAAAATAATCAGGATTACTGGTGATTAGTATAATAATCAAAAGGAATCAAAAGTAATCCAAAAGTAATCAATTTATTTTCAACAATTACTTCGAACTCTTTTTGAATATTTGAAAATAATCAATAAGAATTATTTAAAACAATTTGATTCTTTTTTAAACTTCTTTTGATTCTTTTTGATTATTAGACTAATCGTCAGTAATCCTGATTATTTTTTGATTCTTCGGTAATCGTAATCAATTAAAAAATTGTTCATAGAATTATATAATCATTACGATTCTTTTTAAAAAGTAATGTAATTGATTACTAATCGTAATCGAAATTTAACAGGTATGGGTGATTATAAATAAAAAAATTCTTGAAAATTTAAATTCAAATTTAAGGGATTTCAACTTTTGTTCACTTTTTATAATAGACACTTAACGCAGAAGTGTTCATGTTTCAGGAATATTCACTTTCCTGGATATTCACGATTTCCCAAGTTCTCTATAATTCCATAAAGTAATTATCGTTGACTGAAGTTAATCGAACTGAAGCGCTAAAGATATCAAAGGAAAGTGTTGAACATATCGGGCATCACTATATGGATATCAAAAGCTCTATTCAAAATAGGTAGCCCCCGAGTTGGCCATCGACCAAAAACAACAGCAAGTTAATGATTCTGAGCAGTTTTTGAAACTGTTCTACAATAAAAAAATTCGAAGTTATGTGTCGAAATGTAACAATGACCCCAGGTTAGTCATTTTCAACAAAATAAAATATGAAAACATATATCCGGGGAAGTCGCCGTGGTCTAGTAGGTAGTGTGTTGGCTTATTAGACGTAAAGCCAGGGTTCGAGCCCCAGGCCAGACATCAAGACAAAATACAAAAAGTATTTCTTCGGCGACTTCCTCTCAGCAGTCTTCTGGCAAAAACTCTGACAGTAAATAAAAATTGCCATGAAAAGTATCTCAAAAATCTGTCGTTCGGAGTCGACTTTAAACTGTAGGTCCTGCCACTCATGTATAAAATTAACATACACAACATAAGTGGTGTGAAAAACTATGTCGTAAACATGACTGAAGGGTTGTAATGACCAATTATGTATATATCCGACGACTTCCTCTCAACAGATTCCTTCACCGACTTCCGCAGATCCCCGAATCAAATACCCGTCTCCTCCATTCGAGCCAGCCCAGCTGCTGGATATTAATACGCTGCACAACGTCTATGTCGTTGAGGAGCTCATACAGCTCACTGTTTGATCGGATGCGGAAATCATCGCCAACTCGCACTGGACCGAAGATCTTACGTAGAACTTTTCTCTCGAATACTTTCAAGGCGGCTGCATCAGTACTTAATAGGTTCAATGCCTCTGCGCCATAAAGAAGCATGGGTAGCATGAGCATCTTGTAGAGTATTAGTTTTGTCGTATGAGAGAGGTCTCTGCTCCTCAATTGCCTATTGAGACCATAGTAGCACCTGTTGGCAAGAGTTAGCCTGCGCTTGATCTCCAGACTGACATTATTTTTGGTGGGTAATGGCGGAGACAAGATAAATAAATTCCGTGGCTATATCAAAAGTATAGTTATCGGCCGTAATCTGAGAATCAATACGCCGCACGTCTCTACTTGTCGATAACATATACCTTGTCTTGCCTTTATTTACTGCCGGAGCCATCTTAGTAGACTCCCGTTCAATAGCACTAAAGGCAGCAGTAACAGACTAAAGGATTGTAATGACAAATTATGTGTGTATGGAAGTGACAATAAATGAAACATGCCTGCATCATTTCACACCACAGTCAAAAGGATTGTTAACTGAGTGGACTGAACGTGGTGATGTAACAATTGGCGAACAATGTTATGGAATCAGTTATTTGGGAAGCATATGAAAAGGCACAAACTATCTACTGTGACTATCGCATTAAATTAATAGAGCGTTGAAGCTTATATTAGCCGTTTGGCTTTCATATTAAGGTTTCCCATAATAAAAGTATTCTGGTTATTGTTATTATTATTTTCATTTCTATTGTAACCGACATTGTATTGTCTTTCTATTTTCATTGAAAAAGTTTTTGTTTTTTTATTAAACAATTGACCACTTTATAGAAAAAGTATCAAAAATAAACGAATTTGATTATTATTTTATGCACGATTAACTAAAATGTATCGGCGATACATTCTTTTCTTTTAAAAACGATTCATTTTGTTACAAAAAAAGGCAAGAAATCGATAAGAATTTATGCATTTTTTAACTGTTCCTTTCTATACATGCATACCCGCATTAACTAGACCCTTTTCTTTAAATGATTGCTTGAATAATTTGAAATCTGATCAATTTTGCAATATTTGCTCTTTTAAAGAAATGTTTCTACTTTCCTTGAGGGCACAAAAAATGTTATATCAGGAATTGTTTCATCGCAGCAGTACACATCAAAGTAAACTATAAGACGAGGAGGAAAACTCTTTTAAAGCATTTGATATTAAAAATTTTTCTAGTTGGGTAATGGAAACAATTTAGTTTGCTTATATGAAAATAATAACAAAAACCTAGAGTGCTGGACTATCTTCAGTAATATATAGGGTGGGTCATTTAAAAGTTTAAATTTAAAAATGCAATACAACAAAAATGATTTGAAATTTTTTTAAAATTATTTTTCTTTTGCTGTGAAGTACAATTGTTCCGGCTAGCAATGGAATATTATTTCATTCATATGGATACCGCGGCTTGTCTCACAGCACCTCGTTCGATCGGACCAATTTTCGTGCACTTTTTTGGGGTCATATCTCGGCAATGGCATCACGAATATTATTTTGTCGGCATAACACTTTCCGTTAACGACGCCCCACAGAAAATAGTCCAACGATGTTAAATTTCAGCTTCTTGGCGGCCAATTAACATCACCATTTGGCCTAATTAAACGGCCAAGGCGTCGCCGTAGTCTAGTTGGTAGCGTGTTGGCTTATTAGACGAGCCCCAGGCCAGACATTAAGACAAAATACAAAAAATATTTTTTCGGCGACTTCTTCTCAGCAGATTTCTGGCAAAAACTCTGAGAGTAAATAAAATTGCCATGAAAAGTTTCTCAAAAATCTGTCGTTCGGAGTCGACTTAAAACTGTAGGTCCCACCACTCATGTATAAAATTAACACACGCAACATAAGTGGTGTGAGAAACTAAGACGTTGTACAATGGGTCAGTTCGACCTCCGGGTACTATACTTGTCTTAATTCACAAGTACACGTCCTCTGACCTGACCATCGAGTGTATGGGGTCGTATCTCGGCAATGGCATCACAAATGTTGGCCTTTATATGCTCAATTGTCTCTTATATGTCGGCATAACACTTTCCTTTAACTTCGCCCAACAGAAAGTAGTCCAACGGTGTTAAATCTCAGCTTCTTAGCGGCCCATTGACATCACCATTTTGCCTAATTAAACGGTCATCAAACGTTTGATGCAATAAATCGATTGTAGCTTGAGATGTGTGGCAAGTTGCACCATCCTGTTGAAATCAAACATCGTTCATCTCAATACCATGCAGAGCGGCTACAAAAAATCGTTTAGCATGGTGCGATAAGTGTCTCCATTGACCGCAATGGTTGCACTGTCTTCATTTTCATACAAATATGGGCCAATGATGCCTCCACAATCAACATACCGCACCAAATAGTTACTCGTAATGGGAGCATTCGCATCTGTAAGAGCACGTGTGGGTTTTCTGAGCCTCAAATACGCCAATTTTTCTTATTAATCTACCCACTGATATGAAAATCAGATGAAAATAAGCTTCATTCGAAAAGATGATTTTTTTTTGGCAAAATCGACATCATCGTGCAGTTTACGTTGATCCATCTAGAGAAGCCGAAGGTCATGCGGCTTTAACACTTGAACCAATTGAACTTTGAGCTCCAAATACGGCAATTATGCATATTAACGTACCCACCAAGATGAAAATAAGCTTCATTCGAAAAGATGATTTTTTTTTGGCAAAGTCGACACCATTGTTCGTCGTTTCTCCTTGGCCCATCTAGAGGAGCAAAAACGATGCGGATGATCATGCGGCTTCAATTCTTGAACCGTTTGAACTTTGTAAGGCATCATACTGAGATATTTTCGCAAATTTCGTTGTAAACTGGTGTGTGGAATGTTCAATTCTTGAGAATAATGACGATTTGATGTTGACAGATTCTCACGCACACTTTCAGCCACAGCTTTGATATTTTTTGGGTGTGTGCACTCTAAGAGCATGCTCACGTCTTGTCGCATCAATAATAAAACCAGAGTCACGAACTTTAACAAGAAACTTGCGTTGTTCCTTCCCTGCTCGCTGTAGGTACAGCGTTAGTCGGGTCTTGCCATAAATTCAGGGTGATAACTTTTCTCATTGAGTTACCTCCCACAGTAACTTTCCATGCTCATTCCTATGCCGTTTCGTAAGGCTTACTTATATTCATCAGTCCTTTTAATTTTAACAACAAACCTTTGTACTGCAAGATGTTACGTACATATGTACATAATTCTTCATTAAAACCCTTCAGTCAGAATTAAAACATAGCTTCTCACACCACTCATGCTGTGTGTGTTGATTTTATACACGAGTGGTGGGACCTACAGTATAAAGTCGACTCCGAACGACAGATTTTTGAGAAATTTTTCATGGCAATTTTTATTTACTTTCAGAGAGAAATCTACTGCTAGAAGGTCGCCAAAGAAATATTTTTAATATTTGGTTTTGTTGGAAATGTCCGACCTGGGGTTCGAACCGTAGCCTTACATCTAATAAGCCAAAACACACTGCCTAGCAGACTACGATGATTTACAATATTCTGATGCATTGCCGTATATTCCCATGAAATCGAGAGCATTCCCTGATATTGAGTTTTTCGCATGAGGGCCGCGTACCCTATCGAACTTTGCCTTAGATAGCGATATTGTTTTGCTAGGTATTGTGCTTTGCGCTCTCTATGTCTCTTGTCTGTGCCAAATACCTCTTCCCAATCGACAGCAAAGTTCTGGCCTTATCAGCAGACTGGAAGCCTTCCTCTCCGTAAGTTTATCTGTTTTCTTATTGCAGTATCTTATATATAAAAATGAATGTGTGTTTATTTGTTTGTGGGTTTGTTTGAAGTCTATAGACGGCTAAACGGCTGAACCGTTTTTCTTGAGACTGGAAAATCTTCGAGTATATGCCATGGAGACCCATTCGCTTGAACCAATTGAACAACGAGAAGTGTAATTAGCAACTGATCGAATGCGCACTACTCAGGCCCGTTCATCTGAATCATCAGGACTACGGGAAACAAAATCAATAAAATGATTCAAAATTAATTGGACAATTGTGTAATGTCTTTCCTTCAAATTAAATTTTATTTGGTGGCGCAGCAACACGTGCAGGGTACAGCTAGTATTCCCACAAAATCGGGAGCTTTCCCTAACATTCTCACACTATTTTTGAGTTTTTCGCATGAGGGCCGAGTACCATGTCGAACTTTGCCTGAAATTGCCAAACTAATTTTAAGTTTTTTCTCATGAGAGCCGAGTACTTAGATATTGATATTGTATTGCTGTGTCTTGTGTTTTGTGCTCTCTATGTTGAGTACATCTACTACAATAGTATTCATAAGTTTCCTCATTGGCTCGTAATATTCCATTTTGGTATTCAAAATTCTACCTCTCATCCTAATGTCTGTACTCAACTGTACTTGTATACATCGTATACTCTTTTAAAAGAGTATGTAGCCTTCGATTAGAGGTTGTAACTTATCAGTTATGGTTACTAATCACACCAAATTCCTCCAACTTAAACAATTAATTTAAAAAAATAAAACAAAATTTAATAGAAATTAAAAAATAGAAGTTTATTACTAGAGCAAGGCAAAAAGTTTTAATTGCGGCCTTTAACTATAAAGAAACGTCCTATTAACACGCAAAGTGTGAAACCACAACATTAAACTTCTTTTTTTTTTACTAAACAAACTCCATTGCTATTTGTGTCATAATTCTAGGTTCTGAAAACGATTTAAAAAAGTTTAATTTTTTTAATTTTTTTTATTTACATTTACTTCCGTGCTATGTTTATAAATGTGACACCATGTTGTGATAACAGTAAACACCGCCATCATCCAGTACATGTACAATTTGGCTGCTACATCAGTGTTGCAAAACTGAAACTTTTAAAGAAGTACTGAATTATAACTGAAAAAGTACTTTTTGAATTTACAGTACTATTTATAGTACTTTTGTAAAAGATACATACATACCACAGATCAGCAATGAATCACTTTTTCGGTACTCATAAGTACTCATGAAATTTTAAGTATGAATGAGTCAACAGTATTGAAATTCAACTACTCTGATTCATTCGTACTCAGTACAACATTCATTTATAAGTACAAGTTGCAATGAGTATGAGTACAACGTTGACATCAAACTCATAACATTCGAACTATGTTTGATTCATACGCCTACTCATTCAGATTCATAAATTTAGAAAAATACTTATTAATGATTCGAGTAACTAGAAATATTCGTCAGAATTTTCAGACTTAGTTGTTGTTGCGTTTACAAAAAAGACAAAATACAAAAATAGTAAGCAAAGCAAACACTCAACCTCTTTGTGAGTATTGTAGTGTTCGTACGCGAATCATACTTATTTTCTGATTCGTGTATACGAGAGTCATGGAGAGTCGAAATTAATAACATCACGCGTATTGTTAAGTATGAGTACCATGAGTATTTCAAACTTTGAATACGCGTAGTTTGTGTATGACATTAAAATAAGTATGAATGCGTATAAGTATCAGAAATTATAAGTATGATTCGAATCTACTCATGGTTTTGAATACTCTTTGCTGACCTCTGATACATACTACATAATTCGTCATTATAACCCTTCAATCAAAATTACGACCTAACGAATAATAGTACATGAGTGTCGACTCCGAATGACAGATTTTTTAGAAACTTCATCGTGGCAATTTCGTTTTGATGGAGATGTCTGCCATTGGGATTGAATCGTGGGCCCTCACGTCCAGTAAGCCAGCACTAGATCATTTATTTATATTTAATACACATATAGAACAAAAACAAAGTCGCCGTAGTCTAGTAGGTAGTGTGTTGGCTTATTAGACGTAAAGCCAGGGTTCGAACCCCAGGCCAGACATCAAATCAAAATACAAAACGTATTTCTTCGGCGACTTCCTCTCAGCAGATTTCTGGCAAAAACTCTGAGGGTAAATAAAATTGCCATGAAAAGTTTCTCAAAAATCTGTCGTTCGGAGTCGACTTTAAACTGTAGGTCCCACCACTCATGTATAAAATTAACACACGCAACATAAGTGGTGTAAGAAACTAGGTCGTAATCCTGACTGAAGGGTTGTAATGACCAATTATGTATGTATGTATGGAACAAAAACAGCTGCTTCGGAACGTAACAAAACGTAAAAGTCGCATCGATCGAACGTAATGTAACATACGTTCGTTTGAACAGCAATGAAAATGCTTACCGTCATGACATTATACTATGTTCAGATACGCACTTTTATTGAGTACAATATTCGGTTTATTGTGTACAATACTTTAAGTGTTCAGACATAATAATATACGCAGTTCAGCTGCTTATTCAATATTCATTTGACAGCTGGTAAATAAAACAGCTGGTTGTTTCAACAACATCGGTTTTATTTTGTTTTTGTTTTTCGTTGCTGCCATTTAAATTATCAGATATCAACAGAAAATGTTCGGATAATTGTAATATGTTGAATAAACACACTTACGACAGTGCTGCATTTTAAGTTTTACTCAATATTATAACAATTTGCGTATTTATTGCGCAATTTTTAATTGAAACTTTATATGAAATATTGAGCTCAATAATGTCGTTTATTGCGATTTACGCAATAAAGGTGCATATCTGAACACCTTATTACGGTTTGGCAAGCGATTTCATTGCTTTTCGTATTCTAAAAACGAAGGTACGTTCCGTGGACGTTTGGCCAAACGGGACTAAAGCCTAAAGTATACTTTAGCATTGAGTTGAACGTGCATTAATAGTTGAAAAGCGCAAGACATGAAATATGTCTGTAATAATAAAAAAGTACTGAAAGCGTAGCGGGGGTACTAATTTTGAAATGAAAAAGTACTGAAAAAAGTACAAAAGTATTGAATTTTTCAACACTGTGCTACATTCTATTTATTTCTACCACAACATGTTGCAAAGTGTCATAATGTTATTGAGAAGAAAAACCCTTCTAAGGAAAAAAACTTTACAAAACATTAGACTAGAGGGGGTTGAAGTGGGCCCAACAATATCTGCTGGTGCTCAATTGAAACAGAAAATATGAAAAAAATTTAAAAAAAAAAAATAAAATGAAAATCAATATACTAAGTCTACAGCAAAGCATTTCAAATGTTTTCTAATTATTTCCAAGTTTAAAGGATTTAAAGGATCTTTGCGAACACAACAATACAAATAAAACTTCCTTTAAGGTTATTGCATGGCAAAAGAAAATCTTATTAGAAAATGTTGTAGAAAAGTTTTTCCTTAAGGAAATATTTCCTTTACCCATCTGTTAAATTGATTTGATTATGGATTAAATAATCCTTGAAGTTACGTTTAACGGTTTGCTTGTTTTGTTCAAGCTTATGTGTGAATTGAATTTTAAAATTAGAATGAAAAATTTTATAAAAAGAAAAAAGGCTTGCAGGCCTGCCCATATCTCGTTTTTAATTCGCAGAAAATATTATTTTTGAATGGAATTAATAGAAATTGCCATAGTCTAGTAGCTAGTGTGTTGTCGTATTAGACACGGAACTACGGTTACAACCTCAAGTCAGACATCCGGAATGAATAAAATATGAAAAAATATTTCTTCAGCGACTTCTGCTTTGCAGTCTTCTAGCTAAAACTCTGAACTTTAATACTCTTTCATTGTTTTTATTTAATTCAAATATACTGTCGGGTGGGCCATCTGAAGCACCGGTTATTTCGAATCTGATAATACTTACTTACTGTTCTGTTACAAAATTCAGTAAATTATCTCCACTGAACGTAATGAATCGATTTACGCTTGAGCAATGTTGGGATTTATTGGAAATTTATTTTCAAAACAAAGAAAATTTTTCGGATATTGCACGAAAATGTCGCAGAGAAGGATCAACAATGCCCAGTATATTGCTAAAGCTTGTAAACACCCTAAAATATCGAAACTGTGGCCGACAGTGTGCGTGAGAATATATCAACATCAACTCGTCATCGTTCTCAAGCATTGAACATTTCACGCACCAGTTTACGTCGAATTTTTCGAAAAGATTTCGGTATGACACCTTAATCAGTTCAATTGGTTCAAGAGTTGAAGCCTCACGACCACCCGCTTCGTTTTCGTTTCGCTAGATGGGTAAATGAGGAACTGCACGATGATGTGGACTTTGCGAAAAAATATCATCTTTTCGAATGAAGCTTATTTTCATCTTGGTGGGTACGTTAATAAACAAAATTGCCGTAGTTGAGGCTCAGAAAACCCACACGTGGTCTTACAGAAGCGAACGCACCCATTACGAGAGACTGTTTGCTGTCACTTGTGGATTGTGGATGCATCACTGACCCATTTGTTAAATTCTTATGATTATGGATTAAATAATCCTTGAAGTTACGTTACAGTCGCCGTAGTCTAGTAGGTATTGCGTTGGCTTATTCGACGTAAAGCCAGGGTTCGAGCCCCAGGCCAGACATCAAAACGAAAATACGAAAAAATATTTCTTCAGCGACTTCCTATCACCAAATTTCTGGCAAAAACTTTTAGAGTAAAATAAAATTGCCATGAAAAGTGTCTCAAAAATCTGTCGTTCGGAGTCGACTTTAAACTGTAGGTCCCGCCACTCATGTATAAAATTAACGCACACAACATAAGTGGTGTGAGAAGCTACGTCATAATCCTGACTAAAGGGTTGTAATGACCAATTAAGTATGTATGTAATCAACTAAATACGTACGTATGTCCACAATCGAGAGAATTGTGTATAAATATTAGCAAAACTGGTGATGTGCTTGCTAGCTTAGTTCGTTCTGTGGAAAACATTGCTGTTGTATCGTAACAGACGGGTTGTCAAGGTCAACTCGTCGTCGTGATTATCTCACGAATATCACTGATGCGAAGTTTGAATAAATATTTCAATTTACACGCCTTTAAGGTTCAATTGGCTTAAGCATCGTCAATACGGTGAAATGTTGGTTGAACAGACAGAAGTGAATGGTGATTTCGCAAAGAAATTCATCTTCAGCGAGGAGACACAGTTGCACGCTTACAAAATTTAATTGTCGTAGTAGCTGAGGCCTACAGACCATTTCAAGTGCTGTCAATACGCGGAATGGTTGATTGAACAGATAGAAGTGAATGACGACTTTAAAAAGAAAATTATCTTCAGCGTCGAGACATACTTTCACCTCCGTGGACTCGTAAACAAGCAGATTTGCTGCATTTTAAACAAACGAGAGTCCACGAGTGATACAATCACAGACGATACAATCACAGACGGTGACTGTTTAGTGCGGTTTACGGGTTGGTGGTGTCATGGGTTACCTAAGTCTTCGGAGAGGAAGTTGGTCAAGTAATTACCGTGAATGGTATTTGCTACCGCAGGATGATAATGTCCAGAAAATGAGGCCAGAAAATGAGGATACGGAACCGAACGATATGTGGTAACGAGAGCAAGTGCCAATTGACTTACTTACATGACCATGAGGTAAATGTATGCCATCGAAACTATGGCGAGCATTTAGTCGAATTTGGATTATTTTCTAAAAACTTTTTTTTTTATCTTCTTATATATAAAAATGAATGTGTGTTTATTTGTTTGTGGGTTTGTTTGAAGTCTATAGACTGCTAAACAGCTTGACCGATTTTCTTGAAATTTTCACATTATCTTCCTGTATGTCTGGAAGGACTTATAGGCTACTTTTTATGTAGAAATTGGCAAATAAAATAAAATAAAATAAATAAAAAAAGTATGAGTGTTATTGTCTCACAAAATATTACGTATACGTCACCCGTCAGCGCTATGTAATCTTCTTCTTCTTATATATAAAAATGAATGTGTCTTTATTTGTTTGTGGGTTTGTTTGTTTGTTTGAAGTTTATAGACGACTAAACGTCTGCACGGATTTTCTTGAAATTTTAACAGTACCTGCCTGAATGTCTCGACGGAACTATAGGCTACTTTTTATTTTAAAATTTCATGTGGCGCCCACATACCCATATAAAAATGAATGTTTGTTTGTATGTACCTTATAGAATCGTAAACTGTGCATGCGATCATGTTATGATCTTTAGCAAATTTGTTGCACATGAGCCGGGGAAGGTTTTTCTAAGTTTGTATGACTAATTTACGGCAGGTGGTGCCACTGAAAATTACTTAAAATGAATTAAATCGTAAACTGTGCCTTCTTTAACAAAGTTGTTGCGCATGAGTTGACGGAGGTTGGTGCGATTAATTTCCGATTAATGGCGTCCCTGAACATTATTCAAAATGGGTGACAAGCAATTGGTCGACCTACACCTCAAGCACGGAAGAAAAAAGAATCACGAGCCTCAGAATCAGACAAGCATTGAGACTGGAAAATCTTCAAGTAAATGCCGCTGAGACCCGTTCGGTTGAACCACTTGAACACTGAGAAGTGAGATTAGAAACTGATCGAATGCGTAGTACTCAGGCCCTGAATCATCAGGACAACGGGAAACAAAATCAATAAAATGATTCAAAATTAATTGGACATTTGTGTAATGTATTTCGTTCAAATTTATTTTAGTTGGTGGCGCAGTAACACACGCAGGGTACAGCTAGTTTAAAACAAAACAACATAGTCTAGTAGGTAGTGTGTTGGCTTATTAGGCGAAAGGCATCGGTTCAAACCACAGGTCAGACATCAAAACGAAAAATATTCGGCGACTTCCTCTCAGCAGATTTCTGGCGAAAACTCTGAGAGTAAATAAAAATGCTATGCAAAGTTTCTCCGAACATCTGTAGTTCACGCCACTCATGTATAAAAAAACTGACGCACACAACATAAGGGGTGTGAGAAACTAGGTCGTAATCCTGACTGATGCCTTGTAATGACCAGTTATGTATGTGTTTATTTATAATTAACATCAGGCATTTTGGTGTGACCATCCTTTATAAACAAATAAATCTCATAACATCTTATCTTAACTGTTTTGTTAAACACTTTTAATATGGGCACCTCCCACTAACTTATCAAACATGTACAAAACTTTATTTAATCAAAAACTAAAGCAAAAACAGTCATTGTTTAGGAAAAAAAGGAACGAAATTAACATTTTTAATAACAACTTTAGCCACGTAGATTTCATTTATTACTCCACCCACTTGCAAACAACACACAAAGTATGTGTACCTCGTAGAGAAGTTCATTATGAAGGGTCCTTATAAATTAGAAATAAAGTTTAAAAAAAAAGGATTTTTATTCGCTTAACTTTAAATTTATTTCAACATTTCATGCCTTCATGCCTACAATACATTGCATGTTACGATGTAATTAGTTTTGTATGAAATCTTGTTGCTAAAATGTTTTGCAAAAGAATTTACTATACGAGAAAATAAATTAAAATTCTTTAAACGCTAAAATGAAATCAAAATTACAATCACCCCCCTCCCCGTCCATCCCCACCTACTGTTTTTCTATTTGTTTTTGTTATTATAGAAGCATTTTGTGTACAACCTTGTTTGTGCGTTTAATGAAAAGTTAAACAATCATTAATGCACTTGAACATGTTCCTTTACACACACACACACTCACTATGGAGTTAAAGGCCACCACCGTAACCCACAAATAAAAATAAAAGTTATTCCATGACTGTGAAATACATGCTAATGAACAGTGATTTAGTGTTTGAAAAGTGTGGTACAACGCGCGAAATCTTGTTTACAAGTACAGTGACTAGGTTTATCTATACTACGTAGAAAGGGGCATGTTAGGTTTGTATAAAGGGTGTATAATTGATCCATGAATCCTATGTATCCCTAACGAATCACGGAGCTTTTCACTTTGGAATTTTCATTTACATTCTTACTTACTTAGTCGGCCATTAATAACCAAATTTCGGCCTGCCGTAACATATCTTTCCAGGCGCCTCTGCTTCTTGCTCACCTACGCCAGTTGGTCACACCAATCGATGGCAGGGCTTTCTCGATTTGGTCCTTCCAACCCAAACAAGGTCGTCCTCTTCGCCGACTTCCGCAAATCCCCGCATCAAATATCCGTCTCGCCGGAGCATCCTTCACCATTCGAACGACATGGCCGAGCAGCGCAGCCGCTGGATGTTAATATGCTGCATAAGGTCTATGACGTTGAGGAGCTTATACAGATCACTGTTGGATCGAATGCGGAAATCACCGGCAAATCGCACTGGACCGAAGATCTTACGTAGGACTTTTCTCTCGAATACTCTCAAGGCGGCTGCATCAGTGCTTAATACGCTCCGTGCCTCTATGCCATAAAGAAGCATGGGGAGCATGAGCGTCTTGTAGAGTATTAGTTTTGTGATACGAGAGAGGTCTCTGCTACTCAATTGCCTATTGAGACCATAGTATCACCTGTTGGCAAGAGTGATCCTGCGCTTGATCTCTAGACTTACATTATTTTTGGTGGTAACGGCGAAGCCAAGATAAATAAATTCCTTGACTGTTTCAAACGTATAGTTATCGGCCATAATCTGAGATCCAATACGCCGCACGCCTCTACTTGTCGTTAACATATACTTTGTTTTGCCCTCATTTACGGCCCGACCCATCTTAGTAGACTACCGTTCAGTAGCCTTAAAAGCAGCAGTAACATCTCGCTTGGTATGCTCTATGATGTCAATGTCATCAGATTACGCAAGCAACTGGATGCTTTTTTGAAAAATAGTGTCATTGCGATTCACTCCCTTCTTCCGCAAAACGCTTTCCATGACGAAGCTGAAGAGATCGCATGATAAGGGGGCGCCTTGTCTGAAAACTCGCACGGTACCAAAAGGTTCGAAGAGGTCCTTTCCTACCTTGACGGAGCTGCTCGACTTGCTCAACGTCATTCTGCATAGCCTTATCAGCTTCAATTTCATTTATATTGTATTTGTTATTTTAACTTTAGTAAGCATGGGAACAATCGATATCGATTACTATGGTTTGACAACAGGGAATATCAAATTGTGTTCACATATTTTTTTTGGGGTGTAGACTGCTAGGTAGGTTGGAGTGTTACCTTTGATTACCAAAGCTCACTTAAGCACGCATAACGGCCCGTTGTAACGCCACAGGCTAGTAAATAGTGTGCGGGCTTTCTTGATGACAGTTTGTGACCTCAAACCTCAGAGCTGACATTTCACAAAAAAAACGAGATTTCTTTAGGCGACCTGCTCTGGAAAAAGTCTTTAGAATTCTGTGTCGAAGTTAAACAACAAGGGTGGTGTGAGAAGCTAGGCTGTAATCCTGACAAAAGCGTTGTAGTTTGGCAAATCATCATAAATTGTTTAACGCCAGAACAGCAAATCCAAATTGCGGAAAATAAATCTGTTCACAAAGCTTCCCATTTTAAGGTCAATATAATCGGTTTTAAAGTTGCCGTAGTCGAGTAAGTACTGTGTTGGTTGAGATAATTCGAATGAAACAAAATGTGAAAGAAAAATTTTCTTTCGCCGACTTTCTCTCAGCAGTCTTCTGAGCAAAAATCTAACATTAAATAAAATTGCCTTGAAAAGGTTTTTAAATCCGTCGTTCAGAGTTGACGTTAAACTAACTGTAGGACATGCGAGTCAGTGATAAAACTAACATAGGTAACATGAGGGGTGTGAAAACCTAGGTCCTTATCCTGACTAGAATCACTACTAGCCTCTGTACTACTACTAGCCTGTAAATAAGCTTAAGTAGACTACTGAGCAAACAATTCTTGAACTTATTGACGGTTTTAATATTTATTTGACAAGACAAGCTTTTAAACGGCCAGAAATTGTTTGCGGTGCACCATTTAACATTTCAATTCTTCAAACTTTTTTGGTGGTCTTCAACGTTCTTCGTTCCCGCATTAAAGACGTTGTCACTGAAATGTCGAAACCATTTTCTGTATGTTGGTTCTGTTAGATTGGGATCACCATGTGTCTCGCCTCGCATTCGATGCGATTCTCCAGGATGTTTGTTCAAATAAAAACAAATAATTAATGCTTTCGGTAAAAGCATTATTTTCTGGTAAAAAATACTACATTTTTTACACGATGAAAAAATATGATGTTTGTTCACTGATTTCATGTATGTCATCCTCAACACAAAATTAAAAAAAAAACAGTTAAGGGTCATTCCAGTAAATGTTCCCGATAGAGACATAGTCTAGTAGGTAGTAAAAATTAAGACTCGTTCATAAGAAACGACACCCAATTCATACAAGAACATTTGTAGGGTACACATCTAAAAAGGACACCGATATTGCCTATTCCGTCATATAATTATAGCTCCTGGTTGGCATCTCTCAACCGTCCCGAAAGTCTTATGAAATTATGAATTTTTCTCAAATCGCCTTTGGCTACACATATCTCGTCACTTAATTCTGGGTGTCTAAATATTCTCCTTCTCAGGTTCCCAAGCGCCGGGCAATGACAGAGAAGGTGTTTTATGCTTTTCACTTCTTCCTCGTCATTGCAGCTTTTGCAGACGTCGTTCTGAGGTATTCCCAGTTTTCTAATGTAAACATCCAGAGGCCGGTATTCCGTTATCACTGCTATGAGGTTCCTTAGATGGAATCTTGATAAATTCAATACAAATTCTATTCTACAAGTATCCTTGTCAGGTCAGATCTGTCTGTTGTCTTTACAAGTGGGCTCATACTCCTAAGTTACCTTTGTCAATGAATGGAGTTTTTGTGAAACCATTAGTTTGCCTACATCTATATTGCAGGGGCGTCGCGGCTGGGATTGTCAGGCGTCACTGGGCGACTGGACAATGGCGTAAATCAGATACTGGTCACTCAGGTATCCTGGAGATATTTGGAGCTGTCAGGGACATTGATTATATGATATCGCGATATGACTTCTCAATGAAATTCATGACGCCCATCCCGGACAAATAGGTCTGGAGGTATGGTGCTGTGCACCTAGTCAAGGACTCCGTTCAAATCTTCACTGATGGATCCAGGCTGGGAGGAACCGTTGGTAGCGGAATTTAATCGGAGTCAATCGGTATAGCCGAATCTATAAGGCTATCGGATTACCGCAGCGTTTTCCAGGCGGAAGTGTTGGCAATACAGGCTGCGGTTACCATTATTATACTCTTCGATAGCTAGGCGGCTATAAGGGCTCTGGGCTCCAATGTGATGAACTCCAGGACGGTCTACAGCTGTGGAAAACATTTAAACAGGATGGCAGAGAGGTATAATGTACACATCATTTGAGTTCCTGGAGACAATGATATCCCGGGCAACTGCAGAGCGAATGAACTGGCCAGACACAGCACGAATTCTTGAATATTGAAGTCCCTTTGGGCACCTGCAAGCTCATGACTGACAACGAGATCACGGACTCTGTCAACCGCAAGTTGGGCATTCGGATAAGGGCATAATGGCACACATAATTTGGCCGAGCCTGGATGGAGCGCGCGCTGCAAGGCTTCTTAAGCTTCAAAGAAGCATGCTCAGTACGGTTATTGGAGTCGTGAAGGGGCCTTACATTATGGGTGTCTAAGCGGGGCACATTGGTTTGGGACACCTCGCAAATAACTTCTGTAGAAGCTGCAGGGATGGGAAGGAAGAAGAAACTGTTCTTCATCTACTGGGAACATGCCTGGCACTATGTCAAAGTAGAAAGACCTACTACATCGATGATCTAGGTGATTTGTCGTATATTGACGTCGGCATTTTAAGTGCGCCGTAGTCTAATAGGTAGTGTATCGGCTTATTAGACGTAAAGCCCGGGTTCGTATCCCAGGTCAGGCATAAAAACGAAATATGAAAAAAATTATTTCTTCGGCGATTTCCTCTCAGCAGATTTCTGGCAAAAACTCTGAGAGTAAATAAAATTGCCATGAGAAGAAGAATCTGTCGTTCGGAGTCGACGTTAAGCTGTAGGTCCCGCGCCTCACGTATAAAATTAACGCGCACAACATGAGTGGTGTGAGAAGCTAGGCCGTAATCCTGACTGAAGGGTGGTAATGGCCAATTATGATGTAGTTTAAGTCGTTTCATTGGCAGCGCTAAGTGGTTCCAGGACTAGGAAATAATTGACAAGAACTGTGGTATCACAATGGGCCACATGAGGCCTAAGTGCGTCCATCCGATTCCTTGGGGGGACGGCCACCTAAACCTAGCTACCTATTAGCTTGCCTCTCTGGAGAATACATTTCAATTGAAACAATATGCCATTGGCTTCAGCTTTAAAAAGCTATCAAGACTCCATTTTTAAGGAAGTGTTCCACAATATTGAATTAATCTGTATAATTTTTGGCCAAACTTTTAAGCCTGCAGCTTCTTATTCCCTAACGAAAATGTATCATTTTTTCTCTCTCCTTTTATTATCAACCAAAACCTGTCATAATTAAAGTCATTTTTGAGTCTATTTATGGTAAATCTGGTGGTCATTGTTTAATGCTGTTGTTCATAAAAGCTGTTCGCAAGAAACCTTTAAAGTAAATCCTTCATATTTGAAAAGCATAAACCGGAAACCTTTCATGTCTACCCTGTCTACCGCTGTCAATGTCAGTTTAAAAAATGTGGCATGTATTGTATCGTATACATATAAATATTTACCAGTGTATGTACATGTATATGAATCTGTTGGTGTATTTACATATGTACATACATATCTACATAATAAATAAAAATAAAAATTTTTAAAATAAAACATGCCAAACACATTAAATCCGTGTGTGGTAACATTGAAGGTGCCATGAAAAAATGTGTCCATTATTCATACATACATTATATGGTATATATATGACTATGCTTGTATGTACAAATGTTCATATAACGGTATTTTTATATTTTGTAACAGATTCTAACAGTATATAAATAAATGAAACAATGTCGGTTAAAATGCCATAAAATTGAGCAACAATGTGGGTAAAAATTTAATTTTTTTTATTGACATCTTGAATAATACAGCCAGCAATTTAACTGTGAAAATAAAATTTCCATAAATTCTCATAAATTTAGCAATGATGGAAACACAGTGTTACGTTTTTACCATTTAAAAACGTTTGAAATATGAGCTCGTAGATTGCAAATAAAATAAATTTAAATTTGTGTTCAGTTTTAATTAATTTATTTACTGTTAGCACAACTTGATGTAAACAACAACAATTTGCTTTGTTTGTTATTTCTTTTTGCACTCTTTTGTGTAAACAATAACAATTACTAGTCAATTTGTTCGATAGAAATCTTTAAATCACGATTACTTTCATCAAACACCGCGTTTTCACAAAAGACTGGCTGAATTTTTGCCTTTTATATCTCAGGGTAAACAGTCTGATGAATGCTTTTGAAGTAGAATGACTTCGCCTTCTCGAAATCTCTATAAATATAAAGTCCAACTTTAAGCGCAATCCAAAATCGTTTTTTTAATTTGTTAATTCAAAGGAAAAAGTAACTGGTTTTCCATCTTCCATGAGATTTCAGCAGCATTATAAGCAATTTATTTACCAACTTCTTTTCCACAACTTATTCGGATGCAACTTATAATGATTCCATTGATAATCCCATTAAAATAAATACAAATTCCACAGTGTCAATATCTTTAATCAACGTTCTTCTATTTCTATGGAATTAAGAAAACTAAAGATCTCCTATAACATTGGACCTGATAACATTCCAAGTAGCATCTTAATCAATTGTACCGACGCTATAGCTGTTCCACTATCATACTTATTTAATAAATCGATTATATGTGGTTATTTTCCTAATGTTTGGAAGGATTCACTCATTATTCCTTTGTTCAAATCAGGAAATAAATCCGATGTTACAAATTATCGTGGTATTGAAAAAATGGTTACTGATGATTTATGTTATCAAGTTTCTAACTTGGTATCTTCATATCAGCACGGTTTCAAAAAGAAGTGTTCAACTACAACAAACCTGCTTCATCTCTCAACAGTTGTTTATCGAGGATATTTTCATCAGCAACAAACAGACGTTATCTACACAGATTTCAGCAAGGCTTTTGATCAAGTCAATCATGTACTTTTGAATAAGAAACTTTATTTAATGGGATTTTCTAAACTTAGTTTAAAATGCATTTACTCATATTTAACTAACAGAAAACAAACCATACTTTTTAAAAACTGCTGCTCCAGAAGTATTGATGTCCTTTCTGGTGTACCTCAGGATAGCCATCTTGGACCGCTTCTGTTTTCATTGTTTATTAATGACGTACCTGATATGATTCACTATTCCAATATCCTAATGTACGCTGATGGCGAAAAAAAAAGTTATCGCCAAAGTTCCGATCAGAAACTATTTCAAAATGACCTAAATTCGTTGCATTTATGGTGTAATTTAAATCGAATGCAGCTTAATCTTAAGAAATTTAAATACATGAGATTTGTAAGAAAGAATCCGATTCCTGCAAACTATGCTTTTGATGGATACGAGCTTGAGCTTGTAGATAACTTCCTGGATCTAGAGGTTAAATTTGATCCCAAACTAAATTTTATTCCGCATATAACTAGAAGCGTACTTGGTTTTATAAAACGGTGGGCAAAAGAATTTAATGATCCTTATGTTACTAAATCGCTCTACACATCTCTTGTATCCCATAATATGGGATCCTCTATATAAAAAATATTCCGACGTCATCGAATCTGTACAAAAGCAATTTCTGATGTTTTGTCTCCGAGGACTGAATTTTAATCACACAAGTTTACCTTCTTATTCTGCCAGACTAGCATTAATAAAACTTCCGACACTTAAAAGCCGCAGAACTATGTTAAATATCTCGTTCATATTCAATGTAATTACTGGTGATATAGGCTCCAGTTTTTTAATCCATAATATCACGTTTAATGTTCCTCAACGTCCGTCACGTCATTTTTCCCCATTATCAATACAATTTTTTAGATCCAACTACGCTGGTGCTGATCCAATAAGGAGAATGTGTAAAGAATTTAATAAATTGTATATGCTAATAGATTTTTCTTCATCGAATAATGTTATAAAAAATAATGTAATTATATATTTAAATTCATAGTTTATTAAAATTGATATCTTGTAATATTACTAAATTGCCTGCAAGGAATATTTCCATAGGATATAATAGAATATTTCCAAATAAAATAAATAAATAAATGTTTGTTGTTGTCCATGTATTTTGTTTACGTTTGTCCTTGCAGTGTTGTTGTTGCCTTTTTGTTTACTTGTTTATCCCTTTTTTATACTGAATTTTTTGTTGGTATATTTTTGTTTACTTGTTTATCATGTTGTTATTGTTTTTGTAGCTGTTGTTTACAATTAAAACGATGTGAAAGCAAATCATCATTTCCATTTTCATAATAATAGCTTAGTGAGATGAAAGATAAGACTGCTCCATGCCTGTACTGTACACTTTTTTCAATACCCACCACCTGGATACATTTGTACATACATACATAATTGGTCATTACAGCCCTTCAGTCAGGATTGAACGACAGATTTTTGAAAAACATTTCATGGCAATTTTATTTACTCTCAGAGGTTTTGCCAGAAATCTACTGAGAGGAAGTCGCCGAAGAAATACTTTTTCTATTTTGTTTTGATGTCTAGCCTGGGGATACATTTGTGGCGTCCACAAATCATCTCTATCTTACACAGTTTGCTACTGACGTTTTCTTGTCTTCCCATGTAGAACTGCACAGTTCTCATTCCTGAAGTATTGTACGTTTGCAATTGTTTTTCAGCCAGCCACATCATTTTAATTCTTGAGGTCTTCACTGTAGCACGTTCCTGGGTAGGTAATCTCTATTACGATTGATAGTCCAAGATCCATTGAATTTCTGAATATAAGATGCCATTGTCTCGGAAGAATTTTTTACATTCTTTCAGGCATGCTTCCTGAATTGCCATTTTCGTTTTTCTGTTTAAATTCTTAAATCTATTATATGAGGATTTGTATGTGGCCTATTGTCCACTTCTTTAGGTCGCTTTAAACAGTTTTCTACAATTTCCGCATTCCTCAAGCAAGTGTTAGGCTTGTCTTTCCTTGTAGTTTTTCTACAGAGTTCTTTTATTACTCATCTAAGTCTTTAGTAAGCAAAGTCTTTAGTAATCAAAAGTGAATACATATTTGGTCCGGTTTATTGCTTGGTAGCGCCATGGGTTACCTAAGTCTTTGAAAGGGAAGTCGGTCAAATAATTACCGTGAATGGTGTTCTCTATCGCAAGATGATAATGACCAGAATATGGGGTCAGAAAATGAGGATATGGAACCGAACGATATGTGGTTCCAACAGGAAGTGCCAATTGACTTACTGCCAACGAAGCAATGGCTCTTTTGCATGATAAATTCAATGGCAGTGTTATTTAACGTCGTTTTGACGTTAACCGGCTGTTAAATCTTCTGTTGCTTAGCTAAGTCTTTAGTAAGCAAAAGTGGACCAATTACAGCTCCTCTAATGCAGTAAACTTTTTGATGTCACTCATCAAACACTCTAATTCTCTACTTACTAACTTACTTAATTGGTTAACACAACCCTTTAGTTATGATTACGATTACTCTCACAGTTTTTGTCAAAAATCTGCTGAGCGGCAGTCGCCAAAGAGATATTTTTTTCATGTTTATGCACATACATATGTAGATGCCAGATTTGACGATTTGTCGTCAATTTGACGATATATTGATATTTTGAGCTCCAAAAATATCATATTGACGATTTGACGATTTATGGAAATTAAAAATTTACATCATATTCTTTACTTTGCAACATTAAAAGCCCCTTTAAGTTTTGTATTTACTTTGCAATTGTTACTATTGGCAATTTATGTTAGTAAAAACAAGGAGTAAAGTATTATATTTTTAAGATACTCTCGAATCGTGATTATTTTTCTGTGTTTTATTCCGTTTTAACCCCTTAAAAAGTTGAGAATAATTTATCGCTTGTCGTTGCAGACAATTTTAAAAATTCAAGTATACCTTCTGATATTACCATCGGAAGAACAAAGGCAAGCGCCGTTATTTTTCTTCGTACGACCAACACTCAGGGGATGGATGGCATTGTGTTTGGAACTATGAAAATATGTTATGTGAAGAAGGAAAAAGAGAATAGTATTTATGGACACTAGGTTTGTATATTTTTATGCCATAAGTGACTGGAAAGACCTCTGCCGGAATTGCGTTCCACATACGAATAGTCCGACTAAAAAACGTATTTTTACTGTAATGCAGTGTGCGAGCCACTGGCCAATCGACCACAAACGGATGTGATGGCCGAGAAAGTCGAGCGTTACGTAGGAATATATTCGAGCGAAATCCTTTTGATAGAACAGTGAAACACAAACCACATTGCAACGATGCTTCAATGATGCAATGGAGTTGGATACACTACCGTTATTAAAGAGCTACTACGGCCTCTTCTGTACACGGTCGCGAAACCTCAAAATAGACGTTGAGGCAAAGACCCATCCATGAGAGTTGTATTCCATTCTCGGTCGGTTACAAATGGCGTAAACAGTAAGACCAGTTGATGAGATCTTAAGAAGGAACTGAAAAATGTGTCGGTTGAAGCCAACATTACACTGCATTTTCATGTTAATATTTATACCACCAGGAGATTATGTGTTAATAAACAACACTGGGATAGATTATTTAATCCTTGAACAATTTTCTCCTGAAAATGATATAAAATTTCTCCGTTTTTGGAAAAAAAAATTAATAAATGAATATGAATGACGCTAGCTTTTAATTTCTAACAAAATTTCACGTCTTTGACGATTTTAACGATTTTTTCTTAAATATTTGACGATTTGGTGCCACATTTATCTGGCAGCTATGTTTGTGCACCATTTCAGAATGAATAAGAATAAAAGTCATGTGGAAATATTTATTATTGCAACAAATAAATTACGAATGTGAGTTAAAATACACACTCAGTGATTTGTGTGCTAGGATGTGAGCCAAAACGAAAGCATTTGGCACAGAATGGAAATCATTGTAACAAAAATATTTGCTTTAATTAAAATGTTTCCTTGATGTTGGAAATATTTGCAAATACATTACAAATGTTACAGGAATTACGTCTATCGTGTACTATATTCGCACACCACACAACAGTAAAACCTTGTATCAACTAATATTAGATGTGAGCATATTTGTAAGCCGTATTTATTACAATCTTATTCACTTTTTTGTCTACGCTTCAATAGTCATGTATTTAAAAAGCCACGATCTTGCGTTGAACATGCCTTTACCGAAACTGTTCTTTGTGTGATGCATACTCTTATTTTGTGAGGCCAACATGTGAGGCCACGATTCAAACCCCAGGTCAGTCAACTCTACCGAAACGAAATGTAAAAAAATATTTCTGAGGCGACTTGCTCTCAGCATCACTCTCAGAATACACCCGTTTGTGGTTATTGCTTTACGGATTGTATTCGTTTTCTCTTTCTGCAGGAGTCTTTCTTGTCACGTTCTATAGAAACACATTCAAATCTAAGTTCCAATACAGTAATCCTTCGATTTACGTCGCCTCGATTAACGTTGTTTCGATTTACGTCGACAAATTTTTTGTTCCCTCTAACTTCAATTCGCGTCGTCATTCGATTTAAGTCGCCTCTTTTTGGAACCAACTGCGACGTAAATCGAGGGATTACTAAAACTTTTTTAAGTTCCTTGTTAAAAACATGCTACTTTGTAGTAAGAGCAATATAAAATTCGATTTACGTCGTTTCGATTTACGTCGCCTTTTTTGGAACCAACTGGGACGTAAATCGAGGGATTACTGTACAATGCAACACAATAGTAGGAGCTATTCCCTGAGTGTTTTTAAATTAAAAAAAATGTACGTAATATTCCACAATTTTCTTTAAGTCTTCTAATGCTTCGTCTGTACATTCAGCACAAAATCGATTTTCTCTGGCATCAAAATACATTAGCGGTCTCTTCTTTTTTGCGAATTATTTTAGCACATGAATGAATTTCTAAAAATTTTTATGTGGGTTTGCTAAGAATATGCATACATTCATACATTGAAATTAATGTTTATATTTGCAATTCACTTTTATTGGTTATATTGGTTAATTCCCATCCTTATACACGATATTAAATAAATAAAATTTCGTTTTCATACAAGAGCAAAAGTATGGCCACTAGTCTTTCGAATTCAGCCTGTGACTTACATTTATTTTTTGATTCTTTAAGAAACGTAAGGCAATATAAATACAATATTCATACTCAGTAATACAATTTCTGAGTATACTCGTATCCTCGAATCCATGTAAGAGTTACCTTTAAATAACCCAAAATTCCTTTAAGAAATCGTTGGAATTAATGGACAGGGACTGTCATCGGAATGACATTTGTTAGCGACTTAATTGCAGCCTCTTATATAGTGTGTGTTAATTTTATACATGAAGTCGCCGTAGACTAGTAGGTAGTGTGTCGGCTTATTAGACGTAAGGCCATGGTTCAAACCCCAGATCAGACATCAAAACGAAAATACAAAAAGCATTTCTTCGGCGACTTTCTCTCAGCAGATTTCTGGCAAAAATCTGAGAGTAAATAAAATTGCCATGAAAGGTGTCTAAAAAATCTGTCGTTCAGGGTCGACTTTAAACTGGAGGTCCCGCCACTCATGTATAAAAATTAAGTGGTGTGAGAAGCTAGGTCGTAATCCTGACTGAAGTGTTGTAATGACCAATTTGGTATGTAACTTTATAAAGGTTGTTTTTTATAGAGGTATAGAAATTTAAGTTGGCATTACTTTTCAAGATGGCGACCGATTTAACAGCTGTCAAGTGATTTATCCTCAGTTTGGTTTGGCAATTCATCATGAATAGACTCACGCCTGAACAACGCTTTCAAATAGTGCAATTTTATTTCGAAAATAATGGTTCTGTGCGGAAAACGTATCGCGCACTACGTCCATTTTATCGTCGACAAAATCGTCCATCAGAGCAGTTAATTCGATTAACCATGGAACGTTTTCGCACCACGTTTACTCTTATTGATAACTCGCATCCCCAGAGACGCTGTACGGTGCGTACAGAAGAAGCTATTGCTGCTGTAGAGCGAAGCATTGAGGAAGACCCGAATGAGTCCATCCGCCATCGAGCACAGGAATTGGATCTGTGTCCATCCACTTTATGGAAGATTTTGCGGAAGGATCTTGGTTTGCGTGCTTACAAAATCCAACTCGTGCAAGATTTGAAGCCAAACGATCATCAAGTAAGGCGTAGATTCGTCGAATGGGCCCAAAACGAGATTACCGTTGTTCCCGATTTTCATAAGCGAATTTTGTTTAGCGATGAAGCGCACTTCTGGTTGAATGGCTACGTCAACAAACAAAACTGCCGCATTTGGAGTGAAGGTAATCCTCAAGTGTATGTGGAAACACCGTTACATCCAGAAAACTGACTGTTTGGTGCGCTTTATGGGCTGGTGGAATCATTGGCCAGAACGTTACAGTCAATGATGATCGGTATAGAGCCATGATTACTAACTTTTTCATTCCTGAATTGAATAACCATGATGTCCAGGAAATGTGGTTTCAACAAGACGGCGGAACATGTCACACAGCTCGTGCCACAATAGATTTATTGAAAGACACGATTGGTGACCGCCTAATTTCCCATTTTGTACCTGTGAATTGGCCTCCAAGATCTTGTGATTTAACACCGCTAGACTACTTTCTGTGGGGTTATGTAAAGTCATTGGTCTATGCGGTAAAGCCACAAACGCTTGACCATTTGGAAGACAACATTCGCCGTATTATTGCCGATATACGGCCACAAATGTTGGAAAAAGTCATCGAAAATTGGACGTCCAGATTGGACTACATCCGCGCCAGCCGTGGCGGTCATATGCCAGAAGTCATATATAAAATGTAATGCCACAAGATTATCTTTCGGATAAATAAAATTCATGTCAATCGAATAATCCGTCGTTGTTTTATTGCAACTTAAAGTTCTATACCTCTATAAAAAACACCCTTTACATGCTTGACGGAAACGTCGATTGCGAACAACAGATTTTTGAGAATTTTTCCAATCATATTTACTTTCAGAATTTTTGCCAGGAATCTGCTGAGAGGTAGTCACCGAAGAAATATTGTTTCGTATTTCGTTTTGTTGAAGATGTCTGGTGTATGAACTGTGGCCTCCCGTCTAATAAGCCAACACACTAGACTACGGCGACTACTATGGGGACCGCTATAGCTTAAATTAAACTCAGACTATTAACCCCACCTACTAGTATATTAGCTGTATGGAGTCAATTACAACACAATTTGATTTTATCAAATAAAACGTATTGTATTTATTGTAGAACATTAAATAAAACAATGTTTCATATTTAAAAAGGGAATATGTCAAGGAATATGACAGTAAATAATAGAGTGTTTTCCAACCTTAAAACCATTGTGCCACACGCTGAATACAAACTTTGTTTTTATAGCATTCAAAGACAATCAAACAGTGGCATCAAAAAGACGTGGGCATTTGGAGATTAATTGATTAGTATAGCTTTATCACAATTGATACATTTAATATATTGTCCATGAACTACATAAAAATAAAACTTTTTAAGGAAAGTAAAACATCTCTCTGACGGAATATAAGAGAATGTTTGAGGACTAATAAAGACAGGTATGAGTAAAGATGTGATCACAAAACAAACGAAACTCTTACAAAATATCGTTCATTTTTGAAATCGTCTTGATGAGGTTATTATTATTGCAGTAGTGTAGAATTCAT
The DNA here is from genome assembly GCA_958299815.1 of Sarcophaga carnaria. Taxonomy (NCBI): domain Eukaryota; kingdom Metazoa; phylum Arthropoda; class Insecta; order Diptera; family Sarcophagidae; genus Sarcophaga; species Sarcophaga carnaria. Next base: position 18,108,296 of record OY283149.1, on the reverse strand, counting down.
AACGCGTACGCCACCAAATGATCTATATACGGTTTCCCAGTCTATCCTTCTGACAAACTTTGGAATGCTACTCGATATTAACATGTACACTACCACCCCTCGGAGTTTTTGTACGAAATCTGTTAAGAGGAAGTCGCCCATTCATTTCTCATTTTATTTGATGGTGGCGGAACTGGGTTTTGCAACGTGGGCTCACGTCTAATAAGCCAACACACTACCTACTAGACTACGGCGACTTCAAGGGCCTCAAGTTATCCGTGAACAGTCTAATGTACTACTAAGAGTTTCTTTTTTCTCAAACCCAATTAATTTTCCCCGCTCCACAGAAAAGTTGAAGGAGGTCTCCTCTTCGCAAGCTCATCTGCCTGTTAATTGTATGGAATTCCTACATGATCTGGAACCCAGAATAAAGATTCTATTCCCCTACCTTTGCTGATTTAGCATCGACAACCACTTCAATACTGTTCTCGCAATAACCCCATAAGAGTCAAGTGTTTGAAATGATTGCATTACTATGTCCACTCTTTTGTACTTTCTGTCCATGTTGTATTGAGCACATCTTTCGATGGCATAGACTTCTGCTTTGAAGTTACCCGCAAGTATGGGCTCGATATGTTTTCGTCTGACACCAAAAACTTCTACCCATGTCCCAATACTTGTTCTCGATCTGTCTATATGCCACAGAATGATCAAACTTTTAAAAGCGTATATAGCCTCTTGGTAAACTACATTCAATATTGTTAGTAAGTTTCGTCACGAAGCATTTCCCAAATTTATTTAAATCTACTGTGGTTCAGTGCATGAAATAGCTACGCAGGTGGCTGTCAGCCACGTGATTCATAAGGTCGCATAGTTGCCTGAATAATCTCGTGTTAGACTTTGCTCCTAGAAGTCGTCATAGTCTAGTTAATAGGTAGTGTGTTGGCTTATTAAACGTGAGCCCACGGTTTAAACCTCAGGTCAGACATTTCCAGCATAACGAAATATGATAAAATATTTTTGACGCTACTTCCTCTCAGCAGATTTCTGGCAAAATCTTCAAGAGATAATACAATTGCTTTGAAAATTTTCTGAGAAATGTGTCTTTTGGAGTCGATTTTAAACTGTACGTCCTGCCAATAACGTATAAAAGTAACACACACAACATAAGGGGTTGAGAAATTAGATTGTAATACTGACTGAAGGTTGTAAAATGGAAAATCTAGGTACTGGTGTTTTGCTTTTACATCGCTTAACATTATAAAAAAAACCTACAAAAGCAAAACAATTCAGTTTACAAATAATCGTACTGCTTAATATAACAACAAACACCAGCTTAAAAAATGATAAACAAGTAAACAAAAAATACAAGAACAACACTACAATAATAAATTTAAACAACTATGTTTGCATTTATAGAGATTTCGAGAAGGCGAAGGCATGAGCATTCGCCCTCAAGAACATTCATCAGACTGTTTACTCTGCCATATAAAAGGCAAGATAATGTAGGCGAGGGATTGAGTGAAGTTCAGTCAGTGTTGTGTGAAAAAGCGGTGTGTTTGAAACAATATTCCCAGCAACATATACAAGAGCTTTATGCGCAAATATATTCAGGAAATCATTATTAAGTCATGCACAGGCATGAAGACGATCTCCGCTACAAAGATCTGTCGAATAATTGTCTAATAATTGTTATTGTTTATACAAAGGGTGTAAACAGAGGAATAACAAAAAAAGCAATTATTGTTGTTAACATCAAGTTGCGAACAGTGTCACTTAGAATTGGGCGAATAACAAAGAATTTTAATTAAAACTAAAAACAAATTTATTTTTATTTTATTTGTAATCTACGAGCTCATATTTTAAACGTATTTAAAAGATAAAAACGTAACAGTATATATATAGACTTTTATCCTAACCTAATCATAGTATTCAAAGCTCTGATCTTCACTACCATGTACAACAGCATTTAGCCTAGCAGAGACTCCTGTGTCGGTTTTAAATTCCCCTGTTATACCAACAAACGCTAGACTTAGTATCTTTTCCAACTGCATTGGAGTATCTTTTAGAATTTTTAGGTTAACTGTGGCATCACAACGGGCCGTTATGCATGCTCAAGTGAGGTTTTTGATATCAGATCTACCACTCTGACTTAACCTAACCCTAATAATGGTTAGTACTGACACTTCATAATTAAAATTTTACATAGAATTGTAAAATGAGTCCGTTATATCGATCACGACCTTTATAGTGATAGTGGTAGATATTGAAAAGTTATAAAATCACTGGCTACAATAACTTTGATTTACACACAGTTACCACAAACATAATAACGTACGTTTTGTGGTTTTTATTGGATTTCATTTCATTCTGTTCTATTTCCTTGCAGCACGTCAAAACCTATTTTGATTCGATTAAAAGCAAAAAAAAAAACACTTTTTTATACAATTTTATAAAATATCCAAGGGATATGAAAGATATGTATATGACCCCCACACATATTACAGAAGAAGAAAAACAAACTATAATTGGAATACCAATGTTTTTCCTTCGGAAACAATACATTGTGTCATTAGGGAATATTCAAATGAAACAATTTATTAAACTGATGCCAAGTGTAAGTACTATTTAAATAAAACAAAAAATGTGTGTACATCTATTCGTCCGAAATATGTACCTATTATGTATGGAATACAATATCGTTCAACTGGAACTTCTCTGGGTTTCACTTATTCGAAGTGTTCATATTTCCATTACTCCGCATACAACTCAGATCGACTTTGATGTTGGCTTGGGTTTTGAATACTTTGAAGCTTGCAGTGGCGTAATTTATTTATTTATAATTAAGAAAACCTTACAAAAAGAATTCAAACGGAATCAAGTCGCAAAATCTCGGAGGCCATTTCACACTTCCCAAAGTGAGATAACTATGCACGCTTGTGCAGAATATCCAATGTGGCATAATCTGTGTGACATGTAGCGCCGTATTACTGTTGAAAACACATCTTGTTGGTGTCCAGATAATCTAATTCAGGTCCAACACACGAGAGGAGGCGGTTACTGATGAAGGTAGTGGCATCGATCGCTATATATGCAGCCCCTATATGGGCTGGGGCCATGGGTAAGAGGACCTATAAAGCGGGAATAGAAGCGGCCTACTGGAGATCAGCTCTCAGCGTGATTTCTGCCTTCCGCACGGTGTTTACTGATGCGGCATTGGTGATTGCGGGGATGATGCCCCTAAGGCTAGTAGTGGATGTAGAGAGGAGGAAACATGACACAAGGAGGGGAATGGATCTTTCCAATCCTGTTCAGTTAGTGGATGACGCTATGCATAGATGGCAGCAAGACTGGTCCAATTCAACCAAGGGAAGATGGACCCACAGACTCATACCGAGCATAGGCGAATGGACTAAAAGGGGACACGGTCAGGTGAACTTCTACCACAGTTACTAACCGGCCATGGATGTTATAGGACATACCTCTATAAGTATGCTCATGACGTAGACGAGGCATGCCCAGAATGCCGCAATAAAAGGGAGACGGCGGAGCATGTTTTCCTCACTTGCCCGCAATATGTTGTTCAACGAAATTGCCTGGAGAGGACAATAGGATTCCAGGTAATAACCGATAATATAGTTAACCTGATGTTAACCTCATGTGACAATTGGAACGCAGTATGTGTTTTCGCAAGGAAGGTATTGACGCAGCAAAGATTGGCTGAGCAAGGTCAGAAGAATTTAAAGGCAGCACTCGCTAAATCTCCACCCCCTTCGAAGTAATACTTTATTGTGGTCCCGGGGGGGGGGGGTTGCAAATGGTTGAAAGTGTGACGAACTAGGTTGGATTAAGTACGTATGCGTTTAGCAAACCGAGAGTAAGTCTTTCCAATGTCTTTCGAAAATTCCCAACCTTTAGCTCGTAAAGCTAAAAAAAAAACATAATTGGTGGTTACAACCCTTCAGTCACGATAACAACAGCTTTGTCTATTGTCGTTTAAGTTTTGTAAGAGTGCAAGCCCAATTCTTGATGCAAATATGACAAATTTTTGTCTACCGAGTTCGTGTGAACAAAGCGAAATCTACTGCCTCAAATCGTCCTACACATTCTCATGGACAGCGACGATGTTTTTGGCAAATTTTACATGTTGTCAACGTAGAGATGTTAGTTGATCGTTTACTGAAGTAATAGACTCAAAGTTATTCATCACATTGTCCATTCGGTAGGTCGATTATAGCGATCGTCAATTGGGCAAAGTGCGTACAATATTTCTTAAACAGAACACCCATTTTGTAGATATTATTTGCACGTATTGTTGAATGCTATGTATATACGTCCCATGGTAATTTGACAAAACTGTCTGAATTAAGGATAACTAATGTAGGTTAAGTAGCCGTGGTCTAGTAGGTAGTGTGTTGGCTTATTAGACGTAAAGTCAGGGTTCGAGGCCAGACATCAAAACTAAATACAAAAATTATTTCTTCGGCAACTTCTTCACAGCAGATTTCTAGCAAAAACTCTGAGAGTAAATAAAATTGCCATGAAAAGTTTGTCAAAAATTCTGTCATTCAGAATCGACTTTAAACTATAGGTCCCGCCACTCATGTATAAAATTAACACACACAACATAAGTGGTGTTAGAAACTAGGACGTAATCCTGACTGAAGGGTTATAATGACCAATTATGTATGTACATACATATGTATGTATTGAAGTTATTGGAAGTCGCTGCAGTCTTGCAGGTAGTGAGTTGACTTATTAGACGTAAGGCCATGGTTGAAGCCACAACTCAGATATCTCGAACAAAATGAAAATATACTTTCTCAACAGTCTTCGGACAAAAATTCTGCGAGGATAAAATTGCCTTGAAAAGTTTCTCAAAAATGTCGTTCAGAGTGAACTTTAAGCTGTAGGTTCCACCCACTCATGGCTAAAATTAACACCAGCAACATGACTGGTGTGAAAAGCTAGTCTAATTTGTTGAACAATTGAAACTATTTTCTATATTTTGTTGCTTTTTTAATGTTTGTCCATCAAAAAAAAAAAAATAAATAAAAAAAAATAAATAAATTTGAAATGAAATTATTTACATTTTAAATTTACCTTCAAACCACAAACAATTCTGTGAATATATGTGTACAGTTTTAAATAATTCAATCAATCAATACTTAAATAAAAACTACAATGTTTTCATTTTCATTAGCAATATTTAAATAAACATTCTGTGGACAATCGTCCAAATGAATAATCGATTTAAACAATTATTTTACATTCAGTTGTCAATATTAATTGATTGTTAGAATTTGTCATACAAATCCAAATTTATTAAATTGATATGAAATCAAAATTAAATATTAAAAGCTATAAAATAAATTGGAAAATTCTAAGCAGCAGGTTGAAAAATATTTGAAAAATTTAAATGAAAATTATTGGATACAAATAGTATTTACTGAAGGTTTTGGTACAAATAATATGTACTACATATACTACGCAAACTTATTGATAATACATACATACATTATTATTTAATTTATACCCAAAACATATTTGAATTGTACATATTATTACGAAAAAAGGAAAAATATAGATACTGGTGTTTTGCTTTCACATCGTTTAACATTAAAATTATAAATAAAAGCTACGAAAACAAAACAATGCAATAAACAAACATGTTTACAAATTATCGTACTGCTTAATATAACAACAAACACCAGCATAAAAAATGCTGTAAATGTAAACAAGTCAACAATAATACAACAACAAAAACCAGCATAAAAAATTAACCCTTTGCACTCGGCTGTCCCTTCTGAGGGGACAACGTAAGTCTAGCATACAATTCGGTTGTCCCCTCTGAGGGGACATGATAGTTTGTTAGCGATTACGGACAATGAAATTATTTCACCGCAACTTTTTAAGAAACACATGTTCTCCAGTAGTTTTCTGTTAAAATGGCACAAAAAAATTGATCGAAATGTGATAAAATTATCAAGACGCATGATAAATAAATCGACCGTTCTACACGTCGAAAAAGAACGAGCGAAGTGCGTTCACGATGGACTGTGCACTTCTCTGATCCGTTGAGCAAATTATAGATATAGTGGAATAGCCGTCCAAAGCTACAAGGGTGTGGCTCAATGAAGTGTGAAACTTGATACGATAATAAAGATAACCGATAACCGAGAGAAGAAATGTATTAGATCTCAATTCGTACTGAAGCGTCGAATAGAAAAAAATTTTTGATATATTTTTTTGAAAATATGTGTTCTTCAATGTCCAAAAATTCATATAAAACAAATTTCACCACAATTTTTATACTTGGTTTTAAAATTATACTGTATAATATCACGTTTCAAGGATGTGCGTTTTCTTTAAAAAGTGGCGTCGAGTTGCTGGTAGGTAAAGTGCGAAACGGTGCCGAGTCTAAAGGGTTAAAAACAAGTAAACAAAAATACAACAACAAACAGTACAAGAATAAATGTAGACAAAATACATAAACAAAAATAATGAAACAACGATGTTTACATTTATAGAGATCTCGAGCAGGCGAAGCCACGAACAATCGACTTCAAGAACATTCATCAGAATGCTTACGTTGCCATATAAAAGGCAAAGCAGGCAACTGAGTTAGTAAAAGTTCAGTCAGTCTTGTGTGCATACTCAGTGCGTTTGAAGAGAGTAATCGTGGTTTGAAGATCTACGTCACAAAGATCTGTCGAACAATTGTCTAGTAATTGTTATTGTTTATGCAAAGTGTATAAACAGAGGAATAACAAACAAAGCAATTGTTGTTGTTTACATTAAGTTGTGAACAGTGGCACACAGAATTGTACGAATAATAAAGAATTTTAATTGAAACTAAACACAAATTTATTAAAAATGTTGATATCATCATCATCGCTCTCATAACTAACATAACTAACATACATCATGATCACGTCATACTCTTATAACATCAACGTATTCATACATCCTCATCATACTCATGGAGTATCATCATACCATTACATTTTCTTCAGACTCATACATCATTATCATACATCGTCATCAGATTCATACATCATTATCAAACTCATACATTCACATCATACTCTCACAACATATTCATACATCCTCATCATACTCATAGATCAATGTCATACCTTTAAATTTCCTTCAGACTCATACATATATAATCATCATACATCCTCATTAAACTCCAACATCATCATCATACTTATACATCCTCATCATATTCCGACATCATCATCATGCTCATACATCAGCATCACACTCTTACATTATCATTATACTCATACATCATCAATAGTTTATGAGACGTTTAACAACATTTGTGAAAAACTATTGCTTGTGTTCAAAAGTCCACTCTGAAAAATTTTTTTGTATATTTTGTACTCAACCAACACTTAGGAAAATGTCAACTTTTTACCAAATAGAACAACGTCCTGCATTACGGTACTACCTAATAAGCTACCTTCTCACGTAATGGCCTCATTTATTTAATTGTTCATTACAAACTTTTATTCAGGATTATGGCCTAGCTTTGCACACCGTCCAATATATGTGTTTTAATTTTATATAAAGGGTCCGCCAAATAACTTTTTTTTTGAAAATGCTTTAAAAAAAACTACTGAATATTTTCCCAAATTTCGTTTTTTATTTGAAAGTACAAATCCTTCCGGTTAATAATGGAAAATAATTTCATTAAAATGACTGCCTCGGCTGGCCATGCAGAAGCCTACACGATCGGTCCAATTTTTAAGCACGTTATCGATTGTATGCAGCTGTATTTCACCAATGGCTTCACGATAATTGTCCTTTAAAGTGTCAATTGTCTCTGACTTGTCGGCGTAACACTTATATTTGACGGCACCCCACAAATAATAGTCCAACGGTGTCAAATCGCAGCTCCGAGGTGGCAAAACGACATCAGCTCTGCGGCTGATAATGCGATCTTCAAAAACAGGGCGCAAAACATCGAGTGTAGCTTCGGCTGTGTGGCTGTGTTCTGTTGAAACCAAATGTTGCCAATATCCTCCTCTTCAATTTTTGTGAACAAAAATTCGTTCAACATGGTCCGATAACGATCGCCATTGACTGTAACGGCCACTCCTTGCTCATTTTCGAAGAAAAATGGCCCAATTATGCCTCTGGACCAAAATCCGCACCAAACAGTGACTCGTTTTGGGTGCGTCGGCTTTTCAAAGTATGCGTGCGGGTTTTCTGTACCCCAAATGCGACAATTTTGTTTGTTTACATACCCGCCAAGATCAAAATGAGCTTCATCTGACAAGATGATTTTTTTTGCCAAAATCGGCATCTGGATGAAATTATTTTCCATTATTAACTCTTTCATGCCCGAATTTTTTGGGCCAGAGCTAAAATTGTTTTAGGAACATGTGTTTGTTAGTCATGACCTAAATATGAAGTGATATTAAATTCAGAGTCCTACGTATTCTGGTTTTACACGTTTCTAACCAAGCTTGTTTGCAAAAAAAATTTTTTTTTAAAATTAAAAATTACGGAATTTATGAACAAAAATGTACAATGTTGCCTATACGCAACATCGGGCATGAAAGGGTTAACCGGAAGGATTGTACTTTCAAATAGAAAAAGGGATTTGAGAAAATGTTCAGTGGTTTTTTTTAAGCATTTAAAAAAAGTTATTTGGCGGACCCTTTATAAGTGGCAGTTCATGGCAAACTTATTTTACTCTCAGAATTTTTGCCAGAAGACTGCTGAGAGGAAATTGCCGAAAGAAATATTTTTTTTTATTGTTTCGTTTTGTTTGAGATGTCTAATTTCCTATTCCATTTGCAGTGGTGAGAGAACAAAGTGCAGCCTATGCCTCAAGGAGAGTGAAAGAAGAATCCAATATTTTTTACTACATCCAAAATTGACCATTACGAGCCTTCAATCAGGATTATGGCGTAGCTTCTCATACCACTTATGTTGTGTGTTAATTCTATACATGAGTGGCGAGACCTACAGTTTAAAATCGACTCCGAACGACAGATTTTTGACAAACTTTTCATGTTAATTTTATTTACTCTCGGAGTTTTTGCTAGAAATCTGCTGAGAGGAAGTCGCGTTCGTTTTGATGTCTTAACTGGGGTTTGAACTGTAGCCTTACGCCTAATAAGCCAACACACTGTCTACTAGACTACGACTTTTATTTACTTTTTTTTACTACTTTTTCCAATAAATCTGCAGCATGTCGTTTATGGTGAATATTGACTTTTAATGCCTCAAGTAATCCAGGAAAGTTTAAGCGCACGATCGGGGAAGCTGTAGAACAGTATCAATTTTGGAAATGACGTTGTTCGACAACAACTTTATAGTGTACGTATGTATAAACGAAGTACTAAGTGAGGAATTATTATATCCGAAGTGCTTATGTATGTATATCCGGGGAATATTGTACAAGATTTTTATTTACAGATTCAATAAATAAATCAGCGAAAAGAATTAAATTTTTGTTTAAAAAAAAAAAATTCTTAAATTATTTAAGACATTTGAAATATACATACATATGTACATGTACATACATACATGTACATGTACACTTTTGAAACTTATCTTCGTTTATTAAAATTTACTTTTAGAGAAAAACTAAAAATATTCAAATGTTCCGTTCGAATAAAGTCAAACTCAGTTAGACGTTTGTCGGAAAATAAATTTAATTCGTTTTTTATTTTTCAAAAAAAATTTATTTTGTCTAAAAATTATATTTTTTGTATAAATTTTTTGTGTATATGAAAAGAATATTTTTAAGTTTTTGTTTTTATAATAAATAAAAAACGCTAAATTCAGTAAAGTAGTGGAAAATAATTTGAATGAATCGATAATAAAATGTGTGACAGACAATGTTGCATGCGACCTGGACGTGTAACCAAAAATGGCTATTTAAACTTTCTGAGAGAATATCGGAAAAAGCATTGTGAGTTTTCAAGTGCCACTGAAATGGTACAGGCGGGTGCCAGGGCATGGAATAGGCTAACGTGCGAACAGAAGAGGCGATATAAATATGTAAGCTTTCCCAAATAGTTTCAATTTAAATAACAAAAAAAAAATCCAATAAACTATTCGTTTATTTGCAATGCCAAAAGCTAAAAGCAAGACGATCCTGTCGACCGAGACGACGATCCAGTTGTCGACCGCGGAGACGATCCAGTTGTCGGCGGCGGCGTCGATCCAGTTGTCGGCGGCGACGTCGATCCAGTTGCCGACGTAAGCGGCGATTCAGTTGCCGGCCGCCCAGGCGGCGTTCCAGGTGTCGTCCGCGTCGTAGATCCAGATGTAGACCGAAGCGTCGACGGTGTAGGCCAAAAAGGCGATCATGTCCTTCGTCGAGATGTATGCGTGCTGGCCCTGTTACAAGTAATGCTTATTTAAATTTTTTGAGAATATATCGCCGGAAGTGTTGTGGCATGTCACCGCAGGAAACCATGAAGAAAGGTGCAAAGGTTTGGTGTGCGTTACCATGTAGACAAAGAATGAAGTACGAACGTCTGGTAAGACTTGCATTGCTTAACTTAAAACCGAATTAAAATTGTTGTATTGCCATTGATATGTACTTTTTTCATCCATTATAGGCTAGAAAAGCAGCCTGTGGTAGTAAGCGAAGACGAAGATGTTAAACCCCGTTACCCAATTAAATAGTTTTTTGTATTTTATGTCTGTATATGTGTAATAAATTCCATATGTATATAAAGTCAAAGTAATGTACTCCAGACAAATTGGTGAGATATATGTATATGCCTTTATTAATATTTGTTGCAAAAAAAAAAAAAAAAAAACAAAAACAGCCATATTGTGTACACTAGATTTCGTCAAACCCCATATGGAATTTGAATTGTGTATTAGAGTAGAGTACATACATAGCTATGTCATTCAAAAACAATTTCACTATTGACATTCACTTCCAATATAAACACTTTCTTATACGTATTTCCTGCAGTCATGTATAGCCTAGCCTGCCTCTACACCTCAATGTATTAGTCGATCTACTTCTCCTGCTCTCCCATTCCCGAGCTAAATGTTCAGTATCATAAGGCTTTCTTAAGATAAAAATAATTCATATCCCTTTTCAGAATCGAATTTCTAATGATATCGGCTACTGGAGCGTGTCAACCATAGAGCTGCATTGGTGATCGTTGCATGCCAGAGGAGGTAAATGATTTTCCGTAAATAGCGATCGATAAAAAGGCTTCCAAAGCTATCAATTCATTTTTGGCTACGTTCCATAGTTCTACGCCATGAAAGATTGCCTATTAATTTTGACGTTAGACATTTTAATTTTGTTGGCCCTCCATAGCTTGTCGGGAGAACCAAATTCTGCTTATTAACTCAGTTTCAGCTGTACCACCCTTTGTGAATGATGCTCTCGAAATAATAAAATGAGTTCACCTCACGCAATAGCGTTCATGCACATTAATTTAGTTTGGGTATGCATATTGACTATCCTGCTACCTCAGTATACTGTTATAGTATTGGTAAGCACACCAGCAGTTACCTCGGAAGTCCTCATGTCATTCCGCTTTTATTCGCAGAAACACGAGTCACTATAGCATCAAATACAATATCCAGTACACAACAAGTATACAAGTTCATATTGCCCATAATGGTGGGTTTGAAACACCCCGAGCTCTAGATTAAACCAGTCTGTTCCCATAGTGGAATGTTAGGCACCATGGCTAGATCTTCAAACGTCCTTTTACCCAAAATCAGATGAATTGCAGGGCACTCATATAGAAGGTGTTGTACAGCTTCTGTTTCTTCCACATCCTGACAGCTTCTGTTGTAATCCTGATAGGGCAGACCGAGTTTGTCAGCGCAATTGCGAAACCGTAGTGTCACAGTCACTACAGCATTAAATACAATATTCAATATACAAGTTCATAGTGGTGGGTTTGAAACACCTCGAGCTCTGGATTAAACCAGTCCGTTCCTATAGTGGAATATTCGCCGTCATGTCCAGGTCTTCAAATGTCATTTTACCCAAAAACAAATGAAGTCTTTTTGGAATTGCAGGGCACTCATATAAAAGGTGTTGTACAGCTTCTGTTTTTCCACATCCTGACAGCTTCTATTGTAATCCTGGTAAACACACCGAGTTTGTCAGCGCAATTGCGAAAAGCGCAGTGTCTCGTTAGAACTCCTTGTGTCAACGTATACAGTGCAGAGAGTCTATTCAACTCCTGACCCACTTTAGTTTGTCAAGATGGGATTCCAGCACTTTGTTTGCTTCTTGTCTGCCCGCACATATATAATAGTCAAGTTCGAAGGAGGTAGGTCTCCGGTTTCAACCATACGTGTAGCTTGTTCAATAGCTAACATCTTCGCCAGAAATACGCTGGCCTAGTTATGTAATCTGTATTACGTGAATGACATAGGTTTGATGCACTCTAAAGCCAGCCTGCTCGTTTCTTAGTCCAATTTCTACATGGTTTTATATTCCTTAATTGGTGATGTGCGTGTTTGTTTTATTAAGCGTGCTCAGTAACATTATTCCTCGCCAAGTCTTGCAAGTAGGGAAGTTTTCCTTCTTTGTCATCAATGTTTTGATCTCACCAGTGAGTTCCGACAGTAGAGTTAGCGTTTAGCAGATGCAGTTACAACACAGTCTCAATAGCAAGGTGGTATATTGTCGATACCACCTATTTTTACATTTCAGGGATGAAATATCAATTTCGAATGGCTTAAGATGGAGCTGAAGTTGCCGTAGTCTAGTAGGTGGTGTGTTGGCTTATTAGACGTAAAGCCAGCGTTCGAGCCCCAGGCCAGATATCAAAACAAAATACAAAAAGTATTTCTTTGGCGACTTCCTCTCAGCAAATTTCTGGCAAGAACTCAGAGTAAATAAAATTGCCATGAAAAAGTTTCTCAAAAATCTGTCGTTCGGAGGCGACTATAAACTGTAGGTCCCACCACTCATGTATAAAATTAACACACACAACATAAGTGGTGTGAGAAACTAGGGCGTTGTACAATGGGTCAATTCGACCTCCGGGTACTGTACTTGTCTAATTGACAAGTACACGTCCTTTAACCTAACCTAACCTAAGATGGAGCTGCCAGCCACTCGTTGCATTAAGTCACTTGATTCCCTAATGAATTTTAGGTTAGACTCCTCTCCCATCATTCTAACCATTGTCTCTAAGGCTCTAGTCGTCACTACAGCGTAATTAAATCCAATAGAGTTTCCAGCGCTACTGTAGGACAGATCTTCATTGCCCCTGTTATGCTAACAACCTCTAGTGTCTGTTTTCACTTGGGCTGTTTTCAGATTTGTTCTGTCAGTCCACATAGGCCATATAGGTCACTATTGGTCTAATAATTAAGATATATATCCAGTGCATAATTCTTGGGTTACATCCCCAGGCTTTCCTTGTAAGCCTTCTGCATATCATTATGACATGTCTGACCTTTCCCAAAATGCTCTTTTTATGTGTGAGCCCTCAGTTCAACAACTTTGCTCTGATATCTCATCCAGGGGTTAATTATTCTTCCATTTAAGAAGTTTTCGTCTTCTTGTAAATGGTACTGGTGTGGCAAGCTCCTCCAAAGGCTCACTTTCAAACATCAACGACTTACATCCTCAACACCTCTTTAAATAATGTCGCAGAGAGCCTCTTCTCTAATTACTCTTTAGCCATCAAGATTACATGAACTGCATATCCCTGCCAGGCGACGTCTGCCTCCAATACTTTTCTTAGTAGTTCAAACACAATCAGGCTCTACATTAATGGTGATAGGACACCCCACACTGTAGGCATCGTTCTTATCGCTGCATGTGACTGTTTTAGCGGATGAAATTTGTAGGAGTTTTGGCATCTGGCTCTACACCTCTTCTATCGAACGTTATACTTATGACTTCATGAGGAGTGTTATTAAGTGTCTCTCCAATGTCAAGGGATTTATGTATGGGCACCTTCTTCATATTCAATGACTCCTGAATGGTTCCCACTAAATCTATAAGAGCTACCACAGTAGATTTGCCTCCGCCCCTAGGGTATAGTGGTAGGCTTTCTGATATCCCCCATCTTATATAGGTGTTCATTACTTTCTCACGAGTTTTCTATATAAAGACGTGTAACTAGTTCGTGTGTAGAATTTCGGGCAGCTAGGCTACTTTGGTGTATATTTGTTGTTTTAAGGGTGGCAAATCGTGGGACTTTGTATCTACTTTTGAATACTACTAACTCTGCCTTGTTTGGTTTAACACCCATTCCACATTCGTAGTACCATTTCGATAATAAACTTGGTGGATCTTATAGTATTATGGATCTTTGATTTTTAGTAGGGCGTTACTTGTGGCGTCACAATGGACGGCTAGTGAGTGAGTTTTGGTAATACCACTCTAGCCTAACCACCTAAGGTTCAGGTCGCTGTAGTGTAGTAGATAGTGTGTTGACTTATTATTAGCCAAGAGGCCATGGTTCAAAATCTGGCTCCGACATCTTAAACATAACAAAATATGAAAAAATGTTTCTTTTGCTGACATCTTCTTATCAGCCTTCTGGCAAAAACTCTGAATAAAATTGCCATGAAAAGTTTCTCTCAAATCTATCATTCGGAGCCGATTAAATAGTAGGTGCTACCTCTCATAGCTAAAACTAAACACATATAATTTAGGTTGTGTGAGAAGCTAGGTTGTAATACTGACTAATGGGTTGTAATGACCACTTAAGTAAGTTGAGGTTAAGGTTCCATAGCAAAAATAAGCAATAAATCGTCTTTTCGCTACTCATAAGCACTCATGAAATTTTGAATATAAGTGAGTCAACAATATTGAAATTGAACTACTCTGATTCATTCGTACTCATTACAACATTGATTTATAAGTATGAGTACAATGAGTATGAGTATGTCAACGTTGACATTGAACTCATACCATTCGATATATGTTTGATTCATGAGCCTACTTATTCAGATTCATTACTTTAGAAAAATACTCATAATACTCATAAATGATTCGAGTGACTCGAATCATTCATCAAAATTTACAGCCTTTGTTGTTGTTGCATTTACAAAAAAGGACAAAGCCAAAGACAGCGAGCAGAGCAAACACACAACCTTTTATTGAGTATTGTAGTGTTCGTACGCGAATCGTACTTATTTTATGATTCTTGTAAATGTTGAGTACAGGGGAATTGAAATCAACAATATCAGACGTATTGTTAAGTATGAGTACTTCAAACTTTGAATATGAGTAGTATGAGTATAATATTAAAATAAGTATCAATGCGTATAAGTATCATAAATTATAAATATGATTCGATTCCACTCATCTTTTTGAATACTCATTGCTCATTTCTGTTCCATAGTAAAGACGAGCCACCGCCTATTGAAACGCCTTTTCGAAAATACTTACGGCGCTTAAAGTGGATTGGGTATACCGGTGTTTTAGCAGGTTTTTAACAACCTTCTAGTGAGTATTGTAGTGTTCGTACGCGAATCATACTTATTTTATGATTCTTGTAAATGTTGAGTACAGGGGAGTTGAAATCAACAACATCAGACGTATTGTTAAGTA
Source organism: Sarcophaga carnaria (assembly GCA_958299815.1). Taxonomy (NCBI): domain Eukaryota; kingdom Metazoa; phylum Arthropoda; class Insecta; order Diptera; family Sarcophagidae; genus Sarcophaga; species Sarcophaga carnaria. The sequence continues at coordinate 18,092,782 of OY283149.1, read as the reverse complement.
TGAGTACGATAAGTACTTCAAACTTTGAATATGAGTAGAGGTTCCATGATATTAAAATAAGTATGAATGCGTATAAGTATCAGACGTTATAAATATGATTCGATTCTACTCATCTTTTTGAATACTTATTGCTGATCTATGTTCCATAGTAAAGATGAGCCACCACTTTGTGGTGCCTATTGAAACCCCTTTTCGGAAATACTTACGGTGCTTAAAGTGGATTGGGTATACCGGTGTTTTAGCAGGCTTTAATTAGCGAGTGCACCTTCTGAATAAAAAAGACTTAATGTACTTAAATGGACCTACACTTTTATTGTAACATTTAATAAATCTTTCGGAAGACTTTTTGAATACGTCAAGTGTATCTGACTTTAAAATATTTTTCCAAAGAAAATTTTGTTGATCAAAAAATAATTTTAACCCTTAAATGCGTACTGTTGCCATTTGGCAACAAACCCGTTTCTTAATAAAAATAATATATTTTAGGTATAAAAACGCAATTTTGTACATTAGGGCCTATTAGTTTAACACTGTCTTACAACGTCTGCTTATCTGAACGTGAAAAAATTTAATAGAAATCGTTGTTTTGCACATTTTTGTCGTTGGTAAAGCCGAACGCCTGTTTTTCTAAAAAGTCCGATTTTCAGTTTGTATTTTTAAAACCTTCCAACTGATATTCCAACAACTAAAATTAATTTTCGATTAAACTGATGTAAGTATTATTAATTTCAGTAATAAAAAAATTTTAAAAAATAGTTAAATGTGTAAAAAATACTATTATTGTATGTTGCCAATTGTCTACACCGCGTGTTTAGTGACAAAGTGTTGTACAATTTAAACTTTTTGTATTAGCCGGCGTTTCTGGATTTGCCTACAACTTTGAAATATATTCCGGACAAGAAAACGACACAGATCGGCCTAATGGTGAACCTGATCTAGGTGCCACATCAAATATTGTACTGCGGTTATCACGTATTGTTCCTAGAAGCCAAAATTACAACTATTACACTGCCATACCGCTGACGGTTCATTTGGCCAAGGAGGGTATTTACTCCTTAGGCACTATGCGCAGAATCAGGCTGCCTAACTGCAAGCTACCTTCAGAGGCATCTATGAAAAAAGAAGAACGTGGTAAAAGCATTGAATATGTTGCAACTGTGGATAACGTGGATATATCTTCTCTCATTTGGAAGGATAATAATTTCATCGTTTGCTGGGACGCAGCCAGAAACTTCTTTGAAAAGTTATGACCGAAAACTGAAGAAAACAATTGAAGTAAAATGCCCAAATGTAATCAAAGAATACAATCGTCATATGGGCGGCATAGATCTATTAGACAGCCTAATTGGACGTTATAAAATTAAAGTAAAAAGTAGAAAATGGTATATAAGAATATTTTACCATTTGCTAGATTTAACAATGGTAAATGCTTGGTTGGCTTACAAAAGAGTTCTTAAACAAAATGGAACTCAGGATTCCGATATTCTGAAACAAGCAGATTTTCGAGCAGAGGTGGCGGAGTGCCTGTGTAAAATAGAAACAAGTGCCCCTAAACGTGGAATCCCAAGCACTGTGGAACAGAAAATTAAGGCTAAGAAGAAAACAGGACCAGCTCAAACGCTTCCACCTCAATATACGACAAGATAAGTATGGCCACTGGCCCGTCAATTTGAAGGCTAGAATGAGATGTAAATTTCAAAATTGCAAAGGTTTTACAAGAATTAAGTGTGACAAATGTGGCGTAGCTTTGTGTCTTAGTAAAAAAATAATTGTTTTAAGAATTTTCATATCAATTAGAAGTAATGCAATGTAGCCATTTGGCAACAAACCCTTTTTTTAATAAAACTCAAATTTATTATAAATATAATTTTTTTTAGTATTTTTTTATAATGTACATACATTTAGCTACCACAAAAAAATTTTGGAAAATGAAAAAATCGCGTATTTAAGGGTTAAAACAAATTTCCAAGTGGTCAACGAAACACATGTTACTTTAAGGAATTGGCAACAGAATATATGTACTTACTATTGTTTTAGGCAGTTTTCCAAAAGTTGTTCGTATTTTTTTTCGGTTTGTTGTTTTCAGGCACTTTTACTACTGAAGTGCTTTCGTTTGTAATTTTTTATTTTGGCCCGAAACCATATAAAAAAGTTCAAATAATTTATGGTTCCGTTTGATACCCTACAAATGTTTAAACAAATTATATTTCACTCGACCAGTGGTAATGCCAAAGTATAGGGTAGTATAGCTAACAGAAACTATTCGTTTGCTATTAGTGCTTACTCTCGTATATCTTCTGGCTGTGTGTGGTTTTTGTTTTCATTTGTTTTCTTCTATTTAAACTGGTATTATTTGAGTCAAGTTTTTTTAACGTTTTTTCAATTTTCTTTCATTGTTTTATTGTTTTTCATCGTTTTCACAATATTTGTTAAATGTCTTCCAATATCTTTTGTCCCTACGATTACAAAACAAATACACACAGTACTTTTTGCTTCCAATATGCAGCCCATATATTTTTATACACTGGGCACAAAAAGTATGTGTACATCAACTTGGATAAGTAACTCTATAACATAAAATACTTCAAACTTAAATACATACATACATAATTGATCATTACAACCCTTCCTTCAGGATCACGATCTTGTTTCTCACATCACTTTATGTTGTGTGTGTAAATTTTATACAAGAATGGCGTGACCTACAGTTTAAGGTCGAATCCAAACGACAGTTTTTTTGAGAAACTTTTCATGGCAATTTTATTTACTCTCAAATTTTTTGTCCGAAATCTGCTGAAAGGAAGTCACCGAAGAAAAAATACAAAAAAAAATCTTAAATTAATTAAGAGATTTTAATATTTTAATGTGTACGTAGACTTTTTTCATATAGTGCATGTGGTACAAGTGAGTAAACAATGTTATGCAAGTGTGTGTAACTGTGCGACTATGAAAAGTCTCTATTTATTCAATGGTTTCGTTATTGTTTGAACAAGAAACGTTGTTGAGTTTTTAATAAACATTTAAATAAACGACAGTGCCATGACAGTGTGACAAATATTCAATGATTGTAAATGTTTTAAATATTTTAAAAATTGTCTAAATAGTTTTATTGTTGCTACTATAATTCAATAAATTATTTTAAATAATTATTCTATTGTGTTGGCTTATTAGACATGAGGCTGTGGTTCAACCCCTAGCTATGATATCTCGACCAAAATGAAATATGAAAAAATATTTCTTCGGCGACTGCCTGCCAGCAGATTACTGGTAAAAACTCTGAGAGTAAATAACAAATTGCCATGAAAACTTTCTTAAAAAAATCTGTCATGCGAAGTTTAAACTGCAGGGCCCACCACTTATGTATAAAAATTAACACACACAGCTTGAGTGATGCGAGAAGCTAGGTTGTAATCTAAACTAAAGGGTTGTAATGACCAATTAAGTAAGTAAATAAGCTTGAAAGGTAGTGTGTGTTAACATTGTTTCAATTACTTATTATCACTCTGTAAAGCTACCATAAAGATCATGATGAATACTTTAAAAACAGTAAAGAATTGGAAAATTTAATACAATTTAGACATAAGAATAATTGAATTTCAAAATAATAATTTAAGGATGCTGTAGTCAATTTTGTTAAAGCAATAAATGCTTATTAACCCATCTAAGGCCAAACCAAAACTGCTAGGAAAATTTTGAAAAATTCTTTACTGTACTGTAGTTAAAAAGTAGTGGAGATATTCTCAAACACAAAATGTAGATTCTTGGATGATGAGAATAACTTAAATTAAAATTACTGGAAACTGGGAGGCATTAATATATCCCATAGTTAACACCCAAGTGAAGTCGCCGTAGTCTAGTAGGTAGTGTGTTAGCTTATTAGACGTAAAGCCAGGGTTCGAGCCCCAGGCCAGACATCAAGACAAAATACAAAAAGTATTTCATCGCCGACTTCCTCTCAGCAAATTTCTGGCAAAAACTCTGAGAGTAAATAAAAATTGCCATGAAAAGTTTCTCAAAAAATCTGTCGTTCGAAATCGACTTTAAACTGTAGGTCCCATCACTCATGTATAAAATTAACACACACAACTAGGTCGTGATCCTGACTGAAGGGTAGTAATGACCAATTATGTATGTATGTATGTGTATTGCAATTGTTAACACAGATTTGCAATTTGAAGATTGTTAGGGTAATAGGCTTGGAGGCATGCAGTAGCTGTAGTCTAGTAGATAGTGTGTCAACTTATTAGACGTAAGGCCACGGCTCAAACCCGAAGTCAGACCCGAAGTCAGATGAAAGTATCTTTTGACGCTCACTGTATATTATTAATTAAAATAAAAATTATTTTGTGTGTTTCTTTATGGATCCAAATTGATCAAATAAATGAATTTATAATTAAGTGGCTTCACTCCATTCAATTTAATCAATCTAAGAAGCCCCTTCACCTCCTTGTAATGGAAAAAAACTATAACATCACAGGAAGGTCAGGCAGTGACGCCACCTAGTAAGCCAAAAAAGGTAGACATTAACGATTAACACTACAGCACATACTCGGAAGGCATTGTTCCGCCACGAAGTGGTAGAAAGAAGGAGGGCGTTGTTTCAAGGCAACGATAGATGACAGGAAGGTCAGGCAGTGCCGCCGCAGAATTTATGATTTTAAGCTTTACAACGAAATATTGTTATATTATTATTATTATTATTATAAATATTGTTACGTTTTTACATTTTACAAACGTTTAAAATATGAGCTCGTAAATTGCACAGTTCTGTGTGCCACTGTTCACAGCTTTATGTAAACAACAACAATTGCTTTATTTGTTATTTCTCTGTTTACAGCCTTTGTATAAACAATAACAATTACTAGACAATTGCTCTACAGATCCTTGTAACGGAGATTTTCAAACCACGATTATTCTCTTCAAACACATCGCGTCTTCACACAAGACTGACTGAACTTTTACTGACTAACTCGCCTGCTTTGTTTTGCCTTTTATATCGCAGGGTAAATAGTCTGATGTATGTTCATGAAGACGAATGTTCGTGACTAAACATCATTCATTATTGTTGTTTGTGTATTTTACATACATACATACATACATAATTGGTCATTACAACCATTCAGTCAAGATTACGACCTAGTTTCTCACACCACTTATGTATGTTGTGAGTGTTAATTTTATACATGAGTGGCGTCGACTCCGAACGAAAAATTTTTGAGAAACTTTTCAAGGCAATTTTTATTTACCTTCAGAGTTTTTGCCTGAAATCTGCTGAGAGAAAGTCGCCGAAGAAATACTTTTTGTATTTTGTTTGATGTCTGGCCTGGGGTTTGAACTCTAGCCTTACGTCTAATAAATCAAATGTATGTAGAAGGCAGGAATTTCGCTCTTTTTAGGATCAGCATCTATTAGAAATCGTACTGGCGCATAATCATCACGATTGGTTGCCATTGCTTAACTGCCTTTTTTCTTTATAACGGACTTATAATTTTTTTCATTACATTTGTCAGGGGAGACATTTTGACAACTCTAGTAACCAGTGACTCAGAGACAGAGATACTTAATCTGTCATAGTATATTTTTTGTCTTATAACTGTAGCCATTGTACCCAAATTGGTACAGTGCTATTTTTTATATTATAAAATCAGATATACAGTGAACGTCAAAAGAAACTATACACCTTGAGTAAAGTTCTAACAACCTCCAAACTGAACTTTTACTGCTTAGGGAGAGAATATGAATTTTTTTTTTCAATATTTGAAAATTTTTTTGTGTTGTTTTATTTCAATTTTAAAAACTGTCATTGAAAAAATAATAAATTTCTTAAAAATAATTGTAGATTGTGGAATTTCTTTAGATGCACACTATATATAATAAGATCTGGATCAGAATAAACTAGTTTTGGTAGAAGCTCAAGCTTCCAATATAATGACTAGCGTAGCTAATGAATGCAGAATAGTGAAGCTCTTTTATAAAGTTGCCAAACAACTTTTCAAAAACATACAGAATAATACTAGAATATTATGTGAATTCTCGGGCCTCCCACCACGATCTATATTGTAGAGGCGTGGCGGAAGGGATTGGCAGGCGTCTCTGGGCGACTGGACAATGGTTTGGATCAGACACTGGTCACTCAAGTAGCCTGGAGAAATTTGAAGCTGTCGGGGACATAGCTATATGATACCGCGATATGACTTCTCAATGAAATTCATGACGACCATCCCGGATAAGGAGGTATGGAGAAATGGTGCTGGGCACCTCGTCAAGGACTCCGTCCAAAACTTCACTGATGGATCCAAGCTGGGAGGAACCGTTGATGGTGGAATTTTCTCGGAGTCAATAGGTATAGCCGAATCTATAAGGCTACCGGATTACTGCAGCGCTTTTCAAGCGGAGGTGTTGGTGATACAGGCTGCGGTAAAGATTATTTGGGATTCGAATATCCCCAGTGGAAACATCACCATACGAACGATATCTGTAGAAGCTGCAGGGACGAAAAGAAGGAAGAGACGGTTTTTCATCTACTGGGAACATGCCAGGCACTCTGTCGGAGAAGGAAGAGATATCTTGGTGCCTATTACATCGATGATCTGAGTGATTTGTCGAACATTGACGTCGGCAGTTTGAGTATTCGAATATCCCCAGTGGAAACATCACCATACTCTCTGATAGCCAGGTGGCTATCAGGGCTCTGGGCTCCAATGTGATGAACTCCAGGACGGTCTACGGCTGTCGGAAACACCTGAACAGGCTAGCGAAGAGGTATAATGTGCATATCGTTTGGGTTCCGGGACACAATGATATCGCGGGAAACTGCAGCGTTTATGAATTGGCCAGACGCGGCACGACCATCGAGCTCGCCGAGGAATTCTTAGGTATTGAGGTGCCTTTGGGGACATCAAGGCTCATGATTGATGACGAGATCACGGACTCTGTCAACCGAAGGTGGGCAGCTTCAGATAAGCGCAGGGTGGCGCGCATTATCCGGCCGCGGCTGGATAGAAGACACATTGCAAGGCTGCTGAAACTTTAAAGAGGCGTGCTCAGTGCGGTTGTTGGAGTCGTGACGGATCATTGCACTATGGGTGTTCACGTGAGGCGCATTGGTCTGGGAAACTTCTGTAGAAGCTGCAGGAAAGAGACAGTTCTTCATCTACTGGGGACATGACCGTCACTCTGTCGGAGAAGGAAGAGACATCTTGGTGCCTACTACATCGATGATCTGAGCGCTTTGTCAAACATTGACGTCGGCAGTTTGAGCCGCTTTATTGTAAGCTCTGGATAGTTCCATGGCTAGGGGAGGGTAGACGCGAACTGTGGTATCACAATGGGCCCTATGGGGCCTAAGTGCGTCCATCCAATTTATTTGGGGGGACGGCCACTTATACCTACCTCCCTACCTACCTAACCAAACCTAATCTCCACATTTGATTTTTTGACCAATATGTTTAGACTTTATGACACTAAAACCGAACCATAATTTATTCGTTCTACATTTTTATATCTTTAGGTCTTCCTGGTATACATATATTATTAATAAATGTTAATAATTTTTCAAAATCCCACTAAATAACGAAGTGTTTCCAAATTGCCTCGCCGGTCATATATGGGTTAAGCTATAAAAATTGATATCAAAGTTCATGCCTCAATAAATTACAAAAAACTAAAAAACAAAAGAATTTATAGAAGAATATAATTTGATTTGATAAAAAGGAAAAATTATTCAAATGACTTTAACAACAAGCCAACATAAGATATCCTATTAACAACTAACTACCAAAGACAAATGTCATTTCCTTTTTTTTTTTATTGAAATTCAGTTTTTGCATAAAATAAAGGAAAAAATCATTAAATTTTACTTTAATTGTGAATCTATACGGCAAAACATAAAGGGTCCGAAAAATAACTTTTTTTTTGAAAATGCTTTAAAAAAAAACTACTGATTATTTTCAAAATTTCTTTTTTTATTTGAAAGTACAATCCTTCCGGTTAATAATGGAAAACAATTTCATTCAAATGGCTGCCTCGGCTGGCCATGCAGTAGCCTACACGATCGGTCCAATTTTTAAGCACATTATCGATTGTGTGCAGCTGTATTTCACCAATGGCTTCATGTTGTCCTTTAAAGCGTCAATTGTCTCTGGTTTGTCGGCGTAACACTTATCTTTGACGGCACCCCACAAATAATAGTCCAACGGTCTCAAATCGCAGCTCCAAGGTGGCCAAACGACATCAGCTCTACGGCTGATAATGCGATCTTCAAAAACAGGGCGCAAAACATCGACTGTAGCTTCGGCTGTGTGGAACATAGTGCCGTCCTGTTGAAACCAAATGTTGCCAATATCCTCCTCTTCAATTTTTGTGAACAAAAATTCGTTCAACATGGCCCGATAACGATCGCCATTGACTGTAACGGCCACTCCTTGCTCATTTTCGAAGAAAAATGGCCCAATTATGCCTCTGGACCAAAATCCGCACCAAACAGTGACTCGTTTCGGTTGCGTCGGCTTTTCAATGTATGCGTGCGGGTTTTCTGTGCCCCAAATTGGACAATTTTGCTTGTTTACATACCCGCCAAGATCAAAATGAGCTTCATCTGAAAAGATGATTTTGTTTGCCAAAATCGGCATCTTCTGTAAGTCGATCGCAGGCCCACTTAGCGAAGCGAAAACGCATTGGATGGTCAATTGGCTTCAGCTCCTAAACCAATTGGACTTTGTATGGCGTCATACCAAGGTCTTTATGCAAAATTCGTCTCAATGACGTCTCCGAAATGTTCAATTGTTGAAAACGATCGTGAATTGATGTTGATGGCGCTTCAAGCACACTTTCTGCCACAGCAGTAATATTCTCGGGTGAACGCACTGTTTTTGGCTTTTCTCGCTTTGGTTTATCGTTGAGGATGCCAGTTTCTTTCACTTTTTTCACAAGATAACGAACATACGGAGCTGACGGTGCTTCTCTTCTTCCAAAATCCGTACGCAATTTTCGCACACATTCTGCAACATTACCATGATTTTCAAAGTAATGTCGCAATATTTCCCAGCGTTGTTCAAGCGTATACACAACCATATTCGTTCAGCGGAAGGATAAAACTAATTATCTGTCAAATCAGACATGAGCTAAGTGTTACCATTCACGAAATAAGCACTAGTTGAAAAAAAAACATTAGATGGCGGATCCCATAGTTTTTATTTGTTTTCAAAACACCTCTTAATGTGGTGTGTGGTGGGTGTAATCAAACAACATTTCAAAGTTTTATAAGCTCTTAACAAAAGTAACATCTTTTGGCATCTTATTTCTGGTAATTCAGGCGAAAACAGTTTTGGCATTGGGCAACATGCCAAAAAAGGGGAGGCATTTTACTTTAATTCCTCTTCTTGAATATAAAAAGTGGGCTACATTTTATAGCATTACATTATTTCTTTACAAACACAACTACAAGTCGTGCTAACAGCTTCAAACTTTTGACAACTGCTGTCATATTAGCATCAAACAAAACCTAACCTAACCTAACTAAATTAAACAGCAGTTTGTTTTTAAAACCTTTATCCAAGAGATTACAATACAAAACACTTTCGCTCTGTTGGTTTTGATAAAGATGGACTCATAGAGAGTGTAGTAAAATCCATCACATAAAATCCATCGCATAAGTGCGACAAGGTTAAGCCAAGTGGTGTTAGAAAGTTACAAGTTTGCTCTTGCAAAATTTCTTTGGCAGTTTTATGAGATGGTTTTTTAAAAGCAAAACAGAAATAATGTTGAAAGATTTCAATCTTTTAATTACAATTTCGTAAATAACTTCATTTTTTAGACAGGCTACTATGCTAAAAGTCCATTTAATCAATTCCACTTCCAACTTCTTTTTCAATTAATCTGACTGTATGGCTTCAAATCGCTGTAGTCTAGTAGGACATGAAGTCGTAGTTCAAAGAGCAGGACATACATTTCAAACAAAACGAAATATGAAAAATATTTCTTCGGCGAATGCCTCTTAGCAGTCTTCTAACAAACAATTCTAAATAAAATTGCTATGAAAAGTTTTTCAAAAATCTGTCGTTCGGAGTCAGCATTAAACAATAGGTCCTGCAACTCATGGATAAAAATAAACACACACAACATGGTCGGTGTGAGAAGCTGGGTCGTAATTCTGTCGAAATGGTTGTATCAATTGTAGCTTGAATAATGGCTTCCAGTGCTTCAAGAGTTGCCGATTTATCGGCATAAGCCAGTTACTTAATATAGCCCCATAGAGAATTATCCAAAAAGGTCAAGTCGCATGAACATGCGGACCAATTTATACGACCACTTTTAAAATTAAAGTTGTCATCAATTTAATGTTGTTATAAAACGATTGTGAACCAAATGTTGTTGATGTTTTATTTTATTTGATTTTATTTTATTTGCCTATGGAAATATTCCTTGCAGGCTACTAAGTAATGTTACAAAATATCAATTTTAATAAACTATGAATTTAAATATACATTTTTTATAACATTATTCGATAAAGAAAAATCTATTAGCATATACAATTTATTAAATTCTTTACACATTCTCCTTATTGGATCAGCACCAGAGTTAGTTGGATCTAAAAAATTGTATTGATAATGGAGAAAAATGACGTGACGGACGTTGAGGAACATTAAACGTGATATTATGGATTAGAAAACTGGAGCCTATATCACCAGTAATTACATTGAATATGAACGAGATATTTAACATAATTTTGCGGCTTTTAAGTGTCGGAAGTTTGATTAATGCTAGTCTGGCAGAATAAGAAGGTAAACTTGTGGGATTGAAATTCAGTTACCGGAGACAAAATATCACAAATTGCTTTTGTACAGATTCGATGACGTCGCAATATTTTTTATATAGAGATCCCATATATGGATCCATACTCGAGTATAGGCCTTGCAAAGGATGTGTAGAGCGATTTAGTAACATAAGGATCGTTAAATTCTTTTGCCCACCGTTTTATAAAACCAAGTACGCTTCTAGCTTTACTTACTGTCACAGTTATGTGCGGAATAAAATTTAGTTTGGAATCAAGTAAAACTCCTAGATCCAGGAAGGTACCAACAAGCTCAAGCTCGTATCCATCAAAAAGCATAGTTTGCAGGAATCGGATTCTTTCTTACAAATCTTATTTTTTGAGATTAAGCTGCATTCCATTTAAATTACACCATAAATGAAACGAATTTAGGTCATTTTGAACTAGTTTCAGATCGGAAATTTGGCGATAACTTAAGAAAATTTTTACGTCATCAGCGTACATTAGGATATTGGAATAGTGAATCATATCAGGTAAGTCATTAATAAACAATGAAAACAGAAGCGGTCCAAGCTGGCTACCCTGAGGTACACCAGAAAGGACGTCAATACTTCTGGAGCAGCAGTTCTTAAAAAGTATGGTTTGTTTTCTGTTAGTTAAATATGAATAAATCCATTTTAAACTAGGATTAGTAAATCCCATTAAATAATGTTTCTTCTTCAAAAGTACATGATTAACTTGATCAAAAGCCTTGCTGAAATCTGTGTAGATAACGTCTGTTTGTTGCTGATGAAAAAATCCTCGATAAACAACTGTTGAAAGATGAAACAGGTTTGTTGTAGTTGAACACATCTTTCTGAAACCGTGCTGATAAGGAGATATCAAGTTAGAGACTAGATAACATAAATCATCAGTAATCATTTTTTCAAATGGTTTTGGAATTATGCTCAGTTTTGCAATACCACGATAATTTGTAACGTCGGATTTATTTCCTGATTTTAACAGAGGAATAATGAATGAATCCTTCCAAACGTTAGGAAAATGCTGATTAGTTTTTATCTCGACAGTGCTTATCATTCACCGCTTCGGCAGCGCCTAAATTAATGAAAAAGATTTTACGACTAATGATAACGCCATCTTGTAAACCGCACTAAACACATACATACATAATTGGTCATGACAACCACTTATGTTGTGTGTGTTAATTTTATACATGAGTGCCGGGAACTACAGTTTAAAGTCGACGCCTAACGACAGATTTTTGAGAAACTTTTCATGGCAGTTTTTTTTTACTCTCAGAGTTTTTGCCAGAAATCTGCTGAGAGGAAGTCGCTATAGAAATATTTTTCATTATTTCGTTTAGTTGGATGATGATGCCTGTAGTGGGGTTCGTATCGAGGTCCCACACTACCTACTAGACCACGGCGGTTTCTAAACAGTTAATTTTAATGGCGGAGCTACTAGAGCAACACTAACGTCAATATTTTTTAGCATTCTTAACGGTAAAACCACCGTTTTAGATATTTATCGTTTCCAAAGAGCTAAACACACCCGTCTATATTAAAAAATTCAATGGGGTCCTGACAATGAGATATTTATGGGAGGACTACGAAATGTTTCTAAAAAAATGTTGATGACTGTTAGTTAATGAAGTGGATTGCAGCGCCGGTATGATAGAATACGTTGATACGTTAAAGAAGAAATCTTTTATTCCTCCCTTTTCTGCCTCTTCTCCTTTTGCAACTTCTCTACTTTCTTCACTATACTCTCTCTTTCCTCTAAGACGTACTTACAATGGATCATTCTGACCTCTAACGTAACCTAACCTAACCTAAAGAAGGAATTGGTGTAAAATTTTGTTGAGTAACATCAACAAGACAACGTGTCAGTACATAGGACTGATGGCCATATAAAACTATTTGGCTGGTCTGAATGTTCTTCTGATCAAAACTTCAACAGAAACATTTGGTTACCGTTGACTCTCCATTTATAAGGAAAACTGGCAATATTGACAGTATAGGGCTTTAAAGAAGCGAATCTCGATGATTTTAATGATGATTTTAATGATGATTTTAATGATGAATGACGATGATTTAATGACGACTTACAAACGTATTTAATGAGCAGTACCACTGGAAGAATTTTTAAAGTTGTCCATAAAAAAACAGGAGGCTTTTCTCTAGACTCTAGACTCGAGACTGGTCTATCTATTCTGTATTCGTTGTGTTATAAGTTGAGAGCCGTTCAAACATTTTAAGACACCACATGATGGCTTTTCTTTTTTAAATATTGAATACAATGTTTGAGCTCGGTATACCTTCGAAGCTGATAAGGCTATTCCAGCAGCTCCGTCCGGAGCTCCGGAATGGACGTCCCCGAACCTTTTAATACCGTGCAAGATTTCAGACAAGGCGATCCCTTATAATGCGACCTCTTCAACTTCGTCATGGAGAGTGTTCTGCGGAAGGCGGTAGTACATCGCAATGGCACTATTTTTAAAAAAGCGTCCAGTTGCTTGCGTAAGCGGACGATATTGACATCATAGGGCGTACCAAGCGAGATGTTACAGCTGCCTTTAACGCTATTGAATGAAGTCGCCGTAGTCTAGTAGGTAGTGTGTTGGCTTATTAGACGCAAAGCCAGGGTTCGAGCCCCAGGCCAGACATCAGACAAAATACAAAAAGTATTTCTTCGGCGACTCCCTCTCAGCAGATTTCTGGCAAAAACTCTGAGATTAAATAAAATTGCCATGAAAAGTTTTCTCAAAAATCTGTCGTTCGGAATCAACTTTAAACTGTAGGTCCCACCACTAATGTTTAAAATTAACACACACAACATAAGTGGCGTGAGAAACTAGGTAGAAATCCTTACTGAAGGGTTGTAATGACCAATTATGTATGTATGAATGGGAGTCTATCAAAATGGGCATTTTTAGAGAACCACTTCCTTTAGTCCTATTGAACGGGAGTCTACTAAGGTGGGTCTGGCAGTAAATGAGGACAAAACAAAGTATATGTTATCGGCAAGTAAAGACGTGCGGCGTATTGGAATTCAAATTACGGCCGATAACTATACTTTCGATAAAGTCAAGGAATTTATTTATCTTCGCTCCGCCGTTACCACCAAAAATGATCTTACCAGTCTGGAGATCAAACGCAGGATCACTCTAACCAACAGGTGCCGCTATGGTCTCAATAGGGAATTGAGTAGCAGAGACCTCTCTTCTATGACAAAACTAATACTCTACAAGACGCTCATCCTCCCAGTGCTTTTTATGGGGCAGAGACGTGGACCCTATTAAGCACTGATGCAGACGAATTGAGAGTGTTCGCGAGAAAAGTCCTACGTAAGATCTTCGGTCCAGTGCGAGTTGGCGATGATTTCCGCATTCGATCCAACAGTGAGCTGTATGAGCTCCTCGACGACAAAGACGTTGTGCAGCGTATTAATATCCTGCGGCTGCTCTAGCTCAGCTATGTCGTTCGAATGGAGGAGGATGCTCCGTCGAGATGGGTATTTGATGCGAGAATCGGAGGAGGTCGGCGACCTTGTTTGTATTGGAAGGACCAAATGAAGGAAGCCCTGTCAACGATTGGTGTGGCACACTGGCGTAGGCGTGTTAGAAGTAGAGGCGCGAATAAGGATGTGTTACATACATACATACAGACATAATTGGACATTACAAGCCTTCAGTCAGGATTACGGCCTAGCTTCTCACATGTTGTGTGCGTTAATTTTATACGTGAGTGGCGGGGCCTACAGTTTAACGTCGACTCCGAGTGATAGATTTTTGAGAAACTTTATCGTGGCAATTTTATTTACTCTCAGAGTTTTTGCCAGAAATCTGCTGAGAGGAAGTCGCCAAAGAAATATTTTTTTACAAATTTCGTTTTGATGTCTGACCTGGGATACGAACCCGGGCTTTACGTCTAATAAGCCAACACTAAGGATGTGTTACGACAGGCCGAAATCGATTAATCGGATTGTTAATGGCCAATTAAGTAAGTGAGAAGTAGTTCTTTGAAAGGAATAAACAATTTTGATGATTTCTCACATTCACTTTGTTGTATTTAAATTGAGAGGTAATAAGTGCTTAATAAGAGACCCAATAAAAAACCCACAAATATAAAAATAAATTATTTTTGTTAAGTCATATGTATTTTTGATTTCTCAATTGACCATGATTACTTTATTGATTCCATTTTCCATTTTCGCTAAAATATCATCTTAATTGTACACGCGCTTGTAGTTATGAGACGCAGTGTATTATTAAAAAAGCGCGATTACTTAAAAGGCAATATTTTCTGTGTATTGTTCAAAAGGAAGAGATAGTTTAAAAGGCAATATTTTCTTTCTGTCTACATCATAAACCACAAGCAAACACTCAAACACACGTAAAATTTAAAAAAATGTATCTGCCAAGGTCATAAAACATCTACGAGTATGGATGGTAACAAACATAATTCAATGAATTAAATTTTTTTACTTACTTGCGCTCCTTGTATGAAAAGAAGTAATTGAAATCAATGGCAAAGCACCTGCCAAAATCTTATACACAAATCACTTTAAAGTATAGTAAAGCATAAGTCTTTCTTGTCTCATCCAAGACAATTTTCCTAACAAACCTTAGGGTGGTGGTTTCGGTGTCAACAAAGCCAGTTATCTGCCTAACACCTGATATGTACCCGGGTGTTTTCTTTTGGAATAAATTAAAAACTCATAGGTTCCAAAAATATGCTCCATTCTAATGCGATTCATTCTCATCGTTACAGAATTTACATGTCGGGCTCGAGACAACAACCATTCAGAATATATTTGCTCAGTTATTCGTTGATAGATAGTCTAATGCATGAGACAGATCTCCTTATATTCTAATTTCCCAACAAAAGTCTTATTTGCCTCAAACCCAGTTACTTTAGGAAGAGTTTATGCCTCTTTTTACCTTCCCCTTTCTTAAACATTCCTTTTCAAATGGCCATCCCCACTCCACAAGTCGATTCTGGCCCCATCAAAGGCTTCTTTCGTCCCTCCCCCTTAATTGGTTATTATAACCCTTAAGTCAGGATTTCGATTTAGTTCTCACATCATTCATGGTATGTTTTAATTTTTACACATGAGAGGCGGGATCTACAGTTAAAAGTCCACTCCGAACAACAGATTTTTGAGAAACTTTTTTATGGCAATTTTATTTAGAATTGTTTGTGAGAAGACTGCTGAGAGGAAGTCGCCGAAGAAATATTTTCATATTTTCGTTTGGATGTCTGATTTGGGGTTTGAACCGCGGCTTTACGTCTTAAAGTCAACACACTACCTACTAGACTACAGTGGCTTTAACTTCCTCCTACTTATGCCATTACATCCCTTCAGTCAGGATTTCCATTTAGATTCTCACACCATTCATGTTGAGTGTTTTAATTTTTATACATTAGAGGCGAGTTCTACAGTTTGAACTACGCTCTCGTGTTTAAATTTTTTTTCATAAAAAGAGGGGTTAAAAGTCGACTCCGAACGACAGATTTTTGAGAAACTTTTCATGGCAATTTTATTTACTCTCAACTTTTGTGGCAGAAATCTGCTGAGAGACAGTCGCCGAAGAAATATTTTTTTGTATTTCATTTTGTTGAAGCTGTCTGACCTGAAATTTGACCCTGGGGCCTCACGTCTAATAAGCCAACATACTACCTACTTGACTATGGCGACTACCGTCCAAGTTGAATTATGCACATCTCTCGATGGCAGAGATTTCTGCTTTGGCTTCGGAATATTTTGTTCTGGGGCCAAAAATTCCTGCTGCTGCAGTTCAAGATTGTTTTGTTAACCCATTTGTATACTACAAAATAGTTCCACTTTTAACAGTAGATCGAGCCTTAAAAAAACTTCATAATTCTAGCTTATGTATCACTTTTGATGCATGCTTGTAGTACATGGAATTGTCACGATTATTGATAGATTTTGTTAAAAATTTTTAATATTTTAATTCATTTTAATAAAACTATTTATTTACTATTACATTTTGTTATCACTTTTATGAAATTTGCGCCAAAAACTTTTGACATGTTGTATATTGCAGCATGGTTTTTTACATAAAATCAAGCACTTCATGTCAGCTTGGTTTTACTTGAATTCTGTTGCTAAAAACATTAATTTGAGATGAAAATATATCAAAAAGGAACATAATAACATAAGCATCATTATTTAAATATATTTTCTTTAATTTTCATACCTTTTAGGCGAACAAAAAATTAAATTTTTAAAAATCTTGAAAAAAGGATATATGGGCTACTCTGAAAGTAAGATAGCTAATCCCAAACTATTTATACAGTATTATTTCTTACATAAAATTACAAGTTGTATGATAAAAGTCTTATGAAAATCGCTAAAATTTTCTAACAAAAAATTAAGATAAATATATTTTTTTTTCTTTAGAAAAAAAAAATCCTTTTCATTTCAAAAAAAGGCTTTAAGCATGATTATTAAAGGCTGCAAGACTTTCAGCTCATTTTTCGAAAAGGCGTAATAGGTGTTAATTAATCATTATCAAAGCGAATGATTCTGTTATCTCATATGTACATAGTTGATCGAAATATTTTCATCTGTAATAAAACATGGGACGAAACACATTTTTCTAATGTTTGTCTGTCACGTGAGATAAATATGAGAAGAGCAGTAAGAAAGATTCCACACGATTTCAGGAAACAGCTGCTAACAATCTGCGTGAAAATTGGTAATATTTTTTCATTACAAACTACTAAAGGCAGTTTGTTCTGTCCCAAGTAGTACCATCTTTGGCGATGAACATCCTATTGTCATGTTTGTTGTTGCCAAAACTTTCTTCAGTTCATGTTGTTGGTTGTTATATTAAGCATTACGATAATTTGTAAACAGGTTTGTTTACTGCATTGTTTTGTTTTTGTAGCTTTTGTTTATAATTTTAATGTTAAGCGATGCAAAACACAGGTATCTTGATTTTTCATTTTCGTAACAACATTTTTCTTCCAATTTTCTGAGATAGTTTTTCAATTAGGAAGTTTTCTCCTTATCGCCTGGGTTTTGTACACAGGATTTCCCTGCAACCCTACTGCATATCAATCTGACATGTATGGCATTTCCTGAGTTGTTCTCTTTATGAGTTCCAGATCTTTTACCACCATTTTCTGCGCCATTATCTCACCCACAGGTCGAATATTCTTCCATTTAAAATGTTTTCTCATTCAATTTCCATTGTGGCTCAGTGTTATTAATTTTAAACGCTCTTTTGTATAACTATAACTGTAGCGTTAATATAAGTATTATTTATTAATCATAAAATGTTTTGTTTGCTGAATATTGCTTTGTAAGTCTCATTAATTTTTAATTAAATCCATAAGAAGGAAACTTTGCATATCATTTAAAAGTAATTGCTTCAACAGCTGCTGCATGTGCCTGATTAATGAAATGTTTTCTTTGACTCATGGAAATAAGAGAGAAATGAATCTCAAGAGAAACTTTGGTATCGGTTGATTGAATCACTTTTTTTATTATTGCTTGCAGCAATTATACGTAATTATTTCTTATAAACATAATTCAATTACCTCTCTACCTCTCAGCAATCTTCTGGCAAAAACTCAGAGAGTAAATAAAATTGCCATGAATTGTTTCGTTAATCCGATTTTCAATTGTAGTTCCTGCTACTTGTGTAAAAAATTAACAAATACAAGATAGGTTGTAAACCTGACTAAAGGGTAGAAATGTCGAACTAGGTTAGTATATAATGAATGAATGAATGAAGATCCTGCTACTCGTGTATAAAATTAACACCCACAACATGGTTGGTGTGAGAAGCTAGGTTGTTAACCCGACTAAAGGGTTGAAATGCCGAACTAAGTTACTAAATAATTTGAAGGACCAAATATCCATTTGAATTTGCTGAAGTGCAATGAAAACGAACATTCCCTAAAGCCAAAGGTTAAGGACCATGACACATGGGTTAGGTTAAGTTAATGGATAGCTTTCCGTTTATAGGCAAATTCACTCGATGGCCCATATGGCCACCATTGTGTTACCTATGTAGTGTAAGGTAAGGCCCCTTATTATGATCCATTTGTGATGGGTTTGAATAACAACGTGCTGCGGATGAAACCGGCCAGTTCTCTTACTTACTTATTTAGTGAATTGGTCGTTAACAACCCGATTAACGGATTTCTGCCTGCCGTAACACATCCTTCCAGGCGCCTCTGTTTCTTACGCGCCTACGCCAGTTGCTCACACATATCGATGACAGGGCTTCCTCGATTTGGTCCTACCAACGCAAACAAGGTCGTCCTCTTCGCCGAATTCCGCGGTTCCCGCATCAAATACCCGTCTCTCCAAAGCATCGTCCTCCATTCGAACGACATGCCCGAGCCAGCGTAGTAAATGGTTGCTAATACGCTGCACAACGTCTATGTTGTTGAGGAGCTCATACAGTTCACTGTTGGATCAGATGTGGAATTCATTGCCAACTCGCAATGGATAGAAGATCTTACGTAGGACTTTTCTCTCGAATAATCGCAAGGCAGCTGCATCTGTGCTCTGCGCCATAAAGATGCACGGGTAGGATGAGCGTATTGTAAAGTATTAGTTTTGTCGTACGATAGGGGTCTCTGCTACTCAATTGCTTATTGCCACCATAGTAGCACCTGTTGGCAAGAGTGAGCCTGCGCTTAATCTCCAGACAATATTTTGGTGGCCACATTATCCACCATGCCCAGATTTTCAAATGTTCTGTCACCCAAAAACCATGACGTCTGTTTTGAAATACAGGGCACTCACATAAAAGGTGGTGGACAGCTTCTGTTTCTTCTACATCTTGGTAGCTTCTACAGTAATTCTGGTAGGACAGAACGAGCTTGTCAGCGAATCTGTTATTGGCGCAGTTTCCCATTAGAATTCATATTAGAGTGCAAAGCGTTCTTTTGGCAAACTTAAGTCTTTGCTTTCTTTTTCTGCAGTTTTAAAATTTGGTAGCCAGGTATGTTGGAAGTAGCCGTAGTGTAGTAGCTGGTGTGTTGGCTTATTAGACGAAAAGCCAGGGTTCGAGCCCCAGGCCAGACATCCAAATAAAATACAAAAAGTATTTCTTCGGCGACTTCCTCTCAGCAGATTTCTGGCAAATACTCTGAGAGTAAATAAAATTGCCATGAAAAGTTTCTCAAAAATCTGTCGTTCGGAGTCGACTTTAAACTGTAGGTCCCGCCACTCATGTATAAAATTAACACACACAACATAAGTGTGAGAAACTAGGTCGTAATCCTGACTGAAGGGTTGTAATGACCAATTATGTATGTATGTATGTAATGCTTTTGCCCAAATTAACCCTGTTTGGAAATCGTTTAAAATATCGAAACGCACGAAGAAAATTAAAATTTTCAACTCCAACGTTAAATCCACAATGCTCTACGGTTGCGAAACGTGGAATATGGCACCGCGCGATTCCCAGTCTCTTCAGGTATTTGTTAACAAATGCCTGCGTAGAATTTTGCGTGTTTACTGGCCCTTCATAATTTCCAGTGCCCAACTCTAGACAGATGCAAACCAGCACCAATTGAGAGGGAAATAGGGGATGTCTTGGACACACTCTTCGCAAGCCATTAGATGACATCACAAAGAAAGTCATAGACTGGAACCCCCAAGGAAGCAGGCGCATTGGACGTTCATCGTACACCTAGAAACGCCAAATTACAGCCAGACTGTCCAAACTACGTCTATAATGGAACGAAGTCAAACATCGCGCTGATGATCGAGGTCATTGGAATCAACTTGTTGTGGCCCTATGCTCCCTAGAGGAGTAAAAGGAACATATATATTTATATACATATATTTTTGCTCGCCAGTGTATGTATATATACAACCGGACAATACGATTATTTCTTTTGTTTGAGGTTAACAATTAGCGATATCTGATGAATTCACCAAATAGCCTGGATCTCTCGAAGTTAGATGATCATTTGTTACGATTTCTGTCGAATGCTCCCAATGGAGAAACCTTAAATTCCATAAAACAGTGCAAAATTGCAATTGAATCACGTCAGAAATTCTGCTCTGTGGAAAAGTGGCTTTTCCCCAAAAGTGACCATGTCCAGAAGGCACACGTGTGTCCAAAAAGCACACGTTTGGTTTAATGAAACCGAATTGTTTCAATCCCCAATAACTCTATTAAATGATTTTTATACAAAAAAAAATTACATCCCGAATTGTTCAAATAAAATGAAAATCTCTTTTTAATCAATACAACAGATAATGCGGTGGTATCAGACACATTTAAAAACAATTACGATAATATTGTTGATTTTTCCAAAAACAAAATAAATTTTCACCCTCGAAATGTAATGCTGCTGACACGAATGTTTACACTTCTCCGTAATCGCTGTACAGCAAATAAAACAAACAAACCGCATTTTAAATATTTATTTTTCATCATTTGAAATAAATTTAGGGTGAGCCCTTAAGCATTAGAGTTACATTTTTACATTCTGTACTGTAACAGATATGAGTATATTTGGTTTGGATTGATTTGTTTTTAAGGCATTAAAATGTAATTCCGGATATAAAAAGTGAATACAAAAGCTATGGTCGCTTGCTTACTTAATTGACCTAAATGGCATGTTTATCGAAAATTGGCCTGCCTCGTACGCCTTCACCAGTTTCTTCCAACGCACACAATTTCGTCTGTCTTACCGAAGCATCGTCCTCTATCCGAAAGACACGGATGAGCCAGTACAGCTGCTGGATATTAATGCGCTGCACAATATTCAATCGTTGAGGAGCTGCTTCCTTCTGGACCGAACATCTTACGCAGGAATTTTCTTTCAAATACTTTCAAGGTTGCTGCATTTTTGCGTAACAGCAACCATGCCTCTCCGCCATAGAGAATCACGGGGAAAATGAAGAACATTAGTTTTGTCGTACGAGAGAGGTTTCTACTACTCAGTTGCCTATAAGATTGATCCTACGCTTGATCTCCAGACTGACATCATTTTTGTTGGCAACAAACTAATTCACTGACAATATCGAAAGTACAGTTATCGATAGTAATCTAAAATCCAATACGCCACATATCCCTACCTGTCGATAATATTTATAAACTTCGCTTTACGCTCATGTACTGCCCATTTTGATAGACTTCCATGCAATAGCGTTAAACAGCAGCACTAACATCCCGTTTGGTATGCCCAGTGATGTCAATGTAGTCAACGTACGCAAGCAACTGGATACTTTTTTGAAAAATAGTGCCATTGCGATGCACTCCCGCCTTTCGCAAAACACTCTTTATGACGAGGCTGAAGAGGTAGGATGATAAGACATCACCTGGTCTGAAACCTTATATAATTGGTCATTACAACCCTTCAGTCAGGATTACGACCTAGTTTCTCACACCACTTATGTTGTGTGTGTTAATTTTATACATGAGTGGTGGGCCCTACAGTTTAATGTCGACTCTGAACGACAGATTTTTGAGAAACTTTTTCATGGCGGTTTTATTCCGCTCTCAGAGTTTTTGCCAGAAATCTGCTGAGAGGCAGTTGCTGAAGAAATACTTTTTATATTTTGTTTTGATGTCTGGCCTGGGGTTCGAACCCTGGCTTTACGTCTAATAAGCCAACACACTACCTACTAGTCTACGGCGGCTGAAACTTTGCAAAGTGTAAAATAGTTAAAAGAGGTCCATTCCTAGCTTGACGGAGCTGCAGGAGTTACATAACGTCATTCTGGACAGCCTTAGAATCTTCACATGAATACCAAGCTCAGACTGTGCGGCAGAAACGAGCCTTCATAGCTATTGAATGCTGTCGGCAGTAAGATGATGTGTGCCGAATTGGTTTCTCCACGATTTGACGTAATATGAAGGACTGATGAGATCCAGTTAGTGTTTGGACGAGTGAATTCAGCTGTCCACACAATACGATCGTAAGAACCTTACATCCTATGGGAAAGATATTTACGTGGCGGTAGTTAACGCATATCATGGAGTCTTTCGTTTTTAAAACAACATTTAGAAACCGTTTAGCGGGCAGGCCATCAGGACAGTTTCATTGTTCTTAAGTTGCAGAATCACAACATTAACCTCCGCCATTATGGGTTGGGTTCGATACGTGCTATAAATATGAGGAATATAGGCACAAAAATTTCAAAGTCTTGTCTACAGAAGTATCGATTACAAAAGAGATTTAAAGGCATTGCTCGGCCCACAAAAACCTAAAAAGATTCTTCAGTTGCGTAATACCTCTTCTGTAGCGTATCTGTGGGGAATATAAACTTCTGTCCCGAAGTACTCTCAATTGAACAACATAAAACTGATTGGTGTTGTTATTATTCTTCCCATACAGCTTCAATTGACAAAAGTACAGAGTATGCCTCTTATTTTTCCAGATGTTCAACTCTGTCAATGGCAGAGAGTTTAGCTACTCGATGGCGGGGTGGATAGCTGAGTCTACTCCGGGAAATTGGATTTGAACATTTCACTCCGGCTGCCGGACTTTTGCAGCGTGTTCCAGACGGAAGTAATGGCCATCTACCGAGCCACAGAATGGATCCTCACATACGTTGTACCTTTCACCCGCATTTCGATGTTTTCGGATAGCCAGGCTGCCATAAAGTCTCTGTCGAACATTGCGAATAATTCCAGGATCGTCAGGGAATGTCGCCGTTGCCTCAACCTTCTTTCTGGGCGCTTCAGTGTCATACTTGTATGGGTTCCCGGACACTGTTACATTATGGGAAACTGCAGGGCCGACGAGCTGGCCAGAGCTGGCGCACAACTCCCGAAATCCTGTTCAATCGACTTAGAAATGCCACTTGCCTCGATCAAACTGGCCATTGGGCGGAAATTTTTCCGAGATGCCAACCTATCCTGGATCAACGAGGAGTCCTGCTCTACCGCTAGACTCAGCTG
The DNA here is from genome assembly GCA_958299815.1 of Sarcophaga carnaria. Lineage (NCBI taxonomy): Eukaryota > Metazoa > Arthropoda > Insecta > Diptera > Sarcophagidae > Sarcophaga > Sarcophaga carnaria. Next base: position 18,069,101 of record OY283149.1, on the reverse strand, counting down.
GCCCCGGATGGATAGAAGCCGTACCAACCAGTTACTTGGCCTTGGTCGCGGCATCATCTCAATCACAGTGGCCATGCTTACAGGTCATTGTGTTATGGGTAGACACGCGGAGAGAATGCGCCTCCCATTTAATGACGTGACTTTTATCCACTTTCTTTGTCAATGCCCATTTCTTACGAGGTGCAGATCTAGATTATTTGGCTCTCGGACCCTTGTCAGCTTGACGGAGCTATCGTCCATTGATGTCAAGGATATAGCCTCATTTATCAAACTTTCTGGCTGGTTTTCCAGCGCGGGGTAGTCGTGCTTTGGATATGCAGATCTTTCGCTGACCGACCTCCCCCTCCTGGGTTCGGGGGAACTGCGTTCACCTGTGGCATCACAACGGGCCTCTATGCGTGCTCAAGTGAGCTTTTGGTATGAAGCTACCTCACTAACCTAACCTAAGCTAAACACTTTAGCTTCGAAGATATCCGCAATTTTCTCCAAGGGTACTAAAAATTCCTGTCTTTTTCATATCAATTTTATTTACTCTTAGGTGCTTGAGCCAGGGCTCTCGTCTACTATGCTAATGCAATACCAACTAGATTATGGTGACTTTATACCCAAGAAAAACAGAAATAAAATATCACTGTACGGTGTCATATTCACTCAACATAACTTTTTCAATTGTTGTAATGGGTGATTTTTTAAGAGCTTTAGGAAATTTTTTCAAAAAAAAAAAACACATAAAATTCAGAAATATGCATGAAATCTTTATTTGAATCGATAGTTCGGTCCATATAATTTAATGTTTGAAGATTTTTCATGCAAATGTTGACCGCGACTGCGCCTCAAATGGTCCATCCGCTTAGTCCATTTTTGTCATACTCTTTCCAACATTTCGGCCGGTATCTCACGAATAAATGCTTCAATATTGTCTTCCAATGCGTCAATTGATGCGGGCTTGTCTGTATAGACATGAGCTTTAACATAGCCCCACAAAAACAAGAGTTTTAAGGCGTTAAATCGCACGATCTAGGCGGCCAATTGACCGGTCCCGAACGTGAAATGAAATGTTCACTGAACTCGCCTCTCAATAAGTCCATTGTTACGCGTGCTGTGTGGTATGTGGCTCCGTCTTGTTGAAACCACATGTCATGCAAGTCAAGCTCTTGCATTTTGGACAAAAAAGTTGGATATCATCTCACGGTAGCGCTCACCATTCACAGTTACGTTACGATTCGCAGCACCTTTGGAGAAGTACTGTCCAATGATGCCACCAGCCCATAAACCGCACCAAACTATGACTTTTTCTGGATGCATTGGTAGCTTTTGCAATGCTTCTGGCTGAACCTCACTCCAAAATCGATAATTCTGCTTATTTACGTATCCATTGAGCCAAAATTTTCCACGTTGTTGAGTAACAGAGGCCCAATTGCAGCGAACGACGACGAATCGATAATTGATGGTCATCATTAACACTGGCCGATACGGCTGCGATATTTTCTTCAGTTCGCACTCTACGTAAGCGTGTTGGTAGTTTAATGTCGAACAATGTAAATTTGGTGCGAAATTTAGTCACAATGACCCGAATAGCCGTTTCAGTGGGTCGAGTAAACTGACCATAAAATGGAAGAAGCGCGCGATAAACTTTCTTAACAGGGCACGCATTTTGATAATAAAATTCAATGATCTGCAAGCGTTGTTCGTTTGTAAGACGATTCATGGTTAAATTATAGACCAAACTGAAGATGTTCGACAGTGAAACAAAACACGAAACATGCGTGAGTTGTTTAAACCAGTGTTGCCAAAAGGTTAATGGCTAAAAAAATCACCCGTTACAATATTCTGCCATTAAAACGTACAGGCGTCCCCCAGGCGTATGATTAACATTTGAGAGTTTATTTATGAGCGAATATTAATTATACGCACTGTGTGTTAAATTGTCTGCGGCACGTTTAGCCAATATTTATTTATTAATTCATTACAAAATGAATAAGGCTTGAAGAAGGTTTTCATTTTTAATTTCAATTTTATTTGGAAATGCTATTAATTTCGTATCTGTTTATAAATTAAATTTTTAAACGTTCATTATTTGTTTGTTTATTTCTCTTTTTTTTGCTTTGCTTTGATATTTCGTTTACATTTTCATAATTATCATCCAAAGACATTGAGTTAATGATGTTAAATTCTTATTCCATTACTTACTCATTCTATTTCGTTATTTCTTTATTAATATTTGCATACTTTGCTTAAGAAATTCTTTAATAAGTTGTTTTATTTGCTATTTTAATGCCGTAATCCTTGTAAATGTTTCTCTAGTCTTAAGTAAGCATTTTATGATTGAATGGTGGCTCCTGGTTAGAAGGACGACAATGAATGCAAAGAATTTCTACAGAATGATGAAATCCCACGTGACTTTAAAAATTCTTTCTTTTTATTGCTTCTATAGAGAGAGAGAGAGAGAGAAAGTGGGTGTAAAATGGAATTTATTTTGCCATTGCTTATCCAAAGAGGAAAATATTTCTTAGATAAACTATAAATGGAATACAAAAATAATGCAATAAAATCGTTAGAGAAAGCATTTGTTTGGTATACGAAATACTTTTCCAAAATATCATCGTCCTTAATTAAATTATTGATTACGATTATTAGGAATCTATGAAATGGCAATTTGAGAGCTATTCAGTGCAAATAGACTTCTTTATACTTGACTGACATCACCAACTACACTACAATGAAAACTTCATACGTTGAAAAGGTTGCGTGAAGTCCGCACTGAGCCTTCAATCGCAATGTGAATTAACAATAATTATTCAAATCTTCATAACTAGTTCCAGACATAAATTTTGCTTTCATACTTGACACTGACCTTCGGCAATGACTTTCACACTGAACAGCTTAATTTCCATAATTAAGAACTACGACTAGTGTTTAGAAGTCGCCGTAGTCTAGTAGATAGTGTGTTGGCTTATTAGACGTAAAGCCAGGCTTCGAGCCCAGGCTAAACATCAAAATAAAATACAAAAAATATTTCTTCGGCGACTTCCTCTCAGCAGATTTCTGGAAAAAATTCTGAGAATAAATAAAATTGACACGAAAAGTTTCTCAAAAAGCTTTCGTTCGGAGTCGACTTTAAACTGTAGGTCCCGCCGCTCATGTATAAAATTAATACACACAACATAAAGTGGTGTGAGAAACTAAGTCGTAATCCTGACGGAAGGGTTGTAATGATAATAATATATGTATGTATGTTTCAGTCCCGACTGGTTCGACATTGACTATATCAAGTTTCTAAGCCTTACAACGATACAAATGGTGGTTAACCGACAATCGTCGTAGGGTCGGGTTCCGTCACATAGATGGTACTTGTAAGTGTAAGAGTGAGTGTAAGATATAATATACATTTTTTATTTGTTTGAAAGACCTACTGATGTCATTATGTGGGGAATATAATATCGTTCGAATGTGCGCCACGTCTTTTCTAAATAGAGCACATCGGAAATATCCAATTTTCCATGACTCAGGCAAGTATAGGTTTCGCCAAAAAACTTTTTTTTTGAAAATGCTTCATAGAAAAAAGCTACTGAATATTTTCTTTAATTTCTTTTTTTATTTGAAAGTAGAATCCTTCCGGTTAATAATGGAAAATAATTTCATTCAAATGGCTGCCTCGGCTGGCCATGCAGTAGCCTACACGGTCGGTCCAATTTTTAAGCACATTATCGATTGTGTGCAGCTGTATTTCACCAATGGCTTCACGAATATTGTCCTTTAAAGCGTCAATTGTCCTATATTTGACGGCACCCCACAAATAATAGTCCAACGGTGTCAAATCGCAGCTCCAAGGTGGCCAAACGACATCAGCTCTACGGCTGATAATGCGATCTTCAAAAACAGGGCGCAAAACATCGAGTGTAGCTTCGGCTGTGTGGCACGTAGCGCCGTCCTGTTGAAACCGAATGTTGCCAATATCCTCCTCTTCAATTTTTGTGAACAAAAATTCGTTCAACATGGCCCGATAACGATCGCCATTGACTGTAACGGCCTCTCCTTGCTCATTTTCGAAGAAAAATGGCCCAATTATGCCTTTGGACCAAAATCTGCACCAAACAGTGACTCGTTTTAGATGCGTCGGCTTTTCAATGTATGCGTGCGGGTTTTCTGTGCCCCAAATGCGACAATTTTGCTTGTGTACATACCCGCCAAGATTAAAATGAGCTTCATCTGAAAAGATGATTTTTTTTGCCAAAATCGGCATCTTCTGTAAGTCGATCGCAGGCCCACTTAGCGAAGCGAAAACGCATTGGATGGTCAATTGGCTTCAACTCCTGAACCAATTAGAGTTTGTATGGCATCATACCAAGGTCTTTATGCAAAATTCGTCTCAATGATGTCTCCGAAATGTTCAATTGTTGAGAACGACGGTGAATTGATGTTGATGGCGCTTCACGCACACTTTTTGCCACAGCAGCAATATTCTCGGGTGTACGCACTGTTTTTGGCTTTTCACGCTTTGGTTTATCGATGAGGATGCCAGTTTCTTTCCCATTTTTCACAAGATAACGAACATAAGGAGCTGACGGTGCTTCTCTTCTTCCAAAATCCGTACGCAATTTTCGCACACATTCTGCAACATTACCATGATTTTCAAAGTAATGTCGCAATATTTCCCAGCGTTATTCAAGCGTATACACAACCATATTCGTTCAGTGGAAGGATAAAACTAATTATCTGTCAAATCAGACATGAGCTAAGTGTTACCATTCACGAAATAAGCACTAGTTGAATAAAAAACGTTAGATGGCGGACCCGATAGTTCCAGGAATAAATTTTGCTATCATACTTGACACTGAATAGCTTAGTGTCTATTATTAAGAATTTTGTTTTAGTCCTGACAACGATACAAATGGTGTTTACCTGACAATCGTCGTAGGGTCGGGTTCCGTCACATAGAAGGCATTTCGCTTCACAATTTCATCCTTATCTAGCAATTTAAAGAAAGCAAAGGGTGTGTGAGATATAATATAAACTGAATATTTGTTTGAAAGACCTACTGATGTCATTATGTGGGGAATATAAATGTGCGCCATGACTTTTCTAAGTAGAGCACATCGGAAATGTCCAATTTTCCATGGCTCAGTCAAGTAAATCAGGCTGAATATGACCGATGGCATGGCATTAATATGAAAGACCACTTTGGTTTGTGGCGTATCCGCAGATACTTGGTACTATCAAATCGCCTGATATCAGTTACAAGTTCCTATCTCCTCCATTTGAGATGACCACATAATCAAATTGTTCGTGCAGAATATTCAATGTGCCATCAGTTGTGTGTGCACATAAAGCCGTTCTTTTTAAACCACATATCTTTGGTGTCCAGGTCATCCAATTCAAGCCAAAAAAGTTGTTAATCAGTGAAATATGAATAAATGATGCCGCCAGTCCAAAATCTACAGCAAACAGTAAGTCTTTCGGGATGCATTAAAGGCTCTTAGATTTCAGGTGGATTGGTATTGTTCCAAATTCGAGAATTTCGTTTGGTCACGTACGTACGTATATACATAATTGCTCATTACAACCCTTCAGTGAGGATTACGACCTAGTTCCTCACAGCACTTATGTTGTGTGTGTTAATTTTATACATGAGTGGCGGGACCTACAGTTTCAAATAGGCTCCGAACGACAGGTTTTTAAGAAACTTTTCATAGCAATTTTATTTACTCTCAGGGTTCTTGCCAGAAATCTGCTGAGAGGAGGTCGTCTAAGGAATATTTTTTCTTATTTGGTTTTGTGCGAAATGTCTGACCATAATGCCGACACGTCTAATAAGCCAACGCACTGTCCACTAGACTAGGGCGTACGATAGCGTATGTATAAATATGATTTTTCGTTAAAAACTACGACCAATTGCCAACTGGTTCAGAGTCCTCCCAGGGAACACAAGTCAATGATTGTTTACCTCGAGTTCTATAGTCAGTTGAATGTTGTACGTATGCAGGACCTAATCACAACACAAAATTCATCAAGTTGTAGTGTGCGAAAGCTCGAATTCGTGCATGCGAAGCTTACCTTCACGAACAGCAGCGATGATTTAGACATTTTGCATTTCTTTAACGTACGGGTGTTGTTTCATCGTTTACTACACTAGACAGTGGACTGCAATTTATCCACTATATTGTGAATAGTCCCTTGATAGAAGGATTATGGCGATCGCAAAATAGCCAAGACGTTACAGAACATTGCCAGAACAGAAATTTTATTATTTGAACACGTTAATGAAGGCTCTATCTTTCCAGGTTGATTTGCAAAGTAGACTGAATAGGTTAGGTTAGGTTAGGTTAGGTTAGGTTAGAGGACGTGTACTTGTCAATTAAGACAAGTACAGTACCCGGTGGTCGAATTGACCCATTGTACAACATCCTAGTTTCTCACACCACTTATTGTTGTGTGTGTCAATTTTATACATGAGTGGCAGCACCTACAGTTTAAAGTCGACTCCGAACGACAGATTTTTGAGAAACTTTTCGTGACAATTTTAATTTACTCTCAGAGGTTTTACCAGAAATCTGCTGAGAGGAAGTCGCCGAAGAAATACTTTTTGTATTTCATTTTGATGTCTGGCCTGGGGCTCGAACCCTGGCTTTTCGTCTAATAAGCCAACACACTACCTACTAGACCACGGCGACTAAATGAAAATAATCACAGTTACTCTCTTTTCCTTACTCCCAATTTTAACGCATCAAATTTATAGGCGTTCACAAATTTTGCTGTAATGAATTTGCTTTGCTTTGGATGACATATTTACGGCCATAGACTCTATAATTTGTTAATCACTGTGAAAGATAATTAGAAAAATTTTTCTTACAAATTGCTTCTACTTATAGCCATTAGTTATGGAAATTCAATAAGATTTTTTATTATTTGAGCTCGCAAAACTATTCAAATCCATTAATTGAATTAATCATCTAAAATGTTCAAGCTTTTTGTATCTGCAGTCACAGAAAAAAAGAGGAGAAATTCACAACAATCTTGCTTTCGTGTTAAAGAAATTTCTCCACCAAAGAAATGTGATTCAGTAGATAAACGTCTTAATGCTGATGGTTAATGTGTTCATTTATTTTTATACACAATTTCATCCCCCATCACTACATATTTCATGTGCTCTAATAATGATAAAATGATATCGACTACTTAGGGGACAAAAAAAAAACATTATTTCACTTCGTTTTTCAGTTGCAGAAAATGTACAGTAGAGACGAATTGATTAGCAGTCAGTCACGTAATGACTTTTCATACAAAAAGCCTTTCAAGATATTTTCCCAAAAGGAAAATTATTAAAACTGGATAGGAATTTAGCTGGGTTGAAAGGAGTCCACCATTACTGAAATAGATTGTCTTATATTTACCATATCGGCATAAACCTATATTACTCCATCAAGTTATGAAGAGCTCAGCAAGAAGCGATACTAACTACATAAAATTCATCGAAAGTCTAAAGCTTGTACATATTTTTTCAACTTCTTCTAAGCCACTCCTCAAGGATTATTGTAGCGTATTCCAGGCAGAGGTTGTGGCCATCTACCGGGCTGCTCAATGGATCCTCACATACGTTGTTCCTTTCACCCGCATCACGATCTTTTCTGATAGTCAGGCTACCATAAGATCGTTATCGAACATTGTGAATAACTCCAGGTTCGTCAGGGAATGTCGCCATTGCTTCGACCTTCTTTCTGGATGCTTCAGTGTCACACTTATCTGGGTCCCCGGGAACAGCAATGTTCCGGGAAACTGTAAAGCCGACGAACTCGCCAAGGCTGGTGCACTACTTCCGGAATCCTCTTCAGTCGACTTGGGGATGCCACTTACATTGGTCAATTCTTTCGAGACGCCAATCTATACTGGGTCAATGAGGATTCCTGCTTCATCGCTAGACTCACTTGGCTCTCGATGGATATAAGGCGCACCAACCAGATACTCGGACTTGGTTGTGACATCATCTTAATCACTGTCGCCGTACTTACAGAATATTGTGTTATGGGAAGACACTCGGAAAGAATGCAGCTCCCATCTAACGACTTCTGCCGTAGGTGCAGATCCGCTGAGGAATAGGACACTGTTAACCACTTTCTTTGTCAATGCCCATCTCTTGCGAGGTGCAGATATAGGTTGTTTGGCTCTCCAATCGTTGTCAGCTTGACGGGGCTATCCTCCATTGATGTCAAGGATATAGCTTCGTTTATCAAATCTTCGGGCTAGTTTTCCAGCGTAGAGTAGTCGTGCTTTAGAATGTGCAGGCTTTGCGCTCACAAATTTCTTCTCTGCTGATTTAGAGAACTTGGTCAGTACAGAAACTGCGTTCACCCTTGGCGTCACAACGGCCCGCTACGCGTGCCCAAGTGAGCTTTTGGCGTCAAGGCTACCACTCTAACCTAACCTGAACTAAGCTACTCCTCTTAGATGCCTCCAGAAGTCTAATATGTTGTGTGTTAGCTTATTAGACGAGAGCCCTTTTGTCAAAGCCCAGCTCAGACATCGCGAAAAATAACGAAATGTCAAAAAAAATCTTCATTTGGCGAGTTTCTCACAGCAGTTTTCTGGCAAAAAATCTGAGAGTCAAATAAAATTGCTAAGAAAAGTTTCTTAAAACTTATGTTGGTTCCATCACTCATGCGTAAAATGAACACACCTAATATAGGAGGTTGCAATCCTGCCTAAAGTGCTGTAATGACCAAACAAACCCTCAAGTGAGCATGAGAGACTCCATATAATATTTCCTCTCTCTGAACAGTCTTCGCTTATCATATCTTTCTTCGGTAGAATGAAAAATTCAGATGATAGTGAGCATTATTGTTTTTCTCCAGGGTTTAGATAATATGGCTGTTGGATATACTCCATTATGAAGAACTGATAGTTCTACTATAAACAGAATAAACGCAATGCAGCAAGCACTTAAAAGTAGAATACATGGTTGGCTGTATATGGATGATATTATTTTAAAGACAGCGCGACAACAAGCAAAGATTTTGTTTCATTGGTTTGAGGCCAATTTCTAGTTTCTATTCACAGCAATAAGAGAATCAATGCCAACAGTAAGAGGATTTATGCTGGTAATGGAAGGATTAATGCTGTCACTACAGTAGCATGCATGATATCGAGGTTTTAAAGACGCGATATATGAAATACAACACTAAAAAACGTTTTAGTGGCATCATTGATAAAGAATGAATACTTACCTTTCAGTTTGCTGCCTGTGACTGTATTATAATTTATACGCTTATCTTAGGCTGCAATTGCAAAATTGTATTGCTTGCTGTCTTGCGTTAATTGTGTTTATAACATTCTGCATTCTCGTATATAGTTTTGAGGATGCGGCATATTTTCTGTGATATACATACATGCAGTAATTACGGTGAAGTACACCATTCAAGAGATTGTACTATTGTAATGCATAGTGTTGCACTTGTCGCTTCTGCTTGATTAGAAATCTGGCCGTTTGGGGCGTGGATTTTATTATTTTATTTGAGGCCTTCCCCATATTATAACTACTAACGTATATGCTGTTAAGCAGAGTAGTAAAGTACGTTTCTATATTTCTTTAAACCAGAAGGATCTCTGAGCGTATATATGAGGAAGAGACGATAGAGGTGATATATCAGCCCCTACAGGAATACTTTTCCAAATTAAAAAAGCAGCATCGAATTCAACAAACCGTGAGTGGTTCAACATACCTGGTTGCCGAATTTTAAAACTGCTTTGTCCAGCAGTAGACAGCGGGAGAACCAGGCGACTACTTGAGTTTGATAAGAGAAAGGTTCGAATTCTAACGAGACACTGGCGCTATTGGCAGTTTCGTTGGCAGACTCGGTTTGCCTCTCTGAATTACTGCAGAAACTGCCATCATGCAGAGGAAATAGAGTCGGTACAACACCTCTACACTAGCCATACATACATAATTAGTCGTTACAACCCTTTTGTCAGGATTACGACCTAGCTTCTCACAGAACTTACGTTGTGTGCGTTAATTTTATACCTGAGTGGAGGGACCTACAGTTTAAAGTCGAATCTGAACGACAGATTTTTTAGAAACTTTTCATGGCAATTTTATTTACTCTCAGAGTGTTTGCTAGAAATCTGCTGAGAGAAAGTGGCCGAAGAAATATTTTGTCATATTCGTTTAGTTGGAGATGCCTGACCTGCCTAATAAGACCACGGCGACTTCAAATCATCAGAATAGTCGCCATTGTCATTTGGATGACAGAACGTTTGAAGATCAAGACACTAAGAAAATTGGCCGGTTTCATCCGGAGCTCGGAGTGGTTTAAACCCACCACTAACCGATCATGACAATGGGGCTTACTTCACACTGGGTAACACAATGAGCCATATGGACCTCTGACTGAATTTGCCTGTGAACAGCATTTATTAGAGTAAAATATTCAACACACATTTTTTGCTGTATGGGTGTGCTAATTACAAGAACACAACTGTATACAACATATGCTTTGACAACTATAGACTGAAAGTAAAAAAAAGAAAATTATAACCACATGATATGATGATGAGTTCATTACAAATGACCACAAATAACTGTGGAGGCGAGTGTGGAAGTAGTAAAGCTCCAAACAATAATATTGTCAGGTTCAATTAAATGGAACATTAAGAGAAAATATAACAGTATAACTGGCCTCTAACCTACTGGTATACACTAACATACAAACACTTCAAATACAAAAGCATTAAAATAATCTTTGCTATTATGGCCGGTACTTAATCAACATGTACATGCTGGTATATGGTTTGCAATGGAGTAGAAACTTTATTTTCATGTTTTTAATACACTAGTGAGTGAACGTATAGAAATGTATGAAATACAGGCATGAGCTAGAAGATATAAGTTCATAAAGCAGTTTTAATTGTAGTTGTTGCTATTTTTTCTGCTAAAATGTAAATCCTTTTTAAGCATAAGCTATTAAAATTATAGTTTAAACGTGTTATTATTTAATCCGTTTTAAATCTGTTCGGTTATGTTCTTTTAGGTTAGCTTGTCGCTCACAGGCAAAGTCATTATTATGATATTTTTACCTTTTTACCCTTTTAAAAACGTTTAAAATATAAGTTCATAGATTGCAAATGAAATAAAAACAAATTTGTTTTTAGTTTTTAATTAAAGTTCTTTATTGTTCACACGATTCTGTGTGCCACTGTTCACAACTTGATGTATACAACAACAATTTCTTTGTTTGTTATACCTCTTTACGCTCTTTTGCATAAACAATAACAATTATCAGACAATTGTTCTACTGATGTTTGTAACGGAGATCTTCAAACCACGATTACTCTCTTCAAATGCACAGCGTCTTCACACAAGACTGACTGAACTTCACCAACTCAGTTGCCTGCACTGCAAAGCATTATTATCTGACAACAGTGTTAAAAAATTCGGTACTTTTGTACTTCTTTCAGTACTTTCTTAATTTCATTTTGAAGTCGCCGTAGTCTAGTAGGTAGTGTGTTGGCTTATTAGACGTAAAAGCCAGGGTTCGAGCCCCAGGCCAGACATCAAAACAAAATACGACTTCCTCTCAGCAGATTTCTAGCAAAAACTCTTGAGAATAAATAAAATTGTTATGAAACAAGTTTCTCAAAAAATTTGTCGTTCGGAGTCGAGTTTAAACTGTAGGTCCCACCACTCATGTATAAATTTAACACACACAACATAAGTGGTGTGAGAAACTAGGACGTTGTACAATGGGTCAATTCGATCTCCGGGTACTAATCTTAATTGACAAGTACACGTCCTCTAACCTAACCTAACCTTCATTTCAAAAATACCGCCACACTATGCTTTCAGTACTTTTTTATTATTACATATTTTATGTCTTTCGCTTTTCAACGATTAATACGTTAGCAACACATTCAACGCAATGCTAATGTTGAATTAGGCTTTAGTCCCGGTTGGCCAAACATCGTTTTTAGAATACGAAAAGCAATGAAATCGCTTGCCGAACCGTAATGTAATGACGGTAAGCATTTTCATTGCTCTTCAAACGTATGTTACATTACGTTCCATCGACGTGACTAAACGGGGCTTTTACATTTTGTTACGTTCCGAAGCAGCTGTTTTTGTTCTGTATGTGTATTAAATATAAATAAATAGTCAAGTGCTGGCTTACTAGACGTGAGAGCCCACGAATCAGTCCCAATGGCAGACATCTCCATCAAAATGAAATATGAAAAAATATTTCTCCGGCTACTTCCTTCTGGCAAAAACTTTGAAAGGAAATAAAATTGCCACGATAAAGTTTCTCAAAATTCTGTCGTTCGGAGTCGACACTCGTATATTTAGGTCGTAATCCTGATTGAAGGGTTATAATGACCAATTATGTATGTATGTATGTATGTATTATTTACAAAAGTACTATTTGATGCAAAAAAGTACTTTTTTAGTTATAATTCAGTACCATTTCAAAACTTCAGTTTTGCAGCACTGTGTGACAACGTAAACAGTCTGATGAATGTTCTTGAAGGCGAATGTTCGCCTTCTCGAAATCTCTATAAATGTAAACATCGTTGTTTCATTATTGTTGTTTATGTATTTTTGTTTACATTTATTCTTGTAGTGTTTGTTGTTGCATTTTTGCATACTTGTTTATCCTCTTTTTATACTGGTGTTTGTTGGTATATTTTACTTCACTTGCTTATCATATAAATAAGTTCATTGTTTTTTTGCCTAGATTTGTTTACAATTTTAGTGTTAAACGATGTAAAAGTAAAACACCATTTCCATTTTAGTAACAATATGTTACTCATATATACATACATTCAGTCAGGATTATGACCTAGCTTCTCACACCACTTATGCCGTGTGTATTTATTTTATACAGTTGTAAAGTCGACTCCGAACGACAAATTTTTTGAAAAACTTTTCATGGCAAATTTTAATTACTCTCGTAATTTTTGCAAGAAAAGTACTAAGAGGTAGTCGTCGAAGAAATATTTTTTCGAGTTTGTTGAAGATATCTGACATGGGTTTTGAACCGTGGCCTCACGTCTAATATGCCAACACACTACCTACTAGACTACTACTGGAATATTTAATTGCCCTTAAATAAATTTCAATTAAATATTTCAAATTTGTTTGTTACTAGAAAAAGGTTGATGGGTGTGCTACTTATGATACCACCACTGTATGTTTGTATATGTATTTCAATGTATATTTCTTTATGGTATATGTGTATAGAATAGTTTATCACTTCTGTGTGACTTTCTACAGAGTAACAAACAGTATAGCGAACTCAACAGTAACTTTAAAGCATAATAAAACAAGGAGTTCGCATTAGAAAGGGAAAAGATAGTCAATATGTATGTACAAATTTTTAAAGCCTTATTAAAACTTTAATTTACTTCGAATTGTTTACGTAGTAATTTTGTAATTTTCAAAAATATATTATTTCATACATATTTAAACGTCTTTTAAAACTTACTTTATCTACGAACATTTGTAAATATTTCCGGGAGTATATAATATTTAATTCAATTAAAAAAATTTAAAGGAAACTCGAATCATTTATATGTATTTTTTAAAGTTATGAGTCAGAATGAGTAGGCTCATGAATCAAACATATTTCGAATGGTATGAGTTTGATGTCACTCATACTCATTGCAACCTGTACTTATAAATCAACGTTGTAGTGAGTACGAATGAATCAGGGTAGTTAAATTTCAATACTTGACTCACTTATATTCAAGATTACATTAGTGCTTATGAGTAGCGAAAAAACGATTCATTGCTGATCTCTGGTGTGTACCAGTAAAAAGTAAGATACGTCAAGATACGAATGTCGTCATAGGGAACATTTAATGTGAACGAGTCTTGGTTTTCCTTGTTTTATTTTTGTGTTGAAGATGATATCTATCAAACAGATTCAGTATACATCCAATCAGTGAACGACTGATGGAGAACAGAGGAACTCCATCTGAAATTTTGCTTCAAAGACGCGATAAAAAAATCAAATTTGTATCGAACGGTTGGTAGCAATAAAAAATGGATTTATTTTCAGAATACTAAACAAAAAAAATCATGGGTTAATCCGTTACAACCATTGAAGTCGGCTACAAAACTAGATCGTTTCGACAGGACGGCAATGCTGTGTGTTTGGTGGGACTAGAAAGGACAGGCGTACCACATATACATATACATAATTATACCTTCTAGCCACACCCATGTTAATTTCAAGCACGAGTGGCGGTACCTACAGTTTAAAGTAGACTCCGAACGACAGATTTTTGAAATTTTTCCTTTTTTTTCTATTATTATTGAATCTTTCCTAAAGAAATTTACAAAGCTAAAGCTAGTTTTGAAGGTTAATAGTTAGCACCAGCGTATTCAAATCTTATAATAATACTACATTAAAAGTTAGGGTCAGTGCAGCCGTCGAGCGAGGCTCAATGTGTCACTTCGTTTTAAGCTCTGATGGTCGTCGAATTGAAGCAGGTCCCTTGCCAATGCGTTGAGGTGAATCGTTAGTTTACCGACGTATTTTGTGGCGAATTTTTTAATTTCTTCCTGAATTGTAGGAATGTTGAGATCTCTATGGATATTGTCGTTACGAATATACCATGGAGCGCAGACAATTTGTCGTAAAATCTTGGACTGTCTTCTTTGTAATTTCAAAACGTTAGACGCGCAAGCACTGCCCCAAAGCTGAATGCCGTAGGTCCATACTGGCTTTATAATGCATTTGTATAAAAGAACCTTGTATTCAAGGTCTATTGTTGGACCAATAATCCAGTGCATTTGAGCGGATTTCAGTTTAATGGCCGCTAATTTGGCCTCGATGTGGCGGAACCATGTTAGACGCCGGTCTAAGTGGACTCCCAGGTATTTGAAGTGATTTTCAACAGGGACATCAATATTATTTATTTTTATTTGTGGGCAGTCTTGTCTTCTGAGTGTGAAGGTTACAGGAGCACACTTGGATGGATTCACCTTTATTCTCCACTTTTCAAACCGTTTTTCCAAATCGTATATGTGCGACTGCAGTTGTGTTGAAGCTATCTTCGGGTCCTTGTTGATGTGTTAGGATTTGAGGGCATGTCTGATGTATAAATAAAATATAGAATAGGGCATAGTATGCACCTGCAGAGATATTTTTTGTTGTAGAGAGTTCGTCCTTCAATTTCACCTTAAAAGTTCTATCAGTTAAATAGCTTTGAAGAAGTTTGTGTGTATTCTCGGGGAGCAGTCGTGTTATTTTGCCGAGTAGACCATCATGCCAAACCTTATCGAATGCTTGGGAGATGTCGATAAAAAGAGCTGAACAATATTGTTTCTTTTCAAATGCCGATCTAATTATAGTGACGATCTTATGAACCTGCTCAATGGTACCGTGATTAGCTCGAAATCCAAACTGATGTTAGGGGATAATTTGCCGTTCGTCAAGGAACGTGGCTATGCTGTGGAGAAGAATTTTTCATAACAATTGTAGATATCCTCCAAGATAGTGGAAAGTAGCTAATTCTTAGCATTGCGTTAAATATGAATAGTACAATTCTTATAGTAATAGTGGGTAGGTTGATTAACATTGACCCTGTAATACCATCGGGCCCTGCCGACTTTTTTACGTCAAGGTTTTTAAAAGCGGCCGATACGTGAGAAAGCCGGCGTTTTATAGGTGCGTTAACAATGTTACTTATGAATGGTGGGCAGATATGGGCATTAATGTCGTGTAGTGTGAAGACATTCTGCAGGTGGTTTGCAAAAGCATTAACTTTTTCGCTAGAGGTCTTTGCCCAAGTGTGGTTCTCGAATCTTAGTGGTGATTCTAGAGTGATAGGACATCTCATATGCCTCACCGCACTCCAGAGACTATAATTTGTGTTTTTGTTGGGTTCAGATTCTGGAGGTAACAAGCAAGTTTAGATTTTTGTGTATGCATCAGGTTACTCCGCAGTAGGGCAATGCACCTGTTCATTTGCGCTTTTAGAATAGGAAAACGACTATTTTGCCACTGCCTTCTAAGTCTTCTTTTTTCTCTAACGAGATTTAGGATTTCTGTACTAGACTGATAACATTTATTTTTTAAAACACGCTTCGCAGGCGTTGCCACTTTCGCTGCCGAAACCATGGTTTCAGTGATATAATTTACAGCTGACTGAATGTTTACTGCGTTTCTTAGAGGAATATTCCGAGAGAGGTGAGAACTTACGTACGTTTTATATTTCAACCAGTTTGTGTTTATGTTTGGGTATAAATGCAACTGTTCACGATGTGCAAAGAAATTGTTTTGCAGGGTGAGAATTGTAGGTGAGTGATCAGATGATAAGTCATACGATGAGGTAACAGTGTATTTGCTGCGTTTAATGTTTTTAATAACGGCAAAATCAATTAAGTCTGGCGACTTGTTGAAGTCCGTTGGCCAGTAAGTCGGTGTTCCACAAGAGGCAACATCGAGCTTATTTGCAATTATTGTATTGTACAGCTGCCGTCCTCTAGGGATAATGAATCTTGACCCCCAAAAGTTATGTTTAGCGTTGTAGTCGCCAGCTGCAATAAATTTCTGGCCAAGCGAAGCAAAGAACAAAAAGAACTTTTCATGGCAATTTTATTTACTCTCAGAGTTTTTATCAGAAATCTACTGAGAGGAAGTCGCCGAAAAAAATACTTTTTGTACTTTGTTTTGATGTCTGGCCTGGGGCTCGAACCCTGGCTTTAGATCTAATAAGCTATCTACTAGACTATGGCGACTTCATCATTAGTTTATAATAAAAAGAAGTTAAAGGTGACCTTAAAGTTCACTTTAGCTAAAGCTACCTTTAACTAGTTTTTAGATAACATGTTGCAAAAATCATTGGCTTTAATCAAACAAAAATAAATCAGTAGGTTTTTAGAACAAATTTTTTGAAACAGTTTGGCAGACATACACGCAGACATAGATGTGGGTTTTTACTTGTGTGTAAACAAATAAAAAATTTAAAAGCAATCACGCTGGCTATACAATCAAATAAATTTAATTTTTTTTGTTGTTTAAATCATTCTCAATAAAATAGCAAAAAAGTGTTGAAAAATACGTTAATTAAACAATTCATTAAAAAAGGTATGTACTATGTATTAACACAGGGTAATAAATTAAATCAGAACAAAATAACGCCCCTGTAAATAACATTTAAAAATGTAAATGTATTTCAATCACATACAAAAAAGCCATTGTAAATGGGCGTAAGTATGGTATGTCTGTATGAGAAAGCATACATTTACACACGTTTTTGTGGGTTTAAACAATTTTCAATTAATTATTTACATATGAGGGTACATCCCAACGGTACAGAGTTATTTGTTTACCTTAAATGGACAACATATAGTTTTCAGAGTCATGGAAACTAGTGCGAAAAAAGATAGAATTTTACAACACAGATTAAATTCAACTTTTTTACCCCCTTAAGCTAGAATGTTATTTCTGAAGAAGTAATACAGTAATCCTATGTATAAAAATGAATGTGTGTTTATTTGTTTGTGGGTTTTTTGTTTGTTTGAAGTCTATAGACGGCTAAACGGCTGGACCGATTTTCTTGAAATTGTAACAGTACCTTCCTGTATCTCTGGAAGGAACTATAGGCTACTTTTTATTTTAAAATTTCAAGTAGGCGACACCTCGCCTACTTCCACGCCACGCCCACATACCCAATAAGTAGTTAATGTCGCATATCTCATAAACTGTAACAGCTAAAGTCCTCAAATTTTGTATGGACGACTTTGACGTAAATATGAACAAAATGGGCGGATTGGCTATAGTGGGCGTGTCACCTCCCATAGTCTACATATATAAAAATGAATGTTTGTTTGTATGTACCTTATAGAATCGTAAACTATGCATTTGGTCATGTTGTCCCGACGAATGTTTCTAAGTTGGTATGACCAATTTCCGATAGGTGGCGCCACTGAAAATTACTTAAAATCAATTAAATCGCAAACTGTGCATTCTTTAACAAAGTTGTTGCGCATGAGTCGACGGAGGTTGGTGCGATTAATTTCCGATGGATGGCGTCACTGAAAATTATTCAAAATGAATGGCAAGCAATTGGTCGACCTACACTTCAAGCACGGAAGAAAAGAGTACGTATTACGAGCCTCAGAATCAGACGAGCATTGAGACTGGAAAATCTTCGAGTATATACCGCTGAGACCCGTTCGCTTGAACCACTTGAACAACGAGAAGTGAGATTAGAAACTGAGCGCATGCGTACTACTCAGGCCCGTTCATCTGAATCATCAGGACAATGGGAAACAAAATCAATAAAATGATTCAAAATTAATTGGACATTTGTGTAATGTCTTTCCTTCAAATTTATTTTAGTTGTTGGCGCAGCAACACGCGCCGGATACGTATAGCTAGTCATATATAAAATTAATACACACTAAACATGACTGGTGTGAGAAGCTAAGATGTAATCCCGACTAGAGTGTTGTAATGACCAATTAAGTAAATAAGTTTTTGAAACTATCAGGATTACTTCTTGGCCTTAATTAATGATCGATACATACTCCATACTTCTGACCATATTTTAAAAAAATTCCTAACAATTAAGCAATGCAAGTCTCTGGCTGCAAAGTACTCTTAGATTCTAAACCAAAATCTTTAAAACAAATTTTTAAAGCTTTAAATCTGTTGGAGAGATAATATCAATTTGCAAATAATCCTTGTAAACATAATTTTCTGGTTGCCTAAATTATAAATTTTTCAAATTCATTCTCAAATTTCAATTTATCATCTCGTAGATATTTCAATGAATTGCCGCACTTATTTATATTTTTTTCTTTCCTCTTCTTTTCTTGTATTCTTTTTCATACAAGTACCCCAGTTCATAAGAACAATAAAAATTTTTTTTAATATACGAACACAAATCATATCAACCATCGCCAAACATCAGGTGTTCCTCTCAATTTATTAAAGACTCGAGTACTTTTGAATAAATTCTCACAGTGGTTGGTAGATTTTATAAAAAAAACAAAAAACATCTCCCCAACAGCATAAAATCCTCTAAAAAATGTACCAAAAAAAAATCCTCAAAAAGCATAAAAAATTTGTTACATTTTGTTTGGCTTTCTTTTTGACATTTATAGGGGAGTCTGAGTTAGTGTAGGCGGGTCCCCCCTAATATTTCATGTTGGCCTTATCATACATACAAACAAATATAAAATCTATGCCTGATGCAAAAAAAAAAATAAGTTTAGCTTCGCAATCCATGGCCAGCAGGACTCTCAAGAGTATTCATTCATGTTTTATGGTCGTAACTTCTTTAACATTCATACGTATTCACATACTACATACCACTACACTTGCTATCGCTCTGTTGTTTAACAAAACATACTTTACGGCTTGCTTGTTCATTGAGTTTCCATGGGTATATGATTGCATTAAAATTTCATTTGAATGAAAAGAGGAATGAATGATAGGAAAAGAAAGAAAATTTGTTTTCTTTGACTTCCCCTACTCAAAAAATCGTACACACATGTGTTGAGTGCGTATAATTCAGTGAAAATTGTTAACTGGTAAGCTTGCCACGATTATTATTTTAATTGTTGGTGAGTAGCCAACCAAAGTATCAAAGTATTGAAACCAAAAGATCTATAGTACTGTCTTCAAACTATAAAGCGTCTCCCTATTCAATTCCGAAAAGACTGCAATGGCTTTTTTGAATGACAAATATAATGGCCGTGTTATTTCACGTCGATGTTAATTGGCCGCCACGATCATGTGATTTGACACCGTTGGACTTCTTTCTGTGCGGAAATTTAAAAGAAAAAGTGTGCGTTAATAAGAAAAGAACAATTCAGGAGCTTAAAGGTGAAATCATTCGGCATATTAACGACATTGAATTTAAATTAAGTCTCAGAGTTGATAAAAATCCGCTAAAGATATGCCACCAAAGCCGTGGTGAGCGTTTATCTTGGTCTCTTCTCCTTCCTCGTCTTTACAGTTTCTGCAGAAGTCTTTAAGAGGTATTCTCTCACTCCTGGCGTCTCGTTATCACTGCTACGGGTTCCTCGGTTGTAATCTTGGTAGGTTCAATGCAAATTCTGTTCTACATGTATACATGACAAACTTGATCTGCCAGAGTGTCTCTACAAGTGGATTCATTATCCCATCTTATCTTTGCCAATGAATGGAGTTTTTGTTCGCCTGTCTGAAGAGGAAAGCCAAACTCATGTAGAAATTCATTTGAATTTTGCATGGTGTCAGCTTTACCAAGTGCATCGGCCTTGTTGTTACCTCTGGTATTCTCGCGTCCCGAAACCCAAATGAGGGTAACCGCCGAATCAATATCTTCTCGCTATAGAAATACTCGGCATTCTTGAACAATCTCAGAGGTGGTGTACGCATTATGCGTATATCACTATATGTCACATGACGACACATCAAATTTAACAGATCAAGCACAGCAACACATCAAAATTGTATCTCCAGATTTTACTGCACAGTTGTCGTGAAGAAGAAGAGAACATATAAATCCGATGTTACAAATTATCGTGGTATTGCAAAACTGAGCATAATTCCAAAACTGTTTGAAAAAATGATTACTGATGATTTATGTTATCAAGTCTCTAACTTGATATCTCCTTATCAACACGGTTTCAGAAAAAAGTGTTCTACTACAACAAACCTGCCTCATCTCTCAACAGTTGTTTGTCGAGGATTTTTTCATCAGCAACAAACAGACGCTATTTCAGCAAGGCCTTCGATAAAGTCAATCATGTACTTTTGAAGAAGAAACTTTATTTAATGGGATTTTCTAATCTTAGTTTAAAATACTCATATTTAACTAACAGACAACAAACCGTACTTTTTAAGATCTGCTGCTCCAGAAGTATTGATGTCCTTTCTGGTGTACCTCAGGGTAGCCATCTTGGACCGCTTCTGTTTTCATTGTTTATTAACGACTTACCTGATACGATTCACTATTCCGATATCCTAATATACGCTGATAACGTAAAAATTTTCTTAAGTTATCGTCAAAGTTCCGATCAGAGACTACTTCAAAATGACCTAAATTCGTTGGATTTATGGTGTAATTTAAATCTAATGCAGCTTAATCTCAAAAAATGTAAATACATGAGATTTGTAAGAAATAATCCGATTCCTGTAAACTATGCTTTTGATGGATACGAGCTTGAGCTTGTAGATAACTTCCTGGATCTTGGAGTTCTACTTGATCCCAAACTAAATTTTATTCCGCACATAACTATGACAGTAAATAAAGCTAGAAGCGTACTGGGTTTTATGAAACGGTGGGCAAAAGAATTTAGCGACTGAATTTTAATCCCACAAGTTTACCTTCTTATTCTGCCAGACCAGCATTAATAGAACTTCCGACACTTAAAAGCCGCGAAACCCTATTAAATATCTCGTTCATATTCAACGGAATTACTGGTGATATAGGCTCCAGTTATTTAATCCACAATATCACGCTTAATGTTCCTCAACGTCCGTCACGTCATTTTTCCCCATTATCAATACAATTTTTTAGATCCAACTACGCTGTTGCTGATCCAATAAGGAGAATGTGTAAAGAATTTAATAAATTGTATATGCTGATATATTTTTCTTCATCGAATAATGTTATAAAAAATAATGTAATTATATATTTAAATTCATAGTTTTTTGAAATTGATATTTTGTAATATTACTGAATTGCCTGCAAGGAATATTTCCATAGGCAAATAAAATAAATAAAAAAAAAAAATGCAGCGCAGGAAATGAAAATCACCTCGCCCTATATGTGTGAGTATTATTTACGAACACAATAAAAAAAAGGTGGGCTTGATCCATTATTTGATGTGTGGCCGAGCAACTGTATGCGATAATGCCATTTAATGATATTGGAGTTTTTCCTTCGTTGTTTTGTGAAACCTCAAGCTTGTGCGAATACACCAGAAATAATTCTTGAGATCAAATCCGATTTCGGAAAATTTTAAAAATCCTTAAGACACAGCATCATCATAGGGGAATAAAATATGGGCAATTTTTGAAAGAAGTAGTGGTCTGTGGCGACCATTTGGCAGATATTTTATTTAATGCTGAATAAAAAAATACGTGTATACGCATGAGCGGTGTCGGTGTAATGATATTAGCTACAATGTGGCATCACAAATGTTGGCCTTCAAATGGTCAATTGTCTATGGTTTGTCGGCATAACACTTTTCTTTAATGGCGCCCCACAGAAAACAGTCGAACGATGTGAAATCGCAGCAATAAATTGATTGTGACATGAGATGTGTGGCATCTTACAACATTTTGTTGAAACCAAACATCGTTTGACGCAATAAATTGATTGTGGCATGAGATGTGTGGCAAGTTGTACCATCTTTGTGAAGCCAAACATCGTTCACATCAATACCATGAAGAGCGGTTACAACAAAAAATCGGCTATCATGGTGGGATAGCCGGTCTCCATTGACCGTAATGGTTATTCCGTCCTCATTTTCAAAGAAACATGGGCCAATGATGCTTTCGCTCTACAAGCCGCACTAAAGAGTCACTCATAATGGCAGCATTGGCTTCTGTAAGGCCACATGTGGGTTTTCAGAGCACCAAATACGGCAGTTTTGCTTACTAACGTATCCACCAAGATGACATTAGTCCAGGTCTTACGTTAGTATCGCCACGATGGCTTAACCCAAGGTGCTCTAAGCACAAGTGGAAACAATTCGTCTACCCCCACGCATCCACCAAGATGACAATAAGATTCGTCAGAAAAGATGTTTTTTTTTAGCAAAATGCTCAAGCATAAGTCGACTCCGTACCTTCAGTGGAGATAAACATAAGTATTGCCAGATTCCAAATTTAAATCGTTAGATGGTCTACCCTTTAGTTTACAATGTAACACACTGAAATATTATTTGAAATTGTAAGCCAAGAGCATGGTTTTAAATGAAATTATTTCATCGTGTACCTATTGTCCCTTGTCAAAACGAATTTTAATTCCATTTAAATCTACCAACAAAAAAGTCTGTCACCTTTATTTCCGACAGCAAAAAAATAAAAAAATAAAATTTTAAGGTCACTTAAAAAGTAACAAAAAAAAAATGTATGAATGAATGAACGAATGAACGAATGAACGAGTGCATGAATGATGAAATTTTTTTTTTATTATCTCATCAACTGAAATATATCCTTTAGA
Source organism: Sarcophaga carnaria (assembly GCA_958299815.1). NCBI lineage: Eukaryota > Metazoa > Arthropoda > Insecta > Diptera > Sarcophagidae > Sarcophaga > Sarcophaga carnaria. The sequence goes on along the minus strand of OY283149.1, from coordinate 18,045,938 downwards.
GACGTTAGAATTTTTAATGATCCTTTGTTGTCGTCATCACATGGATAATGTTTTGTCTTTTACACACTTTACTGCAGCTTTATACTGTTTTAACATGGGCTTTCAGAGGCTAGCTTTCATGGTGCCTATTAAATTACTTCGCTTGTTATATTCTGTAGCATTTTATAGGCATTTTATTCAAGTTAATTTCATAAACTTTATTACCAAATGAAAACTTAATCTGAATTTCAAAATTTTGTTTATTAAGCTTAATAATATCGGGTCTTCCAACAGGAATTTTCGAACTTTGACACTTAATAACAATCGTCTTGTTGAAGTTACATACATAATATGTCATTACAACCCTTCAGTCAGGATTACAATCTAGCTACTTACACCACTTATGTTGTGTGTATTAATTTTATACACGAGTGGCGGGACCCATAGTTTAAAATCGGCTCCGAACGACAGATTTTTGAGTAACTTTTCATGACAATTTTATTTACTCTCAGAGTTTTTGCCAGAAATCTGCTGAGAGGAAGTCGCCGAAGAAATACTTTTTGTATTTTGTCTTGATATCTGGCCTGGATTTCTAACCCTGGCTTTACGTCTAATAAGCCAACAAGTAGTATGTTTATGTATGTTCGCGCTCAATTATTTCATACGAATTTGGGAGCATGCCTACGCTACAGTCGGTAGTTTAAGTTAGTTGATAGGTTTGTAACATGTAGATTGGACGGACAGAATGAGTGTGTGTGTGTGTGTGTGTGTGTGTGTCATTTTTAAAGTGTGTAGGTTCGTCTCGAGTCTGAGTTCATGATGCCGATGATCCGCGAGTGCGTGATGTAGGGTACCGTAAACTCATGTTGTTGACTTGTGCAATGTTATGCTTTTGTTTATTTTATTTTTTAATGTAAACAAATTTTAAAACGCTTGACTCATATTACAGTTTTTAATGTAAACAACTAAAAAGTTTTGGATGTGGTTTCGCTTAATTAATTTTTTTTGTTAGTGTGATATGTTTCCGTTATGTGTAGTCCTTTTCTTGTAGACATATTTTATAATAATCAAATGTAGGAGAATACATTTTTTTTGTTATAACAATAACAGTGCTTTGTTATAAACAATAACATCGAGAATCCTTATCATGTTTTGTATTCCTAAACATTAGTTCAACAAGAATTGTATCATATTACAGTTTTTAATATTAAGTTTAAAGAATTTTGAATGTGGTTTCGTTTAATTAATTTTTTTTTGTATGATTTAACGTTAAAGAAACAGAAATATAGTTGTAGGTGTTCTTGTTGTTGTGCTATAAGTATATGTGCATAAGATCAATAAGAATATTTTGTATGAAATAATGCGATATATTTCCGTTATGTGTGTGTGTGTGTGTGTGTTTCTTTTTTCTTATGGACCCATTTTATGATAATCGAATATAGGAGAATACATTTTTGTTACCAAAATAACAGTGCTTTGTTATAAACAATAACATCGGGAATCCTTATCATTTTTTTGGTATTCCTAAGCATAAGTTCAATAAGAATATTTTTTAATGTAAACAAATTTTAAAATTCTTGACTCATATTACAGTTTTTAATATTAAGTTTAAAGAATTTTGAATGTGGTTTCGTTTAATTAATTTTTTTGTATGATTTAACGTTAAAGAAACATAAATATAGTTGTACGTGTTGTTGTTGTTGTGTTTATAACAGCGCTTTGTTTTGAGCAGGATTTCTTTTTTTTCAGTTTTTTTTTGTCAGGTTTTAAATAAATAAAATTATATAATAAAGAGATTAATTAAAACAAATTAGATTTTTTTTCCTAAGATATGTATATTTTATTTTCAGATTTTGTTACAGTTCACATATTTCTATTTCTCCTTTAAGCAAATCTATTAATCACTTAATTTTATCATTTCCTTTAACATATATGACAGAGTTGTTCCCTTTTTAATTTTATATATTTAGTTTTTACTGTTTAAAATAAATAAAATTATATATATAATAAAGAGATTAATTAAAACAAATTAGTTTTTTTTTATTTCAATAGATTTTTCCCTATGATTTTTTTAAGATGATTTTGTTATTGGTTGAAAGGTATCTTCTAATAAATAACTTCAACTATTTGACTCAGTTTAATAATTTTTCACTTTTCCTTTAGAGCAGCCCTTGTCTTTACAAGATCTTCTAACATTTTATTATGATAATTTTTAGACATTATAATAATTTTTGTATTGATTTTGATCTGCTTTATATCTGGTAACGATCTGCTTTGTATCTCGTAACGATCTGATTTGTATCTGCTCACATCTGATTTATACCTTATCATGATCTGCTTCATGTCTTATGTCTGTGTATTCTGAATTTGAGTACGCTATATCGTGCTTCCTACAATCTGCATCCACTAAATTTATTCCTTTGTCTCCTTTTGCTAATCGATTTTGAAGTTTTGCATCAGGTACACAAAACTGTTAACCAGGTAGATGTAATTCAACATTTCGAATTTTCAACAATTTGTTTATTATGTTGTTTACAAAACCTTTTCCAATCTTACGCTAATTATGTTCATTTTTTTGTTTTGATTGTAAATTATAACCATTTTGTTATTCATTAATTTCATACCCCTTCGTCTGAAACACTGAAACAGTGGCTAGCTAGTTATACCAGCTATACTAGCTATATCAGCTATACAAGCTGTACCAGCTATACATGCTATACCTCTATACCAGCTATATCAGCTGTACTAGCTATACCAGCTATATCAGCTGTACTAGCTATACCAGCTATACCAGCTGTATCAGCTATACTAGCTATATAAGCTTTACTAGCTATACCTCTATACCAGCTATACTAGCTATACTAGATATATCAGCTATACTAGCTATATAAGCTATGCAAGCTGAACTAGCTATATCAGCTATACTAGCTTTATTAGCTATACTAGCTATATCAGCTATACTAGCTATACCAGCTATACTAGCTATATAAGCTATGCAAGCTGAACTAACTATATCAGCTATACTAGCTATACCAGCTATACTAGCTATATAAGCTATGCAAGCTGAACTAACTATATCAGCTATACTAGCTATACCAGCTATACTAGCTATACCAGCAATACTAGCTATACCAGCTATACTAGCTGTACCAGCTATACTAGCTATATAAGCTATGCAAGCTATACTAGCTATATAAGCTATGCAAGCTGAACTAGCTATATCAGCTATACTAGCTATACCAGCTATACTAGCTATATCAGCTATACTAGCTATACCAGCTCTATCAACTGTACTAGTTATACCAGCTATACTAGCTATACCGGCTATACCAGCTATACTAGCTATACCAGATATACTAGCTATAGAGTATTGATATTTATACGCCACCCTAATACTACGAATATGAAGAATAACTTCATATAAGAAATCAATGCTACATTGATTCGTTAATTCTTTAACTTGAATAATTATACTTTTGAAATTTACAAATAAAGTTTACTCAGTAGGCATTTGCAGCTGCTCGTGTTTGTTTCATTTTTATATTACGACACTACATATTGGCGACGAGGAACAAAAAAATAAAAAAAATTTTTCTTAATAAAAAAATCTATTTCAAAAAATTTTGTATATACAAATAAAAAATAATGCCTCCAAAAATAGAGACAGAACAAAATGTTGCTCCAATGGCCGTGCTTCAAACTTCTAACATACAAGAATTTAATTCTAATGTGGATTCGTGGAATGTATGGAAAGAAAGATTGGACATTCATTTTTGTGAGATCAACTGCACCGATGAAAAAGTAAAAAAATCCATTTTGTTGAAATCAATTGGAGCTGTTCCCTACAAGGTTTTACATAGTTTGTGCAGTCCATCTTCTCCTGTGGCAAAGTCATTTGAAGAATTGTGCGAAATTCTAGACTCCCACTTTACTCCACCAACTATTGTGTTCAGTGAACGGAAGAAATTTCATCATTCAACAAAACAAGAAAGTGAATCTGTTGCAGAATGGTATGCCAGAGTTAAGACACTAGCACTGAATTGTAAATTTGGAATTAGCTTGGAAGCATTTGTTTTAAATCAGTTTGTGATGGGCTTGCCAAATTTCATTTTTGAAAGAATTTGTGAAGAAGATGAAAAACTCACACTTCAAAGTGCATTGAAAAAGGCAATGATTATGGAGACGAAGAGTATGTCCAAAGAGGTGAAGGAGGAAACGACAGTTAATTTTGTCAAAAAGCAAAAAAAATATCAAAAAAACAAAGAATCAAAAAAAAAGTAATGGTGATAACGTTGACAGAGGTGGTAACAGAGGCAGTTGGGGCAGTGGCAGCAGAAGTAACGGAAGATTTGACAGGGGTACAAACAGTGGTGAAAAAGGTTCTTCATGCTCTCATTGTGGTTGGAGAAATCATAACTCTCAATCTTGTAAATACAAGAACAGCAAGTGCCATTCGTGTGGTAGAATTGGTCATCTGGCCTCAGTGTGTCGTGATAAGAAAAGCGTAAATTATGTATCTAACGATAATTATGTACCTAATGATGTTCATGATAATGAACATAATAAAAATTTATTTAATTATTCTGTTTTCAGTGTGTCTGAGGGAAATTCTAGTGACGTGTATTCTCTGCCAGTCATCATTGATGGAATTAAACTTAATGCTGTGTGTGATACAGGTGCTCCATGTACGTTGTTCCCAATTTCGTTTTATGAAGAAAATAACATTAAGAAGAAACTTCGATCTTGTACTATTCCATATGTTGATTACAATGGTGATAAATTGAAGCTGGTTGGTGAATATGATGCTGCTGTAACTTTTGAAGGTAGTACAAAATCTGTTGTTGTTGTCGTTGCTGACACTACAAATCCACCTTTACTTGGTCGATCGTTTTTACGTTCATTTAATTTTGAGCTTTTGCAAGTAAACAATATAAATCAAATCAATTCGTATGCTGCGATTGTAAATCAATTAAAAACCGAATTTAGCGAAGTTTTTGAGGATAAGTTGGGTGAGTTTAAAATTAGTAAAGTTTCTTTGAAAGTCAGTGAAGGCGTTACACCCATATTTTGCAAACCAAGGCCCTTACCATTTGCATGGAAGGACAAAATCGAAAGACAATTACGCGATTTAATCGAAAAAGGTGTGTTGGAACCTGTTGATAATTCAGATTGGGGTACTCCACTAGTGCCAGTTTTAAAGCAAAATGGTGACATACGAATTTGTGGCGATTTTAAGGTCACTATAAATAAATTTTTGATAGATTTTAAATACCCTCTACCAAGAATTGACGAGATATTTGCGTCATTGGGAGGAGGAGAACTTTTTACCAAACTAGACTTATCCAATGCATACAATCAACTTGTCCTTGATGAAGAATCGCAACTTCTTTGTGCCTTAAGTACCCACATTGGAATATTAAAAGTAAAACGCTTACCGTTTGGGGTCAAAACAGCTGCTTCTATATTTCAGAAAACCATGGAAACTGTCTTAAGGGGAATTCCGAATGTGGTTGTATATCAGGATGACATCACTGTCACAGGTAAAAACATGGCGGAACATATTGAAACATTAAGACTTGTGCTCAATAAGTTGCAATCCTCCGGATTAAAATTAAACATAAAGAAATCGGTTTTCTTTCAACCGAAAGTTTCGTATCTTGGTTTTGACGTCGACAAAAATGGATTAAGCAAAAATAACGAAAGAATTTCTTCTATAATTTCTGCACCAATTCCAAAAGATATATCGGAATTAAGAGCTTTTGTTGGTATGGCAAATTATTACTCAAAATTTATAAACAACTTTTCAAATATCATGTCCCCACTTTACCGTTTATTGGGCAAAAATGTAGCTTTTATTTGGTCAAAATCTTGCCAAGAATCCTACGATACTATAAAAGAAGCAGTGACATCTGACCAAGTTTTGGTTCACTTCAATCCTAAATTACCATTGGTGTTAACTACTGATGCTTCTAACAACGCCGTTGGAGGAATTTTATCACATAAATTTTCTGATTGCGAAAGGCCAATAGCATTTGTGTCTAGGGCGTTATCAACATCCGAGAAGAACTACAGTACACTTGAAAAAGAAGCATTAGCGATTGTGTTTTGCGTTACCAAACTTAAACAATATTTACTTGGAAACACTTTTATTTTGAAAACTGATCATCGCCCGTTGCTCACTATATTCGGTAGCAACAAAGGCTTGCCAAGCATGGCTTCAGCTAGTATGCAGCGTTGGGCAGTCATATTATCCGGATTTGAATATTCCATTGAATTTATAAAGGGAAGCCTAAATGAAGCTGATAGCATTTCTAGAATGCCTCAACGTAAATTTACTAATGAGATTAGAGAAAATTCATACATAAATTTTATTGAAAATGAAAATCAATTCAATTTAAATTTTAGGAATATCGCATGTGAAACTAGACGAGATCCAATTTTATCTAAAGTTGCAGAATGTATTTTAAACGGAACTTTATACAATTTAAAAGATGAACGTTTTGCACCATATAGAGAAAAGTATACCCAACTCACTGTTGAATATGGTTGCATATTATGGGGTTTTAGAACAGTTATACCTGAAAAATTCAAAACAAAAATATTGAAAGAATTGCATTCTTCACATTTAGGCATAGTAAAAACTAAAGCACTTGCCAGATCGTATATATGGTGGCATGGACTTGATAAAGACATTGAAAATTTAGTCAAAAACTGTATGTCATGTCAAAAATTACAGTCTAGCCCTGAAAGAAGCAGTTTAATACCATGGACACCAAGTGGATCAGTTTGGAGCAGAATTCATATCGATTTTGCTGGTCCAATCAATAACTTTTATTTCTTAATTGTCATCGATTCATTTTCAAAGTTCGTTGAAGTTTTCAAAACTAAAGAGATGACAACAGCCTTTGTAATTGGCAGATTAAGAGAAATGTTTTCGCGTTATGGATTGGTAGATACATTGGTGAGCGACAACGGTCGTCAATTCACTTCAAGTGAATTCCAAAATTTTTTATCCATGAATGGAATCAACCACATTTTAACAGCGCCTGGTCATCCTTCTACCAACGGTCAAGCAGAAAATTTTGTAAAGACTTTCAAGAAGTCTATCTTAGCAAACTTAGATCAAAACAATGATGCCAGTTTAGATCAAATTTTATGCAGATTTTTGATGGATTATCGCAATATGACCCACTGTAGTACAGGCGAATCTCCAGCAAAAACATTCTTTGGAAGACAACTTAAAACTCGTTTCAGTAACCTCAAACCACCAACAACACAAGAGAGAATTGTTCGTTCTCAATACAACAACGTTATTAACCACAAAGGAAATCGGAATGAAACTTTCAAGCAAGGTCAAAACGTTATGGTTCGTGACTATCGTAATCCAAACAAGCCTGCTTGGACTCATGCAATTGTTAAAGAAAAACTTGGACCTCAGTCGTATTCCTGTATTTTATCACATAATAATTACGTTATCAAACGTCATCTTGATCAGATCAGGAATCAAACGACTTCACAACAACCTGTTGAAGCAGATTTACAAACGTTACAAAAGAGCAACACCACCTTAACATTAGAGCAAGACAAGCAGTCTCAGGCAGATGTTTCACGCACTAGAAGAGAACTCAGGCCACGAGAAGGAGGAAGAGTAGTAAAAAATCAAACTAAAATTTGAAGTTATCACATTTATAAATTAATCAATTTCTTTTGTAACTTAAACCTATTTTTAAACTAAAATATTGTAATTAAATAATGTATCTTATATTGTAGCAACAGCTTTAGGAGGAGCATATAGAGTATTGATATTTATACGCCACCCTAATACTACGAATATGAAGAATAACTTCATATAAGAAATCAATGCTACATTGATTCGTTAATTCTTTAACTTGAATAATTATACTTTTGAAATTTACAAATAAAGTTTACTCAGTAGGCATTTGCAGCTGCTCGTGTTTGTTTCATTTTTATATTACGACACTACAATAGCTATACCAGCTATACTAGCTATACCAGATATACTAGCTATACCAGCTATACTAGCTATACCAGCTATACTAGCTATACCTCTGTACCAGCCACAGTGATGTGAAAAATAACTTACATTATATTTAAAACCGAATAAAAACTCGAAAATTCTTTATTGTTTAAACGGCTTATTTTTTTTCTTAAACGGTAGAAAAAAGATTAAAAACAAAATTATTGCTATTTCTATAATGTATTTTGATTTTTTTTTTGTGATTTTGTATGAGTGTATGTATTTATTCCTTAGTTACGATATTTTTGTTTTTATAATTATATCAATTAAAACTTTATCCAAATTTATTAATATAAGACATTTCTTTCACTCTTCTAATAAATTATGTTAGATTCTTTAAGTTCTTCGATAATAGAGATTATTTCGTTTTGATGATTGTTGTGACCAACACCTTCCGATGAAAGAAGTAATCGTAGTCTGTCAACTAGTTCATTAGAATCATCACAATGTATGTAATTTGATTTCAGATTATTTAGTAATTTTAGCATTAAACCACTGCCTTTTGTTAAAATATTTGTTGTTGTTTCGAATAAACGTTTAATTATTCGTACATATTTGAAGGCTCGTGTTCCCTTCACTTGTTCATTAGGTTCATAGCGACGTTTATGTGCATTGTTATGAATTAAAATCTCTTTATATTTTTTCAAATCATTTTTAGAATAATGGAGAGGTTTTTTATGAAATACTAGTTCAAATAATCCAGGCGTCATTTTCAATTTCATATTTCCTATCCGCATAGTATTATCTCTATTAAATATTAATTTTTCCTTGCCATATCTCCAACTTCCGTCTACATCTTGATTAAAACCATAAATTTGATCTATTTGCTTATTATTAATAAGTGATTGAATATTTTCAAATAATGGAGAGTTTTTCGTCAGCTTTAAACTTTGTTTTCTTTTCAAGTTTTTCAGACGTGTACTTGATACAGGTCTATTATGATCATAGTTTTTTTCATCATGATTGTCATCAGTTGTCATATTTTCATACTGAAAATCGTTATTATCACCATTTACATCATCATAATCATCGTCGTCATCGATAGTGTTGTCTATGTCCTTATGCTTATCTTCAAGTTTTCCGATGATTTCATTATCACCATTTACATCATAATAATAATCATCATCATCATCATCATCAATAGTGTTGTCTATGTCCTTATGTTTATTTTCAATTTTTCTAATGATTTCATTATCACCATTTACGTCATAATAATCATCATCATCATCAATAGTGTTATCTATATCCTTATGCTTATGTTCAAGTTTTCCGATGATTTTATTGTCACCATTTACATCATCATAATCATCGCCATCACCAATAGCGTTGTCTATATCCTTATGTTTATCTTTAAGTTTTCCGATGATTTTTTTAAGTGGTTTTGTTATTGGTTGAAAGGTATCTTCTAAAAAATTAACTCTATCTATTTGATTCAGTTTAATATTTTTTAACTTTTCCTTTAAAACAGCATTTGTCTTTACAAGATCTTCTAATATTTTATTATGATAATTATTGGACATTATAATAATTTTATATATTGATTTTGACCTGCTTTGTATCTGGTTACGATCTGCTTTATATCTGGTCACAAACTGCTTGATATCTGATCACGATCTGCTTTATATCTGCTTACGATCTAATTTATACCTGTTCACGATCTGCTTGATGACTCGTGTCTATATCCTTTGATTTTGAGTACACTTTATCGTGCTTTCTACAAGCTGCATCCAATAAATTTATTCCTTTATCTCCTCTTGCTATTCGTTTTTGAAGTTTTATATCAGGTCCACAAAACTGATAACCAGGTGGATGTAAATCAACATATAATTTGTTTATTAAGTTGTTTACAAATCTTCTTCCAATCTTATACTAAATAGGTTTAATTTTTTTTGGTTTTGACTGTAGTTTATAACCATTTTTTTTCGTTACTTTCGTACCTCTTCGTATGAAACAGTGGCTGGCTAGTTATACCAGCTATACCAGCTATACTAGCTATACCAGCTCTATCAGCTATACCAGCTATACCAGCTATACTAGCTATACCATCTATACTAGCTATATAAGCTATACAAGCTGAACTAGCTATATCAGCTATATTAGCTACACCAGCTATACTAGCTATACCAGCTAGCCTAGCTATATCAGCTGTACTAGCTATACTAGCTATATCAGCTATACTAGCTACACCAGCTATACGAGCTATACCAGCTATACTAGCTATATCAGCTATACAAGCTGAACTAGCTATACCAGCTATATTAGCTACACCAGCTATACTAGCTATACCAGCTAGCCTAGATATATCAGCTGTACTAGCTATACTAGCTATATCAGCTATACTAGCTATATCAGCTATACTAGCTATACTAGCTATACCATCTATACTAGCTATATAAGCTATACAAGCTGAACTAGCTATATCAGCTATATTAGCTACACCAGCTATACTAGCTATACCAGCTATACTAGCTATACTAGCTATATCAGCTATACTAGCTATATCAGCTAAAGCAGCTATATCTGCTATATCTGCTATACCAACTATACCAGCTATATCAGCTATACCAGCTATATCAGCTATACCAGGTATATATCAGGTATATACCAGCTATTACCAGGTATAGCTATACCAGGTATAACCGATATAGCTGGTATAGCTGATATAGCTGGTATAGATGTACCTGGTATAGGCGATATAGCTGATATAGCTGATATAGCTGGTATAGCTGTACCTGGTATAGCCGATATAGCTGATATAGCTGGTATAGCAGGTGTAGCTGGTTGCTATTATAGCTAGTACAGATTGTATAGCTTGCTAGTATAGCTAGTACAGCTTGCTATTATAGCTAGTACAGATTGTATAGCTTGCTAGTATAGCTACTACAGCTTGCTAGTATAGCTGGTACAGATTGTATAGCTTACTAGTGTAGTGTTTCATGTGAAGAGGTATGTAAGTAATGAAAAAAAAAATGGTAATAAACTACAGTCAAAAGAAAAAAAACTTAAATATAATGTAAGTTTGTCTTAATTATTTTTCACATCACTGTGGCTGGTACAGAGGTATAGCAGGTATAGCTGGTATAGCTGGTACAGCTTGTATAGCTGATATAGCTAGTTCAGCTTGTATAGCTGATATAGCTAGTATAGCTGGTATAGCTCGTATAGCTGGTGTAGCTAGTATAGCTGATATAGCTAGTATAGCTGATATAGCTAGTATAGCTAGTACAGCTGATATAGCTAGGCTAGCTGGTATAGCTAGTATAGCAGGTGTAGCTAATATAGCTGGTATAGCTAGTTCAGCTTGTATAGCTGATATAGCTAGTATAGCTGGTATAGCTAGTATAGCTGGTGTAGCTAATATAGCTGATATAGCTAGTTCAGCTTGTATAGCTTATATAGCTAGTATAGATGGTATAGCTAGTATAGCTGGTATAGCTGGTATAGCTGATAGAGCTGGTATAGCTAGTATAGCTGGTATAGCTGGTATAACTAGCCAGCCACTGTTTCATACGAAGAGGTACGAAAGTAACGAAAAAAAAAATGGTTATAAACTACAATCAAAACCAAAAAAAATTAAACCTATTTAGTATAAGATTGGAAGAAGATTTGTAAACAACTTAATAAACAAATTATATGTTGATTTACATCCACCTGGTTATCAGTTTTGTGGACCTGATATAAAACTTCAAAAACGAATAGCAAGAGGAGATAAAGGAATAAATTTATTGGATGCAGCTTGTAGGAAGCACGATAAAGTGTACTCAAAATCAAAGGATATAGACACGAGTCATCAAGCAGATCGTGAACAGGTATAAATTAGATCGTAAGCAGATATAAAGCAGATCGTGATCAGATATCAAGCAGTTTGTGACCAGATATAAAGCAGATCGTAACCAGATACAAAGCAGGTCAAAATCAATATATAAAATTATTATAATGTCCAATAATTATCATAATAAAATATTAGAAGATCTTGTAAAGACAAATGCTGTTTTAAAGGAAAAGTTAAAAAATATTAAACTGAATCAAATAGATAGAGTTAATTTTTTAGAAGATACCTTTCAACCAATAACAAAACCACTTAAAAAAATCATCGGAAAACTTAAAGATAAACATAAGGATATAGACAACGCTATTGGTGATGGCGATGATTATGATGATGTAAATGGTGACAATAAAATCATCGGAAAACTTGAACATAAGCATAAGGATATAGATAACACTATTGATGATGATGATGATTATTATGACGTAAATGGTGATAATGAAATCATTAGAAAAATTGAAAATAAACATAAGGACATAGACAACACTATTGATGATGATGATGATGATGATTATTATTATGATGTAAATGGTGATAATGAAATCATCGGAAAACTTGAAGATAAGCATAAGGACATAGACAACACTATCGATGACGACGATGATTATGATGATGTAAATGGTGATAATAACGATTTTCAGTATGAAAATATGACAACTGATGACAATCATGATGAAAAAAACTATGATCATAATAGACCTGTATCAAGTACACGTCTGAAAAACTTGAAAAGAAAACAAAGTTTAAAGCTGACGAAAAACTCTCCATTATTTGAAAATATTCAATCACTTATTAATAATAAGCAAATAGATCAAATTTATGGTTTTAATCAAGATGTAGACGGAAGTTGGAGATATGGCAAGGAAAAATTAATATTTAATAGAGATAATACTATGCGGATAGGAAATATGAAATTGAAAATGACGCCTGGATTATTTGAACTAGTATTTCATAAAAAACCTCTCCATTATTCTAAAAATGATTTGAAAAAATATAAAGAGATTTTAATTCATAACAATGCACATAAACGTCGCTATGAACCTAATGAACAAGTGAAGGGAACACGAGCCTTCAAATATGTACGAATAATTAAACGTTTATTCGAAACAACAACAAATATTTTAACAAAAGGCAGTGGTTTAATGCTAAAATTACTAAATAATCTGAAATCAAATTACATACATTGTGATGATTCTAATGAACTAGTTGACAGACTACGATTACTTCTTTCATCGGAAGGTGTTGGTCACAACAATCATCAAAACGAAATAATCTCTATTATCGAAGAACTTAAAGAATCTAACATAATTTATTAGAAGAGTGAAAGAAATGTCTTATATTAATAAATTTGGATAAAGTTTTAATTGATATAATTATAAAAACAAAAATATCGTAACTAACAAATAAATACATACACTCATACAAAATCACAAAAAAAAAAAATCAAAATACATTATAGAAATAGCAATAATTTTGTTTTTAATCTTTTTTCTACCGTTTAAGAAAAAAAATAATCCGTTTAAACAATAAAGAATTTTCGAGTTTTTATTCGGTTTTAAATATAATGTAAGTTATTTTTCACATCACTGTGGCTGGTACAGAGGTATAGCTAGTATAGCTGGTATAGCTAGTATAGCTGGTATAGCTAGTATTGCTGGTATAGCTAGTATAGCTGGTATTTTTTTTTTTTTTTTTTTTTTTTTTTTTCGCCGAGTTCAGCTTGCATAGCTTATATAGCTAGTATAGCTGGTATAGCTAGTATAGCTGATATAGCTAGTATAGCTAATATAGCTAGTATAGCTGATATAGCTAGTTCAGCTTGCATAGCTTATATAGCTAGTATAGCTGATATATCTAGTATAGCTAGTATAGAGGTATAGAGGTATAGCTAGTATAGCTTATATAGCTAGTATAGCTGATACAGCTGGTATAGCTGGTATAGCTAGTACAGCTGATATAGCTGGTATAGCTAGTACAGCTGATATAGCTGGTATAGAGGTATAGCATGTATAGCTGGTACAGCTTGTATAGCTGATATAGCTAGTATAGCTGGTATAACTAGCTAGCCACTGTTTCAGTGTTTCAGACGAAGGGGTATGAAATTAATGAATAACAAAATGGTTATAATTTACAATCAAAACAAAAAAAATGAACATAATTAGCGTAAGATTGGAAAAGGTTTTGTAAACAACATAATAAACAAATTGTTGAAAATTCGAAATGTTGAATTACATCTATCTGGTTAACAGTTTTGTGTACCTGATGCAAAACTTCAAAATCGATTAGCAAAAGGAGACAAAGGAATAAATTTAGTGGATGCAGATTGTAGGAAGCACGATATAGCGTACTCAAATTCAGAATACACAGACATAAGACATGAAGCAGATCATGATAAGGTATAAATCAGATGTGAGCAGATACAAATCAGATCGTTACGAGATACAAAGCAGATCGTTACCAGATATAAAGCAGATCAAAATCAATACAAAAATTATTATAATGTCTAAAAATTATCATAATAAAATGTTAGAAGATCTTGTAAAGACAAGGGCTGCTCTAAAGGAAAAGTGAAAAATTATTAAACTGAGTCAAATAGTTGAAGTTATTTATTAGAAGATACCTTTCAACCAATAACAAAATCATCTTAAAAAAATCATAGGGAAAAATCTATTGAAATAAAAAAAAACTAATTTGTTTTAATTAATCTCTTTATTATATATATAATTTTATTTATTTTAAACAGTAAAAACTAAATATATAAAATTAAAAAGGGAACAACTCTGTCATATATGTTAAAGGAAATGATAAAATTAAGTGATTAATAGATTTGCTTAAAGGAGAAATAGAAATATGTGAACTGTAACAAAATCTGAAAATAAAATATACATATCTTAGGAAAAAATCTAATTTGTTTTAATTAATCTCTTTATTATATAATTTTATTTATTTAAAACCTGACAAAAAAAAACTGAAAAAAAAGAAATCCTGCTCAAAACAAAGCGCTGTTATAAACACAACAACAACAACACGTACAACTATATTTATGTTTCTTTAACGTTAAATCATACAAAAAAATTAATTAAACGAAACCACATTCAAAATTCTTTAAACTTAATATTAAAAACTGTAATATGAGTCAAGAATTTTAAAATTTGTTTACATTAAAAAATATTCTTATTGAACTTATGCTTAGGAATACCAAAAAAATGATAAGGATTCCCGATGTTATTGTTTATAACAAAGCACTGTTATTTTGGTAACAAAAATGTATTCTCCTATATTCGATTATCATAAAATGGGTCCATAAGAAAAAAGAAACACACACACACACACACACATAACGGAAATATATCGCATTATTTCATACAAAATATTCTTATTGATCTTATGCACATATACTTATAGCACAACAACAAGAACACCTACAACTATATTTCTGTTTCTTTAACGTTAAATCATACAAAAAAAAATTAATTAAACGAAACCACATTCAAAATTCTTTAAACTTAATATTAAAAACTGTAATATGATACAATTCTTGTTGAACTAATGTTTAGGAATACAAAACATGATAAGGATTCTCGATGTTATTGTTTATAACAAAGCACTGTTATTGTTATAACAAAAAAAATGTATTCTCCTACATTTGATTATTATAAAATATGTCTACAAGAAAAGGACTACACATAACGGAAACATATCACACTAACAAAAAAAATTAATTAAGCGAAACCACATCCAAAACTCTTTAGTTGTTTACATTAAAAACTGTAATATGAGTCAAGCGTTTTAAAATTTGTTTACATTAAAAAATAAAATAAACAAAAGCATAACATTGCACAAGTCAACAACATGAGTTTACGGTACCCTACATCACGCACTCGCGGATCATCGGCATCATGAACTCAGACTCGAGACGAACCTACACACTTTAAAAATGACACACACACACACACACACACACACACACACTCATTCTGTCCGTCCAATCTACATGTTACAAACCTATCAACTAACTTAAACTACCGACTGTAGCGTAGGCATGCTCCCAAATTCGTATGAAATAATTGAGCGCGAACATACATAAACATACTACTCCAACATACTACCTACTAGACTACGGCGACTTCACTTTAAATGACACTCAAGAGCGTGCAATCCATTCCTAAAAAATCACTGTTTGTTGTGGATTTCGGGCTGTCGATGTCAACGATCCACATTGCTCTAAGAACTATGTAAGCCATGCCATCACTCTCAACTGCGAGTACTAAAGGTCGATAATTACCAACTTGTGTTGGCATGCATCAGATGATCTAGACATCAACAACATGTGCTTTCAGTAGGATGGCTCTACATGTCACATATCTCAACACACTGTGTAAATTCTAGATGAGCCATGGGATGAACATCTCACGTAGAAGTGATGTGAACTGGCCACCAAGATCGTGAGATTTAACCCCGTTAGACTTTTTCTTACGGGAGTTTCTTAAATCGCAGTTGTATGCGCATAAGCCACAAATCTTTGTGTTTCTCAAAGCCAATAAAATGTAAACCATCAGTCAAACTCAGTCTGATTTATGCGTCAGTGTTATGGAAAGTCGAATATTTCCAATGCGATCTATGCATCGACTAATTTTCAAAGGAATAAAAAATTTAATGATATCTCACACGTTGTTTTTTATTGAAATTTAAAGATAGAAGCGTTTAAAAAAAGACCCTATACAACAAATGTTGAAAAATATTATGAGTATATACATATAATAAAGACATTAAAGAGTCATAATACAAGGATAGATTCAAAGTAAAATTGAGAAAAATCTACAATACGAACAGCCATGTATCGAACCAAAAAGGAGCTGTGTATCGAACCAAAAAGGAGACTTTGTCAACACTATACGTATTATAAGACAACAATTCCTAGAATGACGTTCTGTTTGTAGATATCACGAAAGTATTCAATACCATCAATTAAACTACCATATGGAAGGCATTGTAGTCGCTGTAGTCTAGTAGGTAGTGTGTCGGCTTATTCGACGTAAAGCCAGGGTTCGTGCATTTTCCAATGAGTTCCGAACCTTATACTCTCGTTTCTGTACTTCTCTCTATCTTTGAACGATCCGTATACTACAAAATTTTTCCTAAAATGGTCCTTAAACCGTAGTCTAGTAGGTAGTGTGTCGGCTTATTCGACGAAAGCCCACGGTTCAAATACCAGGTCAAATATCAGAACGAAAATATATTTCTTCGGCGACTTCCTCTCAGCAGATTTCTGGCAAAAACTCTTAGAGTAAATAAAATTGCCATGTAAAGCTTGTCAACAATTTGTCGTTCGAAATCGACTTTAAACTGTAGGTCCCGCCACTCATGTATGAAATTAACGCACTCAACATAAGTGGTGTGCGAAGATAGATCGTAATCCTAACTGAAGGGTTGTAACGACCAATTATGTGGGCATATATGTATGTTTGTAATAGGCAACTTAACTTAGCTGATAGTTTGTATTCGACGATAAATTAACAAAACTTTAGACAGGCAAAGTTAACAGGAGGAAATTTAAATTAAGTTTGTTGCTCTCTTTTTACCTGACATTCAAGAAACTAATTAGTATCTCTTCTTACTTTTTGTTTCTCTTTTTCTCTCTCTCTCTTTGTCTTTGAAAACATTTGATCATATGAAATAAAATAAATGAAAACCTTAATTAGTTTTAATATTTTGCAATTAAATAGTTGGCCAGGACTCATAATTGAACGAAGTCTCATAACAACAATAACAACAAGATGTATCATAAAGCCTTTGTTAGAATCTCCTTGAAATTATTTTCCTAGAAAGAAATATTTTTTAATGCATTTCTTCTCAGTTTCTGTTTCTTATTTCATCAACGTGCTCCTGCTGATAAAGTCTTGTGATGATAATGGTGTGCTACTGCTGCTAATTATGAAATGTTTAAATATGTGTGCGAACTTGTGCACATTCTCATGAAGGCTGCTGTCATTAATGTTTAACTAAAATGTTCTTGCCTGAAGCCATACATAAACGCATGGTGAATGAATATTAAAAAGAAAACACATTTAAAGACTTCAATTGAAAGTGTCTTGTGG
Source organism: Sarcophaga carnaria (assembly GCA_958299815.1). Classification (NCBI taxonomy): domain Eukaryota; kingdom Metazoa; phylum Arthropoda; class Insecta; order Diptera; family Sarcophagidae; genus Sarcophaga; species Sarcophaga carnaria. Next base: position 18,027,997 of record OY283149.1, on the reverse strand, counting down.
AATACATTTTTTAATGAAAATCTTTAAATTTTAAATTACTGGCAGTAGAGAGCTTTCGAGGCTAGCTAGTCATTCTGTCTTCTACGAAACTTATTGCTTATTTGGTGTTGGGAGTCACTTCTCTCGATTTATGTGGAGATTTCTCAGGGATCACACTATACGAATTCTTGTTGGGATTTCATTAGTCTAGTTCAAGTTAAAGCTTCTGTTCTATCTCCAAGTCTATTCCTTATTTTTATTAGCGATTATCTTTCTTTAACGTCTAATCCCGTTTACTCTTTTGCAGAAGACTGCAATATTGGTCATTCATATTATTTTAATAGTAGGCCTTCAAATGTCTTCATATGAACACACTCCAACATCCAACCTACAGTCAATTAGCGAATGGGGTCGCATGAATAAAATTGGCTTTAATGTGTGAAGAGCCCAATATTCTTTAATAACACACAAGCCCAGCAATAATACTGCCTCAACTGTAGATATGGGTGGGGTGTAAATATTAATAAGTCAGACGCTCTTGATATTCTGGGCATACAAATTCAGTGTGATGTTCTCTGTAACCACAAGCACATTTTTCATGTGTCGAACGAAGCATTCAAGTGCCTCGGTTTCTTAAGAGAGTGCAAGAAATACTTCACTTTACATGATCTACTTACTATTTACAACACTTATATCCGACCGAGAATGGAATAAAACTCTCATGTATGGATCGGTGCCTCAAAGTCTATTTTGAGGCTTCTCGACCGCATACACGAGAGGGTGAACGCGCTCATTAATATCGACAGGGTATTCAACTCTATTGATCCACTGAATAAATCAGTCAATCATTGTCTCAATGCGGCTTGTGTTTCGCGGTTCTACCTCTACCACTACGGATCTGTCTCTAGCGAGATAAAGGAACATGTTCCCGAAAATCGTGTATTCTCACATAGCATCGGTCTTTCTCACATCTGCTTGTGGTCGATTGTCTGCTTTACAGACAGAATTGGCAGGGGCTTCTTTGATGGTTTGAATTCTGTGTCGAGAGTCGACATCAATTATCTACACAAATTCATTAATAACTTGAGCTGGTTGAGAAGTGCTAGGGCTTCATCGGTGTAGTTGCGTTCTCCCATTTTGTTTTGTTGTGGTCTTTGTAATTACTTCGCTTCCCATTCTCCCTTCCTTCTTCCGCTCCTTTTTCCTATCTCCTCTTTTATCCTTCCTTCTTAAGGACGTTATATACAATGGGTCAAATCGACCTCCGCGTACTGTATTTGTCTAAATTGACAAGTACACGTCCTCTAACATAAGCTAATCTAACCTACAAACAGAATTCGTTCTTTAGCCAAACTATCCGTATGTGGAACTTCTTACCTGCAGAGATCTATTATGCCACTTATTATATTAAATGATTCAAATCTAATGTTCACAAACTCTACTCCCTCTGTCATCCTGGCCTTGCAGTTTAAGAATAGCATCGACTCACCTTATATATATTTGTCTAACAGAGTCTAGCAATATTACACTAGTCCTCTTGTTGCCAACCATATTGTTACGAAAATGGAAACGGTGTAGCATCGTTTAACATTAAAATAATAAACAAAAGCTACACAAACAAATACAATGAACTTGTTACAAGTAAACCAACAACAACAGTACGAAAGAAAAAGGGATAGACAAGTAAGCGAGAGCGCAACAACAAGCACTGTAAACAAAATACACAAACAACAATGAAGCCGCCATAGAGTTCTCGAAAAGACGAAACCACTAAAGTTCGACTTTAAGAACCTTCATCGGACTGTTAAGTGGGCATATAAAAAGGCAAGACAAAGCAGGCAAGGAGCAGTAAGAATTCAGTCCATCTTTTGTGAAGACGCGTTGCGTGTGAAAATAACAGTCGTGGTTTGAAGATTGCCGTTGTAAAGTTATATCGAAAAGTTGGTAGTGCTTACGCAAGCAGAAGTTTAAAGAAGAATAACGAACTAAGCAAATTGTTGTTGTAACATCAAGTTGTGAACAGTGGCTCACAGAATTGTGCGAGTAATAAAGAATTTTAATTAAAACTAAACACAAATTAATTTTTATTTTATTTGCAATCAACGAACTCATGTTTTAAACGTTTTTAAAAAGGTAAAAACGTAATAATATTAAGCCTCTCTGTAGAACGAGTAACTAGTATCCACTTTAACTGAAGCATTTAGGATAGCTATGCCCTGTTGGAGATTGCAAGAACCGTATTAGAGCTCGTCAACAATGCAATTTCCAGCGATATCCCAATGTCCCATAACCTATATAAGAGTTTGAATGATCACAAATTTCTCTGAAAGATCCTAGACATTCATGACAATGTCGTTATAAACTTAATCCCAAAGAACTTTTGGTCAATTGCGCAAAATATGACAATCAACAGCTTTATCCACTGCGTTTTAGTTTATGACTGGCAGTTTGGCAAATAAATTGCAAGTGTGTGGAAACCATTGCCTAAGGCAAGTATTGAAACCATGAAGGCCAAGATTCGTATAAAATTTCAAACTTCATCACAGCAATGATGAGGAGTAAATGGATTGATCCGGCATTGCTTAAACGTTTAGGCGAAATTCTCGTTGAGGCGTTGGACTAGAATCAGTAAATTTACAGAAGACATAGGTGTCCAAAACATGTTGTTGGGTATTAAAAGCGGAAATTAAAGATCCTAGTAAAAGTTCAAGAAGAACTGAGAGGAGCCTGAATGACATTACATATATGGATTATAAATATTGCCCCCATTATGGTAAATCTATTACTCTGATCTACTATCCTGTTCAAAGTTCAGTTGTTCAGTTCAGTTGTTTGCGTACATTGACGCATTTGGGCCTACCAAACGAAATGTTACTGCTACTCTTAACGCTATTGGACGCGAGTCTATTAAGATATATGTGGCAGTAAATAAGGGCAAAACAATATATATGTTGTCAACAAGTAGGGATATGCGGCCTATTGAATATCAGGTTACGGCCGACAACTATACTTTCTGAATTGTCAGTGAATGTGTTTACTTGACTCCGCCGTTACCACCAGAAATGACGCCAGTCTAGACATCAGGCGTAGGATCACTATTGTCAACTTGTGCTACTATGGTCTCAATAGACAATCTCTCTCGTACAACGAAATTAATAATCTACAAGTTTTTCACCCTCCTAGTGCTTCTTTATGGCGCAAAAGCATGGACACTATTAAGTACAGAGAGAAGTCTTTGAGAGAAAAGTCTTACGTAAGATCTTCAGACTGGTGTTAGTTGGCGATGATTTTCGTATTAGATCCAACTGTGAACTGTATGAGCTCCTAAATGTCATGAACGTTGTGATGTAAGAGGTTGGCTCGGCGGGACTGGTATTTTATGCAGGAATTATCAGAAGTAGTAGTCGTAGTCGCCGTCGTCTAGTAGGTAGCGTGTTGGCTTATTAGACTTGAAACCACGCTTCAAACGCCATGTCAGACATTTCCAACAAAACGAATATGTAAAAAATATTTCTTCAGCGATTGCCTCTCAGCAGATTTTTAGCAAAAACTCTGAGAGTAAATAAAATTGCCATGAAATTGAAACCTGTCGTTGGGGGTCGACTTTAAGCTGCAGGTCCCACCACTCATGTATAAAATTAACACACACAACATAAGTGGTGTGAGAAGCTAGGTCTTATGTATGTCTGCGGCGAAAGGATAATGAGCTGTATGTGCTCTTCAACGACAAAGACGTTGTGCAGCGCAATAACATCCAGCTGCTGCGCTGGCTCCGGCTATGGCGTTTGTATGGAAGAGGATGCCCCGCCAAGACGGGCATTTTATGCGGGGTCTATTGGAAGTACATAGGTGTAGAGCACGACCTCGTGTACATTAGACGCACAAAATTGATTAACCACTGTCAACGATTGCTGTGACCAACTGGCAAACGAGGCCAAGAAGCAAAAGCGTTTAGAAGGATTGTTACATACATACATAATTGGTCATTACAACCCTTCAGTCAATTATTGATTATTAATTTTATACATGAGTGGCGACACCTACAGTTTAAAGTCGACTCCGAACAACAGATTTTTGAGAAACTTTTCATGGCAATTTTATTTCCTCTCAAAGTTCATGCCAGTAATCTGCCGAGAGGAAGCCGCCGGAGAAATACTTTTTTGTATGTTGTTTTATGTCTGGCCTGGGCTTTGAACGGTGGCTTATCATCTAATAAGCCAACACACTACTTACTAGACTACGGCGGCTTCAGGAAGGATTGTTAAGGCAGGCCGAAGTCCGTTAATCAGACTAACTAGTTCATCCCTCTGACTAACTAATTCACCCTTCTATTGGGTTTTTGTTTGTTTTTAAATTCTGAAAATTAATCATGAATATCATGTACCCTGAAATTGAAATCCTTTTCAAATAACCCTCAACTTTTTTTTATAATTTTTCACTTAACTAATGCCCCCAAAGCATAAAAGCATTCTCAACAGTTGTTCTTGTTTTAAAGTTTTCAATTGAAAAAAAAAGGGAAAAGTTTTGTTGTTTAGTACGAGTTTTCTTGCAATAATAATGACTTTACTTACCTTGAGTGTCAGCAGGGAAAACTAACAATTATTTGCAAGTCACTGAACAGCAGCAACATGTTCGCATATGCTTCTGGGAGATTTTCAATTTCAAAAATATTTTCAATTATTTTATTCACTTATAGTTGTTGTTGCAATTATTAATTTCCGTTTTGATTACAGCAACAATAAAAAATCATTTATTTCCTTCAACAAACACATAACAAAACTGAATACAAAACAAAACACAAATTATTCGTTATCAACAAGTAAAAAAAAGTATCTAAGTAATCGAAAGGAAAATAAAACAAAAAAGGATAGAAAATCATATCCTGAGTTTGTTATTATTGTAGCAACGAATAATTTTTATGATGATTTTCCTTTTATTTCTTTGGTAGCACACATTCGATAAATTATTAATAATTTTACTAAAACGTTTACAATTGTTTTCCGTCATAATATGGAACAATAGTTATGCACAGTGGACCAGAAATGTGGTAAACTCGGAACCAAAAATAAAGTTTTTAAAACTTTTATTCACTAACCAAGCTGGACAAAGACAAATATCCAGCACAGCCTATACCACATTCCGGAGATCATAGAAAAATTTAACCATTAAGCCTCGTAGGATGGTTATGGCATCCACATTCTGTGGCATTTTCAATAAGTGCTTGGCCAACACGCTATCACTATGACGCAGAGCACACTGTTTTCGAGTGTGCACGCTGGCAGTGCTATCGCTCTGTACTGACGTCAATAGTTGGAACGATCACAGCCGCTAACATTGTCGGTAGTGGAAATTGGACCTCGGTGGTTAATTACGTAGAGCGCATTCTGAGACGGAAAAAGACAGATCTTGAGGCTGCAGTACAAGTGAGCATGTCAGCTTAGGTGGCACTGTCACACGTGCCAAGCGAAACGGAAACGGTGATTCAAACGAAAGGAATATTGGAGACGCTTAGATGTCTCCTCAACTTTCGATACGCAATCCGGACGCGGATATAGACATGGAGAGGCCAAAGGGCCAAAAGGACTTTACTCTGAAATAATACCACCGTAATTCCGGAGTAGGCACAAACAGGTCCGCAGGAGACGAAGGGGGATTTAGTGGGTGAGGGCCCCACACACGGAGGATGTGACGACTTCCTCTATGGTGCGGTTAGGTACATTTACCTCACCTCAACGAAAAAGAAAAAAATATCAGGATGTAGTAGCCGTAATTTAGTAGGTAGTGAGTTGGCTTAGACATCTCAAACGAAATGAAATATGAAAAAGAATATTTCGTCAAAAACGCCGAGATTAAAATAAAATTACCACGAAAAGTTTTTCAAAAATCTGTCGTTCGGAGTAGTCTGGAAACTGTTGATCCCACCACTCCTAAATAAAATGAACAAGTAGAACTTAAGCTAGGTTCTAGGATGTGAGCGTGTCAGTCGTATAAAACCTTTTCGCCTCAATCTCCAAAAGACTTGGTCTTCTATTAAAAATTGTATAAATGGTAGGATAAACTACAAGGAAGTTACACATACGGATAGTCCGGTTAAATACCGAATTTTGCTTGTAATGCAGTTTACGATTCACTGGCCAATTGACTACAAACGGATGTGCCCTGCGGAAAGACGGGTGCTACGTGAGAATACACGACTTTCGGGAACAAGTCCCTTTATCTCGCTGGTGTAAAATCCATTGTAGTAGCGATAGAACAGTGAATACATCCCACATTGCCACAATGTTCCAATGCATATACAGAGCTGGATACTCTACCGTCATTAATGAGCACCTTTGCCTTCTCCTGTGGAGAAACTTCAAAATAGTTTTTGAGGCACCGCCACATACATGAGAGTTGTATTGTATCCTCAGTCGAATATAAGTGATGTAAATAGTAAGGAGATCAAATGAAGTGAAGTATTTATTGCACTGTCTTAAGAAACCAAGGCACTTGAATGCTTCTTTCGACGGTTGAAAAATGTGCTGGTTCTAGGGAACATCACGTTTAATTTTCTTGCCCAGAAGATCAAGGGCGTCTGACGCATTAATATTTACCCTTCAAAAATACACCTCATAACAACAGATGAGCCAATATTATTGTAGGGTTTGTTTGTTAATAAACAACATTGCGTTTTCGGCGTGTTATAATCAACACTATTCATATGAGAGAGATTGACTCCAGGTCGGATATGAGAGTGTCATACATATTACAACTTTTCGCCTTAATGTCTAAAGGCCTTGGCCTACCATTAAAAGAATATGAATGCCAAATATGGCTGTCATCTTCAAAAGAGTAGATAGGATTAGTAATGGAAGCATTAGCCGATGAGCGTCCACGTAACGTAATGGAACATACGTTCATTTCACTTCATGTGAAAGACAATGAGAACGATTACCCAACCACAAAGGGAATTTTGGTTATGTTCTATGAACGTTTGGCTAATTTTAGCTTAAAAGGTTTTAATCATCAATTAAGTAAGTAAGTGGAGGCCTCAAAACGAAGGTATTTTTCGCACAAAATAATACGGAACCTTCATCGAAAAATCATAATCAGCGAGTTGGCGATATTTGCTGGATGAATGAGTACATGAACAAACAAAATCCACATAAAATCCTAGAACATCTAATGCATCCCGAAAAAGTGACTGCTTGGTGTGAATTTAAGACCTGCGGCTTCATCGGACCATAGTCCTTTGAGAACGACATTGGCAAGAACATCACCGCCAATGATGTGCACTATGAATGGAATGATCTGAACACCAATGACATGTGGTTTCAATTGGATTTCCACACTACTCATGCCACACCGGATATTTTGCACGACCAATTTGAGCGTATGGTTATCCAAAGTGGAGTTCATGTGAACTGGCCACCAAGAACGTGTGATAATACTGTGTTCATTGAAGCGATGAGATCCTTTTCTGGCTGAATGGGTATGTGTCAAAGCATATTCGGTGACGATACCAATTAATATGATACTCAAGAGCGTCCAATGCATCCCTAAAATGTCATTGTTTGTTGTGGCTTTTGGATGGCGATGTTGGCAAGGACATCACAGTCTACAGTGAGCAGTATAGGACACCAACAATTATTGTTTTTAACCGGACGGCTTTAAGTACAACACAGTTCAAGCCACATTGTATATTTTGCAATGTTGGCCAGGACATAACTGTCTATAACGCATAATATAGGACACCAACGACATGTGGTTTCAACAGGGCGCCTTTACGTAGCATACAGTTCAAGCCACTTGAAATATTTTGCGATGTTGGGAAGGACATCTACTGTCTACTGTCGAGCATTATAGGACACCAGCCACATGTGGTTTCAACAGGACGGCTCTAAGTCTCACACAGCTTAAGCCACGTGGGATATTTTGCACGAGCAATTTGAAGGTATGAAATTAATGTAAACTAGCCACCGAGATCGTGATATTTGACGCCTTTAGACATTGCATGCAAATAAGCCACAAATCACAGTACTCCTCAAAGCCAACATAATCCATGTCACTGATCAAAATCAGCTTAACTGGTGAGTCAAGTCTCAATTCTTTCAAAATATTGTCTTGAAGTTTAAATGGGAAATTATTCTCTGAGTATAGGTTATTGCATCCAATTAAGGGATGTGAAGAGCAACAAGAAGTCACCATAGTCTAGTATGTAGTGTGTTGGCTTATTAGACGCAAGGGCATGGTTCAAACCCCTGTTCAGACATCTCCAGCAAAACGAAATATGAAAGAAATATTTCTTCGCCGACTGCCTCTCAGCAGATTTTTGGCAAAAACTCCTGAGAGTAAATAAAATTGCCATGAAAATTTTTCTCAAAGAAACTGTCGTTCGGAGTCGATTTTAAACTAAATTGCTGCATTTGGTGTCAGAAAATCCACACGTGACCTTACAAAAGCCAATGCTCCCATTATAAGTGGCTGTTTGATGCGGCTTGTAGAGCGGAAGCATCATTGGTCCATATTTCTTTGAAAATGAGGACGACGCAACCATTACGGTCAATGGAGACAGCTATTGCACCATGATATCCAATTTTTTTGTACCCGCTCTTCATGGTATTGATGTGAACGATGTTTGATTTCAACAGGATGGTGCAACTTGCCATACATTTCATATCAAAATCGATCTTTTGCGTCAAACATTTAATGGCCGTTTAATTAGCCGAAATGATGATGTCAATTGGCCGCCAAGAAACTGAGATTTGACACCATTTGAATATTTTGTGTGGGGCGTCGTTAAGGTACGGAGTTATACCGATAAACAAGAGATAATTGAGCATTTGAATTCCAACATTTGTGATGCCATTGTCGAGATACGACCCCTTCCACTCGAAACAGTGCACGAAAGTTGCTCCGACAGAATGAGGTACTGTGAGACCAGCCGCGTTAGCGATATGAATGAAATAATATTTCATTTCTAACATGAACCGGAAAATAAATTTGTCATAATTTTAAACCGTTTTTGTTTTATTGGAGTCGCCGTAGTCTAGTAGGTAGTGTGTTGGCTTATTAGACGTAAAGCCAGGGTTCGAGCCCCAGGCCAGATATCAAAACAAAATACAAAAAGTATTTCTTCGGCAGATTTCTGGCAAATACTCTGAGAATAAATAAGATTGCCATTAAAAGTTTCACAAAAATCTGTCGTCCAGAGTCGACTTTAAACTGTAGGTTCCACCACTCATGTATAAAAATTAACACACACAACATAAGTGGCATGAAAAACTAGGTCGTAATCCTGACTGAAGGGCTGCAATGACCGATTATGTTATGTATGCATGTATGTTATGCCGACAAAATAACATTCGTGATGCCATTGTCGAGCTACGATCCCATACAGTCGAAAAAGTGCACGAAAATTGGCCCGATCGAAAGAGGTACTGTGAGGCCAGCCGCGTTAGCCATATGAATGAAATAAAATTAAGTTTCTAAGCGGAACAATTGTACTTCACAACATAAAAATAAATTTGAGAAAACTTCAAACAGTTTTTGTTCTATTGCAATTTTTAAATATAAATTTTTAAATGGTACACCCTTTAGATTTATTTAAAAACATTTACAAACCCTTTTTTCTGTGCCCACTGTGTAAACAAGTCCCTTCTCTGATAGGTATCACAAACCGCACAAACACAAATTTTATTTATTGTTTGGTACATAGATTATCTTACATTTTCAATCAAACGCGAACGCACTTCAGTATAACAACAACCACCTCTGGGAATTTAAATAACTTTTTTTTCCATTTATTTTACAAATTTTATAACGCATTTTGCTTGTAATGTAAAGGATAAATAAATTTATATTTTATTTAAAATGCTTAACACAACACAGCAACATTATTCATCAACAATTTGATAAACGACCAAAAAAAAATACATTTAAACCGCCTTTACAAATCCATGAATTCAGCAAGTCAAGTATGGAAATCCATTAAACCAAACAAGATGCTGTAACACAAAAAATATGTTTGATAAACACACACAGGCATACAATTTAAATAAAAAAAAGAATAACACTTTCGAACAGAATACACCAACACCAACATCAACACTTTCACTTGTGGGCTAATCTATGCCACTTCTTTCCAATTACTTTCGTATTATTTTTTTTATATTTTTTTATTATTTTTATCTGCTCCTTGAAGTAGGCAAAACATTTTACATTTTCCTTACATGTAATCATTTAATGGTTACATCCTTGCTTGTGCAAGTGTGTGTGTGTGTGTTTAAATGAAGGGATTATTATTTTATTAACACTTTAATATTTATGTAACTCAAGCCGTCAACAATAATACCACACCACAACAAAATACACTGTAAACATCATCTATTTTATACAGTTATTTTAAATAACACAACAACACCACTAATACACATTAAAAAAAATTAATATAACTGTATATTTGCATGTACATTATTTTTATTAAATTTCTACCGTTATTTTGTTAAAAAAAAATATTTTTTTCTCTGTATCTCTTAGAAACTCATACGACCAAGTCTCACTCGAAACTGAGTTGTTTTCAACGAAATCCTTTGCTTAAATAAAATACAAAACCATTCTTCTTCTTGATATACTCTGCCGTTCATAATTTTTTTTGTTCATGTATTTGTAGTGGTAAACGCAATTGTATAAGTGAATTTGTTTATATTTAAAAGTGTTGTAATATTCCTTCTCTTCCTTTCCTTTTTTTTAATTCATACATTCAGTTCATCATATTGTAAATGTTTTTGGTTTCTTTGTATTGGTCGTGTTTATATTGTAAACGTATTTAATACACGTGTATATTGTTTTTGTTTTGTATTTTGTGTGCTGTACTAAAAACTCTAAACTGTTTACATATTCACATGAAATTATTGTTGTTATTATCATTAGGAACACAAAGCTTTTTGTGTTATTATTGGAGCAGCATGTGTTTTTGTTAAGAGAAAGCTTTTTATTTTCTGTTCATAAGAGTTGCCAACTCTGTAAAATAAAGATTGTATTAAGTTAGCGGGTAGCTTGCCGTTTACAGGCAGGTTCCCTCGTTGGCCAATATGCGGTAAGCCCCCTTGTCATGTGGAGGGTTTGATCAGCAATCAGTATTCAAAAAGATGAGTAGATTCGAGTCATACTCATAATTTCTGATAGTTATACGCATTCATACTTATTTAATATCATGGAACCTCTACTCATATTCAAAGTCGAAAGCACTCATAATATTCATACTTAACAATATGTATGATTTTGTTGATTTCGACTCTCCATGACTCAACATTTACAAGAATCACAAAATAAGTATGATTCGCGTACGGACACTACAATACTCACTAGAAGGTTGTGTGTTAGCTTTGCTTGCTGTCTTTTTCTTCTTTTGTAAATGCAACAGCAACTAAGACTGTCAATTTTGATGAATTATGGAAGAATTGGAATCATTTATGAGTATTATAAGTATTATTCTAAAGTTATGAATCTAAATGAGTAGGCATATGAATCAAACATATTTCGAATGGTATGAGTTCGATGTCAACGTTGTACTCATACTCAATGTACTCATACTCAATGTACTCATACTCATTGTACTCATACTCATTGTACTCATACTCATTGTACTCATACTCCATTGTATTCATTCTCATTGTATTCATACTCATTGTACTCATACTCAATGTACTCTTACTCGTTGTACTCATACTCATTTTTACTCATACTTATAAATCAAAGTTGTACTGAGTACGAATGGATCAGAATACTTAAATTTCAATATTGTTGACTCACTTATATTCAAAATTTAATGAGTTCTTATGAGTAGCGAAAAAACGATTAATTTCTGGTCTGAACCACCGATCCTCGGATGCAACCGGCAAGTTCCCTTAGTGCTACGTTCGCCACCATGTCCAGATATTCAAGTGTTCTGTCACTCAAAAACCTATCACGATTGTTTTGAAATGCAACGCACTCACATAAAAGGTGTTGTACCGTTCCTGTTTTGTCCACATCATGGTAGCTTCTGTAGTAATCCTGGAGGGCAGACAGAGCCTATCAGTGAAACTGCCAATAGCGCAGTATACAAATAGAATTCCTGTTAGAGTGCGAACCGTTCTCTTGTTGAACTCAAGTAGCTTCCTGGTTCGCCCGCTGTGCGCTGCAGGATACAGCATTTTTTAAATCCGGCAACCTGGTATGTTGAACCACGTATGGTTTGTTGAATTCCATGCTGCTTCTTCCAATTTGGAAAAGTATTCCTGTAGAGGCTTATAAATCCTCTCTCCTGTCTTCTCCTCAGCTATATCCGATTACTTCCGTGCCACTATGCCACTGTGGCCCGGAACGCAATAGAAGCGGATGTTGTGTCGACGTATACGGACAGCCCATGATTTGACGAGGTAGGATCCCAACACTTTGATTGTTGCTTGATTGTCAACACATGTGATTAAGTTCGAAGGAGTAAGGTTCCTGATATCAATCATACATACATAACATTTGTACATACATAATTGGTCATTACAACCCTTCATTCAGGATTACGACCTAGTTTCTCACACCACTTATGTTGTGTGCGTGAATTTTATACATGAGTGGCGGAACCTACAGTTTAAAGTCGACTCCAAACGACAGATTTTTGAGAAACTTTTCATGGCAATTTTATTTACACTCAGAGTTTTTGCCAGAAATCTGTTGAGAGGAAGTCGTCGAAGAAATATTTGTTTTTGTATTTTGTTTTGATGTCTGGCCTTGGATTTGAACCCTGGCTTTTCGTCTAATAAACCAACACACTACCTACTAGACTACGGCGACTACAAATCAATCGTATGTACAGCTTATTCAATAGCATAAAAATATCCGCTTGAAACACGCTGGCCTGTTTTGGTAATCTGTATGATCCGTTCAGTGCCAAATTTTCGGAATAGACCCCAGATCCAGGTCCACATTTCTTTTTCTTATTTTACTTTATCTAATCACTTATAAAGTCAGACAAACACAAACACCCAGAGCCTCCACGACCTCGACACTTGAAGTTTAGCACACTACCAACTGGGCCATCGGAGCACTCTAACTCGTTTTAAGCGGATATCAACTTAAAACGGCCATAGTGAAATACGATAAAAGATGGGGAGTTTTACTTAAAGTGCAGCATATATCAGACCTTGACCTTTCTGAGTACCATTTGTTTCCATTGTTTCCAAACGCTCTTACTAGAATACAGTTTACTGCAGTGCAGGAAATCCAAAAAGGTTCGACTCATTTTTATCCTCCAAAAGTCGCATGCTTCTTTTGGCACGAAACAGTGTTTTGTGCTATGATTATCTCATCGATGAAATAGATTTCAGATTTCAATTAGACAACGGTACATCAATGATGGCCAACAAAAGAGCGTACTGTGTTACAAACAAACGCTGAAGTTTTCTTTTGAATTCAATAAAGAAACCTGGCAACTCTTTTTATATACTATTAATTGCATTGCATAAGTCATTGTCAATGACATCGCTAAAGCTTTGTCCTGCCTCCACATTTTAGTACAAAATACTCCAAGTACTCACATACATATATTTACGTCATGAGCATAACAACAAAAAATTCACTCAAACTATGAGTGAGTGTTGACGAGTAATAAAACGTGTGATAAATAAAAACTCCAACGGAAATAGTAAAAAAAAGGCTCCTAGTATTTTTGGCGCGAAAAAATTTAAATCACGTCTCAGCTAAAATAGAAAGGTACAAACAAACAAACAAATCATGTGGGTATCCTTGAAATTCTTCAACAAGTATTTAAAGTTGTTCAACTTAATATTCCTAAAATGCACACGTTCTGGCTATATGGTCGCAAACGAAATGGTCACAATAAAATTGAATTTAATGTTCTTAGGCAGGAAACGTGCCAGTTGGCATATTTTTTTTTTAATTTTTTAATACTCGTGCACATGAAAGGAAAGGAAATAAAAAAAATGTTTTTAACAAGTCTTCAAGGAATAGCTCGAAAGTCTCTCTATGCAAAGATAAAAATTTTAAGATTTTAATTTTATTTCCTTACACATACGTTGTACGTTGTGCTGTATTCACCGGTTTAAGGATATTTGTGTATGTGGGTCACTGTCAGTTTTATCCCAAAGAGGTGTTGTTTTTATTAACTTTGCTTGTTTTCGTATTACTTACGTGTCTCTTATGCCATACATACATATGTATGTATGTTGTACGTTTGATGTCTTTGGAGATCTGGCAGTTTTCCAATAACAACACTCAGTGAAGCCATCATCATTGGTGTCCTTTTCAATTTATCATTTCTTATCTTGCTTGTAATATTGTACGTACCATACATACATCATTGGGGCCGACATTAATACATATAAGGATGTTAAATTGTTTTATTGAAGATTTCAAAAATTGATATTAGGGCGTATAAAGAAACTGAAGATATTACTTACTTACTTAACTGGTCATTAACAATCCGATTAAGGGGTTTTGGCCTGCCTCAACACATCCTTCCAGGCGCCTCTAAATCTTGCGCGCCTGCCTCAGTTGTTCACACCAGTCGATGACAGGGCTTCCCCGATTTGGTCCTTCCAACGCAATCAAGGTCGTCCTCTTCGTCGACTTTCGAAAATCTCCGCATCAAATACCCGTCTTACGGGATCATCCGAGCCAGCGTAACCGCGGGATGTTAATATGCTGCACAACGTCGTCGTTGAGGAGTTCATACAGCTCACTGTTGGGTCGGATGCGAAAAGTATCGCCAAATCACACTGGACCGAAGATATTACGCAGTACTTTTCTCTCGAACACTCTTAAGGCTGCTGCATCAGCACTTAATAGGGTCCATGCCTCTGCGCCATAAAGAAGCAAGGGGAGAATGAGCGTTTTGTAGAGTATTACTTTTGTCGTACCAGAGAGGTCTCTATTATTCAATTGCCTATTGAGACCATAGTAGCACCTGTTGGCAAGAGTGATCCTGCGCTTGATCTCCAGACTGACATCATTTTTGTTGGTAACGGCGGAGCCAAGATATGTAAATTCCTTGACTACATAGAAAGTATAGTTATCGGCCGTAATCTAAAATAAAATACGCCGCACGTCTCTACTTGTCGATAAGATATACTTCGTTCTGCCCTCATTTACTGCCAGACCCATCTTCGTCGACTTCCGTTCAATAGCACTAAAGGCAGCAGTAACATCTCGCTTGGTACGCCCTATGATGTCAATGAGGCAGGATCAAAAAACTTCATCTCTTTATGAAAAGAGCAGCGCACTGACAAATGATGTGAAAGACGGTCCACAGTTCCACAGCCCCCCTGCGGAATACCGAGTCTTTCGGCATGCCTACCAAAAGGACTCTGTACCGGCCCTAGCAAATTCATCAGCAATACAGTTTCCAACGATATCCCTGTGTTACGTTAGAATGATCAGCTATGTACAAAGAGTAAATCGAGAGATTTTCACGGAAAATTAAGGCACTCATCAAACATTACACGGCTTTCAAAATTGAGCGTTTGTCATGACCTCTGCAGTCTATAAGAAAGTTTGGTATCAGGACCCTTAACAAAGACACCACAGTCCACTCTGTGACTTTTCTCTGAGTCATCAGTATAAACTTCAAGTGTCCCTTTGGGAACTTCTGATTTCTCAGACCAAAACTTCCCAGTTAGGATTTTAAAATCGAATGTTCTTTCATAAAATTATAAGGAATCAAATCTTCCCAGAATAGCAGCGTGTCCATAATTTAAATTAGAACAGGATTTGAATGCATTGAATCGTACTGTTACCAACTCAGCCCTCTGGCTTAATAGGAGGCCAAAGGAGAGTTAGTTAAGTACAGCAAATAATGCTTTGATTAGAGTGGAACAGTGGTAATCAGAACAGCTGACTGCCTGTGTACTCTATTTTGTAGTTGACTGTGGCATTGCTCTTTGTGTTTGTGCACCGTTCACCATACATGTATCCGTAGAGCAAGGTTGGCTCCACAATGGTACGATAGAGCCAGTTGGTTCTTTTGCAGGTATATTGAGCTATTGTCGCTCTCTTCAAACTATCAAAATGTTTATCCTTTAATGAGAGCTTGGAATGGAGATCAGGATTGACTTCCAGAAATTTAATTATCTTGCATAAGGAAAGTTGAATTCCATTTAGGATCGGTAAGCTAAAAATAGGTGCTTTTTATAGCCTGGTAAAAAGTATCATTTCCATTTTGTGAGGATTGAATACTTAAACCACACGATGAGCACCACTCAGTTAGTTCAGTCAGTTGAGTATTTGGTTACAGCTCAGAGAGAGTGGGTTGTTACAACAATAAATTCAAGAAAATAAATTCAATGCGATCAAACGATTGTGTATGACTGTACTACATGTCGGCATTCAAACATGTTTTTTAACGGGAACAGTGAAACTATTCACACATACGAGTACATACATAATTGGTCATTCAAGAAGCAAGCATCACCCTGGACGTCAAAAACGCCTTCAATTCGGCAGATTGGGACGCCACCCTGTCTGCACTTGATGAGAGGGGCGTACCTGGAAATTTGATTGAACTCTTAATGGACTACTTTAAGCATAGAGTAGTTTTGTATGACACAGACGAAGGCAGAAAGTCATACGCTGTAACAGCAGGGGTACCACAGGGTTCGGTGCTGGGCCCAATACTATGGAACGCAATGTATGATGGTGTACTGAGGTTTAAGCTTCCTACGGGCGCACAAATATTCGGATTTGCGGACAATATAGCCCTCGTGGTGAGGGGTAAATACCTTGATAAATTGGAACGAACGTGCAATGCGGCACTTAGCAGAGTTAAAAGCTGGATCCCGAGTATAGGTCTGAAACCTGCTGATCATAAAATGGATGTCGAATTGGTAAGCAGTAGGAAGAAAATGGAATACATCACCATAACTGTTGGCGAAGCAGTCTATCAAGTACTTAGGAGTTATGATTGATAACAGACTCACATTCAAGGAGCACCTGACGAATATTAGTAGAAAGTGTGCGGCGACAACGGGCTCACTCGCGCTGATAATGCCTAACTCGGGTGGTCCGAGACAGAAGAAGAGGCAATTGCTGATGAGAGTGGTTAGATCGATTGCTAGATATGCAGCCCCTATATGGGCCGAGGCCATGGACAAGAAGACATATAGAATAGTAGTTGATGGGGCCTACAGGAGTAGAGGTAGAGAGGAGAAAATACTTAACAAGTAGGAGAACGGGGCTAGTGCACCCTGACCGGGTGAGTGATGATGGAATGAATAGGTGGCAGCACGAGTGTCCTTCTTCCACAAAGTGAAGATGGACCTACAGATTAATAACAAATATAGAAGAATGGACTAGAAGGAAGTACGGCAAGGTGAATTTACACAGTTCTTAACGGGCCACGGTTGCTATAGGACATACAAGTATGGGCATGACGTGGATGAAGCATGTCCATCATGTCTAAAAACATGCGAAACAGCGGAGCATATATTCTTCACTTGCCCGCGCTACGAATACTGATGGAATTTCCTGGAGAAGGCGATCGGATCCCAGGTGACTCCCAACAACGTGGTTAACCTGATGCTAACATCATGCGAAAACTGGAACGCGGTATGTTTATTCGCGAACGAAGTTCTAGTACAACAGAGGATAATAGAGGGAGAGGCAAGAACAGCAGAAATGGATAGCAGCACTCGCTGAATCTTTACCTCCCCCGATGCAATACTTGATTGTGGTCCCGGGGGAGGGGGGACTTAATGGAAGTGTGATGAACTAGGTTGGGTTTGGTACGTATGCGTTTAGCAAGCCGAGATTAAGTCTTGCGGCGAATCGTGCACATTGCGTAGACCGGGCTACCAATGTCTTTCGAAGATTCCCAGCCCTTAGCTCGTATAGATATAAAAAAAATACATAATTGGTTATTACAACTCTTCAGTCCACCCCATGTTGTGTGTGTTAATTTTATACAACACAGGCTGCCTTCCAAAATGTTAGTTGCTTTGCGTTTGAACAAAGTATCGTGTTTCATAATGCCGCTGTACAAAATATATACAATGTATTCTATTTCAAAACGTCGTCAATGTGTATTTTTAACGCAGTCAAAAAGCAATCAGGCATCTGATTTATAGTTGATGCATTGTTTGGTTACTTTGCATATCTTCATAGTTTACATACAGTAGTAGAACTGCATACAAACTTTGTATTGATACATTTTGGAAGGCAGCCACACTACCTACTAGACTACTGCGGCATTCCGTGCTTTAACGCAGTCAAACTATTCATTTTCCACTGTACATAACTGAATTTGTAGGGTGCTTGTGTTAATTAACAGTTCTCGTTTTCTTATCATATGATAAATTCTCTCTACAACTGTCATTGCTGAGAAAATGCTTGTCTTATCAAACTTTATTGCAGACAAATATTTTGATCTTATTTTGCCAGTTACGAAGTTTTTCTCTTTATAACGACCAGTCATTATCAGCTTCAAACAAGTGTTATTGTGTATGTTTTACGGTCTTCGTTCTGCAACTGATAACAGTGGCAAACATCGTACAATAACAATGAAAACGATATGAAATGATACCGATTTCAATTTTTATTTAAACACTCATTTAGTCGTATTCCATTCGCACTTGTCGTAGTCTATTGTTGTATAAATTTTTTTTCCTATTTTTTTTTTTGTTCTATTAATTTACTTTAAATATTTAAAAATTAATTTTTTTTAATTGTCAATATTATGTTGTGCTGATTAAAAATAAAAAAAAATTAAAAAAATTTAAATTAATAAAAAATGTATTCAATGGAATAATACATGAATGTGTGGCAGCTATATCTATACACCCACAAATCTTTATTAAAGAAATAACTGAGAATAAAAAAATTGTATTCTTTACTAAACAAATAAAAAGAAATTGTTTTTCATTTGCAAAATTTCTATTAAAAATGAAGCTCTGACATCATTAAGTTTTACTGCCAAAATAAAATTATTAATTACCGTGTCTTAATCAAATAATAGTGGAACACCAATCAGTTATTTGATACGTTATCAAGCAACGCGAGTACTTGAATTTGACAATTTCAATACAAAAAAGTTTTAAGTTTTTTTTTATTAAAAAAATTTCTCTCAGTGTCTTGCATGACGCTCATCATGAATGGTTCCAACATAATCAACACTGAACGACAAGAACCAGCAGAACTCCACCAACAACAACAACACTCAACTTCCGGCTCAAGAACAATTATCAAATATGAAAAGTCTTCATGTTTATTCTGTAATGAATGGTTTGATTCGCAAACATTTACGGTAAGCACTTTAAAACCAAACCACTTCTTTAATCATTTTCCACAAGTGTTTTGAAAATATCTGCGGCGAAAGAAAACATTTTTTTTTATCGTTTAATTAATCAGCGATAAAGAAATGCCGTTAAAAGTATTAAATAATAGACTGTTACTAAAATACAGGGGTCGTCACTTAAAATATTGCTAATTTATAATGCAGCCATGATAGGTAGGGCTGTCCCCTCGATGGAGTCATGAGCGCACACAGGGCCCATTGTGATACCACATTTCACATTCTACCCTAGTCCAGGAATCACTCAGAGTTTCCGATGAAGCGACTCAGACTGCCAATATCCATGCATGACAGTTCATCTAGGCCTTCCATGTAGTAGGCACCCAGGTGTCTCTTTCTCCTCTGACCAAGTACCGGGCATGTGCACAGTAGGTGACGAATATTTTCATCCTCCTCCTCATCTCCACGGGTTAGGTTAGGTTAGAGGACGTGTACTTGCCAATTGAGACAATTATAGTACCCGGAGGTCGAATTGACCCATTGGACAACGTCCTTGTGTCTCACACCACTTATGTTGTGTGTGTTAATTTTATACATGAGTGATGGGAACTACAGTTTAAAGTCGACACCGAACGACAGATGTTTGAGAAACTTTTTCATGGCAATTTTATTTAGTCTCAGGGTTTTTGCCAGAAATCTGCTGAGAGGAAGTCGCCGAAGAAATACTTTTTGTATTTTGTCTTTGATGTCTGGCCTGGGGCTCGAGCCCTGGCTTTACGTCTAATAAGCCAACACACTACCTACTAGATTACGGCGATTTCTCATCCTCATCTCCACAGCTTCTGCAGAAATCATTCGCAAAAAGTCCAAGACCAATACGCCTCGCATGCGTTCCTATAATACAATGTCCCGTAATAACCTCGATAACAGCGCTGAGCCTGCTTCTTTGGAGTTTAAGCAGAGTCGCCGTGCGCCTCCCTATGCAGCCTTGGCAAGATTTTTTCACCGTTCTG
The DNA here is from genome assembly GCA_958299815.1 of Sarcophaga carnaria. Taxonomy (NCBI): domain Eukaryota; kingdom Metazoa; phylum Arthropoda; class Insecta; order Diptera; family Sarcophagidae; genus Sarcophaga; species Sarcophaga carnaria. The sequence continues at coordinate 18,007,744 of OY283149.1, read as the reverse complement.
TCCTTATGCGAAGCCGACCACCTACTGGTGACAAGGTCCACGATTGCATTATCAATTATAAGCCTGCAGGTATCCAAAGGGATCCCCAATGTAGAGAATTCATTAGAGAGTTCGATGGGTGTGCCTCATCCGGTCTGCAGTTGCCGGAAATATCTCCATGTCCCGGTATCCATGTGATACAAACATCATATCGGTTCGCCATCTCATTGAGACATCTGTGACTGTCGTCCACCGTATTGGAGTTTATTATACCAGAATTTAATGCTTTGATGGCCGCTTGGCGATCGGAAAGTATGGTGATTTTTCGCCTGTGAAGATTTTTTTCCACAATAATTTTCACCGCAGCCTGAATTGCCGACACTTCCGCCTGAAAGACGCTGCAGTGGTCTGGTAGCCTTATATACTATGTTCAGATATGCAGTTTTATTGAGTCAATATTCGGTTTATTGAGTACAATATTTTAAGTGTTCAGACATAATAACATACGCAGTTCAGCTGCTTATTCAATATTCATTTGACAGCTGGTAAACAAAACATCTGGGTGTTTCAACAACATTGTTTTTATTTTCTTTTTGTTTTTCGTTGCTGACATTTGAGTTGTCAAATATCAACAGAAACTGTTCGGTTAATTGTAATATGCGCACAGAATATACTTATGACAGTGCTGTTTTACTCAATATTATAACAATTTGCGTATATATTGCCCAATAATTAATTGAAATTTTATAGAAATATTGAGCTCAATAAAGGCGTTTATTGCGATTTACGAAATACGGTGCATATCTGAACACCGTAATAGACTTGGATATTCCGATTGATTTCGAATAGATACCAATTCCAACGGCTCCTTCCAATTTGAAACCATCGGTGTAGATTTGTACGGTATCCCCCGCGAGGTGCGCCGCACCTTTCCTCCAGTCCTCCCTTTTCGGAATGGATGGTCTTAAATTCATTGAGAAGTCATATCGCTGTGTCATATAGTCAATGCTTCCGACAAGTATCCTTGTATGACCAATACTCGATGCATGCCATTGTCCAGTCGCCCAAAGACGCCTACTAACCTTAGCCGCCATACCCTTGCAGTATGTATAGGTCAAGCGGTAGAGGGTATAAGATCATTTCCAGAGCGATCGTAGGAGTAGTGCTTAGGGCACCACTTATAATTATGCAAGTAGATCGTTGTAACCTGCGTATCAGGTTTAAGTGCGTTGTCTTATTCAGGGATTCCCACCACACCAGGCATCCGTAGGTCAGGATAGGTCTGACCACCGCTATGTAGATCATCCCTTGTTACAGGCGTAGAGGGTGATGAAGGCTTTCCTCAGTCTGTTAGTGATATTTGCTGCGAAATTTCAACGTGATTTTTTATTAAAAAACTTTATCAAACACAAAAAATGTCAATGTCTTGAAGTCTCGTTAGAGTCTCCAGAAGAGGTTGAAAACATTGCTCAACTTTATTAAATTTTATTGGAATTTTTTTTAATTCCACAACAAAATGTGCCAGGCAATATTCAGTAATAACTTCAACAACCATATTGAGCGTAAACTTTTTGAGCAGACTTTCCATGCGTAGCCGTTCACCAGGCGTTGACAGAATCCAGCATCAATTATAAGCTCGCAGGTCTTTAAAAAGTTTCCCAAGAGAGATCGACGGTCCTGCCACACCATTAGCTCTACAATTGCCTTGAAATCGGCGTAGTCTAGTAGGTAGTGTGTTGGCTTATTAGACGCAAAGCCAGGGTTCGAGCCCCATGCCAGACATCATAGACAAAATACAAAAAGTATTTCTTCGGCGACTTTCGCTCAGCAGATTTCTGACAAAAACCCTGAAAGTAAATAAATTTGCCATGAAAAAGTTTCTCAAACATCTGGCGTTTGGAGTCGACTTTAAACTGTAGGTCCCACCACTCATGTATAATATTAACACACACAACATAAGTGGTGTGAGAAACTAGGACGTTGTACAATTCGTCCTCCGGGTACTGTACTTGTCTTAATTGACAAGTACACGTCCTCTAGCCTAACCTAACCTTGAATATTACAACATCCCAATACCCATATCTCCACTATCTCATAAAGAGACTTGGAACAGTTGGATCTTGGAGATCATTTTGTTAGAACTGAAAATGCTTGGACGATCGTCTGGCTGTTATATATGCTTATACCCTTCTAACGTGTCTATTAATAGCCTGTCAGACGTCACAGTGATATGGTAACCTTATAAATTGACCTCTGACCATTGACTCCGAAAAGATGTCATCTCCCACAGTATCATTAATGAGATGTATAATAGCACTTCTCTAAAACTCTCTTTTCTGAATGGAGAAATTACAGTACGGTATCTCCTTGTCGATAATACCGATCGTTTCAAATTCCTTTAGAGACTTTGAGGTTATGTATGTCTATAATAAAACTTCAGAAGAAAGAGACACAAAATTGTCTCCAATTTTATTAATACAGGCACGACTAGTAGCGATACATGAAGATCATTGTGTCCGTCGTCTTAGGCTGAAGTTAGTTGCTCTAACGAGAGATTTCCATCATACTAGACTTCCAGAAAACCAAACATCAAAGTGCCGTTTTAAAAGTCTTTTTCCAGGCGCTGCCTATTTTTAAATAGAAATGATGGAACCAAAATTACATGACTCTGAACGGGACGGAGTTCTTGAGGACTCAACTAGACCTTACGTGCTTTCAGAGAGTTAATGCCACCTAAAGGGTACGCCAAATAACTTTTTTTTAGAAAATGTTTTAAAAAAAACTACTGAATATTTTCTCAAATTTCTTTTTTTTATTTGAAAGTACAATCCTTCCGGTTAATAATGGAAAATAATTTCATTCAAACGGCTGTCTCGGCTGGCCATGCAGTAGACTACACGATCGGTCCAATATTTAAGCACATTATCGATTGTGTGCAGCTGTATTTCACCAATGGCTTCACGAATATTGTCCTTTAAAAAGTCAATTGTCTCTGGCTTGTCGGCGTAACACTTATCTTTGACGGCACCCCACAAATAATAGTCCAACGGTGTCAAATCGCAGCTCGGAGGTGGCCAAACGACAATAGCTCTGCGGCTGATAATGCGATCTTCAAAAACAGAGTGTAGCTTCGGCTGTGTGGCACGTAGCGCCGTCCTGTTGAAACCAAATGTTGCCAATATCCCCCTCTTAAATTTTTGTGAACAAAAATTCGTTCCCCATGGCCCGATAACGATCGCCACTGACTGTAACGGCCACTCCTTGCTCATTTTCGAAGAAAAATGGCCCAATTATGCCTCTGGACCAAAATCCGCACCAAACAGTGACTCATTTTGGGTGCGTCGGCTTTTCAATGTATCCGTGCGGGTTTTCTGTGCCCCAAATGCGACAATTTTGCTTGTTTACATACCCGCCAAGATCAAAATGAGCTTCATCTGAAAATATGATTTTTTTTTACCAAAATCGGCATCTTCTGTAAGTCGATCGCAGGCCCACTTAGCGAAACGAAAACGCATTGGATGGTCTATTGGCTTCAACTCCTGAACCAATTGAACTTTGTGTGGCATCATACCAAGGTCTTTATGCAAAATTCGTCTCAATGATGTCTCCGAGATGTTCAATTGTTGAGAACGACGGTGAATTGATGTTGATGGCGCTTCACGCACACTTTCTGCCACAGCAGCAATATTCTCGGGTGTACGCACTGTTTTTGGCTTTTCACGATTTTGGTTTATCGATGAGGATGCCAGTTTCTTTAACTTTTTTCACAACGAACATACGGAGCTGACAGTGCTTCTCTTCTTCCAAAATCCGTACGCAAATTTCGAAAACATTCTGCAACATTACTATGATTTTCAAAGTAATGTCGCAATATTTCCCATCGTTGTTCAAGCGTATACACAACCATATTCGTTCAGCGGATAGGATAAAACTAATTATCTGTCAAATCAGACATGAGCTAAGTGTTACCATTCACGAAATAAGCACTAGTTGAAAAAAAACCCGTTAGATGGAGGACCCGTTATCACAGAACGCGTTTAAAAATCGTTTTAATGCAGCATCAAAAAAATTCCTGAGTCGCAGTCCGAAATCCAACACATCATCGGTGCAGTTGTAGCCACATCTCTACGAAAAAAGTCATAGAAAATTTCAGCTAAGGAGTAATAACCTCTTATTAGAGTCGTAACAGCCTTTTTTAAATGTTAAAAATGTCTTCTTTACAGTCCATTACAAAAATCACCCTCTCCGCTAATTTATTTCCTTACAGACACCCTAAGCTAATGCCAGTCCCATTTAAAAATTTCTTTTTTCCTTACTTAATGATTGATTGATTATTCCAAGCCAACGCCCTTCAATTTTAAAATAAGTTTTAATGAATTAAAAAGCTTTTTAATGTTTCAATGTCAAATATAATCGATAAATTAAATACCACCCCCCTCCAACTTTTCATAAGTTTTTGACAAAAATAAAACGCCATCAAAAGGGCCAAACATTACAAAGACTTGTCAAAGATTTGTATTCTAATGCTTTAACAAAGAGCATAACAAACAAACATGTCTACTGTGTAGTCTTTATCAGCAAAATTTAATAAAGCACCCCCTTTCCCCCTCCCCGGCCGCTGTTTTACAAGATAAGATAATAATATTTGTTGTTTAATAATAAACTTGAAAATATTTTGTTAATGTAAGAATAATCACTGAATTATGATTTCATGCCCTGTAGGAACATTTAATACATTGTGGCCAAGTGCTGGAACAGTGTCCCAACACTTGCAATGTATTTGTGCCACGTATACGTATGAGAGCCCACCTCAAGGAGTGTCCACGCAGCAGGCGTCGAAGTAAAAGTGTAGAGAGAATGGACGATCATGTGGATCATCGTGTGCAAGTGGTGGAGAATGAAATAAATACTCTCAGATCTGTTTTGAATGAAGAGATACGCCAGCGTTTACATTTAATAACCGATGTAGGCAATCTAAGAAAACAAAATCAAATACACGATGAATGGTCGCACTCCACTGAGGAGATGTTAAAACAACTGCAAAAGCGTTTAGATGAGGAGAACACTCAACGTTGTTTTGAGGTGGAACAGTGTCAACAGGATTTTCGTTATTGCTATGATATAACACAGGTTTGTTGGCTTGATTATTGAATTTCATTAAATTAATTAAAAATTTAATTCTAACAACAACTCTTTTCCTCCAACAAAGTCTTTAAAAGCTGAACTACAACGTGAGATAGACGATTTGGAGCAGCACATTAATAAAATCTCTTTGGAGGTAACGCAACATCAAAATCTTTTAAACGACAACATCATGAAATTGGAAGAAACTGTTGTTCAAAATGAGAAAAGCAATCTGTAGGTATTATTTCGTCATTGGAAACGACAATGATTCTTAATTTCATATTTCAATTTCAGTGACAAATTCATCGAAATTGAAAATTTTCTACAAGCCATTAATGTTGATTTAAATACAAAACTATCGTGTAACCAAGATGATGGCAAGACCGCAGCTTTGGATTTGGAAGTGAAAAGCATGAAACATATTGTCTGTGAGACAGAAGAGCGTTGTGATAAACTGGAAAAAATGGCCACCAATATTGATCACAATTTACATCACACCATGCAATTGGTGGCCGATATAGAGAATCACATTGCCACACAGCAACGTTTGACCAGTTACATTAACTCAAGAGGTAAGCAAAAATATGTAGAGTAAGAATCAAAGATCAGCAATGAGTATTGAAAAAGATGAGTACAATCGAATCATACTCATAATTTTTGATACTTATACGCATTCATACTTATTTTAATATCATATTCAAAGTGTGAAGTACTCATCATATTCATACTTAACAACATGTATGATGTTGTTGATTTCGACTCTCCTTTACTCAACATTTATAAGAATCACAAAATAAATATGATTTGCATATGAACACTCTAATACTCACTAGAAGGTTGTGTGTTTACTTTGCTTGTTGTCTTTGGCTTTTTCTTTCTTCTTTTTTGTTGTAAATGCAACAACAACTAAGACTGTAAATTCGAATCACTTGAATTATTTATGAGTATTATAAGTATTTTTCTAAATTTATGAATCTGAATGAGTAGGCTTATGAATAAAACATATTTCGAATGGTATGAGTTTGATGTCAACGTTATACTCATACCATACCTGCACTTATAAATCAATATTTTAGTGATTACGAATGAATCAGTTTAATCTCAATACTGTTTACTCACTCATACTGAAAATTTTATGAGTACTTATGAGTAGCGAAAGAACGATTCATTGCTGATCTCTGGTCAGAATCTCCATAGTAATCTTCAATGTATAGGAATTAAACGGCAACTTTAATTTCCTTTTCAATCCTGCTTAGAATTCATGTTATTTTTCGTTAAGAAATTAGACATCACGTAAGTGAACCGTTTATAACCCTTTACGCTAATGTATTGAAACCGGATAGAAGCAATGATGTGAGGAATGTAGCTTCATTATACAACTTTTACCATTTTTGTGCATATATTTTACTATATGACAGGCTTTTGGGCTGATGGTCTACCTGGTTTCTTCTAATGCAGTTTCTAATATGATTTTCGTTGATAATAAAACAAGTGTGAGGGTGATTAATTGTCTCCGCAGTCTAGGCTTATTAGGCATAAGGCCACAGTTCAAACCAATTAGGTCCGAAAAAATATTTATTCAGCGACTTCTTCTCAGCAGATTTCTGGCAAAAACTGGCAAAGTAAATAAAAATTGCCATGAAAAGTTTCTCAAAAATCTGTCAGAGTCGACTATAAACTGTAGGTCCCGCCGCTCATGTATAAAATTAACACACACAACATAAGTGGTGCGAGAAGCTAGGTCGCAATCCTGGTTGAATGGTTTTAATGATCATTTGCGTATGTATGTACGTGAAGACAAGAGAAGTTGGAAATTATGGAGCATCTCTTGTGTTGTAGTACTACTCCGGCTAAAAGCAAAATGAATACCGTTGAATACCTTTAATATAATAGCTCCCAACGCTTATTTGTTTCCTGTTTATTTGTTTCTACTGTTCCCCTTTCAGGACGATTGTAATGGATGTCAATGGTTTGTGTCGTGTTGGCCACACCTTACTTACCTAATTAATCTTAAGGTCCCATTTGTGGGATAACGCTCTGCCTTAAGACATACTTCCAGGCGTCTGTAATATGCAAGCGACTTCACGTTTTAGTCACACCAATCGAACTGGCAAAGAACTGGAATAGAATAATACTCTACAAGACGCTCATTCTCCTCCTTTATGGCGCAAAGGCATGGACCCTATTAAGCACTGATGCAGCAGCCTTGAGAGTATTCTAGAGAAATGTCCTACGCAAGATCTTCTGTCCAGTGCGAGTTGGCGATGATTTCCGCATCCGATCTAACAGTGAGCTGTATGGGCTGTTCAACGACGTAGACGTTGTGCAGCGTATTAATATTCAGCGGCTGCGCTGGCTCGGCCATGTCGTTCGAATGGAGGAGGATGCTCCGACGAGACTGGTATTTGATGCGGGGATCTGCGGAAGTCGGCGAAGAGGACGACCTTATTTGCGTTGGAAGGACCAAATCGAGGAAGTCTTGTCATCGATTGGTATGACCAACTGGCGTAGGCGCGCAAGAAGCAGCATTGGCTGGAAGTATGTGTTACGGCAGGCCGAAATCGGTTAATCGGGTTGTTAATGGCCAATTAATTAAGTAAGTATGTAATTGATGCCAAAGTATCCTCAATTTTGTCCTTCTAACGTAGACAAAGGTGTCCTCTTATCGACATCCGCTAGTCCAAAAATCAAGCAATCAGCTAACATTCTTCTAAACCTGAACGACAAGACCGAGCCAGTGAAGCCGCTGCATATTAGTGAGCTGAGCAACGTCCATATCGTTGAGGAGCTCATACTGCTCGCCAACTCGCTCTAAAGCGAAGATCTTACGAAAATCTCGAAAAGTGCCAAAACAGTTGCAACAAGAGCATCCATGTTTCCGCGTCGTAGAGGAGAATGGGGACTATATAAACATCCACAAACCTACATTAGATTAGGAAAGGTGACAGACCCCGCTAAAGGAAGAGGTTCCACTTAGATCATCATTTAAGCCCATTGTGCTTCGACAATCTATTCTATCCAGTGATCAAACATTACCTAAATGAAACCATCCGAATAAAGTCCGAATTAATTTTGCTATTGCAGCAATCTTTATATTAGAGAGCTCGATCAAGGATGTTAGAAAACTTGAGGTTAAAAACCACCGTCTCTTTATGGCAAACGCAGACAGTTTCTTCCTCCTCCTCAGATCCACAACTCCTGCAAAATTATTTCGTCAGAATGCAAAGTCTTTGGTGTGGGCTGCCATTGTGTGATGGATGGCTATGCAATTTAAGGAGAGTAGTAAATTGGTCCCCTTCCTGTCCGTAAGTCCAACAATATTGCACGTAGCCTCCTGCCGCCAACGAGATATACACACAGTTACTAAAGTATACATACGGTTAACAAATTTCAGAAATTTTTTAACCAATCCGTTTTCGTTGAAAATCTTTATAGTTTCCTCGATTTTAAGACGGTCTTTTACATTGGTTAAAAATTTCTGAAATTGAACTGAATTGTGGCCCTGCACAAGCCCACAAAGGTATGCGTCCGATTTACAAATTTCGCAAATTTCTGAGCCAATGCAAAAGACCGTCTTAAAATCGAAGAAAGATATCAGAAATATCAAATATTTCTGAAATTTGTTAACCGTATGTATACTTTTGTGGCTGAGTATAGCATCCTAGTGACACAAGTCGGCAGTATCAAAATTAACTGAGGCAATCGGGATACTTATATTCTATAACATATCGAAGATAGTTCTATTCCTAAGTATGGAACTAATAGAAGAGTTTCCTTTTAATTATTCAAAATCTCCCTAAGAAATCCCCGACATTAAAGGACGAGAGTAGACGTAGAAATGACCCAGAATTGCAGTAAAACCATAATAAAGATTGAGTCAAGATTTAACTGCATTAAGCCTTACTGCAGCTAGCTCGGCCCTATACTTAAACAGAAAATCAGTGGAGTCAAACGATTTTAGCAAATAATGCATCTGTAGGAATGAAACAAAGTGTACTGGAGATCACGATAGTTGACCTCATATATACTCTGTCTATCAATTGGCGATGAGATTGGTTCTTGCACACCAAACCTGAACAATGTTAAGCAAGGTTGGTTCCAGCACTGTCTGATAGAGCTAATGACACGACTAAACCACCAAAATCGTCTCAACCGTTCTTTTAGAGACGTAAAGCATTGTGGTCGTATATAAAATTGCAAAGAAAAGCCTCTACAATTTGTTGTTTGGCGTCAATGTTAAACTGTAGGTCCTGCTAGGCGTGAATAAAATTGACGCACACAACGTAAGAGAATTGAGAAGAGAACGTGAGAGAAGTGTCCGTAGTCTAGTAGGTAGTGTGTTGGCTTATTAGACGTAGATATCAAAACGAAATATGAAAAATATTTCTTCGGCGACTTCCTCTCAGCAGATTACTGGCAAAAACTCTGAGAGTGAAAAAAATTGCCATGAAAAGTTTCTCAAAAAAATCCGTCGTTCGGTGTCGACTTTAAACTGTAGATCCCGCCACTCATGGATAAAATTAACACACACGACATGAGTGATGTGAGAAGCTAGGCTGTAATCCTAACTGAAGGGTTATAATGCCCAACTATGTATGTATGTTATGTTATGGTGTGAGAAGCTAGGTCGTAATCCAGCCTAAAGCGCTGTAAGTATGCATGTAATTAGAAGTGAGGGAGATTATCGTGTAGTATCCAAGGAATTTTGGGGAGCATAAATGCGAGCATAAGATTACCTTCTCCTTATTTCTTCTCTTTAGGAAGTGATAGCAACAGGGTTGTAATTCAAGCATGTAATTAGAAGTGAGGGAGATTATCGTGTAGTATCCATGGAATTTTGGGGAGCATAACTGTCGGAATATGATTGCCTTCTCCTTATTTTTTCTCTTTAGGAAGTGATAGCAACAGGGTTGTAATTCTATTTAGTTATTCTCAAATTTCAAATGTCAGTGTACTTATAATGGAGTTTAGGATACACTAGAGGACTTTTTATGCTTTCGACAATGTTTAGAAACTTCGTTTACTTTGTATTAAGAGTGATTTAAGTAAATAAAGTTCAAATAGAACGTACTTTTAATGTCAACTTTTTTAATATTGTTACGTTTTTAACGTTTAAAATATGAGTTCGTAGATTGCAAATAAAAATAAATTCCGTGTGCCACTGTTTCGCAAATTGATTTAAACAACAACAATTTGTTTTATTTGTTATTCTCTTTACACTCTTCCGCGTACACAATAAAAATTGTTTGCTAGATCTTTACAAGGGAGATCTTCAAACCACGATTATTCTCTTCACATGCAACGCATCTTTACACAAGACTGACTGAATTTTTTCTGTCGCCGTTGCCTCTTTGTCTCGCCTTTTATATCGCCGGGTAAACAGTCTGATGAATGCTCTTGAAGGAGGATGACTTTGCCTTTGCGAAATCTCTATAAATGTAAGCATGTTGGTTTCGTTATTGTTGTTGCCTGTTTCTTTACTTTTTTATACTGATGTTGCTGCTATATTTTTGCTTATTCGTTGATCATGTAAACAAGTCCATTGTTTTTGTTTTTGTAGCTTTTGTTTATTATTTTAATGTTAAACGATAACATCAGTTCCATTTTTCGTAACAATATTTTAGGCCATCTGGTATGGAGAATAAAAGATTTTTCCAAGAAGCTTGAAGAAGCCAAACAATACGACACCATATTGCATAGTGCCATGTTTTCGAACAAACCCTTTGGCTATTCATTAAGAGTAAGTAAGAAAATATTTGTTCCTCTGAAATACAAACACTAACCTTTAACCTTTCTTTATGGCTTTAGCTGGATATTTATTTAAATGGTAAAGGCACCTGGAAGGGACGCAACATGATTGCCTGTTTAAATGTTATTGCCGGTGAATATGATCCCTTGTTGTCGTGGCCGTGTCGCTTGCAGGCGGAAGTTATTTTACGCGATCAAACCTATAATCAAGCGGACACTGAGGATTATATAAAAGTGGTTAATGTACGCAAGAAGAGTGATGATTATATACAAACCAAACAGTTCTTCCACATACCACATGCCGTGCTAGGGCAACGTAATTATGTGAAGAACGATTGCATTTTTGTGGAAGTCAAAATTTTAAAAAATTAATGGCGGCAGCCGGTTAGGTTTATATACATAGGTATTGGAAGGAAGAATATTCTTATGGTACTCACTCAGATTTTAAAAAGCAAAAGTTACGATATTCATAAGGCAGTTGTATTATTGAAATTGTTTTTTTATTTTTATTTATTTTTATTATTTTTATTTTAAGCATAATGATTATAATGGACAGTAAAAATATGATTTAAAAAGATAAAAAAAATAATTAAAAAAAAATTTTTTTTGTTTGTATAAAACATTACAAATTTTAATAATTTTTTCTCCGTTTTTTTTTTCAACATTAAATGCATTTTCTTTAGGAAATTTTTGAGATTTTTTTTAATTTTTGAGATTTTATTTTATAAATTGAGTCCACTTTTGTATCAAAACAATACTCTGTTTTTGTTTTTTTTTTGTTTTTATAAAAATAATATTCGATTTTGAAAGTTATCGATCGTTAAATTTAAAAAAATATTTTTTATTTTGATTTTGTGTTTTTAAAATTATTTTTAAATTTTATATAAAAAAAATGTGTTTAAAAAGAAATTGTAATGGTTTGCAGCATTTTTTCCACGTTGCTTTTAAGAATTTGAACGTTGTTCACCAACTAAAGCATACAAGGCATGTTTATAGTGACCCGAAGTGTCGCCTTTAATCCAGCTTTTCAAGCTTTTGCCATACATACGCTCATAGGCCGTTTTAATATCAGCCATATCGATCTGAAAAGAAAGTTTTAAATAAAATTTACAATAAATTTTAAAATAAATTTTTATACAGGTTCTAACAAGTTTGAGTTTAATTTGCAATAGCGTTTTATTTTCCTTACTTGCTGAATAGGTCATTACTACATAGCTTTAGCCAGGATTACAACTTAGCTTCTCACACTACCTATAAATTCCATACATGAAAGACTTGAAAAATATATTTTTGAGAAACTTGTCATGGTTTTTTGATTTTCTCTCAGACTGCTTCGCCGAAAGAAATATTTGTTCAAATTTTGTTTCGTTCGAGTTGTATGAGCGCGGGGTTTGAACCGCGTTCTCGTGTTTCAATATTATACATGAAACGCAGGAATAGAGGTATAAAGTTAACACACACCACATAAGTGGTATGAGAAGCCTGGTCGTAATCCTGACTAAAGTGTGGTAATGACCCATCATGTATGTCATCCCGCATACAGCTTTTGCATATCCAAATGATATATGTGCGACTCGTCAGATTTTGAAATGCCTGTTATCGCAACCTGCTCAGGGACGTTCTGGCTACGATCATAAAATAATACGGGGTCTTCCCCGTTAGATTTTATCTTGTGAGGCTATTTCAAGTCTTAGTTATTTGTGGGTAATGTTCTGCTTTTCTGAGGTCTTAAGATTGTTGCTGGAGGAACGAGTTGAATAAACTGTAGATATGTTAAGGAGAAAGAGGTCGTTGCTGAGTAATGTCACCAACCACGAGAGTCTAGTGTATTAGCCTACTAAAGTCCAAACCTCAGCTTGGGCGTTTGCTTTTAGCGACTCTCTCTCAATAGTTTTTTGGCCATGGCTCTTAGAGTAAACTTGCCATGGAAAAAACTTCTCAAGTCTGTCAATCGGATTCGACCTTAAGTTGTAGGTACCGCCACTCATGGATAAAATGAATACATCCATGGGTGTTGTAAAAAGGTTAAGTTAGTAAGTTTATATCATCCACAAGTCGCCGTAGTCCAGTAGGTAGTGTGTTGGCTTATTAGACGTTAGGCCTCGGTTCAAACCCCCAGGTCAGGTATATCCAACTGAACGAAATATGAAAAAAAAACTTCGTCGGTGACTTCCTCTCAGCAGATTTCTGGCAAAAACTTTGAGAGTAAATAAAATTGCCATGAAAAGTCTCTCAAAAATTTGTTGTTCGGAGTCGACTTTAAACTGTAGGTCCTGCCACTCATGTATAAAATCAACACACACAACATGAGTGGTGTGAGCAGCTAGGTTGCAGTGCCGACTAAAGGGTTGTAATGACCATTTATGTATGTACGTATGTACATGAAATGCGAGACCTACAGTCTTAAGTCGAATCGGAAAAACAAATTTTTGAGAAACTTTTCATGGCAATATTATTTATTCTCAGAGCTTTTGCTAGAAGAAGAAGGTGACGTTTCCTAAAGAAATATAGTTTAAAATTTTCGTTTGTTCAATTTTTATTAGCTCGGGTTTGAACTGCGTTTCGTGTTGAAATTTTTTCATAAAAGGAGGGGCCCACAATTTAAAGTCGACAACAAATTTTTTTGAGAAACTTTTCATGACAATTTTTTATTTAATCTCAGAGTTTTTGCCGGAAAATAGCTGAGAGCAAGTCGCTTAAAGATATATTTTTTTATATTTCGTTATCGTCGTTTTGGTCTTTTTGGGGTTTTATCGTGTCTCTTAGGAAAATATGCTACCTACCAGACTATGTCGAAGAAGATAAAGAAATACTGGCCGCGTGTTTTTTGTATATGAGATCAGCAAAGAGTATTCAAAAAGATGAGTAGAATCGAATCATACTCATAATTTCTGATACTTATACAGATTCATACTTATTTTAATATCATGGAACTCTACTCATATTCAAAGTTTGAAGTACTCATAGTACTCATACTTAACAGTGTTCTGAATATTTACAAGAATCACAAAATAAGTATGATTCGCGTACGAACACTACAATACCCACTAGAAGGTTATGTGTTTGCTCTGCTTGCTGCTCTGTCGTTTTTCTTTTTTGCAAATGCAACAATAACTAAGACAGTAAATTTTGATGAATGATTCCAGTCACACGAATCATTTGTAAGTATTTTTCTAAAGTTATGAAACCGAATGAGCAGGCTTATGCATCAAATATATCTCGAATGGTATGAGTTTGATGTCAATGTTGTACTCATACTCATTGCAACCTGTAATTATAAATCAACGTTGTAGTGAGTACGATTGAATCAGAGTAGTTAAATTTCAATATTGTTGACTCATTTTTATTCAAAATTTCATGAGTGCTTATGAGTAGCGAAAAAACGATTCATTGCTCATCTCTGGTATGTAGCATCTGATAAATATATTGATGAGCATATATCCTGGGGAAAGCAATTGGTCACTAACAGGATTCATGTTTGGTATGATTCCTTAAACAGAATTCAATGTAATTTCAAGGGGACCAAAGACAAACTATTTAAGGAATACAGCAGTAAAAGGTGTACCTGGTGAATTCATTGATGATGATTCAAGATCATCGTTCACTTACGATTTAAGAATGAAAATCTTATTAAACTTCTCCAATGCATGGAAAACACACATTCATACATAATTGGTCATTACAACCCTTTAGTCAGGATTACAATCTAGTTTCTCACACCATTCATGTTGTGTGTGTAAATTTAACCCATAAAAGGACCAACAGCTTAAATTCAACTAGTAACGACAGTTTCTTAAGAAACTTTTTCATGGCAATTTTCATTTACTCACCTAAGAACTATTTTTTCTTTATGTATTTCGTTTTGTTCTTGATATCTCAACTAGGATTTAAACCGCGGACTCTCGTCGAAAAAAGTCGAGCACATCAAAAGTTATCATGGACCACAGTCTTTTTGAAAGTCATGCCTCGTACAGAAGCTGTGAGTCTGAGTAGGAGAAAGAGTAAGAGGATATCTTTCATCTCACGCACTACATGGCATATCAGTGCCCTGGTCTTGCCATGATGTAATTTGGGTTGAATATCAATTATTTTTTCCAAACAGCAAAATAAACATGTCCACATCCAATGCTAATCAAATTGATAATGTAATACCCAGAAGTCGAATGTTTGACATGAAAGATTCGTTTATTTACGACAGTGTGCCTGAGGATACACCCGGGCAACACTGTAATAGTACCATTTACAAGCATATCTGAATAGTAGATTGTTATGAAGGTCTACATAGAGAGCATTACACGAAAGGCCAGACATGCCATAATGGTATGCAGAAGGATTTCAGAGAAATTCTGTGGATGCAACCCAAGAATTATGCACTGAATGTCAAACCAATAGTGACGTATGGGGCAAATGTTTGAGCAAAACAAATCTGAAAACAGCTCAAATGCAGTTGGACAAGAATAACAAGAACCTGTCGTACAGTGGCATTGGAAGCTCTCTTAAATTGAATTCCATTGTGAAGAGCAAAGCTGATAAGGCTGTGGTAAAGTTAATTAGAGACGAGATAACTCGTTGTTTGGTCTACTTATATAAAATTTCATTTGGATATGTCAACTACGAGATAACTGGTGCCTTATTATATAAAAATACCTTAAAATGAGATAACAAAGTAATTTCAAAAAGTCGTATCGAAATTATGTTTAACATAATCGCAAAGTTCTTGCTACGAGTTATCTCGTAGTTGGCCTGTTCAGTAATGTTTGCTACTACGAGATAACTCGTAGTTGGCAGTGAATGCGTTAAGGTATCAAATGGCTGATGGTTCCATTCTTAATTGTACCCTGAACAGAACTAGTAGACTCTATGATTTGAGAAAGGCCTCGCAACAAGATACTAACAAATTGAATGTAGTAATCTACAAGCGCTATATATTCTCTTAAAAGGGAGACTATTTTGGCGTATACAAATCAGTCAAGAATGGATCATGGAAAAAAGAAAAAGGTTTTGGTTCAAGACAAAAATATTTTGAGCCCATGGGGAAACTCGTAGCTATCTTCCATGTGAAAGATGTACTCAATTCAACTTGGATAAGAGGTACAAAAAACAAGAAATAGGAATACTATCTGACAGCCAGGTTGTCGTTTGACCAGTCGGCTCTTATGAAATAAATTCGAAGACTGTCTGGTTAAGGGCTAAGTAGGGAATATAGATTTATTCTCTGCCGGTTCCCAGGTCATGCGGGAAATCACGACAATGAACAAGCAGACGAGTATGCGAGAAAGGAATCTTCCACGCCATTGATGATGCCAGAATCCGTCTATAAAGCGGGAGCGATGCTTGACAATGTATGCTCAATGAATGATAATACAAAGAGAGGTAAAGATTGTTCACAAACCAAATGGTTTTGAGGCAACCTAAACTGTTGTTGGGAAATTACAAAAAGAGGAGGTCTGAGGCATACATCCCAGGTTGGACGTCAGTCTTTCGACACTACATTGTAGACTCAAAGTATACTTGCTCAGCATTATGGCTCATTTTGAACTCAACTCTATGATTATGAAAATGAATAATCAGAACATATTCTTAGGACCTGTGAAGCATTAAGGAATACCAGAAGGAAACACTTAAGCGCGTAGAAGTTGCTTGGCATAGAATTGTTATTGTTGACACCGAGCAGCATATTGCAAATCGCCAGGGCTATAGATTTGAAGGAGTCATTATATGGACACCCTATAAATTTTAATGCGAGTACAAATCATATGGTCGCAGTACTAATGCTCCTCTGAGCAACGATAATAACATAGAAGATCCACACAAAAGCAATAGTAAAGCAAAAGAAAAAAGTAAATTAAAATGAAATTGAAACCGAATAAAATTATTTGACTTATTGGCGGAAATTCAATGTCCAAAATCCACATTGTAAACTCTTTGAAAGAAACTTCATTTTAACGGGCACAGCATCAAAAGACATCAAACACTTTTCCGTATTTTTTGGGTGCGGAAGATCTTAATTTTCAAATCATTTTAAATCATATGGGAATATATAAAACAGAAGCTTGAGACCCGTCCAAACTCAGTCCTGCAGTGCTTTAAGCACGGAGGTCGCACGTGCTGATATTGTCTGGTAATGTGTAAGGCTTTGAGGGCTTGCTATCAAACTCAAATTTGACAAACCTTGCAAATCTTTTATTTGTTAACTTACCTCACATCTGGTTACAACCACACGTATCAATTGCTTGTCATTGGTACCAATGCCAGCCATGCTTTTATGTAAACGCGAAGCAAAATATTCAGCCTTATTGGTTACACAACGATAAATCGCTATGAGACCCTCCATAATATCACCGGAGAATTCTTTTTTAATGGCTTTCTCCAATGAGTGGCCAGTCATGTGTTCGTATTCTTGGAAAATCTACAGGAAATTAAAATTTTTAATTAAATACAAGGAAAACACATTTTCAAAACACTCGCGGCACATTACCAATTTTAATTGCTGATAATTACGCTGACACAGGATCATATTGAACATGCTTTCATCAGTGCCAACACGCAATTCGCCAGCCTTAAGTAATTCACGGGCATCTCTTTGAGCAGCCTCACGATCTGTATGACCGCTTTCGTCACGGGCAGCAGTGCACAAGGAAACCAATAAACGTTTAAAGTTGCCAGATGTTTCCGATTTCAATTCAGATTCCAAATGGGCGCCATACACTGTAGAAGGGGAAGAAATATTATAGGATTTCTAAAAATTATTTTACGCATAAGACTTACATCTTAAATATTGATTTTTGATTGTATGTATCTCAAGGTTGGATAAAGTGCATAAAATTTCAATTAAAACATCTTCGTCGGTGCCCAGGCCAGCCATGGCATCATTCAATTCACAGCAATAGAAGTCAACAATGGGGCGTAAAAGGCCAACTAAAAGTTTTTCAAAATTGCCACTCGTTTCCGATTTAATATCGTCAATAAGGTCTTTGCCAAAATGGGTTTTATATTGGCGTTGAATTTCCTAGAACATTAAGGAAAGGATATTATTTACCGTTATTTACTCTAGACACAAACCATTTCATTATAAAAATAAGCTTTTATGCTTTTCCTTTACAAGCATACTTACTTGTCTTTGTTCATTGGAACGTCGGCATATAATATTGATTAAGGCATCCTCATCAGTGCCAAAGCCTTTCATGGCCTTACGCAAATCATGGGCATCCTTAACGGGATCAAAATTTTGAGCTGGAAAAACTGTTGGTGTACCCTTGAAGATAAATTAAAGGAGTTTAAATTAGAAACAAATCAAATAAATTATTTAAGCGTTTAAAAGCACTTTACAAGCTAATGCTCTAAGATAGCATGTTACAGGCATGTTACTGTATTCAAAAGGAGGTGATTGTTTTAAATACAAAATCTTAGATTGGAAACAGTTAGCAACAGGAAATACACCTATGCAGGGTAATTAAATTACTACTCGCCATAGGATATAAATATACATACGCATAGATTTCATTCGTTTTTTTGAAGATGGCACTGTTAGTTACAGCACCCAAGACCTAAACGTGCAGAAAAATAAAGTGTGAAAGAGAAAAAGAAGTAGCAGTAGATAGTATGGATAGTATATTCGTATATGTTTACGATTTCTGCAGGCATTTTTCCACATGTGGTACTAATAGCGTCGTCCCCTGTAATGCCTTCTGCGTTTCATTGACTAATAAAATCAAGAAAGAGACATACTTTGTAAAATAAAAAACCTTGCTTGAAGGAGTTCAGATAACTAATTAAAACACATTCCATAGTACAGGGTCTTCCAATAGGAAATCAAAATATTGATAAATTTAATGGTTTGGCCGTTATGTGGAGAATTTAGTTTCTTCACATATCCCTTGGGAAATGAATAGAAATGGCCTCATGACTATCATCTTTAGTTCGATGAATGTTAGCGCCAGTTGCCAACTGATCCAGAGTCCATTTAGTGAACACACGTTAATATCCATGCATACATAATTGGCCATTACAACCCCTTAGACAGGATTACGACCTAGTTTCTCACAGCGCTTATGGGCTGACTTCCAAAATGTATCAATACAAAGTTTGTATACAGTTCTACTACGGTATATACATTTTGTAGATATGCAAAGTTACCAAACAATGTATCAACTATAAATCTGATGCCTGATTGCTTATTGACTGCGTATAATAGAATACATTGTATATATTTTGTACAGCGGCATTATGAAACACTATACTTTGTTCAAACACAAAGCAACTAACATTTTGCAGGTCAACCATGTCGTGTTTGTTAATTTTATACCTGATTGGCGGGACATACAGTTTAAAGTCGATTCCGAACGACAGATTTTTGACAAACTTTTCATGGCAATCATATTTACTCTCAGAGTTTTTGCCAGAAATCTACTGAGAGGAAGTTGCCGAAGAAATATTTTTTTTATATTTCCTATGTCCTTGGTTCAATCCCTGGCTCAGATGTCTCGAACAAAACGAAATAAGAAAAATATTTCTTTCGGCGACTCCTTCGCAGCAGTCTTCTGGCAAAAACTCTGAGTGTAAAATAACATTGCCATGAAAAGTATTTCAAACCTGTCGTTCGAAGTCGACATTAAACCGTAAGTCCCGCCACTTAGGGATAAAATTAACACACACAACATAATTGGTGTGCAAAGCTAGGTTGGAATCCTAACTAAAGAGTTGTAAGAACCAATAAGGTAAGTAAGGAAGTCCAGTTACTTGCGTACGGCGACGCCAATTTATTTTATGGGGCGTAGCAGGCGAGATGCAATTTGATAGATGTAGCTGTAAAAGTTTGAAAGTCGCTATTGGAAGACCCAGTAAACTGTGAAAGGGAACTACAGAATAGGTGCATATATGTATGTATGTAAGGAAACTTAATTTAAATACATGGAAAAACAGATGGAAAACTACTGGGAAGAGATGGCTAATTCGAAGTTATTTAATGATTAATTACAACTTAATCTTAGATGATGTTTCAGCGTTTTGCATATGAAAGCCTACAACGATAACAAAAATTGGTAAATGGAAAGGAAACCATACTATCGGGTCCGCCATCTAACGTTTTTTTTGTCAACTAGTGCTTATTTCGTAAATGGTAACACTTAGC
The DNA here is from genome assembly GCA_958299815.1 of Sarcophaga carnaria. Taxonomy (NCBI): domain Eukaryota; kingdom Metazoa; phylum Arthropoda; class Insecta; order Diptera; family Sarcophagidae; genus Sarcophaga; species Sarcophaga carnaria. The sequence continues at coordinate 17,987,763 of OY283149.1, read as the reverse complement.
TCATGTCTGATTTGACAGATAATTAGTTTTATCCTTCCGCTGAACGAATATGGTTGTGTATACGCTTGAACAACGCTGGGAAATATTGCGACATTACTTTGAAAATCATGGTAATGTTGCAGAATGTGTGCGAAAATTGCGTACGGATTTTGGAAGAAGAGAAGCACCGTCAGCTCCTTATGTTCGTTATCTTGTGAAAAATGGGAAAGAAACTGGCATCCTCATCGATAAACCAAAGCGTGAAAAGCCAAAAACAGTGCGTACACCCGAGAATATTGCTGCTGTGGCAGAAAGTGTGCGTGAAGCGCCATCAACATCAATTCACCGTCGTTCTCAACAATTGAACATTTCGGAGACATCATTGAGACGAATTTTGCAAAAACACCTTGGTATGACGCCATACAAAGTCCAATTGGTTCAGGAGTCGAAGCCAATTGACCATCCAATGCGTCGTTTTGATCTTGGCGGGTATGTAAACAAGCAAAATTTTCGCATTTGGGGCACAGAAAACCCGCAGGCATACATTGAAAAGCCGACGCACCCAAAACGAGTCACTGTTTGGTGCGGATTTTGGTCCAGAGGCATAATTGGGCCATTTTTTCTTCAAAAATGAGCAAGGAGTGGCCGTTACAGTCAATGGCGATCGTTATCAGGCCATGTTGAACGAATTTTTGTTCACAAAAATTGAAGAGAAGGATATTGGCAACATTTGGTTTCAACAGGACGGCGCTAAGTGCCACACAGCCGAAGCTACACTTGATGTTTAGCGCCCTGTTTTTGAAGATCGCATTATCAGCCGCAGAGCTGATGTCGTTTGGCCACCTCGGAGCTGCTATTTGACACCGTTGGAGTATTATTTTTGTGGGGTGCCGTCAAAGATAAGTGTTACGCCGACAAGCCACAGACAATTGACGCTTTAAAGGACAATATGGTGGCCAGCCGAGGCAGCCATTTGAATGAAATTATTTTCCATTATTAACCGGAAGGATTGTACTTTCAAATAAAAAAAGAAATTTGAGAAAATATTCAACATTTTTTTTTATGAAGCATTTTCAAAAAAAAAGCTATTTGGCGGACCCTTTATAAAATAAGAGTACCTTGATGGTAGTAGTAGTAGTAGTGGGTTACATGAACCAGATGATACTGAGACTTTTTTATCGAAAATAACTCTAATCTAATGCAATGCAAACGCATTTATTGAATGCAAAATATAGTCAGTTACCGGAAAAATAATTGACTTTTTCTGTTCCTAAAATGGTCGAGGGTCATGGGTTCGATTACCACCAGAGACTGTGGTCTGTGACACTACACCGAGCATATGGTCAAAGTTACTCGGCTCATATATAATTAGAATATAATTTATAATTGTATTGTAATTAATAAATAAATAAATAATTAAAAAAATATGAAAAGCTATGCTAAGACATATCCTAAACTTCGAAGAATTTGCACTCCAGAAAGTTCATCTAATCAGTCAACCATAGGCGTTAACGTTCCAGTCAGTCCCTTCAAATCAATGTTGTTATAATGAAAGTCGCTGAAAACATCAATTTGTGAAACGTTATCTGTAATAAACCAGAAACAATTTCCGTGCTCAAATTCGAGATTCTACAAGTCATTGGTGCTGAAGCAGGCACTTCTCCTTAAAGAATTCATGGAATAGTTAATGTCAGCAATTAGCAAGATATTTTATTCCATACTTAATGGGAACATGTTTTCTTTAAGTGTGTGTGAAGCTAAATTCAAATTTACTTTCAAACACAAATCCGAAATATTTTAACAGAGCTAATGTTAAGGTTTACAGAATACTGTTAAGAGTTTAACAGAAAATGGTTAGGGTTAGACTAATCATCAAAATTTAAGAAATCAAAGCATGGAATATGCATTTCACTCATTTAACCGTAGATCGAGCCTTAAAAAAAGTTCATAATTCTAGCTTATGTATCACTTTTGATACATACTTGTAGTACATGGATTGTCACGATTATTGATAGATTTTGTTAAAAACTTTTAATATTTGAATTAATTTAATAAAACTATTTATTTACTATTATTACATTTTATTATCACTTTTATGAAATTTGCGCCAAAAAATTTTGACATGATGTACATTGGCATGGTTTTTTTGCATAAAAGTCAAGCACTTCATGTCAACTTGGTTTTATTTCATTCTAAATGGTAATAATTTGACGTCTAGCACCCTACTTTGTGGCGATTTATAAGTTTCCAATTGCTTAGGTAGGACATCTTATTGTCACTCTCAGTTGAGGGCTGGCTGAAACCTGATGGTACAAACCATTCTTGTGGTTCGTTAGAAATATTTGTTGTCAACGTCATATGAGGTAAAAAAGTTTCCTGTTGCAATAGAACATCGATTTAACAATAACAATAACAATTTTTTTCTCTTTGATTCCTCTCTGGTTTATCGGATACGGGTTTCCCCAAATACTCCTGTAAGTAGTTGCAATGCACGTAGCATGTACTTGAATATAAAACTGCCAATTCGACTTTAGTGGACCACAAAATTTACAACGACCATCAAATTCAATTAATACAGCGGCAAAATTAAATATGAGTTGAAAAGGTAATAAAACAAAACAAAAGGAAAGGAAACATAAATCAATACCAAGCATTATTCCGTAAATCTCTTTATGAAGCTTGATTTATACAAATATCCTTAAATTAATTTCCATAGCAATCACTGTAAGTATTCCATCATTAAGTATCAAATTTCAATTAAAATCGTTGGATGTAGTTTTCATTTTCCACAATAAAACTAAAAAGTTTTTGAATTCTGTTGCTAAAAAACTTTAATTTGAGATGAAAATATACCAAAAAGGAACATAAAAACATAAGCATCATTATTTAAATATATTATCTTTAATTTTCTTACCTTTTAGGCGAACAAAAAATTAAATTTTTAAAAATCTTAAAAAAGGATATATGGCCTGCTCTGAAAGTATGATAGCTAATCCTAAACTATTTATACAGTCTTATTTCTTACATAAAACTAAAGGCGTAATAGGTGTTAATTAATCATTATCAAAGCGAATGATTCTGTTATCTCATACGTACGTAGTTGACCGAAATATTATCACCAGTAATAAAACATGGGACGAAACACATTCTTCTAATGTTTGTCTGTCACGTGAGATAAATATGAGAAGAGCAGTAAGAAAGACTCTACAACATTTCAGGAAACAGCTGCTAGCAATCTACGTGAAAATTTGTAATATTTTTTCATCCCAAACTACTAAAGGCCGTTTGTTCTGTCCCAAGTAGTACCATCTTTGGCGATAAACATCATGTTGTCATGTTTGTTGCTGTCAATACTTTCTTTAGTTCATATGACGAGCTTTTATTTTCTTCTTCTTCAAAGTCTTTAGCAGCAGGAATATTACATCTATAATTAATATATAATCGGTCTTTACATCCATTCGTTATAAATTGGAAATGTCTGACCTGAGGTTTAAACCTTGGTCTGACGTCTAATAAGGTAACACGCTGCGTACTAGACTACGACTACTTCAATGAATATCAAGAACATATCAAGAATAGAAAATTCAATCTTTTCACTTTTGTCCCACACTTACATAACTTTCAATTCCTTTTCAAATACCATAAATCTATGATCTACGGTTAAATTTACACCCCGAACGTTACTGACTGAAACAAATTCGCTGGTACATTTCAAACGATTTTAAAAATATAATTTCTTAAATTATTTTAGAAATGTCTGTATGGTGGATATTACCAAGTCACCAGCGTCTAGTATGTAGTGTATTGACTTAATAGAGGTGAGGGTCAACCCCTGCCCAGACAACTCGAACAAAACGAAGTATGGACAAATATTTCTTTGGTAACATTTTCCTTATGGGTTGGAGGAAACTGAGCCAGTGCAACACTTTTTATGGAAGTGCCCTGCCAGAACTGACTCCGTCGGTTTTTGGGTGACAGAATGTTTGAATATCTGGCCATGGTGGCGAAAGTGCCACTAAGAATCATCCGGAGCTCGGGATGGTCCAAATCCCCCACTAACGGATCATAATAAGGGGGCTTATTTCACATTCGCCGTGGTCTAGTAGGTAGTGTGTTGGCTTATTAGACGAAAAGCCAGGGTTCGAGCCCCAGGCCAGACATCAAAATAAAATACAAAAAGTATTTTTTCGGCGACTTCCTCTCAGCAGATTTCTGGCAAAAACTCTGAGAGTAAATAAAATTGCCATGAAAAGTTTCTCAAAAATCTGTCGTTCGGAGTCGACTTTAAACTGTAGGTCCCGCCACTCATGTATAAAATTAACACACACAACATAAGTGGTGTGAGAAACTAGGTCGTAATCCTGACTGAAGGGTTGTAATGACCAATTATGTATGTATGTATTTCACATTGGGTGACAGAATGGGTCATACGGCCCAGCGAGGGAACTTCCTTTTGAACGGCAAATTACCCACTAACCTAACCTAATCTAACATCTTCTTTGCAGTTTTCTAGCAAAATATCTGAATAGTAAAACATTTGAAGTCGCCGTAGTCTTGTAGGTAGTGTGTTGGCTTATTAGACGTAAAGCCAGGGTTCGAGCCCCAGGCCAGTCATCAAAACAAAATACAAAAGTATTTCTTCGGCGACTTCCTCTCAGCAGATTTCTGCCAAAAACTCTGAGAGTAAATAAAATTGCCATGAAAAGTTTCTCAAAAATCTGTTGTTCGAAGTCGACTTTAAACTGTAGGTCCCACCACTCATGTATAAAATTAACACACACAACATAAGTGGTGTGAGAAACTAGGACATTGTACAATGGGTCAATTCGACACGACATGAACTTTAACATAGCCCCACAAAAAATAGTCTAAAGGCATTAAATCGCACGATCTAGGCGGCCAATTGACCGGTCCCGAACATGAAATAAAATGTTCACCGAACTCGCCTCTCAATAAGTCATTGTTACGCGTGCTGTGTGGCAGGTGGCACCGTCTCGTTGAAACCACATGTCATACAAGTCAAGCTCTTGCATTTTGGGTAAAAAAAGTTGGATATCATCTCACGGTAGCGCTCACCATTCACAGTTACGTTACGATTCGCAGCATCTTTGAAGAAGTACGGTCCAATGATGCCACCAGTCCATAAACCCCACCTAAGTGTGACTCTTTCTGGATGCATTGGTAGCTTTTGCAATGCTTCTGGCTGATCTTCACTCCAAAATCGACAATTCTGCTTGTTTACGTATCCATTGAGCCAAAAATGAGCTTCGTCGCTGAACACAATTTTTCGATAAAGAAGTGGATCTTCGACCAACTTTCCAAGAGCCCATTCACCAAAAATTCTACGTTGCGGTAGGTCGTTCGGCTTCAATTCTTACACCAGCTGTATTTTGAAAGGCTTCACACCTAAAACCTTGCGAGAAAATTTCCACGTTGTTGCGTAACAGATGCCCAATTGCTGCGAACGGCGACGAATCAATAATTGATGGTCATCATTAACACTGGCCGATACAGCTGCGATATTTTCTTCAGTTCGTAAGCGTGTTGGTGGTTTAATATCCAACAATGTAAATTTGGTGCGAAATTTAGTCACAATAGCCCGAATAGCCGCTTCAGTGGGTCGATTATACTGACCATAAAATGGAAGAAGCGCCCGATGAGCTTTCTTAACAGGGCACGCATTTTGATAATAAAATTCAATGATTTGCAAGCGTTGTTCGTTTGTAAGACGATTCGTGGTTAAATTATAGACGAAACTGAAGGTGTTTGACAGTGAAACAAAACACGAAACGTGCGTGAGCTGTTTAAACCAGTGTTCCCAAAAAGATAATAGCTAAAAAAAATCACCCGTCAATGGATTAATTCGACCTCCGGCTGCTGTACTTGTCTTAACTGACAAGTACACAACCTCTAACCTAACCTAACCTAAAAAATTTCCAATGGAAAGTTTCTCAAAAATCTGTCATTCATGAATAAAATTAACACTAACAACATGGGTGGCGCGGGAATGTAGGTTGTAAACCTGACTAAAGGACTGTAATGGCCAATTAAGTAAGTAGTTCAAACGCTGCCTAATAAAACCCAATTAGTGGTTTATGCCAAATACGTTATGTCAATTTTTTTACAGTGAACTGTTAACTTTAACAATGCCTCTGCTAAATATGTTGGTTTTTGTCTTTGCTAGGCAAATACGAATATATCTTTACACACATGTTTTCTCTATAAAACGACAATAAAAACAGATAATTATCTAAAAAAAAATCGCGTGCATTCTTGTTGGGACCCACTGTAGAAAATAAAAAATTAAAATGAAACAATTCTATACAGAAATATAATAATAATTAAGATTTGTACAACCGATTTCGAATGAATTATTCACAAACATGACTTAAACTAATTACGAGCATTTGGTTGGTTGATAGTGAACTTTAGTACAACAGGTAATTATAGCTATTCAAACTAGTTTTTTACAAGCATTTGTTACTTTGTTTTATAAATATTTACAATTATTATTAGAATATTTCATACATACATCCTCATCATCAATTATATCATCGTTAGTATAAGAAGTTTCTTTTACGTAAATATCACCAATATCTTGGTAAATATCTTCACTATCTTCACTATAATCCGAAAACCCCAACTTGTATAAACAAACACAGGAAATGGAATTTTTAAAATTAATTTTGATTTGAATAAATGTTGTTTTTTGAAATAATTTTATCGTGTACGAGAAAAGAAAAATTATTTTTTTGGTTTTCTTTAGCAAAGACACTAACCTCTTTGCGTTGCAATAAATGATGATGTATGGGATGACCTTGCCTTTGAGCCAATTCTTCAAAACAATGCTGTATATTGCCAGCTGGCGATTCTAGGCCACTTGATGTACGCACTGGTGTATAACCATGCTGGGGATTATATGAAGTCGGATGATTCGGTATGATATTGCTAAAATGGGGATTATGATGTGAGTGCAATGAGGGCGAAGATGATGATGGATATGAAGTCTGTTGTGGATTATGGGGATACGAAGAGCCCGGATAGGGTGATCCATAATTACCACTTGGTGGATAAGGTGGCTGATTTGAGGGATAAGGCGCTGTATGTGGATAAGGTGTACTAGTGGGATAGGGAGCAGCAGCAGCAGCAGCAGCAGCTCCATTATGCCCAGTTGGATAAGGAGCTGCCGCATGATTTTGAGTTGTTGGATAGGGTGCCATATTCGATTGTTGTTGGTGGTGTTGGTGTTGTTGATGTTGGTGTTGTTGTTGATGCTGCTGTTGAGGATGCTGTGTAGGTGCTATCCAACCAGTACCGAATGGCACACCAGCTGGCATACCCGTAGGCTGTGAATTCATATTGTAACCGGCGTTTGCTGATGATGTGGCGTGTGGTTGTGGCATACCGGATCCCTATAAAAAGTAAGAATATTTCAAACCATCAACTCGGTTGCTGTTTTTTTTTTAACATTAAATATCACAAGAAGAAAAAAGAATACTAATAACGTTTAAAATACTTGAAGCTACTGAATGTTTCCGAAAATAGTGAAATGATGTTCTTAAGTGGCACGTTAACGTTTTTGGAGTAAAGTAAAGAAATTATTGTGATATGTTTTCAATATTATGGTTAAAGCCTTGCAAAAGTAATGCCAGAAAGCAGAATATTATAATTTTTGTTAAGGTGGTATGCTGGGATCTAATAAAAGGAGTTCAATTTCGCTACTAACTGCGTAAGTCGTTTTTTACCACAATCTTTAAAAATGGAAACTAATTATGGAGATAATAATTTTCAAACTAGGTCTAGTCGCCATTAATGCTATCTAAAAACAAAGGATTCGACAATAATAAAGTTTGTAAGAGTTGGGCTGAGCTTAAACTTTCATAGGTTAACATATGCTCCTAATCCCTAGTAATGCTATGCAATAGTTGCTCCTAAATGTTAATCCCTTTTTAAGATAGTCGTTGAAAATCAGATCAGTCGTCTTTTCAGGCTTTGCAATCGTTTCATTACGTGCAGTTCACTCAGATGACGACCATTTTGATTTTGTTGTTAAATTTTAGACTCAAAATTTCATCCATTGTCCCATATCGCCACAAGTGTTCAGGTTTTTTACATTGGAACAGCATCACACAATGCTCAGTATCATAAATTCGCTGCTGTTTCTTGTCGATTATGAGCTCACGTGGTGATACCTTTGAACACCACGATTCTTTGATACCTTTAGAGCCTCAACTAACTCGATCAACTCACTTTTCAGTCATTCAAAATTATTTTCTGAACTTTTTTGATGTTTTCATCGTTAACCAAGTCTTCGGAATGTCGTCATCGATACGCATCTCAAGGCGTTTAAATTTAAAAAATACTTCTCATCAACATATCCCAGGCATGAGATATGTTGTTCATTCTGTTCTAGGACCACTATTATGGAGTATGAATTTTGGCATGAAAATTTCGGAAAGTTAATCGCATGTTCATAATTACAAAAATTCTGAGACTGAAGTACTTATTAGGCGCTTGATGTGCGCTTGATGTGTGCTTGATGTGTGCTTGATGTGCAACAGTATGATAATGATGTCTTCAGGCTAGGAATTTATGAGCCAAAGATCAAATCCGGTGCTGTACTCGTAGACGCTAAAGAAAATTCGCATTGGCCCAAACGATCTGAATTGTATCGACTTCCAACCTTCGAAGCTACATCTGCTAAATTAAATTCGCATCGGTCCGAACGATCGAAATTATGTCGACTTCCCACCTTTGAAGCTACGTCGATAAAATTAGTTGCCGCTTATTCAGTCTGTTTTACCAAATCCCCATTCGCGGATATAGGATTCAACAACATGCGCCCAGCATAAAATTGTTTTAACAAAATGAGTGTTGTGTTCAGACAATGTACAGCGCATTTCGCCCTTTTTAGAGCCGTCCTAATCGTCCTACTGAGAGGACTATTCGCAATGTAGTGGATGAATTTAAGTCCACTGGTTCATTAAACGTTCAATCAACACCCGCATGCCGCCGAAACTCAAGATTTGCTAAAACTTCATCGCTGAATGTGAGACTGTGCTCACAAGAACTCTGCTTTCACAAACCATGGTTAGGTTAGGTTAGAGCACGTGTACTTGTCAATTAAGACAAGTACAGTACTAGAAGGTCGAATTGACCCATTGTACAATGTCCTAGTTTCTGACACCACTTATGTTGTGTGTGTTAATTTTATACATGAGTGGCCTACAGTTTAAAGTCGACTCCGAACGACAGATTTTTGAGAAACGTTTGTTTTTCATGGCAATTTTATTTATTATTATTTTTTATTTAGTTTTTGCAAGAAATCTGCTGAGAAGAAGTCGCCGAAGAAATATTTTTTGTATTTTGTCGTGATGTCTGGCCTGGGGCTCAAACCCTGGCTTTACGTCTAATAAGCCAACACACTAGCTACTAGACTACGGCGACTTCACAAACCATAATTTAATGAATTTTTCTGCATAACTTCGCTTTGCGTACAATATTTAGCAGAGCCAAGAACCAAGCTTAATGGTCACTGGAGTAGTTGATATCTGATCCTATCCTAATTGTCATCTTCAACAATGAGCCACGCTTCTGAATGAATGGATTCGTGAACAAACAAAATTATCGAATTTGTTAAATTGTTGACATCAATTCACTTGAGAACCAAGAGCATCCAAAGCATACCGATAAAGTCACTTTTTGCTGTGGATTTTAGGCTGGCCGTTGATGCCGGTTCTTATATCTTGGAGAACAACGTTGACCATACCATCACTGTCGATGGCAACCACTATATGTCGATGATTACCAACTTCTTTGAACCAGAATCGAATGATTTGAACAGCAAACACATAGAAGTTGCCGTAGGCTAGTAGGTTGTGTGTTGGCTTATGTCTGACCTCAAGTCAGCCATTTTCAACAAACCAAAAATATTTCTTGCCCGACTATCTATCAGCTGATTTCTGGTAAAAACTCTGCGTTTAAATATAAAAAAATATGAAAAGTTTCTCAAAAATCTGTCGATCGTATCCGACCGTAAACTATAGATCCTGCCACCCTTGTATAAAATTAACACACACAACATAGATGCTGTGAGAAGTTAGTTTATAATCCTGACTAATGGGTTATAGTGACCAATTATGTATGTATGTAATTATTGCAGAATATATTTAATACTTCTCAAGTCTATTTAATAAATGATGGGTATAAAGAAACAATTAATTTCAATGAAAAAATAAAATTCAAAGGAAAATGACGCTTCCGTCAAACAGTTTCCTTTATAGAATTTCTTTATGCAATGATTATGTGCTATTTTTTATAAAATATATTTTATAAATATTATAACTAAATAAATAATAAAACTTTTAAAAATAATAATTAACCACTTAATAACGTATATAAAAAAATATTGTTTATCAGCCACTTGCCACACCACATCATAATTTTGAATTGTTGAGTAGAAAAACCGCAAGTATGGTAAATATAACGAATAATTAAACGCTTTTTATGAATAATAATTTATAATAAAACATGCGTAATGCTATTATTAAGAAGAATATTATTTACTTAACATGCATGCATGATAAATATTTATTTAACATTAACACATAATGAAGATGGAAATACATAACTTTATGTGTGTCAAGATAAATTCAAATTTAAAAACCAAAGACACAAACCAAAATTCTTTAGCACAGGCAATTTTGTTGTTTGACAGATCAAATCTTTAGTGTTAACAGAGTTATGTAAAAATGGTTAACAGCGGTAATTATTTACAAGTGTTTAACATTTTATATGTACACTCAGCCACAAAAGTGTACATACGGTTTTTTCAGAAATTTGTTAACCAATCCGATTTCGTTGAAAATCTTTATTATTGTCTGACAACATTCCTCGATTTTAAGACAGTCTTTTGCATTGGTTCAGAAATTTGTGAAATTTGTTAATCGGATGTATACTTTTGTGGGCCTGTGCAGGGCCACAATTCAGTTCAATTTCAGAAATTTTTTAACCAATACAAAAGACCGTCTTAAAATCGAAGAAACTATAAAGATTTTCAACGAAAACGGATTGGTTAAAAAATGTCTGAAATTTGTTAACCGTATGTATACTTTAGTAACTGTGTGTATATAGGATATCAGGTCCAACAATATGTATCCAAAATTATAGATATTTCTAAAACAATAACAAACTGCATTCCAGAATTTAAGCGGTAGTAAAATAACTGGGGTGATATTAGAACTCAAAACTTGGGCTCAAAAAATTCAATTTTTAATGAAAATTTTTGAAAAATCTTGAGGAGATTGCTGGCTCTTTTTGGAAGAAATGGTACTTAGTACACATATCTCACGATATACAAATAGTGGTGCGAAGGGTGCTCTTCCTAACCCTGACAGTGGGATATCATACATACATACATACATACATAATTGGTCATTACAACCCTTCAGTCAGGATTACGACCTAGCTTCTCACACCACTTATGTTGTGTGTGTTAATTCTTATACATGAGTGGTGGGACTTACAGTTTAAAGTCGATTCCGAACGACAGATTTTTGAGAAAGATTTTCATTGCAATTTTATTTACTCTCAGAGTTTTTGCCAGAAATCTGCTGAGAGGAAGTCGGCGAAGAAATATTTTTTGTATTTTGTTTTGATGTCTGGGCTGGGGCTTGAACGCTGGTTTACATCTGATAAGCCAACACATTACCTACTAGACTACGGTGACTTCTGGATAATTCTAATACTCGAGAAAATTGGACCGAAGAAACTTAATTTTTGGTGAACATTTTGAAAAATCTTGGGAAGATTGGTGGAGACTATATTCAAAAATGCGTTCTTTCGAACCGTGGTAATGGGATATCTGGATGATGAAGGTGGCCATTTATAATGGTATGGAGAGTCCTCTTTCCAACCATGTTAGTGGGATATCTGGCATAATCTTGGTACTCAAGAAAGTTGGACTAAAGAAATTCAATTTTTGATGACAATTTTTGAAAAAACTTAAAAAGATGATGGTGGCCATTTATTGAAGAAATAGGGCCCGGTACACATATCCCAATATATATATATATATATAGAAATAATGGCACGGAGATTCCTCCTTCCAACCACGTCAGTGGGATATCTGGCATAATCTTGGTATTCAAGAAAATTGGACTCAAAAAATTCAATTTTTTGTGTAAAATTTTTGAAAAATCTTTTGAAGATTGGTGGCCTTTTTTGAAAGAAATGGGAGTTGGTATCCCACTACATATGCAAATGGTGCTTCAGAGGGCCCTCTTTCGAACAGTGGTAGTAGGATGTCTGAGACAATCTAGATGATCGAGAAAATTGAAATCAAAAAATCCAATTTTTAATAAAATAAATTTTGAAAATTTTATTTCGAAGATTGGAGGCCATTTATGGCAGAAATGGGACCTGGTACACATACGCCACTATATAAAGATGACGGTTCAAATAGTGTTAGTGGAATATCTGAGATAATCTTGGAACTCGCGAAAATTATTCCCTCCGTTCTCCACCAACTATTCCATATATTTCAATTCATTTTTATTACCCCTCTTGAAAGCATATGACTTCCATAAGGAATTTTCGCTCTTATCCTGTGGACTGCTGTTATTGTTGTAACAACTCTGTTGCTGTCTCTGGAAGTATTTCTCTTGGGAAAAACACTTCCGGTTGAAAAAGCCTTCGCTGGATTTATAATGCTTGGCCGATGAGTCATCGGTACGTTCCGGAAAGTAGATGTTATTGTCGTGGACTGCTGTTGTTGCCATAAGCTCTGGTTGGTTGTTATTCTGCCTTGTATCCGTCTTGTTAATCTATTGTTGTTCCAGGTGATTGGTCTGCTTAACAGGTCCTACGATAATGGGACTGTCATATGTCATTGCCTAGAAACAACGCCTTCCGAGTATGTGCTGTAGTGGTGAGAAAACTTGCTAATCGTCGATTTCTACTTTTTCACGTTTTCGATTTCCAGGGTGTGATGCAGTTTCTTAGTGGGTTTATATTAGACGGGGTGAAGCCACTTAAAATTAAATTCGAAAATCATGATGAACTCTTTTTTGTTTTTAAATTACCTTGTGATACAATATTGTCTGCAATATTTGATGAAATAGAAGACTAAACTATTTGTTGTGACTGTTAAAAAGTTAACATTGCTCTGTTACATCAAAATTTATGCTGTTAATACCAGCAGATGACTATGCTGAAATTGTTGGTTTGCTTCTTGGGATTTTAAATTCGAATTTATTTTCACACACAGAATTTTTGAGAAATTTTTTGACAAACACAATTTGTTTTGACGTTAGTAAAACAAACACTCATGCTGTTGCTTGGAAATGTTAATATTTTTATTATTTTAAAAATGTCAAACAAAAAAAATAAATAAATGTTTCTACTTACAAAGGGATACATTTTGATTTTCTTTTCTATTGTTGTTTTTGTTGGTTTTTGTTTTTCTTTAAAGATTATTTAAAGTTGTCAGTAAAAAAGCACTTTTATATAAAAATCTGAAAATAAATTGATAAGAATACAAATTATTGAAGTGTCTTAATCAATCTTTAATTGAAATTCTATTAATTAATTGGTATTTAATTACCTATACTTGCAGTTATAATCAAATATATGTATACAATAAATAATTGATAAAATTAATGATAATAAAATAAATAAATTATTAAAGTCTTATCAATTATTGACAAATACTTTTAACACAGTAGGTGGGAATAGGTTTTTGATAATGATTAAGTAATCCTAGGTAACAATATAATTTAAGTTCAGGTTCACAACTAATATACAGTGAATGTCAATAAAAATCGTACAGTAAAACTAATTATGACATCCGAAAATTAAAGTATCCGTATTAAAGCCTTTATATAACACCATGCATCTGTTTTTGAGAAAAGCTAGCAATCGTGAAGTACCGTCAACTGGCAAAAACATGAATATCCAGAGACGTGAACACTCCAGAAACATCAACACTTTTTTGTTACAGTCTTAGGGACATTAAATTTACCGTTAAAGTTGGGTTTAGTTAAAGGTAACTTTAGCTAAAGTGAACTTTAAAGTCACCTTTAACTTTAGCTAAAGTGAACTTTAAAGTCACCTTCAAATTTAACTAAAGTGAACTTTAAAGTCACCTTTAACTTTAGCTAAAGCGAACTTTAACATACATACATAATTGGTCATTACAACCCTTCAGTCAGGATTACGACCTAGTTTCTCACACCATTTATGTTGTATGTGTTAATTTTATACATGAGTGGTGGGACCTACAGTTTAAAGTCGACTCCGAATGACAGATTTTTGAGAAACTTTTCATGGCAATTATATTTGCTCTCAGAGTTTTTGCCAAAAATCTGCTGAGAGGAAATCGCCGAAGAAATACATTTTGTATTTTGTTTTGATGTCTGGCCTGGGGCACGAACCCTGGCTTTACGTCTAATAAGCCACTACTACGACTACGGCGACTACTACAGTGAATTTTAAAATCACCTTTAACTTTAATTAAAGTCAACTTTAAAGTCACCTTTATCTTTGGCTAAAGTGAACTTTAAAGTCACCTTTAACTTTAACAACCTAATGATAAAATAAAGATAACTTCTTAAAAAATATCGGATTGCCGGAGCAATGGCGATAATACTGCCCAATTAAACAAGTTTTATTTAAACGCAATGGCAACGACGGACTTCTTTTTTTGTTGTGTTTGCTTATTTTGTTTATATATGAAGTTGCCATATTGAAAATAAAATGTATGTATGGCAAGTTCAAACTTAAACTTAACTTTAAAAGTCATGGGTAGGATGATGCTCCATTTAGCTTAACGCTTACTTCTACCATATTGTCCACTTATAACAATGAAAAATAATTTATCTACCCATTAAAATCCTCCCTTTAGTTAACGGCAAGTTGCAATAATAGCCCTTAGTCTTAAACGTAAACAAAACTTGAAAGTTTTGAAATTAAAATTTAAATTTTCAAGGAATTGTTTATTTATATTGACTCCTATTATTAAACTATCGAACAACTCCTCCGTAACTGTCCAGGCCAAAATGGAAAACATAAACACCCACTGCAAAAATTAGTTCACGTTTCTAAGAGTTCACTGTATATAAGACTTAAGGTCAATGAAAAGTGTACATTTGTTTATAATTAAGTATCCTTCCTAAATCGAAAAAATCCTTTCAATTTAAAACAACGCATTTAAGGCACTCTAGATAAGTTGATTACATCGAAATTTTCTGAATTTTTCAAATATGAAGTCAGAAATCCTTTGGAGAAATCCCGAAAATCATTAACAAATTCGATCATTTTCATGCTACATGAAACAAAAAAATTTCTTCTAATAAAGATCTGACCTACCTACACTACTAGTAGGTAGGTAGGTAGGTTGGAATAGTAACTTTGACACCAAAGCTCACTTGGGCACACATAGCGGCCAGTTGTAAGTCACTGTGCTGACCAAATTTTGCCAAACTTATCGATGAAGTTGGTCAGAGCGCATAGGCTGCACGATGTGTGGTGTATTTTACGAAAAAAAAGTTGGTGATCACATGGACTGCACGATGTCTGGTTTATTTTAGGAAAACAGAAAAATTCTTCGAAAATCAATTGCGGAAATATGTTCAATACTTAAAGACAATTGGTACTAAGGAAATAAGTGAAAACATACCCAAGCGGGACATTACAATGCTTTCCGATAGACGCCAGACGACGTACAGCTGTCATCGATATCTCAATGAGGTAGCAAAACTATACATACATACATAAGTGGTCATTACAACCCTTCAGTCAGGATTATTACCCACCTTCTCACACCACAAAGCGGTGTCCTATGCGAACGACAGATTTTTGAAAAACATTTCATGGCAATTTTATTTACTTTCAGAACTTTTTTCAGAAATCTGATGAGAAGCAGTCGCTGAAGAAATATTTTTTTATATTTCATTGGAGATGTTTGACCTGGCCTCACATCTAAGAAGCCAGCGACTAGTGGATAGATAAACTTAGACCAAATAAAGCAACAGTTTTCCATTTTCCCTATTCCCGGAAGTAGTTGAAACTTCTGATAAAATGACTCAGACTGTAAATACCATCATTTGCCAAGAGTAAAAGACCAATGCGCCGTGCATGAAGACAAAGACAGCCAGCAAAGTAAACACACAACCTTCTAGTGAGTATTTTAGTGTTCATACGAGAAATTAAGAGTATGATTCGATTCTACTCATCTTTTTGAATACTCATTGCTGATCTCTGATACGAATCTGCCCATCTGTAGCTAAAGGAAAGCACGGCAGCATTTTTCATTTATGGTTTCTTAGGTCTTTGAAGAAATTCCCAAAGTAGAGAATTCATTGAAGAGTTCAATGGTTGTACAGCACATGGCCAGTTCTATCACTCTATAGTGAGCTATAGAATGCCGCTGTTTACTCATATCCATATGATATGATTCATCATATCGCTTTGCTATCTCGTGGAGATATCTACGACATTTATAAACCGTCTGGAAGCTCATAAAGTTGGCTACGTTACGGAAATATCCCTGCTCCTTAGCATGTGCCCAATAGATACAGAACAGTTTCATCCTTGCCTCTATAGTTCCTGTAGAATTTTTTAGGATAAAGACTTAATCGCAAACAAGTTCGTATAGATTATTTGAAAAACATGAAGCGCTGTATTCAATTTTCTAGTATTTGGAGGCATACTATGCAATTTATTATTGGTTTTACTACATGGAGGCAAAGCAACACTTTTGATAGAAAACATACTGTGAAGTAAAGGCATGTACCTCCCACTGTGAGTATCCTTAATATTTGATTTTATTTTGTCGTTTGTCATGCTTGTTTGTTTTCTATTTTCCCTGTCAATATAATTTTTTCGCATTCTACCGCAATATTGACAGACGAATTCGTTTTACAATTTTCACATTCAATATACATACATGACTATGTACCATGCAAGAGCGTAGTGACGTCATATTATTGACAAAATGAAAAGAAATTGTAAAATGTACGAATCTAGTAGTAAAAACAGATTTTTTCTTGTTTTCTTCTTCTATTCAAATATCAACCACCACGATAATTTGCTATTTTTGTTGGTTTAAGTGCATTTGGTTTTGCGATAAATACCAATGAACTTGTTTTGTCATTTATTTAACTCGTATATCTGGGGAGGTATACCTATACAACAGATATAGGCAATATTATAAATCAAAATCCATTATTTCCTTTCATCTAAATATGTGGATGATATACATACATAATTGGCCTTTACAACCCTTTAGTCATGATTACAATCTAGTTCCATCCCACCACTTATGTTGTGTGCGTTAATTTTTTATACATGAGTGGCGGGACCTACAGTTTAAAGTCGACTCCGAACGACATATTTTTAAGAAACTTTTCATGGCAATTTTATTTACTCTCAGAGTTTTTGCCAGAAATGTGCTGAGAGGAAGTCGCCGACGAAGTATTTTTTCATATTTCGTTCAGTTGGAGATGCCTGCCCTGGGGTTTGAACCGAGTCATCATGTCTAATAAGCCAGCACACTACACTACTAGACCACGGCGACTTGTGGATGATATAAACTTACTAAGTTAATTGTCCTTAGTACGGATTACAACCTACCTTTTTACACCACCCATGGATACATTCATTTTATCTATGAGTGGCTGTACCTACGGCTTAACGTCGAATCAGATTGGCAGACTTGACAAGGTTTTTCCATGTTAAGAGCCGTTTCTAAAAACTATTGAGAGAGAGCTGAACTCTGGCCTAGTAAGCTACCACACGAGGCGCTAATGGTTGGTGATGCTACTCAGCAACGATATCTGTTTTCTTAACATATCTACAATTAATTCAATTCGTTCTTCCAGCAACAATTTTAAAACCTCAGAAAAGCCGAACATTGCCCACCAAAAACTAACACTTGGAATAACCCCACAAGATAATGTCTGAAGGGGAAACCCCGTAGTATTTTATGATCGTAGCCAGAACGTCCCTGAGCAGGTTGCAATAACAGGCATTTCAAAATCTGACGAGTCTCAAATACATTATTTGGACTTGCAAAAGCTGTATTCAGTCAGAATTACGACCAGGCTTCTCATATCACTTATGTGGTGTGTGTTAACTTTATACATGAGTATACATTTTTGAAAAAGTCTTCATGGCAAATTTACTTAATTTCAGAGTTTTTGGCAGAAATCAGCGGACAGGAAGTTGCCGAAGAGATATTTTTTATATTTCGCTTTGTTCGAGTTGTCTGACCTGGTGTTTGAGCCATGGCCTCACGTCAAATAAGCCAACACACTAACTGATTGACTACAGCAGCTACGGGTTACGTAATAAAAAACTTCGTGAAGTTGTTTCAATAGAATTTCACATGATGTTCAATAAAAATGAATTCGAGTTCGACGATAAATTCAAAGCATGGATGCATAAAGAAAGGACGGTCATACTTTAGGCAAAGGTACAGTCAAAGCAATAGATTGGATTAAGAAAAATTATGCCGAAAAAGTACGGAAAAATGTCAAATTGACGACAAGATATTATTATTACTGCCGTGAAGAGGTAGGTAAGGTATCAATAGGTAGGTAGGGTATCTGTACAATATCAAGTCCAAGCCTATTGCCCTGACAAACTTCATAATGCTGCTCGATGTCAAAAATGACAACTCCCTGCCTAGCATCTGATAGTCATTTAGAGAGAAATGCTCTTCAGTAGAGCAAAAAATATAATTACCGGTACTTTTCATGGTCTTATCTTATGAATTTTCTGTACATAAAGATGAAGGTCTGCTTAGTGCATACTTAATTGTTCATTACAAGAAAACCTAGTTGCTCACACCACTCATGTTGTGTGTGTTAATTTTACTCATGAGTGGCGGGACCTACTACTTGTTACCGACTCCGAACAACAGATGTGAGAAACATTTCATAACAATTTTCTTTTAAACACAGAGTTTTTGCCACAAGACTGATGGAGAAAGAGGTCAAAAACGATATTTTTTTAAATTTCGTTTTGTTTGAGATGTCATCGCCAGAGGTTGAACCATATAATCACGTCTAATAAGATAACACATCACCTACTAGACTACGGCGACTTCAAGTCTGCATAGTGCTTCGTGAAACTATAAATTGTTGAGTACGATGACGAGTTTTCGCCTTTATTCTGATTTACAGCAGCAATGTTTCTTAGGGACCGTTTGGTATATTGATGCACATAACTCCTACTAGCCATGAAGGACCTAGTTTCTTAAGATTTTGTCTTTTCTCTTTGAATGCTTTGGGAAAGCCATACAGTTTGAATAAACAGCTGGCAAATCAGAGACCAGCAATGAAACGTTTTTTCGCTACTCATAACCGCTCATGAAATTTTGAATATAAGCGAGTCAGCAATATTAAAATTTAGCTATTCTGATTCATTCGTACTCACTACAGCGTTGATTTATACGTATGAGTACAATCAGTATGAGTATAACGTTGGCATCAAACTCATACCATTCGAAATATGTTTGATTCATAAGCCTACTCATTCAGATTCATAACTTTAGGAAGATACATATAATACTCATAAATGATTCGAGTGACTCGAATAATTCATAAAAATTTATAGTCTTAGTTGTTATTGCATTTACCAAAAAAAAAGAAATAGACAAAGACAGCAAGCAAAGAAAACTCACAACCTTTTAATGAGTATTTTAGTGTTCGCGAATCATACTTATTTTGCTATTTTTGTAAATGTTGAGTCATGGAGAGTCGAAATCAACAACATCATACATGTTGTTAAGTATGAGTATGATGAGTACTTCAAATTTTCGAATATGAGTAGAGGTTCCATGATATTAAAGTAAGTATGAATCTGTATAAGTATAAGAAATTATGAGTATGATTCGATTCTACTCATCTTTTTGAATATTCATTGATGATCTCTGTGGCAAAAGTTTAAAAAGTCTACAATGTAATCTCCTTAAAGATAATTTTTAAATATTTTACGTATCCTGTCATAATAATTATTAAAATAATTATTTTTCACTTTCACTTGGCGACAATCGGCGCATAGGTTTCCATCCCATTTGTCTGCTCTGATAATTTGTTATCGTTTTCAGTGTAAATGAACTTTGTGTGTGTTTTTAAACGAAAAATGGAAAAATCAAGTTTTTCTCTATTACCATGGAAAATCGATAGTTTCTTAAGCTGTTAACAAGTCAAACTTGTTTTTCACAATCATAATTGGACCAACAAACAAAAATACACTGTGCACACTGTGCAAAATACTGCGGCTAATATGTGATGGATACAGATAAATATGTGATGGATGCAGATAAATATGTGATATTTTTTAAAAAATATTTTTTTTACTTTTTTTTTTAATTCTTTTTAATATTTTTCTTATTTGTTGTGTTTACTAACTGGCACGATTTCAAGCAACATGTGTTCGATTTATTTTTATTTTTTTCAGCAATGAAATTAGAAAAACAACCCATGACTGACAGTCGAAATATTTGTTTAATCTTGTTTGCCGTACACATCATAACAATTGTTTATACAACCCAAACATTTTATTTTTTTTAAATAAAATTTCTATTCATCAGAACAACTAAATTTTGTTTAAAATTCTAAGAAATAAACTGAATTAAATTGTTATTAAAATGTCGTATAATAAATAGAGGTGCACTGGGAGGGAAAGGTTTATTTTATCATAAACGATTGGAAAATCTTGTGAAATTTCTGTGATGAACCCAGGATAAGTTTTTTTCTTCCATTCCTTTGTTAATGTACATGAGAGAATAACAAAACATAAAATAAATAAATTGTACACAAATTGTCTATAGGGTCTTCCAACAGTTGCTTCCGATATTTGACAGTTGAGAACGGTCATCTTGTATTCCATTCAGACCATTTTAATAAATCACCATCGCAGAATGGGCTCCGATTCAGTTAACAACAGACCCTAATTTTCATCGAAAAATCATCTTCAGCACCATTTCTGAACAGAGATCAGAAATGAATCGTTTTTTCGCTACTCATAAGCACTCATGAAATTTTTAATATAAATGAGTCAACAAAATTGAAATTCAACAACTCTGATTCATTCGTACTCAGTACAACATTGATTTATAAGTACAAGTTGCAATGAGTATGAGTGCAACGTTGACATCAAACTCATACCATTCGAAATATGTTGGATTCATAAGCCTAGTCATTCAGATTCATAACTTTAGAAAAATACTTATAATACTCATAAATGATTCGAGTGTTAGTTGGCACATAAGGAAAAAAGACAAAGACAGCTAGCATAGCAAACACACAACCTTCTGGTGAGTATTGTAGTATTCGTACGCGAATCATACCTATTTTGTGATTCTTGTATATGTTGAGTCATGGAGAGTCGAAATCAACAACATTATACGTGTTGTTAAGTAAGAGTACGATGAGTACTTCAAACTTTGAATATGAGTAGAGGTTCCATGATATTAAAATAAGTATGAATGCGTATAAGTATCAGAAATTGTGGGTATGATTCTATTTTACTCTTCTTTATGAATACTCATTGCTGATCTCTGTTTCTGAATGAATGACCAAACAAAATTATAGAATTTGGGTGTATAATGCATCACGAAAAAGTCACCGTTTAATGTGGATTTTGGACTGGCGGCATCTTCCGTTCATATTTCTATAAGAACGACGTTGCGTAAGTGATTTAAGGACATGGTCATCTAACACATAATCAAACAATATTGCACGTGACGAATAGGACTTTGGACCAATTCACAAGAGATCCAAAAGCGTATTCTCTAAACCGAAAAAGTCACTGTTTGCTGTGGATTTTGGTTTGGCGGCGTTGTCTGTTCATATTTCTTTGAGAACGGTATTGCGTGAGGACATGGTCATCTCACCGAGGAGTCGTACGATTTGATTCTGTTAGGAGTTTTTTTGTTGGTTTTTTAGCAGCCAACAGCCTCCGAAAATAAATAAAACTGCCATGAATAGCTTCTCAAATCTGTCGTTCAGAGTCATATTCAATATAAGTGGTGTGAGAACTTAGGAGGTAATCCTAACAATAGGGTTGTTATGACCAATTAAATAAATAAGAAGCTTAGAATGTTCAAAACTTAGTGAATGAAAAGACCTAGCTAGTATCATGCAAAAACTATAGGCAAGTTGTATGCAAGATATTCTTTCCCAAACCATCAGCAACATGAGGCTCTATAACTCAACAAATGGGAAACTCATACTAAAACAATTAAATCGTAGAATTTTTGATTTGGAAGAACCAAACTTACTAACTTAATTTGTCATTAGCTACCCGTGTATCCGATTTCGGCCTGTTTTAACACATCAGTTTAGGCGCCTATGCTTCCTGTGCGACTTTGCCAATTGGTCACACCAATCAATGACATGGCTTCCTCAATTTGGTTATTCCAATGTAGGCAAGATCGTCTTATTCGCCGACTTTTGCTAATTTCCGGAACGTCATCTTCCACCCGAACGCTATGGACAAACCAGCACAACCGCTGGATGCTAATGCGCTGCTCAATGGCCATGGCGTTGAGAAGATGTTTCAGTTCATTATTATATTGAATGCGAAAATCATCGCCATCTTGTAATGGACCAAAGATCTTACGCAGAAATTTTTTCTCGAAGGATCATACTGTCAAGTGGAAACTCAATATCATAAGGATGGTGAAATTCTTAAGGCTTAAGAAGCCGAGTTGCGCAATACTACAGTAGTTAGGATTATGAGTTCCGTACAAAATTTACACCACTTACGTTATGTGTGTTAATTTTATGCATGAGTGGCTGGGGACCTATATTTTAAAGTCGACTCCGAACGACAGATTTTTGAGAAAATTTTAATGGCAATTTTATTTCCTCCCTAAGTTTTTGACAGAAGACTGCTGGGAGAAAATGGCCGAAAGAAATATTTTTTCATATTTCGTTTTTGTTGGAGATGCCTGACCAGGGGTTTTGAACCATGGCCTCACAAGTAATAAGCCAACACACTACCTACTAGACTACGGCGACTTCAAATCGATATATTTTGTGGAAATATGTACCCCACGGGGATAATGCAAATGAACAGCGAAATGTGTTGGCTTATTAGATGTTAGGCCACGGTTAAAACCCCAGGCCAGATATCAAAAATAAAATATGAAAAAAATATTTCTCCGGCGACTTCCTCTCAGCAAATTTCTGACAAAAACTCTGAGTGTAAAAATAAAATTGCCATGAAAAGTTTCTCAAAAAAATCTGTCGTTCGGAGTCGACTTTAAACTGTAGGTTCCCAGCCACTCATGTGTAAAATTAACACACACAACATGAGTGGTGTGAGAAGCTAGGCCGTTATCCTGACTGAAGGGTTGTAATGGCCAATTATGTATGTATGTATGTAGTCCTGTAGGAAGTGTGTTGGCTTATTAGGTAGGTAGAGTAACAAACCCTCAGCTCAGATATCTCGAATAAAACAAAAGCAAAAAATATTCCTTTCGTTGAATATATTCCTCTCAGCAGTCTCATGGTAAAAATAAAATTTTCACGAAAAACTTCCTCAAAAGTTTATTGATTGGAATCGATTTTAAACTGTAGGTTTTGACGTTCATGGATAAAATTAACGCAAACAACATAAGTGGTGTGAGAAGCTAGTTTGTAAAATTGACTAAAGCATTGGAAAGACCAATTAAGTAAGTATGTGGGCTGCAATACATTTCTGACAGCGTGCCTTAGATTTCACATAACTGCCAGCCAGCCAGTTATAATAGCTTGCATGCATGAAATAACAAAACTTTGTAGGAAAAAAAAAACAAAGAAAACCCAGACACTTTAAACACAGCGGCAAATCATGAATAATGTGAACCAGAAACAAAGAGAGAGAGAGAGAGAGAGAGAGAGAGAGCGGAGATGTATGGTACACCATAGGAATAATACAAATTAACAAAACGTCATGAATGTATTTAATAATATTAAAAATCAAAAACAACAGAAGAAACAACAACAAAACAAGACCATGTATAAATAAATAAAAGCAAGATTTTCATATTAAAAAGAGCATGACGTGTCTTCTCATTGTGAAGTCTGTGTGCCAAATAGTCACTCAAATTATGCGAAAATTTCAGAGGCTCTTTAAGTATGACGTGTTTAATTAATTCTGCTTTTATTTCTTACTCTAAATATTTGCAAAACAGATAAAAATTATGAAATATTTTAATATTCCCTGAAAAAAAGAAAGACAACAAGTACATACCTTTATTGTATCTGCCAAGTAGCTGGGAATTTGCGACTTTGTAGGCATTTTGGCCAAATTTATAATGTCGACAATAAGTGGTTGAAATACGATACGGCAAATATTATTGTAAGCAAAATAAAGAGTATGAAAGATGAGAAAATAGAAAGAAAATACGGATGGCGACGGTGATGTCATGATTTTATGGATTTTTTTATCTTCATTTTTGTATACAAACTTGATGCGTAATTTTTATAAATTATTAGCTCGCGTTTTACTTGCGCCAATTGGAGTAGGGGAAGTAATTAATTCATTCAAGGTTTTTTAATTAATTTTGTGGTCTTAGTTTCAATAAACCTCTTCCAGTTAAACACAATTCCAAACATAGGTTCTAGGTCCCTTGCTTTTCGGCATACACATACAAACATAAGATAATTGACCATTAAAACCCTTCAGTCAGGATGACGACCTAGCTTCTCACACCACTTATGTTGTGTACGTTAATTTTATACGACTCGGAACGACAGATTTTTGAGAAGCTCTTCATGGCAATTTTATTTACTCTCAGAGTTTTTTACCAGAAATCTGCTGAGAGGCAGTCGCCGAAGAAATATTTTTTTCAAATTTCGTTTTGATGTTTAACCTGGGGTCTAATAAGCTGACGTACTACCTACTAGACTACGGCATATACCAAAGCCATTAATGCTAGCCTATAGTGCGCTCACAATACCATAGGAAGTCCATATCTTGTACAGCTTCTTCCAGTGCTCTACTCTGAGAGGAGGGTTATCTGGTAATTACTATTATCATTACCATGAAGAATCTATACGATTATTCCCTATAATGTTTCTTTCAAACATATTGTCCTCACGAACAACAGTAACTTTCCCTACCCAGTACCTCATCTGTTCCTTTTATACATTCCTCCTGGCATGTAGTATTGCCTTATAGGTTCCAAGAATATGTTCTAGTGATTCATACTTATTGTCACAGTATCTACCCATTCTAATGGGTGGGCCATCTATCAGTTTAAATTTGAATCATCGGTTATTTCGAATCTAGCAATATTTATGTCATTCTACTCTGTCACAAAATTCAGCATATTACCTCCAGTGAACGTAATGAATCGATTTGCGCTTGAGCAACGTTGGGATTTATTGGAAATTTATTTCCAAAACACAGACAATTGGTCAGAAATTGCACGAAAATGTCATACAAAATTCGATCGCAGCCAAGGACCAAAAGTGTCCGGTATACGCAAGTTTATTGGGAAAGTTTGTGAAACTGATTTCATTGTTGATATACTCGAAAATATAGGACCTGTTGCTGTTGGGTGTGTGTGAGATTCTACCAACATCATCATTTTTCGCACCATTTTATTGCGGAAAGATCTCGGCATTTAGCCTTACAAAGTTCATTTGTTTCAAGAGTTGAAGCCACATGACCATCCGTTTCGTTATTGCTTCGTTGGATGGGCCAACGTGAAACTGCACGATGATGCCAAAAAAAAATATCATCTTTTCGAATGAAGTTCATTTTCATCTTGGTGGACACGTTAATAAGCAATTTAAGTACTGTATTTAGAGCTCAGAACACCCATACGTGGTCTTACAGAGCCAATGCACCCATTACGGTTTGGAGCGGCTTGTAGAGCGGACTCATCATTGGCCCATATTTCTTTGAAAATACGGTCAATAGAGACACCAATCGCACCATGATAATCGATTTTTTTGTATCCGCTCTTCATGGTATTGATGTGAACGATGTTTGTTTTACACAGGATGATGTAACTTGTCTCACAGCTCCTGTCACAATCGATTTATTGCGTCAAACGTTTGATGGCCGTTTAATTAGCCAAATTTTTGAAGTCGCCGTAGTATAGTAGGTAGTGTTTTAGCTTACTAGACGTAAAGCCAGGGTTCACACCCCAGGTCAGACATCAAAACGAAATATGAAAAAAAATATTTCTTTGGCGACTTCCTCTCAGCAGATTTGTGGCAAAAACTCTGAGAGTAAATAAAATTGCCGTGAAAAAGTTTCTCAAAAATCTGTCGTTCGGAGTCGACTTTAAACTATAGGTCCCACTACTCATGTATAAAATTAACACACACAACATAAGGAGTGTGAGAAACTAGGACGTTGTACAATGGGTCAATTCGACCTCCGGATACTGTACTTGTCTTAATTGACAAGTACATGTGCTCTAACCTAACCTAACCTAGCCGGAGTGGTAGAGTCAATTGGCCGCCAAGAAGCTGCAATTTGACACTGTTGGACTAGTTTCTATGGGCCGCTGTTAAAGAAAAGTGTTATGCCGACAAAAAAGAGGCAATTGAGCATTTGAAGTCCAACATTCGTAATGCGATTGACGAGATACGACCCCATACACACGAAAAAGTGCACGACAATTGGTCCGATCGAATGAAGTATTGTGACCCCAGCCGGGTTAGCCATATGAATGAAATAATATTTCATTTCTAACCGAAACAATTATACTTCCTTCCCACCAATAGAATAAATTTGTAAAATTTCAAACCGTTTTTGTTTTGTTTAAATTTTTAAATGGCCCAGCCTTTATATAAATATGGTGCAAGTCTACAGACCTGTTACTAACCTCATGTTATTCCTGGATAGTTTGATTCATGAGTCAAATTTCCTGCTTATTGTAATTTCTCAGCAAAAGTTTACAATAAGCGTTCAGAGCAAAATTCTGAGTTCATCTATGGCGTGGAAGCTCCCATTCCTGCAATCGCATTAACCTGCTTATTGCTGTGAAATTCCTACATGATCTGGGATATTTTTGTTTTGCTAGTTGTTGCAGTTTCCCAAAACAGTTCAATATTATCTTCAATCAAAAATCTCATAGGTGTCTAAGAAGCTAGGTTGATGTCCTGACTAAAAGGTTATAATGCAAGTTTTTTCAGAAATTTCCGTCAGTCAGGATTACGGCCTAGCTCCTCACACCACTCATGTTGGGTGTGTTAATTTTACACATGAGTGGCGAGGCCTACAGTTTAAAGTCGACTCCGAACGACAGATTTTTTTGGGAAACTTTTCATGGCGATTTTAGTTGCTCTCAGAGTTTTTGCTAGAAATCTGCTGAGTGGAAATCGCGGAAGAAATATTTTTTCATATTTCGTTTTAATGTCTGACCTGTTGTTTGAACGGTGGCCTTACGTCTACTAACCCAAAACACTACCTACTAGACTACGGCGACTTCCCAAAATTTTCAGAATACAAATTTAAATTATTTCTCAATTGCCAACAATTGTTTTGTTTCCTTTCTTTATATTGTATTGTAATGAGAAATCAGTATTCCAGCCATTGAACTTAATTTGCGATGCCATAGTTCCAGCAAATTCCAGTAAACAATTTAAAGTAAATAAACGATGTTCTTCTCCTTTTTGTTTGAAGATGCAAATCAAGCAAATTTTCAAGGCCATAGTACAGTTCTGTAAATGCTTTGAATATTTAAATGTGATCGTGTGAGTTAGTCGATAGAAAAAAAACCACATATTTCCTGATTATTGTTTTGTATTTCCCCATTTGTTCTCTACCGTTTTCCCTTGTATTCGTAGATGATTGATGTTTCATGACCGTTTATAATTTGTTACGAGCATCTAATTATCGTATGAGTTTGAAATTTATTTGCTTTTGTAATTTACATTTTCATTTTTTTTTTTCATTTGCTATTGAAATGATAAAAAAAATAATGTTTCTGACGAACTTCATTGGAAGGTGTTGAAAGATATTGTATATCGATACTGATTTAAAAAAAAATTTGCGAAAATAATGAAATTTTTATGTCAATGAAGTTAGAAATTCACAAAGTTAGAGATCAGTGTTTGAAACCTAAAATCAGAATGGCTGTGCCACAAGGGAGAGTGTCATGGCCTCTTTTATTCAACCTAAACATGATAAAACTTCCTAACGCTCATCGTCATATCCAATTGGTCTGCTATGCGGACGATTGTCCGCATCCGGAATAAATAGAACTGATGTTGTCTAGATCAGCTGATACTTTGAAATTAAAGATCCACTTATCTCTCTGAAAACCCACGCTAACTAGTTGATCATATGAGCAAAAGTAGTGGAAATCGGATAGCATACCTCGTTTGACGGCCACCTTACACCAACAGCTTTTTACCCGAATATAGCATTAAGGTAAAGAAAAAGAAATACGAGTAGGGACGACTAAGGAAATCATAATCACAAGAGAAAAAATAATGTTTAAAACGTTTATGAGCTCGTAGATTGCAAACAATCGCTGTTCACAACTTTGTGTCAACAACAATTGCCTTCTCTGTTATTCCTTAGCATAAACAATAACAATTACTAGACAATTATTAGACAGATCTTTGTAATGGAGATCTTTAAACCACGATTACTCTCTTCAAACACACCGCGTGAAGTCGCCGTAGTCTAGTAGGTAGTGTGTTGACTTATTAGACGTAAAAGCCATGGTTCGAGCCCCAGACCAGGCATCACGACAAAATACAAAAAGTATTTCTTTGGCGACTTTCTCTCAGCAGATTTCTGGCAAAAACTCTGAGAGTAAATAAAATTGCCATGAAAAGTTTCTCAAAAATATGTCGTTCGGAGACGACATTAAACTGTAAGTCCCGGCACTGATGTATAAAATTAGCACACACAACATACGCGGCCGTAATATTGACTGAAGTGCTGTAATGACCAATTATTATATCAAGTTTATTATGTAAAGTTTCTTTTCAAACTAAGTGAGTTTGAGACAATCAAAACTTCTGTTGGGATATTACAAAAAGAGGAGATCTAAATAGTGTAGTAGACTATCAAGAATTAATCTGAGGTCGATAATTGGCAACGCACTGAAGATTCAGAGGATGCCTCCAATCCAACACGTATATTCTCTGACGATGAGAATGAATCATCGGAACACATGCTTTAAGCCTGTGAGGCATTAATGCATCCCAGAAAGAAACAGTTGTGAGCATATCAGATGCTAGACAAGCAACTGACATTGTTGACATCAAATAGCATTCTGAGGTTCATCAAGGCAATATGCTTGAAGCAAACATTATAGAGATACCTTATAATGTATGATGAAAGTACAGTAGATTGTGTGGTGGTAATACTAATGCACACATCTTCACGTCAATAATACTAATAAAAAGATTGGAGCTGAAGACAGATATCATATTTCGTTTCATTGGAAATATCTGGTTTGCGGTTGGAATCGTGGCCTCACGTATAATATGCCAACACACTACCCACTCGACATACAAGAAACTTTGCGAATCTTTATCTTCCCTGTCGTTAAGTAAACCTTTCTAAATATATGTACGTCCCCATCAACATCAGGGAAGCTACCCTAAAATTCCCACATTACCTGGGTGCCAGCAAAGGGTTTAATTGGAAATGTCTGGCTAGCGGTTTGAACCGTGACTTCACGTCTAATATGCCAACACATTACCAACTCGACTACGACGACATACAAGAAACTTTGCGTCTCTTTATCTTCCCTGTCGTTAAGTACACCTTTCAATCGCCCCCATCAACATCAGAGAAGCTTGCCTAAAATTCCCACATCATCTGGGACCCAGCAAAGGGTAAATTACCTTACCCTTGGTACTTATATTACCAAGTTTTTATTTATATTCATGGATTCATATTTATTGAATCGCATTAGCTATTTCCCAAATATTAATAAGAGAGGCGTATAAATATGTAAAATATCATAAAAAGGCCTTTAGAATGCTGAGTTGTGGTTGCAATATTATGATGATAAACATCATCTTAAATTAATTAATCACTCATGTACAAATACGTCGGGCCTTACAATCGACAGCGCTGGTAATTATAGTAGACAGGTACTAATTGTTTGCGGTAGTAGAACAGGAGCAGAGTTGCTATTAACAACAAATATTTGTATTTATATTTGTATTCTGGTAAGATGAAAAGTGTTTCAATTCTTTTGTTTTGTTTACTGTCATCATCAAATTTATAAATATTCAATGATGACTCATTGTGGTGTAAATAAAGAAATGGGATACAGGCAATGGGCATTACGGTTTTACATTCCCGATGCTAATCATTGTATTAAAATTTTTCTGATCAAAAAAACAATACGTATGTGGGCATGCCAAATATAGTACACATGTGTACATACTTGTATAGTAAATATGTATGTATGTAGAGTAATGTAATATGATGAAATTATTTCTCCATCCATTATTATTCAAATCGCACATGTATATTGTTTTCTCCTATAAAATTAAAATGTTTTTTCTTCTTTTTTTTTGTTGATTTTACATAAAAAAGGCAAACAATTTGAAATAATTCGTGTATGTATGTATGTATAGATAATGAAATTATAAATTATAAAATTCCACAACAAATTTATTTACTTGTTTAAATATTATAAAGCGAACAAAAAACACAAAATCATTAAAAAAGAAAATAATTTTTTTTTCTTGACTTACTGGCACTTGTTGAAAATTTAATTTAAATGGAAAAATTTATTTTTATTTTTCGATTTAAAAATTTCTTTGAGAATAAATTCACCCTTTTTTCTAGCGTATGCACTTCTTATTTAAATTTTTTTTTGTTGTATATCTTGGCACTTCTACTCTGAAATATTCTGCTTAATTATTTAACAATAGAAATTTTGTTTTATGTATGTGTATATGTGTGTATATAATACTTTTTTTTGTATTTTACTTCACTTAAATTTTTCTCTCTTTATTTTTTGTATTTATTTTACCGGCTTGTTTCTTGCGGCACAATAAAAACAATTTCTCTATGCGCCGACAAACGCTTTACTTGAAAGGCAAAAGGCAACTAACCAAGCAGGTTTTATTTCTTCAGTAGCCAGCCATATGTGCTTGAGTAAATTCCACTAGAAATTCAAAAAAAAAAAGAAAAAAAAATTGGAACTGATTTCGCAACATGTACTCGTATTTTTATTTAAAGAGAGCAAAATGTATTACAAGGTGGCCGCGGTAGCACAGTTGTTTGTTTTATTTAATGCTGTAAACACAATAGAAGCAACGCAGCAAGTACAACAATTTTGGAATTTCAGCTTTAGGGAAACTGTGTAAGCATTATTTATAATGTGGCCCCTACACGTTGCGATTAGCTGTACAACATGTTAAAGCAAGAAGACGAGCAACAGTCTTCTTCACGCTTTGATTTGATTTTGATTAAAATTCGATTTTCTTTCAAAAGACGAACAATACATGATACAATAAAAATTTGTAAGTAAATTTGGTTGAAAAATCGAAATGAAAATCAAAATTTTTTTATCTTCAGCCAACCGACGATCAATCAGCCACTCAACATAACAATTGTTTGTGCAAAATAGTAAATTTGTGCAGCCAGTCGCAATGTATAGGGGACGCATAATATAACAAAGGCAGCAGCGGCAAAGCATGAGCAAAACAAATAAAAAATAAACAGTTCATTAATTCCTCCTCAAAGGTGGCAATAAAAAATTTTTAAAACCTCAATTTCATGTTTGCTATTGTATTGACAGCACTAACTTTCATTGCCAGCACAAATACTCTCTTTTTCAGCACTAATCCAATATAGGTTAGAGGACGTGTACTTTGTCAATTAAGACAAGTACAGTACCCGGAGGTCGAATTGACCCATTGTACATTAAAAATATAAATTAGCCTAAAAGCAAAGCAGCAGAATCTTTGCTTGTTGTCGCCATGTGTTCTATATTTTATGGATTGCTGCGTTGCGTCTATTGTGTTTGTAGCATAATATAAGTTCGTGTCTTTGATGTTTTATATGGCCAAATAATTTCGTATTACCACCATTTCATGTTTGCTATTGTATTGACAGCACTAACTTTCATTGCCAGCACAAATACTCTTTTTTTCAGCACTAATTCTCTCATTGTGCTGCGATTAAAAATAGAAATCAACTTAAAACCAAAGCAGCAGAGTCTTTGCTTGTCGCCATGCGTTCTATATCTTAGAGATTGCTGTGTTTGCTGCGTTGCGCCTATTGTGTTTATAGCATAACATAAGCTCGTGTCTCTGATTTTTTATTTTGTCAAATAATTTCATATTTTTATACTCACCGTATTGCTAGAAACATATACGACGCGGCAAGTGCTGTGTGTGCATATTGCAATGATTATTTCCATGGCAAAGCGCAAACAAGCGTTGATGCTGTTGCTGCGCTTTCAGGCTAATTTCTATTTTATCACGTGGTAATGAACGCATTAGTGTTTCCAATACAATAAGATACTTGAAATTAATATGTTTGAAACGCCACATACACAAGGTAACTATTAAAATCACGAGAAAGTCATAAGTTAGGTTGAAAGGGAGCCGATTCACTGTAGAGAAAAAGAAAATAGGAAAAGGAAATTTTATCATGACAGACAAACAGAAATTTCTATTTCGAAAGATATCCTAGGTAGCCAATCTTGAGCATCCTATTAAATGTATAATGGGTCAATTCGGCCTCCGGGTACTGTACTTGTCTTAACTGACAAGTACACGTCCTCTAACCTATCCTATTAGATCCTAAAGTCAGAAGCTTTTCAGATCTACTAGTTCATCAACAAGCCATTTTTGCCTAAGCATCTGTAACCAAGGACAGTTGCATAGCAAATTTTTCCAATGTTTAATGTTTCCTAACCTGCATGTAGGATAAAAAGTGAAATTGTGAGGAAAATATAAATAATAAAAGTTTTTGTTAAGGTCGGCAAATACTTACGATACGAGCTAATATTGACGCTGAAACTTATACCTTTATTATCGACAAAAAATTCAAGTCATTGGCACTAAAAATGGATGTTATCGACCAAAAAAGTGCACATTATCGACCAGAAAAATGTAATTTATCAGTCAAAAAAAAAGTCATCGCCCAGAAAAATAACTTTAGCCATTTTATATAGAGAACTTTTTGTTGCTCATTTGAAGAAAACAATTAGCTTCGACGCCTATCTCTCCGGTCCCAAGTATCGCCCGAATATAAGAAAATCTGTTTTTGAATCCTTGAGACTATAGATATTTAGTCCACTGGGTCTATTCCTTCCACTATGTTAATTTTTTATCCGATTTAGTAAGATTAATTTTTTTTTGCTTAGCTTAGTCGCCTATATCTCCGGTCTTAAGTATCGACCGACCGTAGGAAAACCTGTTTTAGAATCATTGATCCAATGGCTATCCTATACACTGGACCCGAAAACCACACCTTTTTAAATTTTATTGAATCTTGCCCGATTATGGAAGGCATATTTGATATAAGTAGAGTCCTGAGGCTGTGTTCGACTTTATAGTTCCTCATATCATGACGGTATTATCCATAATTGCAGGATGATTGATAATGTAGTGTCACTCCGTGATTAACAATACTGAAAAGCATGTGAAATCGAGATAATAAAGAAACTGGTGAAATGTTAGCATTTCTCTCCGATTGTAGAATGTTGTAGCTCTATAATTTCCAAAGCTTCTGACAGAGTTCACGACACACTTGCGTCGAAACTTGTTGCTCTTGATGTCGGTAGTAGTTTTTTTCAATTTATATTAAACTTTACCACGAATTGCGCTCTAGTGGGCGTAGTATAGTATGTAGTGTGTTGGCTTATTAGACGTAAGGCCACGGTTCAAACCTCAGGTCCGACATCAAAACGCAATTTGAAAAATATTTCTTCGACGACTTCCTCTCAGCAGATTTCTGGCAAAAATTCTGAGAGTAAATAAAAGTGCCATGAAAAGGTTTCTCAAAAATCTGTCGTTCGGAGTCGAATTTAAACTGTAGGTCCCGCCACTCATGTATAAAATTAACGCACACAACATAAGTGGTGTGAGAAGCCAGGTCGTAATCCTGCTCTAGTACTCTAGTGGGCGTATTATAGTAGGTAGTGTGTTGGCTCATTAGACGTGAGGCCACTGTTCAAATCCCAGGTAACACTTCTATAACAAAATGAAAAATATTTTCCGGCGATTTCCTTCAAGCAGATTTGTGTGTATAGAATTAAAACACACAGCAAAAGTGATCAGAGAAGCTCACTGAACGGTTGTAATGACCAATTATACATTACTTCGATGATCTGGACACCAACGAGATGTGTCTTAAAGGCGTTATAAGGCGATGTAAACTGAACACCGAAATCGTTAAGTTTGACCCAGTTAGAGTTTTTTTGAGGGATTGTTTTAATTGCATGTGTATACGGGTAAGCCACAAACCACAACGGTACTTAAAGCGAGAAAAACGCATGCCAGTGTTTCAAATTTAGCCTGATTTATGTTCCATTTTCATTGAAAATTGTAGATTTCTGATGCGCTTTACCCAGAGAAGCTGTGACAGACATTTCATCCAGAAGTGGTCTTCAATGCTTGAAAGGATTTTTCGATAGTAACACGTTTCCTTCTGGGCATCACAAAAGATCATAATGGTTAATTAGTACCCAAGCGGCACAACTTTACTCCAGCTATCTACTTTTAGAAATGAAAGTCTTACCATCACATAATTATTATCCAGTGGGAAAGCCATTTCATTAAGAAAACGTTTATGGCTTTATAATAACGGCATTTAGAAAACAATGTAATTAAAGTTTACTTTACTTAATTAAATTCTGAGACCTTAAAATTACTTTTGACTGTCACTATTGTATCATTTGCTTAAAAGTCTTCTTTTAAACAACGCTCAACAAGATAGTCGGTCATCATAAAATGGATTCAAATTTAGTAGCAGTCGGTAAATCAAAATTATTACCACTTCCTGTGTATTTTAAAGAGAATCTAAAAAGATTTTTAATTGAAACATCCTTAAATGGCTTAAAGTACATAGAAGATGTGCAACGCAATATATATGAGAGGTAAACTGTTGACAAAGGGTTTTTCATTATTCGTGTAGTTTTTTTTATTTTAAAATAAAAAAAGTTTTTTTTCGGATCGTAAAGGAGACATGTTCCGATTAAGTATGAAACGAAATATCTCTGATGACAGGCCATTACACTCGTCATGATATTTTCCATGACGTTTCACTCAGATGTGGCTGCATCCCACCGTTTAAATGTAGTATTTCGAATTTAAGCTTGGGTTTCGCAGAAGAGCGAGATTTCCCAAAACCCCAAAGAAAAATATCGCACGGCGTTCAATAGTTGTGTCGTCTTCTCGAAACTAATTGGCGTACAGATACGTCGTCCCAAAGAAAAACATCGCACGGCGTTCAATAGCATGACCTTGGTGACCAGTTGGCATTAGAATTCCTTCAAATAATTTGTTCTAAAAATCGTTGCAACAATATATCGATTATGAAAAGCACAGTGTTGCTAATTGTGTAGTCTTTCAGAAACTAATTGCCAAACAGATACGTCGTCCCAAAGAAAAACATCGCACGGCGTTCAATAGCATGACTTTGGTGACCAGTTGACATCAGAATTCCTTCAGGCAATTTGTTCTCGAAATCGTTGCTACAATATATCGATTATGAAAAGCACAGTGTTGCTAGTTGTGTAGTCTTTCTGAAACTAATTGCCGCACAGATACGTCGTCCCAAAAAAAAAAAAACATTGCACGGCGTTCAATAGCATGACCTTGGTGACCAGTTGGCATCAGAAATCCTTCAGATAATTTGTTAGAAAAATGGTTGCAACAATATATCGATAATTGAAAAACGCAATGTTGCTAGCTGTGTAGTCTTTTTGAAACAAATTGCCGTACAGATACGTTCAGAGACCTGCGTCGTCCAGTTGCGGTCTTGAGAACGCTGTTATCATGTTCTTGTAACTGTAACATCGACCTCATCTCCAAAAATGTAAGGCCAATTACGCCGCCTAAACAAAAGCCTGCACTGGAAAGTTGTTCGCTCAAGAACTGTAACGAATGCCGTTCACAGTCAATGCACTTTAAGCGTCATCTTCAAATCACATCAGCCTCTTCTTCAAAAAAGAAAGTCGTTCGTCCAGTTAAGGTGTCAAGAATTTCGTTATCTTGTTCCTGTAACCAATGCCGTTCACAGTCAAAGAAATTTCAGCCTCACATTCAAGAACGTTCCTGCAGCAAATGCTGTTCACAGTAATTGCAACTTCGGCCTCATCTTCAGAAAAGTAAGACCAATCACGCCTCCTGAAAAAATTTGCTCTGAAGAGTTGCTTGTTCAGTTGAGGCCTACAGAACTCCACTATTATGTTCCTATAACGAATGCTATTTACAGTCAAAGTAATTTCAACCTGATCTTCAAAAAATTAACACCCAAACATGTTGCGTGAACAAAATTCGCACCAAACAGTTGGCCGTTTATCTGAGGCGTTAAGAACTTCGTTATCATAATCCAATAACGAATGCCGTTCACAGTCATTGGTAACTTGGGCTTTATCTTCCAAGAAGTTAGGCAAATGCTTATCCAGTTGAGGCTACAAAAAATTCAGTGTAATGTTCTTTTGACGAATGAGGCAATTTCGGCCTTATCTTTCGAAGACTAGGACTCTGTTAACCGTGGATCGAGCTTTGTATCAAAAATGATACATTTCAATTTTTGAGACACTATAATTTTTATTCAGAAAAAGTTAGATGCCTGATATTTTTATAATTCGTTAGTATTGTTATCGCCATTATTTTAAACCAAATAAAAATAGAAAATTTTATACAGGACTTAAAAAAATTCAAAAACTTCATAATTCTGGCTTATGTATCATTTTTCATACATACGAGTTTCCTAGAGATTTTTTGGTGTCGTGTATGCATGTTTTTTAAGATTTCAACGATTTTGTGATATTTTATCGTAAATAGTACATTATTTACGGTTTTTGAGAAAGAATTGAAAGTTAAGTGTGGAACGAAAGTGAAAAGATTGAATTTTCTATTCTTGATATGTTCTTGAAGTATTGATTGAAGTAGCCGTAGTCTGGTATGTAGCGTTTTACCTTATTAGACGTCAGACCAAAGTTCAAACCTCAGGTCAGACATTTCCAATTTATAACGAAAGGTTGTAATGGCCGATTATATATTAATTATAAATGTAATATTCCTGCTGCTAAAGACTTTGAAGGAGAAGCAAATAGAAGCTCGTCTTATGAACTGTAGAAAGTATTGGCAGCAACAAACATGATGTTTATCGCCAAAGATGGTACTACTTGGAACAGGACAAACTGCCTTTAGTAGTTTGGGATGAAAAAATATTACCAATCTTCACGTAGATTGCTAGCAGCTGTTTCCTGAAATCTTGTAGAGTCTTTCTTACTGCTCTTCTCATATTTATCTCACACGACAGACAAATATTAGAAAAATGTGTTTCGTCCCATGTTTTATTACAGATGATAATATGTCGGTCAACTACGTACGTATGATATAACAGAATCATTCGCTTTGATAATGATTAATTTACACCTATTACGCCTTTTCGAAAAATCAGCTGAAAGTCTTCCAGTCTTTAATAATCATGCTTAAAGCCTTTTTTTAAAATTCGAATGAAAAGGAATTTTTCTAGAAAAAAAATTTATTCATCTTAATTTTTTGTAAGAAAATTTTAACCATTTTCATAAAACTTTTATCACACAACTTGTAGTTAAATGTAAGTAATAATACTCTATAAATAGTTTGGGATTGGCTATCATACTTTCAGAGCAGCCCAAATATCCTTTTTTAAGATTTTTAAAAATTTCATTTTTTGTTCGCCTAAAAGGTAAGAAAATTAAAGAAAATATATTTAAATAATGATGCTTGTGTTCTTATGTTCTTTTTTGGTATATTTTCATCTCAAATGAAAGTTTTTTTAGCAAGAGAATTCAAAAACTTTTTAGTTTTATTGTGGAATTTGAAAATTAGCTCCAGCGATTTTAATTGAAATTTGATACTTAATGATGGAATACTTACAGTGATTGTTAGGGAAATTAATTTAAGGATATTTGTATAAATCAAGCTTCATAAAGAGATTTACGGAGTAATGATTGGTATTGATTTATGTTTTCTTTCCTTTTGTTTTGTTTTATTACCTTTTCAACTCATATTTAATTTTGTCGCTGTAGATTAGTAACTAATTGAATTTGATGGTCGTTATAAATTTCGTGGTCCACCGAAGTCGAATAGGCAGTTTTAGATTCAAGTACATGCTACCTGCGTAGCAACTACTTACAGCAGTATTCAAAGCAGGAATCAAAGAGAGAAAATTGTTATTGTTATTGTTAAATCGATGTTCTATTGCAACGGGAAACTTTTTTACCTCACATGACGTTGACAACAAATATTTCTAACGAAATGGTGGTTTGTACCATCAGGTTTCAGCCAGCCCTCAACTGAGGGTATTACTGATGCGAGTGACAATAAGCTGTCCTATCTAAGCAATTGGGAACTTATAAATCACCACAAAGCAGGGTACTAGATGTCAAATTATTACAATTTAGAAAGAAATAAAACCAAGCTGACATGAAGTGCTTGATTTTTATGTAAAAAACCATGCTGCAATGTACATCATGTCAAAAATTTTAGCTTAAATTTCATAAAAGTGGTAATAAAGTGTTAGAATATAAAATTGTTTTAATAAAATGAATTGAAATATTAAAATTTTTAACAAAATCTATCAATAATCGTGACAATTCCATGTACTACAAGTATGTATCAAAAGTGATACATAAGCGAGAATTATGAAGTTTTTTAAGGCTTGATCTACGGTTAAGCCCAAGCTGCTTGTTTGTTACGCATTTTTTCATGGATTTCATAAGTATTTTTTAAGCCTAGAATTCAACAATTTTCTGCTATTCAGACGAGATATCAAAGCTACCACTACAACCTACCTACCTAACTCAAATTGGACTTTTCTTTGCTTCATTACTTTTTGAATGGATTGTCAGCACTTTCCATGGTCTACTGGCTTGGGCCGAATTTTCTATATTTGAAGGTGAACTAGTTTGCCAAAATTCGCTGCGTACTACCTTGTGAAATTAGAAGTTGTTCACGACAATGCCGAATTGATGTTTTCGGGTTTTTAAGAGAAAGGTTCATAGCTGACCTAGTTTTATAAAATTGTTTGACAAGTCTGCGAATGGTTCACACAATTAATGGATTTCTTCAACTTAAAATTCATTTTAAGTTACTAAGCGATCTCGGCTTTAGTTTCCAAATTTTTGTAATAGTTTTGGCTTTCATAACGCGTAGTACTATCGTAAAGTGCTCCATTTTTAATAAACGGAATAAATATGAGTGACAGCTGATAGTCGCCTAGTCTAGTAGGTAGTGTGTTGGCGTATAAGATGTGAAGGCACAGTTCAAACCCCAGGCCGGACAAACGCAATAAAAAAATATTTCTTCGGCGAGTGTCGCTCAGCAGATTTCTAGCAAAAACTCTGAGAGTAAAAATAAAAAATTGCCATGAAAATTTTGCTCAAAAACCTTTCGCTCGGAGTCAACTGTAGGTCCTGACACTCAGGTATACAAATTAACACACGAAAAATAAATGGTTACAGAAGCTAGATCGTTATCCTGACTAAAGGGATGTAAGGAGGGAAAATGCTTTATGCATTCAATATGGTCGTCACCAGACATGATATGTCGGACTCTCCAACTGGATATACCGACTAAAAACCCGCCTTGTTTCCTCACCGAGGAATCATCCCACCTCGGAACCACGGTTGTATTACTTCGAGGTGGACCCCATTTCTGGCGTATGTTTTAGTTCCATCGTCGCCAGCCTGTCCAGGCTCTGTCCAGGCTCCGCTCTATTCTCAGCCTGCTGCGTCTAGATCAAATTTCTTCCTTCACAGGACTTGCTCTACAAAGTGTTTTACTGCGTTCCAGCTCTCTCTACTGTTTATCAATTTCAGCACGACGTTTGTAGGGCTAATGACGCCGATTTCAACTTCGAGTCGCTGACGGTTTTCGGCCCATCGACAACAGCTGAATAAAGTGTGTTCGGAATCATCTAACGTTTCTTTCTCTTCATAGATACAGAATGGCGAGCGGCATTTCCCCATGCGATGTAGGTACTCTCTGAAATATCCGTGACCGGTCAGCATCTGGTTTATGTAGTAGTCTACTTCGCCGTTTTTTCTGTTTTTCCACACTTGCAACTCGGGAATCAGTTTATATGTCCACCTTCCATGCTGTTCACTTTCCCAGCGAAATTGCCATTTTAGGAAGACTTCGTGCTTTATCGCTTCTATGCTCTGTGGTTGAGTCGTACTTTGCCTGGCGTTGAAGATCATCCGGCGCTCATTTGCTTGTAGGTCTATGGGAACCATTCCGGCTGTAACTAGGACAGCTTGTGTCGATGCCGTGAGATACGAGGATATCACTCGTAGAGCAGCTATTCTCTGCGCAGACAGTAGTTTTCTAGCCCTGATCCGGGTTTCCAAAGTAGTAGCCCAGATTTCAGACCCATAGAGGAGTATGCTATTTCCAGCCTCCATGAGTAGCTTCCTCTTCCTTGGAAGGGGTCAACCAATGTTTGCCTTGAGTCTACTTAGTTGAGTTGCTATTCTAGCTGCTCTCGCTGTTGCATACTCTATCTGCTC
Organism: Sarcophaga carnaria; assembly: GCA_958299815.1. Taxonomy (NCBI): domain Eukaryota; kingdom Metazoa; phylum Arthropoda; class Insecta; order Diptera; family Sarcophagidae; genus Sarcophaga; species Sarcophaga carnaria. The sequence continues at coordinate 17,947,106 of OY283149.1, read as the reverse complement.
TGAGTAGGTCAGTTTCGAGCTGCCAAATTTTAGAGCTGCCACTTGCACAAAAACTTCAATTTTAAAAAATGTATTCTTACTCTTACCCTTTATATGTAAATATTTTTGTTGACTGTTATTCTTCCAGATCCTATTATTTAATTTCATTCTCCACGGTATTTTCGGCTGGCATATATATGGCGCTTTACTTCCTACAAAAATGGCAAAGTACACCCGTTATAATAAGCATGAGTTCTCGCGCCACTTCCATAAATGAAATGCCATTTCCGACGGTAACATTTTGCAATATGAACCAGGCCAAGGCTAGTAAAGTTAAAAACTTTAAACCGTAAGTTTAAAAAATTTTGAAAATCTTAAAAAAGAATTTAAACATGAAGAAATATTTAGGCATACTCCCGAGCATGCCATGTTGCAGAAGATATGCTTTGAGGATTACAATTATACACGTTTCCGTGATTTCAAGCCACGTTTCAAGGGCGATTCTATTGATAATTTTATTATAAAGGTAAACTTCCTTGGTTTCCCAAGACTTATTTTATGATTTCATGATATTACAGAATGCCCAAAAATGTAGTGACATGCTTATTTATTGCAAATATGGTCCCGATGTAGAGTCTTGCACTGATCTCTTTCGTGAAATTCTTTTGGATGAAGGCATTTGTTGTGTTTTCAATCAATTGCATCCATATTTTCTTTATAAAGGAGAGTAGGTTTCATATTAAACAACACATTTGGTTGTACTTATTAATCGTGATTTATTTTTTTACCGGCAGCAGTTACAAATTTATTCGAGACTATACTTCATCGAATGGCCGCACTAGCATACCCGTAAATTGGACTTTAGACAATGGCTATGAAGCTGTATTACCTAAAAGTTACTATCCCCGAAAAGCAGCAGGTTATTGCTTACGTCTCCTACCTAATAAAGGTTTAATAACATTCTATAACACATGTTTCGTTTACAGGCTCTGGTGTATCTATGGGTCTTACAGTAGTGCTGAATGCCGAAATTGATGAATATTATTGCAGTTCAACAAATGGTCCAGGCTTTAAGGTATTTTCAACAATATTGCTACACTTAATTATAATTGTAATGCCCATAAACACAATAAACGCAACGCCGCAAAAGCAGCAATCTCTCAAAAATAGGCTGCCTTCCAAAATGTTAGTTGCTTTGTGTTTAAACAAAGTATCGTATTTCATAATACCGCTGTACAAAATATATACAATGTATTCTATTTCAAAACGTCGCCAATGTGTATTTTTAACGCAGTCAAAAAGCATCAGGCATCGGATTTATAGTTGATGCATTGTTTGGTTACTTTGCATGTCTGCATAGTTTATATACAGTAGTAGAACTGCATACAAGCTTTCTATTGATACATTTTGGAAGGCATCCATATTATACATTGTATATGGAAGTGATTATTTTAAAAGCAGCGCGACAACAAGCAACATTTCTGCTGCTTCGCAATGTAGAGAATTATGGCTGACAAAGAGAGTAAGAGAGAGGATTAATGAATTGTTTATTTCGCATTTGTTTTGCTTACACTTTACCGCTACTGTCTTTGTTATAATTAATACGCAGCCGCTTCCTTAAGCTGCAATTGAAAAATTGTTGTGCTTGCTGCATTGCGTTTATTGTGTTTATAGCATAAGGTGTGGTTAAAGGAAATCTACTACTTTCATATGATATATTCTGTAGTTAGAATGATCATATGCAGATCAAACCGGGTATTGAACCAAGGGCTCCGGAAACTTTAATACTACATATGCTAAAAGCAAACGTGCTTACACATATCGTTGTTGTAACAGCTCTGCGACTGCTGTCAAGAGTTTCTTCCTGGAATGTTTAAAGAAAATATAGATCGAAGGAATGGGCAGTATTTTGAGCAACTTTTTAGTTCTTGGGTGCTAGTTTACTGCCATTGTTGATTATTGATGGTAACAGTAACAGAAAACCTGCTTTCTCTACTGCTAACAGTCTTAAACACATATTTATAAGGCGAAAGTCCGCAGGTGAACTGGGCCATTTGAAGAAATTTACGATGTCATTAAAACTCCGACTGCACGTGTGAAATTAATTCCGAATTTAGGTGATTAACTCTGATTCACTATAAAAAATGAGCTGCAATCAGATCTCAGTTATCCTAGGACTGAATCGTACGCTTCTTATAATCCGCAATGTCTGGTAGATGTTCGTCCAACACGCTATTATACTAGCAGGAATGTTTTCATCTTTAACATACGAACGGTCAGCAATAGATTACCCGATGGACGTCAAAAACGCATTCAACTCTGCGGATTGGGATGCCACTTTAGCAGCCCTAGATGGAGAGGACGTACCGAACTACTTGATGGAACTTTTTAAGGACTACTTTAAGGATAGAGTGCTCTTATATGACACTGATGATGGCAGGAAGACATATGCGTTATCGGCGGGGGTCCCGCAAGTTTCCGTGCTGGGCCCAATACTATGGAATGCCAAGTATGATGGTGTACTGGGGCTTAGATTGCCTAGAGGTACACAGATCATTGGTTTTGCGGACGATATTGCCTTGGTGATAAGGGGAAAACATTTGGATGAATTGGTGAGAACGTGTAACACTGCGGTTGGCATAGCCAGGAGCTGGATCACGGGAATAGGTCTCAAACTTGCTGATCACAAGACGAATGCACTACTTGTAAGCATGGAGGATGGAATTTATTACAATAACGGTAGGTGACCAGCGCATAACATCAAAGCAGGCGAATAAATATCCTGGAGTAATGATTGATAGCGGGCTCACGTTTAGGGAACGGTTGATGTACATCGGTGGACATCATGTGCACTTGCCCGAATAATGCCTAACCTAGGAGGCCCAAAACAGGAGAGGAGACGGTTACTGATGAAGGTAGTGACATCGATCGCTATATATGTAGCCCGTATATGGGCCGGGGCCATGGATAAGAGGACCTATAGAGCGGGAATAGAAGCGGCCTACAGGAGATCAGCTTTCAGGATGATTTCTGCCTTCCGCACGGGGTCTACTGATGCAGCATTGGTGATTGCAGGGATGATTCCCATGAGGCTAGTAGTGGATGTAGAGAAGAGGAAACATAAGACAAGGAGGGGAATGGATTTTTCCAATCCTGTTTAGTTAGTGGATGATGTTATGCATAGATGGCAGCAAGGCTAGTCCAATTCAACCGAGGGAAGATGGACCCGCAGACTCATACCGATCATAGGCGAATGGACCAAAAGGGGACACGGTCAGGTGAACTTCTACCTGACGCATTTACTAACCGGCCATGGATGTTATAGGGCATATATCTATAAGTATGGCTATGACGTAGACGAGGCATGCCCAGAATGCCGTAATGAAAGGGAGACGGCGGAGCATGTTTTCGTTACTTGCCCGCGATATGTTGTTCAACGAAATTGCCTGGAAAGGAAAATAGGATTTCAGGTAACGCCCGATAATATAGTTAACCTGATGTTAACCTCATTTGACAATTGGAACGAAGTATGTGTTTTCGCAAGGAAGGTATTGATGCAGCCAAGATTGGCTGCGAGGGCAAGGTCAGCAGAATTTGAAGGCAGCACTCGCTGAACCTATGTCTCGTTATCTTGCTTAGAAATAATCGGCATTCTTGGACAATGCTACATGTGGTATCTAATGTTCGCTTTACTAATCGGTAAATATGCGCATATTACCATAGGGGACGGCCCTTACTTATCCAGTGCATTATGTTGGAACTAGGAAAATATGTTATGGCAAGGAGCCAAAAGGGAGCAGTGAATCTCTTTATATCTTAAGTGGCAGGAAAGACCTCTGCAGGAGCGATCAACTTGTCAATTGACCCACAAACGGATGGGCTTCTGCTGAAGAATTCGCACTGCGACATTTTTTATATTTTTTTATTTTAAGAATCAGATTCGACATTTCGACTTTGTAGCAAGGTCTGGATCCATATTTGAATGATATTCTCTGGGAATTGTAAACCCCTATCAATCATGTATCTTCTTTGTGATTTCCAGAAGAGGAGAACGGAAAGCAATAGACAATATCAGGCCACATCCCCCTAACGCAAGGTCTAAGAGTCATGGCTTTAAACGTGGGTTTTAGATTACCTTTAAGGCTTTGATAGGAGTTGTCCATAGCGCTGCAGTGATCAGTAAAGTTTAATACACGCGATTAACAATCTGTTCAGCAAATGGTAAAAATTCTAAATTTTAGCTGACCTTTTAAAGATTACGCCAGAGGACTTGAACACTGTCGTTGAATGTTAATTTGGAATCTAGAATGTGACCTAAGTATCCTAACTACCTATCAGACAGTTTAAGGCGCATTCAAACTATGTTGTGGGAAATTCCCTGCTTTGTTCTTCCATTTTCCACTTAAAACACAGCCAAAATAGGCTTTTTATACGATTCAATCGTATGTATAATGTCTACAATATGAGGCAGGAATTGCTAAATCATCCTGTTGTATATATATAATGGATTTCTTTTTACTACACCTTATATTATGAGTATTAATATTAAAACCAATAAATCCTTAGATGTTACTTTACAATCCTGTTGATGCGCCGCATATCAAAGAAACTGGTTTGCCCGTAATGTTGGGCCAACAAACCAGAGTACGTATTAATGCCAAACGTATGGAAGCAATGCCCTCGTTGCGTAATATTAAGCCCAAGGATCGGATGTGTTACTTTACGGATGAAAACAATCTACTTTATTTCAAATATTATACACGACGCAATTGTGAAATGGAATGTGATTCTAAGCAAATGTTGCGTCGCTGCGGTTGTGTTCAATATCATATGCCGCGTCTATATTCAAATACTACCATATGTTTTCTCGATAAGATGGATTGTGTGGTGGAGACGGAGCGATTAATTTTAGATGCTGAAAATTTAAAATGTAAAGAAAATTGCATATCGGGTTGCCATGATTTATTGTTTTTTCCGGATATGTTTGTATCGCCACTGGGTTCGGGTGATTTTAACTTGCAAGATAACTTCTTTAATAATATTCCGAATGAGAGAATGCATGAAGAACTGGCCATGGTACAGATTTACTACAGAGACAATTTCTTTCGTGGCAATAATAAAGTGCCCTACACAGGATTTACAGAGTTTTTATGTAAGTTTTGCAAGCGATTTTTCAAATTTAAAATTTTTTAACTTTTTTGTTCCTTTTTCAGCTCAAACTGGTGGCATCATGAGTTTAATGGTGGGCTTTAGTGTCATTTCAATAGCAGAGGTATTTTATTTCGTTTTTCTTAAGCCCTTCATTGATATGATTTTAAGGAGGAATCCGAAAGTCTTAAAGAACAAAAGTAATGAAAACAAAATGGAGGTAAGCTCTAAAGGATTACAAATTTAATACCTATGATTCCAATATTAAAATGCTTCCATATTAATAGCTTAAGGAAATGGACAAATTTCATCATCGTATGCTGTTTAAACGTCGTCGACCTATTCATGGACGTGCAATGCAGTGGAACAAAGATGATTTGCAAAAGTATAAAAATTCTAAATATTAATCAGTATGTGGAACGTAACAGTTGGATTGTGAAGTTCGTAGGATTTGCACACAGATGGTCCTACGAACCTAACCATCAAAAAACACATATTCATATTTTTACAGCAGCAGATTGACTAACAGAGCGTCGATAGAATATTCTGAACCTTCGCTGCAAAATTCAAACGTTGGAAAGTGGTTGACAAAGTGAGTCGAAAAGAACACATAGTGGGCACCCCAAAAACACTGTTCCAATGAAAACGTAAAAAACTTTATCGGTCTTATCCGAGTTTATATTTAAACTTCTAAGGCTTGCCCAATTGTATGGTACGTTATGAGCGCATTCCGATCTCCTGCATAGATGATTCGGATTCTTATCCATCAAAAGTATTAGCACGTGATCCGCATAGCAGACTGATTCAAGTCCTTGGTCGCTTAATATCCTCAAGAAGCCATGAATAGCTTTAATCCTCATGAGAGGAAAAAGTATACTTCCCTGAGGTGTTTCTCTTCACTATCCCTTTATTTATCTTTTCCTTAACATATGGTCAATCCAGTCCGTTAGCGGCTGGTGCACCTGATATGTTGGATATAATATGCATCAATATTTGAGTAGGCGAAAACTATGTATGTGGGTGCTGCGCGATTTCACAATCGACCGTAACTAAATCTATTATCCTGAGCGGTGTTGAAAGCTATTCCATTAAAAAAAAAATACCGGAAATTATGCGTGGATTTCAAAACAGTCGTTGCCTGTGTGGACTTCAACAGGTCTGACGAGGACGCAACATCAAGCGGCATGATGGTAGCATCAGTATATTAGGTTGCGCATGATATAATGTTCATCGACTATATTGAAAAGGCAAGAACCATCAACAATGCCTATTACATGGCATCAAAAAAATATTGTTTTTCTATGTTAAACTATGAACTTTTCAGTCCAACTGATGAATACTTTAAACTTACAGTGGGGTGCACAAATGAGTATATGTTTGTACTCTGGACAATTTTAATTGCATAGAAATAAAAGTGTTAAAGCAATTCAAAATTTTTTTTATCGTTTTTAATTTAGTATTTAGTACTTAACAAAATAATATAAGTTTCAGAACTAAAACGATCAAATTCTAAGAAAAACACAATCAAGAGGAAAATAACTTGGATGTGCTCAATTTTGCACCATTCTAAAATTTTAGGCAATACGAATATTTTTAATATATAGTCTAAAGACCCTTGCTATGTAAAACCTCATTTACGCAACATTTGCGCTCCGCCAAATTCTCTATAATTTCTTTCGGAATATTTGTTCATTCCTGATGAATCCGTTGCCAAAGCTCATCTAAATTTGTTGGTGCTGATCAGTACTGTCCCAACCGTCTCTTCGCGATTGACCACAAATTCTCAATAGGATTGAGGACGGGACTTTGTGCTGGCCACTGCACTAATTAAAAATTTTGCTCACTAAGCCATTCTTTAACGATTTTGGAGGTGTGTTTGGGGTCACCATCCAGCTGGAAAAGTACTCCTTGCGCAGGATAGGCGCTCTTGTCGATTCTTTGCAGTGGTCCGAGGTGTCACCATGTAAAGCAAACCCATACCATGACATTTACTCCACCGGTTTTTCCGACTGCCAAAAAGCTCCTTTGGCTGTTAAAAATTTATTCCTTTTCATTTTTGTTAGCATTAGACGAGCATCTGCATTAGTTAGTAGTTGTTTACGAACTCTGTCTTGAAGCCAGGGAACAACAGACCGTTTTTGGACTCTGATGACTACTGACTGACTAACTCTAAGTTGTTTACAAATTTCTCTGGTAGAATAGCCACTTCCAGTCAAGACTACAATACTACCTTCAGTTGATTTCGAGAGTTTCTTCATTTTTTAATAGAAATTGATTTTTGTTCGATAAATTGCAAAAAATATTCGCTCAACGAGATTAAGTAATTAATATTAAACTAATATTTTCTTAAAAAAGTCAAAATCAAAAACATGAAAAAATAACGATAGTTTTTGATTTCGTTTTTGCAAACATATCATAAAATGGAGACGTGCAAAATTGAGTACATGCGAGTTGATTTTGCTTTGTTTGTTTTTTTTTTCTTAGATTTGATTTCTGTTTTAAATTTTATGTTATTTTGTTAATTACTAAATGCTAAAAAAAAAAATTACAAAAAACTTTTGAAGTTTTCTTTATTACTTTTAGTTTTACTCAATAAAAAGCGTCCAAAGTACAAACATGTACTCATTTGTGCACCACCCTGTATATGTTTTAGAAAGTATTTTTATTTTAAAATTTTTTAAAAGAATCAAGAGAACAGCACCTTCAAGTAATAAAGTTGAACTTAAAGGATAATATGTGTAATAAATTAAAATTTAATTAAATTTATTTAACAAGAGCGCTTATCACTTGATCGATTTCATTTCTCTTACATTACCACACATACATACATATATATGAATCCTGACATAGTCCCGTAAAAAGTAACCGAAAGTCATTAATTCACGCGAACGAGAATCCCAACGAACAAGAGCACAAGACCACCGAGAAAGAATTTGTCACCAATCTGGCTTTAAAATAAGCGCGTTGTACGGCAAGTTGCCCCGTCTTGTCGTTTATGTATGTCTGCTTAAGTTTTGAAAACAAAATTTCAGTCATCATGGCTCGATAGCTCTCGCCCTTAATCGTAAGCTGTCTTCCCGCTCATTTCAAAAGAATAAAGGACAGCATTATTTATTTGTCTGGTTGATGGTTTTTAAATGAAGAGAGTAAAATTAGTGCGAATACGAGGGTAGTAGTATGAAAACATTCAATATCGGTAATTATTGCTTGATAACTAAGTCTGTCTAACTCTGTTTACATTTCTTTACAGTAAGGTTTAGCAAGTAATTATGAATGGTTTAAATGCAGAACTTACTTTCTTACTTACTTACTTAATTGGTCTTTACAACGCTTTTTCAGGATTTCAACATAGCTTTTCACGCCGCCCACGTTGTGTACGTTAATTTTATGCAACAGTTTCAAAACGACAGACTAAAGAAACTTTTCATTGGAAATTTTAATTGCCGTAAGTAATATTTCTTTCAAAATTGCTGTTCGAGATGCCTGAGCTGGGGTTTGAACTACAAACTCTAGTCTAATTTGTCAACATACTACCTACAAGGCTACGATGACTTCGGCTTATTGGTTCTTATTTCTTTCTAAATGAGCAAGTAGCTGCCGTTACAGTGGACAGCGGACGCTATCTATCTATGGTAAATACTATCGAAATTTGACTCCAACAAGGCGAAACAACTCGCTATGCAGCGCACTTAAATACGGATTTATTGTATAGGGTGGACCATAAATCGGCTTAAATTTGAATCATCGTTTATTTCGAATTTGGCAATACTTATGCCATTCTATTCTGTCACAAAATTCAGTATATTATCTCCATTGAATACTGGTAATGAATCGATTCATGTTTGAGCAACGTTGGCATTTTTTGGGCCAATGAGAAACTGCTCGATGATGTCGATTTTGTCAAAAAAATCATCTTGTTGAGTACATTAATAAGTAAAATTGCCGTATATGGGGCTAGAAAAAACCCACATGTGGTCTTACAGAAGCCAATGCACCCATTACGAGTGACTGTTTGGTGAGGCTTGTGGAGCGGAGTCATCATTGGCCCATATTGCGACAATTCTCATGTCGCAATCGATTTATTGCGCCAAACGTTTTATAGGAAATGGTGATGCCTTTTCTAACCGGAACAATTGTACTTCACAATAAATTTTTCAAACCGTTTTTCTTTTATTGCATCTTTAAATATAAACTTTTATATTACCCACCCTATTGAATCAATTTGGTGACTTGGTGAATTTGGTGGAGAATTTATTCGGTATTCTGGTTTTTCGATCGTATATTTTAACACTCTTGATTACTTTTCATGGGGCTATGTTAAGCCATTGCTTTAAGTCGACAAATCAAAATCTTTTGAAGAATTGGAAGCCGTTATTAGAACCAACTGTGACCAAAATAGAAATAGACACGTTGGATGTATATCCATATGCAGCAAATCATATGTTAAAAGTAAATGCCATGACATTATTTATGAGATTATAATAAAAAATATTACATTCCAACAGTATTTCCGGTGTTGGGTTAACCTTTTAAGTTCTCAAGCTTAAAAAAACCAGCCATACACTCTGGAAAAGTAATAACAGCTTTTGGAAAAATATTTATTTTAAATCCAATTTTTAATTTTAGAAGAAACTTGTATAGTTCTTGATCTATACCAAAGCAATTGTTGAAATAAATTATATATTTGCCATAATTATTGTACAATTAGTACGATCGTTAAAGTCATTTATATTCTATCAAGAGTTTTTAACGTTACATTCATTACCTTATTATTAATAAAGCCGGTTGGTGAAAGTATGTTATTTTTTTATTGTTAAATGAATTAAAACATATATGTACACGCAATGCAACAACTCACTTTATGCCACCAAGTGCATAAACTTTTTATGAAACTTTTTTTTTACAAAAAAATTAAATTATTTTTTTTTACAAAAACAAAAATGTTTTTTGTTGTTTAATTTTATTTTGATTACAAAAAAATTTATTTAAGAAAAATTAAAAAAATTGATTTTAATTAAAACACAAAAGCACTCTTTATATGCACGTTAATTAGAAAATGTTGTTTGTATATCGAAACAGTAAAATAAAGCGACCGTAAATCAGTTGTTCTGTTGGCAATTAGAAGAATACAACTGAAACAGAATTGACAGGCACATACATAGAACAGGTTGCTGTTTGCATGGTAAGAAGTGCCACTCACTTCACTATATTTTGCAATTATTTGGTGCAAATAAAATTTCTCAACAATAGTGTTGCCAGAGAAAAGCAAGATCTATAAACAGTTACTAATTTCTAAATTTAAATCAAAGAAGTCGCCGTGGTCTAGTAGGTAGTGTGTTGGCTTATTAGATGTGAGGCCTCGGTCCAAACCCCAGGACTGGCATCTCCAACTAAACGAAATACGAAAAAATATTTCTTTGGCGCCTTCCTCTCAGTAGATTTCTGGCAAAAACTCTGAGAGTAAATAAAATTGCCATGAAAAGTTTCTCAAAAATCTGTCGTTCGGAATCGACTTTAAACTGTAGGTCTCACCAATCATGTATAAAAATTAACGCACACAACATAAGTGGTGTGAGAAACTAGGTCGTAATCCTGACTGAAGGGTTGTAATGACCAATTATGTATGTAAATCCAAATTTTTTAATTAATTATGTTTTTGTGCACATCTTTTCAACAATTTTTAAATATTGTTGGGTCTCTGGGCAAATACTCTATTAAGGCCAATTCACACGAAAAGGGTTTATCACACGTACAGAATTCCGACCGTATTTCAAAAATTAAAGAAAGATTACTATGCGTTTACGAGATTAGAAAACTATCGTCCACGGAACATACGTTCCATAATGTAATTTCGGTAAGCATTACAGTGCTCTTCATATGCTAAAAACGAGCGTACGTTCTGTTACATTCCGTGTACGTTTGGCTAACCGAGGCTTTGAGGCTTTTGAAAACTTTTAAAATACGAAGAGATCCGCTCCCTCTCATTACATATTGTGTTTATACGATACAGTCCGCTCTTTCCAATACAAACATTTACGTACGTATGACTTGTGTGATCGTTTAAGTCTCTACTTTAACACGGGATTATCCAACATGATGCCTAACATATCAATCGCAATCAATTGCTTCACTCTAATGAGACTTCAACTTTTTTGGTCAAACGAACCAAAGCCATAGAAGACTCTTGAGATTGATTGTTACATGTGTGGTTTTAAACATGGAGGTAGAATAGGGGAGTGAGCCTCTATAGAAGAACCACAAACTAAACTATACCTTCGACAACCAAATCTTAACACGATTCTCCAAATTAAAGTACGAGCGATCAGAGAGTGTATGATCTGGCCATTGACACAAAGTGGTTTAAATATCATCACTGATAGTCAAATGACAATTAGGGTAACATCATCCAGGGATCAAGGACAGATCTGGACTGTAAAAGGGCGATTAACAATGATTCAAGGCATCTAGGCATTACATTAGTACTTAGTACAGAGAGTAATCGGAAATGAAGAAGAGAGCAGTCTAGCTAATAGAGCTAGAGAATTGCACGACATAAATTCTGGATTGGATAAACCAATGTATTGTATAAACTCATGCCTTGTAGTGCACTAAAAACCAGGTTGTGGCGACGGAAACGCCACATAAACTATTGAGGAACATTGACACAACGGGAAAAATTGCTAAGATACTCTAGGTAGATACTGATTGATGAAAAACCGTGAGTATATTAAGACTGAACAAAGGCAACTTGAGTACATTTAAGAGCATTCTTACTGGACACTCTTCTTTACACGAGCATTTGAACCGCTTAGGCATGATAGGTAATAATGACTGCATTGTATTTGGTGAGGACATTGAAATGACGCGGCACATATGCCCACATTATGTAAACTCGAACCCCAATATTATAAGGATTTGAATTGGTTATTACAACCATTTAGCCAAGGTTAGAACCTAGCTTCTCACAACAATTATGTTGTGTGTTCGATCAATGAATGGCAGGACGTACAGTGTAACGTCAACTAAGATTCGAGAAACTTTTCATGGAAATTTTATTTTATTCTCAGAGTTTTTGCCAGAAGACTACTGAGTGGAAGTCGTTGAAAGAATATTTTTCTTTCATATTTCGTTTTGTTTGAAATATCTAAGTTGGAGTACGATTACGGCGACTTTAGGGAGGACGCTGTTCCATACATGACTTATCTTAGAGTAGTAGACTTGAAGAAATTGAGAAAGTTTATACAGCATACAGTAATACGTTTACATACATACATATATAATTGGTCTTTACAATTCGTCAGTCAGGATTAAGAACTAACTTCTCACATCACTTATGTTGTGTGTGCTAACTTTATACATCAGTACCGGAACCTTTAGTTTAAAGTAGACTAAGAACGGCAGATTTTTTGATAAACTTTTCATAGCAATTTTCATTTACTTTCAGACTTTTCCCCAGAAATCTGCTGAAAGGAAATCACCGAAGAAATACTTTTTTCATATTTCATTTGAGCTGATGTTCTAACCACTGGCTCGAGCCTAATAATCCAACACAATGCCTACTAGGCTACGGCGATAGCTTATTGGAAAGCACTGTGGTAATCAATTTATGTAGGGTCCAGGCTATAACAGACATACATACATATATAGGAATCATAGGTATCTTCAGGCAACTTTTGATAGCGCACATGTTATCTTTTGTTGTTGGATATTTTTGACCTGGGCCTTAAACCTAGTGCTCATACTACATACTATGCTACGGCGACTAATGATGAGCGGCACATGATAGATTAAGTATATGTCAATAAGCTTGAGACCTCTAGCATCTAGGACTGGTCTTCTTACGTACAACATACCTACGTACATATACATATGTATGTATACTAAACTTTGTGAAGGGTTTTCAATTTTTGAACGACATCTGGCAAATAAAGTGTGTGTTAACTGTGCAAACGTAATTTTCTTTTAATGAAAGCGTGTCCATTATTTGTATATATTTGTCGCTGTATCTGCGCAAATGGAAGATGAAATATTTTCTTGTTATTCTGGTTTATTTGAATGAACTATGCCTGTAAGGCAGTTCCACTTCTTATAGTCCGTAGGCTGGTGCTTTTGATATTTACATTTCATGTGCAATAATAGGCACGGGCATCACCGATTTAACTTGGGAAGGATTACTGGGTGATAGAAAGAAGTCGCAGCACTTCGGACTAACGCAGATTGAGTTTTATTTAGTGCTCTGAATCTGAATCTTATTTGATAATTGTAACCATTGGGACACCTTTGCTGCGGCTGCATTACGTGGCTTAATTTTTATCTGTTAAGGCGATATTAAATTATAAATAAAATCACAAAATGCTGGAAATTAAACAAAACTTACAATGTACACTTCGCCTAATTCATAATCCAACGGTGCGCTTAGATTTTCCACGGCTTTTTCCATAAGGCTTTTGAAGAAGATTTTCTGCCAAGCTTTAACAAATGGTTTGATGATAAAGAAAAATAACAATTCTACCAAAGAAATTACACTAAAGCCCATCATTAGGCTCATTATGCCACCAGTTTGTGCTGGAATACAAAAAAAATTTAAGCAGGTTTTTTGAATACCAGCAGGAAGGGAGTATCAAAACAAAACTTACACAGATATTCGGTTAAACCCATGTAGGGACTCTTCACATTACTTCTGACCAAATTCTCAGGATAAAATATCTTTAAGAAAGCAACATTGGTGGTAAGATTATCGCGTGATAAGTTTCTCAAATAGGGATGACTTATAAGAAAATCATCCTTGTCCATGGGAGTAAAAAACGATTTTGGCAGAAACGTAAGATCATTGCAACTCGACAGACATTTTTGTTTGCATTGCATACGTTTTGGATCGTCGAAATCTTTTTCCGCTTGCACAACACAATTAAAGTGACGTACATCGCAAATGGTGATATTAGGTGATAATAAAGGCATATGATAAGGTATACATTTGCATTCGTCAAGCATATACTGAGCATCGCATTCCATTTCACAATTGCGTTGTGTATAGTAGCGATAGAAGTGTAAATAGTACTCATCGGAGAAATAGCATTGACGTTCGTGTGGCTTAGTCGACCAACGTAGACTGCTTTCGGCTTCTTCTTTTATGGGTGTTATGCGAATAGTGGTTTGATAGCCCAAGGCCACAGATAAACCGGTTTCCTTGATATGTGGCGTATCCATGGGATTATGAAAGGCTACCTTTTGAGAAAAAAACAAAACGCAGAAGCATTACCAAGTAAATGTTTTCATTTTGCAATTTTAAAACACCTTTAATCCTGGGCCATTTGTCGATGAGCAATAATAATTATGGTAATCACCATTCAATATCAACGTCAGACCCTGCGAAAGACCATCACTTAAGGCAGCATAAGGATAAAACCTTTGTGGCAAATCTGTAGGGTAACCGCTTTCCGGCGTCCAAGTAATAGGCAGCGATAGGCCATCAACTGATGTGTAATCACGTATCATATAATATCTGCATACAAATAATATTTTTACAATACTTTGCTCAAGTACTTGCACTTAATTTCTATACATAAACTACCACTTACTCTCCCTTATAAAGCATAAATGGATGAACAATATTAAACGAACAACATAGGCCCTCATCTAATAATACTTCACGAAATAAATCCGTACATGTACGTACAGTAAAACCAATTTCACAATACATAACCATATGTTCACATGGCTGGGCATTCTAAAGAACAAATTTCAATCAAATATTATTGCATTACGTAACATTTAATAAGTGTAAAGGCCCGATTAGACAAACGTTCACGGAATGTACATTCATTTTTAGCATATGAAGAGCCTTGTATATAATGGGTGATTTTTTAAGAGCTATAGGAACATTTTTCAAAAAAGGAACACTTAAAATTAATGACTTAAAAATAGTACGGGCAATATAATTTAATGTTTGAAGATTATTTCATGCAAATGTTGACGGCGACTGCGCCTCAAATGGTCCATTCGCTTAGTCCAATTTTTGCATACTCTTTCCAACATTTCGGCCGGTATCTCACGAATAAATGCTTCAATGTTGTCTTCCAATGTGTCAATTGAAGCGGGCTTGTCTGTATTGACATGAGCTTTAACATAGCCCCACAAAAAATAGTCTAAAGGCGTTAAATCGCACGATCTAGGCGGCCAATTGACCGGTCACGAACGTGAAATAAAATGTTCACCAAACTCGCCTCTCAATAAGTCCATTGTTACGCTTGCTGTATGGCATGTGACACCGTCTTGTTGAAACCACATGTCATGCAAGCCAAGCTCTTGCGTTTTGGGCAAAAAAAGTTGGATATCATCTCACGGTAGCGCTCACCATTCACTGTTACGTTACGATTCGCAGCATCTTTGAAGAAGTACGGTCCAATAATACCACCAGCCCATAAACCGTGTCAAACTGTAACTTTTTCTGAATGCATTGGTAGCTTTTGCAATGCTTCTGGCTGATCTTCACTCCGAAATCGACAATTCTGCTTATTTACGTATCCATTGAGCCAAAAATGAGCTTCGTCGCTGAACACAATTTTTCGGAAAAGAAGTGGATCTTCGGCCAACTTTGCACGAGCCCATTCACCAAAAATTCTGCGTTGCGCTAGGTCGTTTCGGCTTCAATTCTTGCACCAGCTGTATTTTTAAAGGCTTCACACCCAAATCCTTCTGCAAAATTTTCCACTTTGTTGAGTAACAGAACCCCAATTGCTGCGAACGGCGACGAATCGATAATTGATGGTCATCATTAACACTGGCCCATACAGCTGCGATATTTTCTTCAGTTCGCACTCTACGTCAGCGTGTTGGTGGTTTAATGTCGAACAATGTAAATTTGGTGCGAAATTTAGTCACAATAGACCGAATAGCCGCTTCAGTGGGTCGATTAAACTGACCATAAAATGGAAGAAGCGCGCGATGAACTTTCTTAACAGAGCACGCATTTTGATAATAAAATTCAATGATTTGCAAGCGTTGTTCGTTTGTAAGACGATTCATGGTTAAATTATAGTCCGAACTGAAGATGTTTGACAGTGAAACAAAACACGAAACGTGCGTGAGCTGTTTAAACCAGTGTTGCCAAAAAGATAATAGCTAAACAAATCACCCGTTACTTCCGAAAATTACACAACGGTTCGGTAATAGCTCTCATTGTTTTTCAAAAACGTACATATGCTCTCCGTTACGTTACGTGAACGTTTGGCTAATCTGGGTTTAACCCTTACATTAACAATAAATGAGGCAAGTGTCTGCTTATCAGCTTCTGGCATATTAGCATATGCCGTATAATTTATATCCTGGAAACATAATCTCTGCAGCAAAGCATAATTCACTGAATTGCTTTAAAAAAAGAAAAAAAAAGGTTTAATTAGTATTTTTGGGGGATTGATCCTATCCGATAGAAAACAGAAAAATTAAACTTTTGTCCGATGACAGCGACAAAAATTTGTCAGTTAAAGTTAAATAGTGAAACTAAAAAATAAAATTCCCTTCCATCCACAAGTCAGTCGACCATGAAAAGACGTACCTCACGTGAAAGATAAATATTTGTTTTGTTTGTCAGATTTTGTCTTGCTTTAGGTCTATTCTCCAAGCAACTCTGCCAGTTGGCATCTAAACCAGTTGGCCATAAGACAAGGATACCCTCTATGCTGAAGTCCACGGCGAATATTGGGGACCCGCTACCGGCGAAACGGAGACTCCTGATGGAGGATGGAAACAGCATTATGCTCTAAGGAAGCGAAATTTGGGCCACAACGCTAGATGTTAAAAAACGGGCGAACTCACTTGTATCGGTACAGAGAATGGCTGCATTACGTATCACGTCGGCATATCGCATAGTGTCCGCCCCAGCCGTAATTGTGATAGCAGGTATAATCCCTGTGTATCTGCAGGCGGCAGAACGGATGGAGATTTATAGGGCGAAATCGACTGGGAATCACATAACCGGTCACTTCTGGGAAAACACCATTTCAGAGTGGCAACGACGATGGAACGAGGAAAATAGAGGAAGATGGACGGCGAGACTTATTCCGGACATAAGTCTATGGGTTGGTCGGAAACTTGGAGAGGTAAATTACTACGTCACACAGATGCTATCGGGTCACGGATATTTTAGAAAATATCTGCTCAGAATGGACAAGACCGCCTCACCTTACTCGCTTTAAGAGAAAGGGGAGGTAATTGATGATACAGAGCACACTGTTTTCGAATGTGCACGCTTGTCGGGGTTATGATCGCGAGTAGAGAAAATTGCACCTCAGTGGCGAATTACGTGGAGAGCATTCTAAGACTGAAGAAGAGGGATCTTGAGGCTGCGGAACATGTGGGCACGCCGTCATAGATGAAACTGGCACACGTGTCAAGCGAAATTCGAATCAGGGACCTGGACGAAAGGAATAGTGAAGACACTTAGATGTCTCTTCAACGACACGCAATCCGGACGCGGATATGAACACGCAGGGGCCAAAGGGACTCCACTCCGAAGTAATACCACCCGAGTTCCGGAGTGGGCACAACAAGTCGACGAGACGAGGGGGGATTTAATTCCACACACGGAAGATGTGACGACTTCTTCTATGGTGCGGTTAGGTACACTTACCCTCCTCGGCGTAAAAAAAAATGCTTAAGTCCACTGATCCTAGCACGAAATACCCATCCCACCGCAATGTTTTCTTCCATTCAAGCGACTTGGCCGAACTAGTATAGTCGTTGAAAGTCAATGCGGTGAACAACGTTTTTAAAGTTGAAGATCTCATAAAGCTCTTTTATTGTTGGTTAGAAAATCATCTCATTTAACAGCAGATCTTGCGGCAAGAGTATCGAATACTCCACAAAGCAGCTACTTCCTCAACTTGATTGTCCCCTATGTCGGCACAAATTAATGCACTAACTCGCCTCACCGAAATATTCTCCTTCATCGAAACGACTTGGCCAAACCAATGTAGTCGCTGAATATTGCTACGTTTACCAAAGTTCTTAGAGCTGAGACATTCATTCAGCTCACCCACTGATGGTTCGGAAATTATCGTCAAGTCTCCTTGAATTGTAAATCTTTCGCTAGAAGTCTCGAGTACTACATAAGGCAGCTTCTTCCTTAACTTAGTGCTACTGCACTACAACGGCTAACTCTACGCCGACGTTCATTACTGCACTAATCCTTCTCGCCTCAATATTCTCTTCTACCTGAAAAACGTGACCTGAACCTGACATTTGATTCAGATTGGATCTGTCTCTGCTGAGCTCTGGGACATAGTCTTATGAATGACGGAGAGAGCTCCTTAGAC
This sequence comes from Sarcophaga carnaria, assembly GCA_958299815.1. Lineage (NCBI taxonomy): Eukaryota > Metazoa > Arthropoda > Insecta > Diptera > Sarcophagidae > Sarcophaga > Sarcophaga carnaria. Next base: position 17,928,666 of record OY283149.1, on the reverse strand, counting down.
TGGGTTCGCCTCAGATGGTGACTTGGTGGTTGGTTCTAATCCTCTAATTTACAACATTTATGATCGTAAAAGATATTGAGTCATGGATAAAGTAGAATAGATTGGGATGTTGTGAATTTAGATGTATTTAGACTTCTGTAGGCGACATTAGAAAATGTTAATAGACTGAGCAATGTTCATATAGTTTAGGAGCTCATGAAGCTTATTTCTTGTTGGTTTAGAAATTATCATCAAATTTCATTGAACTGAAATTATCCAAAGATGCCTGCTTTCTCCCCCTTCTTTTCCAGCGGAAACAAAGTCATGATCCATACCGAACTCGACCTATTCTCCCATTAAACACCCGTCTTGCCGCAATATCCTCTTTTATCTGAGCGACTTGGCCCATTTAGCATAGCCGCTGAATGTTAATGCGCTGAACAACGTTGATATAGTTCAAGAGCTTTCTATTGTTGGTTTAGAAATCATTGCCAAATTACCGTGGACCAAAGATCTTGCTTCACATACTCTAAAATCTTTCGTACCATAGAACATTATGTTCGCCGCAAAAGAGAGGTCTCCGCTGCTCTGTTCCTTATTGAGACTATGATAGCAAATACTATAGGCTTGATCACCACAATGAAATCACTTGCACTGGTAACGATGGAGCCAAGGTAAATAAATTCCTTGCCATCATTGAAGGTATAGCCGACTGCCGTAATCTGAAATCCTATAAACCGCATTTCCATACTTGTGGACAAAATATCCTTCATTTTGCCCAAATTTACTGTCAGACCCATCTTGAAATACTCCCGTTCAACATTACTAAAAGCAGTAATAACATCTCGCTTAGTATGTCCAAGAATGGTTATGTCGTGCATATACGAAACGTAACTAAACTTCCTTAATTGGTCAGGATTACACCCAGTTAGTCAGGTGTGTTTTTTTTTTATTAATTTTTCCATGAGTGACGGGACCTACACATGTGAGAAGCTTTTCTAAGCAATTTTATTTGCTTTCAGAGTTTTTTACCTCTCAGTTTCCTTACCGTTGCAGCTGCTCCAGAATTCGTTATGAAATATTTTCAGTCTCCTGGCATGAATACCTAGAGGCCAATTACACGTTATAACTGCTATGAGATAACACTATAGGTTCAATGCAAATTCTGTCCTACACATATCCACGTGGCGAGCAGGGGCGACTGGGAACCTGACATGATCGTCCCCTCGGAAGTCCTGGATGTATACACCGATGGCTCTAAAGTCGATAGAGTGGTTGGTAGCGGAGTCTACTCTGGGAAACTGCACCTGAACATTTCCTTCCGACTGCCGGATTATTGTATCGTGTTTCAGGCGGTAGTAATGGCCACCTACCGGGCTGCTGAATGGATCCTCGTCAACGGTGTCCTTTTCACCCGCATCTTGATATTTTCAGGCTGCCATAAGATCTCTATGGAATGTTGTGAATAACTCCATGATCGTCAGGAAATGCCGCCGCTGTCTCTACCATCTTTCTGGGCGCTTCAGTGTCACACTTGTCTGGATCCCCGGGTACAGTAATAACCCGGGAAACTGCAGAGCATATGAGCTCGCTAGGGCTTGTGCATCGGGCAGAAATTCTTTCGAGACGCCAACCTATCTTGGGTCAATGAGGAGTCCTGCGCCACCGCTAGGCTTACTTGGCCCTCGATAGATAGAAGGCGCACCAACCAGTTACTATGAGTTCGTCGTAACGTCATCTGGATCACACTGGCCATGCTTACAGGTCATTGTGTAATGGGAAGACAGGTGGAAATAATGCAGCCCCCATCCAACGACTTCTGCCGTTGGTGCAAATTTACTGAGGAAGAGAAGATTGTTATCCACTTTCTTTGTCAATGCCCGTCTCTTGCGAGATGCTGATATAGGTTATTTTACTCTCCAACCCTTGTCAGCTTGATGGAGCTATCGTCCATTGATGTCAAGGATATAGCCTCGTTTACCAAACTTTCGGGCTGGTTTCCAGCTTTAATGTGCAACCTTTGCGCTGACCAACTTCTTTTTATTTCCCGGTTTGGAGGAACTTGGTCAGTACAGCGTTAACCTGTGTGGTGTGGTGGCCAAGTGAGCTTTTGGTATTAAAGCTACTACTACAACCTAATCTAACCCATATCCATGTCGGGCCAGATATGTCTGGTGTTTGTGGGTTTATTATCTCATTATAACGCCAATATTATATAGAAATTCAATTGAATTTTCCATAGTGGCAGCTTTATCTATCTAATGGCGGCTTTACTTTCATTCGAATAGACAATAAAAAGAAAGCGTGCCAACTACTTAATTTTGTTTTGTACAACGAAAAGGATTGTAAAGAAGCGAGAATGTGCCGTGTAACATTGGAGTTCGTAGTCATAAATATTGAAATTAAACAAGTGCTTCATAGTGTCGCTAATAGAAATTCTATAAATTAGCATTTCCATATACCATTTTACGGATTTATTTCGACTAGAAAATGTCAACTTATTTTCAACACTTATTTGTTTAACATTATTGTGGGATGTGAAAATGATGCCTGTACTTACATTTTATAATCCTTAACCTTACTAAACTGTGCTTGATTCATATTACAAATCGTTATTGCTGGAAACGGCTCTTGGGATATTAACGTACTCTGCGGATTCATAACAGTTATAACCGGTGACGTTTTCCATTTCTCCACAATGGTAACAGCAAATTGTATTGAATTGTACAAAGCAATTAGAAAACTGGCAAGAAAAAATAATCTGCAAAGAATACAATACAAACAAAAATGCATTTAAATTCTTAAACTTATGAATACTTTTGCACAATCATATTACTTTTCCCATACGGTTATGTATTTAAATGTTAAATACTTTAAGCCATTCAAAACAGTATTCCTTAGAAAAGCTTCTGCCAATTTATAAAAAAAAATCAATATCCGCATAAGAATGCCATGTTGTACAAGGAATTTTTCTTCATTCGTTTGGCGATGGCGAGGCATTTTGTATTGAAAAAAGAAAATAAAACTTCTACGTCTACAAGTGTTCCGAACACTAACTTCAATATGTATTTGGCAGCCGTTTAAAAGAGTGTTGTTCTAAATAATAAGAGATATTAAGAGTACGTTTTAATTAATATGTAACACGGTAATTAACATTTATTTCGAATTTAAGGTCAAGTGATATAAATAACATGCGTCATTAGTTTTACAATAAATTACCTTTTTAAAGACCCCCCCCCTTTTTTAAAAGCTTACTTCCTACTCAGTTGCTCATTACAACCTACATTTAGTCAGGATTACAACCTAGTTTATCACACCACTTATAATGTGTGTGTAAATTTTATACATGAGTGGCAGAACCCTCAGTTCAAAGATTTTTAAGAAACTTTTCATGGCAATTTTTTTAGAAGTCGCCGTAGTCTAGTAAGTAGTGTGTTGGCTTATTAGACGAAAAGCCAGGGTTTGAGCCCCAGGCCAGACATCAAAACAAAATACAAAAAGTATTTCTTCGGCGACTTCCTGTCAGCAGATTTCTGACAAAAATCTGAGAGTAAATAAAATTGCCATGAAAAGTTTCTCAAAAATCTGTCGTTCGGTGTCGACTTTAAACTGTATAAAATTAACACACAGAACAGAAGTGGTGCGAGAAACTAGGTCGTAATCCTGACTGAAGGGTTGTAATGACCAATTATGTTATGTATGTTAAAATATGAGCTCGTACAATGCAAATAAAATAAAAATAAATTTGTGTTTAGTTTTAATTAAAATTCTTTATTATTCGTGTGTGCCACTTTTCACAACTTGATGTAAGCAACAACAATTGCTTTTCTTTGTCTATTCTCTTTGCTCTTTTTTGTATAAACAATAACAATTATTAGACTTAGAATTGTGCGACTGATCTTTGTAAGAGAGAGCTTCAAACCGCCATTACTTTCTTCAGACACACTGCGTCTTCACACAAGACTAACTGAACTTTTACTAACTCGTTGCCTGCTTTGCCTTGCCTTTTATATAGCAACGTAAACAGTCTAATGAATGTTCTTGAAGGCGAATGTTCGTTGCTTATTCTTCTCGAGATCTCTATAAATGTAAACATCTTTGTCTCATTATTGTTGCTTGTGTATCTTGTTTATAATTTTAATGTTAAACGATGTAAACATCGTATCTAAATTTTTGCTTTTTCATAACAATATCCTTCGTTTCGTCTTCATTTAGTGCCACACTCAACTCGAAATACTTCCATTCCATAACACTAGAAGCAGTGAAGACCTCTTGCTTGGTATGTTTATGTCGATGACGATGTTGTCGGTGTACCTATGTTAATTCAACTTCCATTAAAACCCTTTAGTCAACATTACAACTTAGCTTCTTAGACCACTAATGTGAGTTTCGGGACCTACACAGATTTTTGAGAAACTTTTTCATGGGAATTTTATTTTTCCTAAGAGTTTTTGCCAGAAGAGTGCTGCCTCTTAGCAGGAAGAATTCTTTTTTTTATATTTCGAAAAGTTAAGCTGGGGTTTAAACCACAGGCTCGCAACTAATAAGTCACCACAGTATCTACTAGACTAAAGTGCGTGTAAGATGTCATCATCGGTTCTGATTCATTTGAAATCCTATTGATGCCATAAAATGCGGAGTATAAAATCCTTCAAATGACCGCGCGGCTGTTCTGGGTGGAGCGCATTAGAAATATTCAATTTCACATGACTATGGCTCCTAAATCAATCTGAATTTAATCGATGGCACGGGTTATGTTGGCTTTAAGGACCACGATGCTTAGTCGTATACACCTGCGACCTAAAAAATTCCCTTCAAATAAGTCTAATGGGGACCATGACCTCAAATCGCTCGTGCATAATATCCAATAAGAGGTAAGCTATGATGTATGTATCGCAGTCCTGTTGAAACCACATATCGTTGGTGTCCACACGATCAATTCAAGCCAGAAGAAGTGAATAATCATCAGCCTATAGTGCTCACCATTGATAGTGATGGCCTTGCCAACATGCTGTGATGTATGTATCGCAGTCCTGTTGAAACCACATATCTTTGGTACCCAGACGATCAATTCAGTCCAGAAGAAGTGAATAATCATCAGCCTATAGGGCTCACCATTGAAAGTGATGGCCTGGCCAACATAATTTTGAAAGGAATAAGAGTCGCCTTTCCAAAATCCACACCAAATAATCACTTTTTCGACATGTATTGGACGCTATTGGATCTCATATGGCTTGGTATCATCCAATGCTCGAAAATTGTGTTTGTTCACATACCTATTCATTCAGAAACGGGCCGCAATTGCTGAAGATGATTTTTCGGTGAACATTAGGGTCAGTTGTTAAAACTGCTACAGGGTCAATTAAACGAGCACACGTTGTTGTATGTGGTCGCCTATGGTGATTTGGCAAAACAATCTGAATGAATGACAACTAATTTTACAATCGTAGAATGACTGGTAGAGGTGACTTCATGGTTGCAGAGGAGCACATAGTCGCACAATACTATTTACAGAATAGGTAAGCCAAGAGCTTCCATAAAAGGATATCATGCAACCGAATGTGGTTGCTGTTCTTGATGTTTTCAAAACATTCGCTACAGTAAAACGCAATGTCATCCCGGTCACTGCCTTGCCTTATGACACCAAGAGATGGTTATGTAAATAGCTGTTTGAGGAAAGCGATCTTTATGGAATTCAGAGCTAAAATGTTAAAATTTATGAAAATTTAAATGTCTTTAGCCCAAGGTGCAGTTCTATCTCCAATCATAACCCATATAAACTCGACCTCTCACAACTGTCACTGCTCCACAGACAGTTCACAACATTACATATCGAAATTCAGTGAAATTAAATTGAAAATAGATCAAAATGGAGTTCTCTCGCCAATGCTTTTCAACCTTAAGCTCTTATTACTTTCACAGCTAAGCAAGTATTACACATTTTTGTTGATATCACTGTATTCGCTTTCCATGAAAAGAAGGATCACTTCCCATATATACATCTTTCCCTAACGAGACACAATGGAGAGGTTTACACCATAAAAAATATGCTAAAGACTGTGACTGGGTACGTGGAACCATTACACGAAAAGACAAGAGTCCTGTCAGTGCGGTTACATAATGTGATTCTCTCCCAAGCAATTTTTGCTTGCAGGACAGTTCTCCCCCGGAGGAATAACAATTTTTTTATATATTGGACGCTACGGCAACTGTCAATACTCAAAGAGAGCAATATCAGCTTGGCATAGAAGCCAAGTAGAATTTTAAATTTGCATTCACTTGTAATCGCTGAAAGTGAGAATAAACTTCCGAGTCGGGCGACAATAACATTTTCTCAGCTTCGATCGGAATTCTCTGTTATGTTACATAGGTCAACATTTATACCAAACTCGACGAACTGATGTGCAGTATGCCAGCAAGGATCACATAATACGACACATCTTTTTAATTGTCAGGAGAGATGTATCTTCGTAACACCTCTGGACAAGACAAAACGAAGCAGCTAGTTTGCTGTTATTAATGGGTCTTTCATTAAGCGCTTATTGTCTTTAAATTTAAATAAGCCAAGAACGTTAGGTGGAATGCATTTTCAATCAAAGTGCAGAGATTTGATTCTGTTTACATCACAAGCCTCAGTAGTAGCACACCACCAGCGGCTCTGGATGATTTACTTCATTTTCTGCCGATTTAGGATATATAAAGGCGGTGGCAGTTAGAAGCCACTTTAGGCTGGAAGAGTTAGTCCAGTCCAGTCCAGTGAGCTCCTATAAGTCAGATTACATTATTTTTTTTCACTGCAAGAATGATTACATGGCCACATACCTAATAGAGAACTCTGGATGAGTCACATGCAAGACCATAATAGGCACTGACTGAGGACCAGACTCAAATTCTTGGGATTATTAAGGCCACGGAACTAGTTAGGGAACATATAGCGAAGAAGTTAAGAGTAGCAACCTATGTGTTTAATCAGGCAGCATTGACGTGTTTGAGGGAGCGTACGTTTAGGCCACGTATTGTTTGGGAGTGTTAGAGCTTGCTATGCATCGTTATGTCGGATTCCCGGGTTAAATTATGCTGAGTACCTAGTGATTGTAAGGTCATAAGCAAAGAAATTGGAATTGAACGGGCAGGTTTGGAAAGAACGATAAAAGAGCGTAGATCGGACTGTAGTACCGCCGATACAAAACTAACCTTAAGCATAAGAACGAGGGAGTCGAGAGCTATTATAAGAGTTTTAAAGGGACATGGTACTGAATCAAAAGCTCACTTGAGTACGCATGACCGCAGTCCCTTTACTGACCGAATTCCAGTAAACTCATCGAAGACGATGGTCAGTGAAGTGCACACCAAAGCACGACTACCCTTGCTATCAATGGATTATAAATCCGTTATTTCTCTTTCTTTCTTCTTCAAACAATCAAAGTGTGTCATATTCTCAGTACCTACGTAAATCTTTTTACTTTTTGCTACCTACCTGAGCTCTGTTAAAGCCCATCAACTCCACCTTCTTTACGATAATCGGCATTTCCCAGTATTAAGCCGTCTTTGCTTTTTTCTACGGCACAAACCGCAGTACTTTTCCTTCTCACTCTCCTGGTTTTGTGGCCACGTTTTTCCAAATCATCTACAGCTTGCTGCAACAAACCAAATTCATATTCCAAGACATTTGGCAACAGCTGATGATGAAAGCGGGCGGCATCAATGGCTTGTTTAATATTATGTTGCAACCACAATACACGTACAAGTATTTGTGTCAAAGTGGATATAATACGGGTACCACCAGCAGCTCCCACCACCAAACGAACATCGCCGTTTGCTTTATTAGCAACGATTAAGGGGATCATTGAAGACATCATCTGCTTTTGTGGCTTAATATTGTTTACATCCGCAATATTCGGTAAATGAAAATAGTTTTCGAAATTCGGTATTGTAAAGTCCGAAATGGCATTATTGAATACAATTCCAGTACGTGAGCCCATGCGTCCGGTGCCAAAACTGTTAGGAATTAAAGATTGTGATATGATTTTCTGTTTTATTGTTGTGGAATTACTAAACTTACTAGAAATTAATGGAACTTGTAATGGCTACAGCATCACCATTTGGTGCTAAAACTGATATCTGAGCAGTTCCATGATCATTTAATTGTTTAAAGCCCAACGATCCACCATAGCGTTCAACATTGTTGAATGTTTTAAAGTCATCTATTAAATTTCGTATTCGTTTAATATTTTCGGAGGCAAGCATTTTCCCGAGAGTCTGAAAAGATATTGAATCTGGACTTAGTCAACATAGTTAACCTTTTTTACTACTAAAAATGTACACAAGCAAACATCAAATACAATTTTATACGGTTTCAACAGATCGTTTGGAACCACTTTACCAGAGAACAAGTACGAGTTCAAAGTGGATTTCAATATTTTAACTCTACCTCGTCAACCAATCAATGTACTACGACAACCAAAATTTTTTTTACTCAGTTAACCTGAAAAACTATTTTTCGGCGTTTAGTCTCTCTTGGCACTTCCTTACATGTGCTTCTGCATTGCGTGAGCCTTCTCTCTTCCACTTAGACAAAGTCGAACAAGCGTAGCTGCTGAACAACATCCATGTCGATGAGAAAAGGTTAGGTTAGCGGATAGCTTGCCATTCACAGGCAAATTCACTCGCTGGCCATATGGCCCATTGTGTTACCCAGTGTGGTGTAAGCCCCCTTCTCATGATAAACTCTTCTCTCCAAAATTAGCAGCTGCATCCGTGCGTAAAAGCGTTCGTAAGAGGTTTCTTCTATTAAATTTCCCTTTGAGATCAGCTTGTTAGCATTGATTTTATGATTGAATTCTAGACTGTAGTCAAGGTCAATAGATTTTTTGACAACATCTTGACATTACAAACTATTTGATGTAACCTGGGTTCCTGGAAGTCGCCGCAGTCTAGTAGGTAGTGTGTTGGCTTTTTAGACATATAAGCCAGGTTTCGAGCCCCAGGGCAGACGTCAGGACAATTTACAAAAAGTATTTCTTCGGCGACTTCCTCTCAGCAGATTTCTGGCAAAAACTCTGAGAGCAAATAAAATTGCCATGAGAAGTTTCGCAAAAATCTGTCGTTCGGAGTCGACTTTATACTATAGGTCCCGCCACTCATGCATAAATTAACACACACAACGTAAGTGGTGTGAGAAACTAGGTCGTAATCCTGACTGAAGGGTTGTAATGACTAATTATGTATGTATGTTCAGATTTTTTACCAGAAGTCTGCTGAGAGGAAACCGCGAAAGAAATATTTGTTTATATTTCGTTCTGATCGAGATGTCTGATCCAGGAGTTGAACCACGATCTCTCGTCTAATAAGCCAACACACTATATACTAGAAAACCTCCACCATTCAAAGAACACTCTAGCCGATGAAGTTGAAGACAAGCATGATGATGGGTGGGATTGTTTAAAATTTCGAAATAAAAGTTTCGGAGAAGTATCTTGATGAAGCTCCAAGAGTGGTTCATCATCATACTGCACAGCCTTTTCGGATCCTGAACTCTGCCTTTGCAGCATAATTGCAATTAATTATCGTTCTTTTAAATACAGAGTTATAGTCGACGAAAAAATAATATATATTCATCGATATTGCAAGGTTACTGAGCTCTGACATTGCAGCATGAATGGGATCCATTATCAGGCTATTAAATACCGAATTAGAATTATAGTCGACAAAAATATTAATATAAATTAGGCTCAGTATCCTAGAAATACCGATAAAGCAGTGCAGTTTGATGACGAAAAATTCTTGGTTTTGGATTTTCATGGTGTCTCTTCCATAATTAGGAGGAGTGAGAGTTGTTTCATTCATTCATGCAATACCATACTAAGAACCTTATATGCGATGGGAAGAAGGCCTGTAACTCTAATATGACACTTCCAAACGCTGTAAACGTTTTCTTATATACAACAGAGGCGAGCGTCTGCTGTCAACTGAAGATAGCAGATACTGGTAGAGTGCACACGAGCTTAAGTGAAGACTACGCTATGCCTCTGTTGCCATCGGATGACTGCAGATACTGTTAGAGAGTACACCACCTTATGTGAAGACTACCACTACGCCTCTGTTGTAAACTATGAAAACAGCAAAGACTGGTATGGAGCACCCCAGCTTATGTGAACACTACGCCTACGCCTCTGTTGCCATTTGATGACAGCAGATACTAGTAGAGAGCACACCAGCTTATGTGAGGATTACGGCTACGTTTCTACTGCCATCTGATGAGAGCAGATACTGGTAGAGTGCATACCAGCTTATGTGAGGACAACGCCTACGTCTCTGTTGCTATCTAAAGACAGCAGATACTAGTACAGTGCACACCAGCTTATGTGAACACTACGACTACGCGTCTATTGTCAACTGAAAACAGCAGATACTGGTAGAGAGCACACCAGCTTATGTGAGGAATACGCCTACGTCTCTGTTGCCATCTAATGACAGCAGATACTGGTAGAGTGCACACCAGCTTAAGTGAAGACTACGTCTACGCCTCTGTTGCCATCTGATGACAGCAGATACTAGTGGAGAGTATACCACCTTATATGAAGACTACGTCTACGCGTTTGTTGCCATCTGATGACAGCAGATACTGGTAGAGTGCTCACCAGCTTAAGCGGAGACTACGTCTACGCGTCTATTGTCAACTGAAGACAGCAGATACTAGTAGAGAGCATACCAGTTTATGTGAGGACTACGCCTACCTCTCTGTTGCCATCTGATGACAGCAGATATTAGTAGAGAGCACACCAGCTTATGTGACGACTTTGCCTACGTCTCTGTTGCCATCTGATGACAGCAGATACTGGTGGAGAGTACACCAGCTTATATGAGGACTACAACTACACCTCTGTTGTCAACTGAAGACAGCAGAAACTGGTAGAGTCTATACCAGCTTGTGTGAAGACTACGATTATAAAAAAATACCAGCAGCGATTGGAATTTAAGCGTGATCGGACTGCGCTTTCTCATCTTACCAGTACATGGCAATATGTGACTTGTTGAACAGATTACTAGAGCTATCTGATGAAAATATGGAATGGTTTTCCCATTAACTACAGCAATATTAACACCAACTTACCTTATAATCCGTTTCAACATCAATTTCCCAACGTTTAACGAATCCAAATTTTAATGCTTCTACTATGCGATGAATTTCTAAAGCACCCAAGTCTTTTAGCTGATGGAACTCCAGTTTAAATTCCTTTAATATTTCCATTATGAAACCCAAAACATGGCCACTTGCGGGAGGTGGTGGCAAATACAAATAATATGGCCCTAAGTCCACAACAAAAGCATCTTTGATTTCAACTTTGTACGAATGTAAGTCCTGAGCCTTTATTACAGAGCCCATATCATTTAAGTCTTGAAGTATTAAGTTGGAGAGGGAGCCATTATAAAATGTTAACGGACCCTCGTGCATTAACAATTCATATGAGTTACAAACTTCTGTGGGTATCTTTATATACAAGCCTTCTCTATAGAATGCATTCGTTTCGGGATCAACAAACATTTGCGTTAACAATTTATCCGTACGTATCATTTGTTCATTCAACAATAAGGCATCCCTTTGGTGGCGTGTTAGCTGATAACCACGATAACAAAGCTCTACAGTAGGTTTTATAAGAGAATACCAGGGTAATTTGCCATAACGATGATGGGCTTCATAGTAGGTAGCCACTTCACCAGGCACTGCTATAGATAGACCAGATTGTGCCAAATTGGTGGCATTTTGAAGCTGCATTATGTTTTGTAAGTTAATATCTAAAGGAGCTCTTTCACGGCCCATGATGGCAATAGCTTTGCCACTTTTACGCTGATAATAAGTCATGATAACACCACCACCTATGCCCATGCTTTGCATGGTTATTAAACCATTGCACAAAAGTGTAGCAATGGCTGCATCAATTACACTGCCGCCGCGTTCAAACATCACACTGAAATTGTTGCAATATTAAGGTTAAGCATTTTATAGGTTATGTAGTGTAGTGTATTACCTTCCTATGTGGCTGCATATGCTTTTATCCGAACAGATGGCCGCCTTTTTATATGCATGCAGCTTAGAGGAAGAAGGTGGCTGTGGCACTTCCACATTTGGTGGTATCATGGACTCTCCTATTCTTCTCAGCTGTGGTGTATTTCCATTCCCTAAAGCAATATTGATTTTGTATTCTTTTGTTTTTATTGCGAACTGATTTGCACTTGCCTGGTATTCTGTGAAATAAATAGACACACAGACCTAAAGTAAGGCCCACAGCAAATTTTAACCACATAACTCAAGGAATTTCTGGAAATTATCAATTAATTGAACAAAAAGCCTGTGCCTTAAAAATTTTTAAAAAAATTTTTATTTTTAAATAAATTCTCACTTTCTCGTCGCACGAAAAATGTCATTCACAAAGTACACGCAGAGCGCAATGCCACAATGTCATCCCTAAATTTGAAGGGAGAGAAAATATATGTAACACGTGCAGCAAAGCATATGTATTAGAGAGAACAGATAGATTTGCTGCTGAAATTGCTGCATTAAGTAGAAATACTAGGCATGTACACAGAGGGTACATGTATTTCGAATCGAAGGGATTTCTATTTGATGTTTGTATTGCTTAACATCGAATATAAAAGTTGTCTTCCAACTCCAAGATGATAAATCATAAAACTTGAATAGGAAATAATATCACTTTTCCAAAATCGTTGTGACCCTAAAAAGCGCGTTTTTTGCAATATGCGACAAATCATGCTACTTGTCCTTTAGTGTCTTCACTGACTGCTTGCTTACATCAGCACAATAGGACTGAAGATGGTTAAACGTTTTTTGTATCCTTCCAAACGAGGCAAATATTTAGTCTCTGGCACCTAATCAATAAACAAAATTTAGTGACATAATCACTTAACTTACTTATACTTAATTAGGCATGCCAGCCCCTTAGTCAAGATCACTACATACAGTGGGGTGCACAAATGAGTATATGTTTGTACTCTGAGCAATTTTAAATGCATAAATTTAAAAGTGTTAAAGCAATTAAAAAATTTATTTTAATTTTTAATTTAGTACTTAGTACTTACCAAAGTAATATAAATTTCAGAACTAAAATGATCAAATTCGAAGAAAAAAAAACAATCAAGAGGAAAATAACTCGGATGTACTCAATTTTGCACCATTTGAAAATTTTAGGGAATACGAGTATTTTTAATATATAGTCCAAAGACCCTTGTTTGTAAAACCTCATTTAATTTCTTTTTGAATATCTGTCCATTCCTGATGAATCCGTTGCCAAAGCTCATCGAAATTGGTTGGGGCTGATCAGTACTGTCCCAACCGTCTCTTCGCGATTGACCACAAATTCTCAATCAGATTGAGGTCGGGACTTTGTGCTGGCCACTGCACTAATTAAAAATTTTACTCACTAAGCCATTCTTTAATGTTTTTGGAGGTGTGTTTGGGGTCACCATCCAGCTGGAAAAGTACTCCTTGTGCAGGATAGGCGCTCATGTCGACAAAATCGGGAAGATGGGTCTGCAAAATTCTCAAATAATCTCCTTTTTTCATAATGTTATTGATTCTTTGCAGTGGTTCGAGGTGCCACCATGTAAAGCAACCCCATACCATGACATTTCCTCCGCCGTGTTTCACCATTTCCTTAACATGATGTCTTTCAATACTTTCCCCATAGTGGCGTAGCAATATTGCTTACCATTGGACTGAAAGCGGTTGAATTTTGAATCATCTGCCCAGGTCACATGTTTGCAGTCATCCACTGTCTTCTTTATTACTTTTAGTTTTATTCAAATACAAACATGTACTCATTTGTGCACCTCACTGTAGCTTCTTGCACCACCCATGTTGTATACGTCAATTTCATCCATAAATAGCAAGACCTACAGTCTAAAGCCGACTCCGAGCGACAGATATTTTGAAATACTTTTCATGATAGTCTGTCACAAGGCTGTTGAGTGGTAGTCATCGAAAGAAATATTTTTTCATGTTTCCTTTAGTTCGAGATGTTAAAAACATAGGGTCGCGTGTAAGGAATCACCACACTACACTGCAATAGTTACCGGCTGGAAAGGAAACCATCCTCACCACCTATAAGGCTATCGGACAGTCACTCCTATGCTGCTCCAATTTGGACATCATTCTTGAGCGACACACAACGGCGGGCACTACAGACGACACAGGATAACGCCCTACGAATAGCCACCGGATGCGTAAGGATGACTAGTATAGACCACCTCCACGATGAGTCCAAAATGCCGACATTTAGAAAGCACAATGAGCTACTGACTAAGCAATTACTCATTGCCTGCTACCTGCCTACCCATCCAAACCACCCTCCCTCCCCCTCCTCGCCATATAAGACAAGACCTCACAAATTACAACTCGGACATCACCCACCTCATACCCTCAATAGTGGACCCACAGTCTGTAAGGGAGGCACAAAACGTCCTACATCAAACTACTGTCACGATGGCTAGAGACGAGCTCAGCCACCGACATCCACCACCTATATCCGATACTGAAAGGCAGCTACCAAGGGTTTCGAGAACCATTCTGACCCAGCTTAGATCAGGTTGGTCGAACTTCCTGAATAGTTACAGGGCAAGGATTATCCTGGGAAACCAGGATAGCTGCCCCTTATGCAACCAACCAAATGCATGAAACTAAAACTAACAATCTTATATATTATATACAGGGAATAGCTTCCGGAGACAACAGCCGAACTGTTACAACAACAATAGTTACCACATAACGTGGAGTTATGAATCGACTTCGTAAACGCATTCTGCAAAAAATAATCCAATAAACTGTGTAATCAATACAAAACACGCATAAAACGACATTAACGAATGTGACTGTAAACTCATACGTCAAATATCAAATATCGATTAACCCTTTCACGCCAGCGCTTTAATTCATGCTTGTCGCCTACGGGCGGCTGTAAAAATCGGGCGAAGTGTCAAAGATCTAAATATTTGGTTTTACGTATAGTCATGGCATACGTATTGGAATACTATAAATTGCATACCACCGGTGGTACACGCCTCCCGATGAGACAGTCTAGTGCGGGCCACCAGTAGTACTCGCCGACTGATAAGGCAGTCTAGTGACTGTCACGGCGTGAACGTGTTAAACGTTTCTGGATTTCCTTTTATGTGGACATGTTATTTTATTGGGTTAAGTTGATAAAATAGCAACTCTTAAGGCATTGGAAGGCAATATTCACCATTAATACCATATGGCGGATTTATTGGAAAAGTACTAAAAATCTGACAGCGAAAAGCAATTTCATAGAATGTTCCTTGTGGTTTCATTCTTCTGGGAGGCACAGGCTGCACTCTTTCCCATCCAGAATACGTAACCAACTGATGCAATACAATCTTATATAATTGATTCCACAATGTTCGCCTTTCGTAAATTGTACAGCTCTGCTTCTACTCATTTTGCCTGGTGCCGGTCTCAGGGAAGTAAAATATCTGATTCTCTGCATAGTTTAAGTTACAATAGGACTCTTGACAATGTCTTCTGCTGCGGATCCAGCTCCTTCAGCGATTTCTTCGCAGTAATCCCACAGTTGAAGTCGCCGTAGTCTAGTAGGTAGTGTGTTGGCTCATTAGACGCGAGGCCTAGGTTCAAATCCCAGGCCAGACATCTCCAACAAAACGAAATAAAAAAAATATTTCATCGGCGACTTCCTCTCAGCAGATTTCTGGCAAAAACTCTAAGAGTAAATAAAAATTGCCATGAAAAGTTTCTCAAAAAATCTGTCGTTCGGAGTCGACTTTAAGCTATAGGTCCCGCCATAGAAGATAGATAGATAGATAGAAGAATGCGCCGCCTATAATCACTGTCCTGTACGCGGTTTTAAAAGTGCTTATATTCGTTCAACGGAACTAACAATTTTTATCTTGGCTCCTAGAGACGGTATGTTATCACAAATAGATGGGCTAAGCAGATAAGATAAAATCAGACAACCAGGAGAGTGGGCTGATATATTTCAAAATAACGAAAAAGGATTCGTAATGGAATTAATGAATGCAAAAGCTGTGGCATTGCTACTCTACTCATTCAAGACGTGCGCCTTTAATCAAGCAAAAAATAAAATTAAAAAAAATTAATACGTCTGACACAGCACGCACGGCAGTCTATAGTCTATATGATCGATAATTATTTAGCTTGTAGTAGAAAGCCTATAAGAAACTGTTCGATAAGAAATTTTTTTGGGCAATGTATGCATATTAGAGATCAGCAATGAATTATTTTTTAACTACTCATAAACACTCATGAAATTTTAAATATAAGTGAGTCAACAATATTGAAGTATAACTACAACATTGATTTATAAGTACAAGTTGCAATGAGTATGAGTACAAAATTGACATCAAACTCATACCATTCGATATATGTTTGATTTATAAGCCTATACATTCAGATTCATAAATTTAGAAAAATACTTATAAATGATTCGAGTGACATATAAATGATAGTCTTGGTTGTTATTGCGTTTACAAAAAAAGAGAAAAGACTGAGCAGCAAGCAGAGCAAACACACAACCTGTTAGTGAGTATTTTAGTGTTCGTATGCGAATTTATACTTATCTTGTGATTCTTGTAAATGTTGAGTCATGGAGAGTCGAAATCAACAACATCATACGTGTTGTTAAGTATGAGTACGATGAGTACTTCAAACTTTGAATAAGAGTAAGAGGTTCAATGATATTAAAATAAGTAAGAATGCGTATAAGTATCAGAGCTTATGAGTATGATTCAATACTACTCATCATTTTGAATACTCATTGCTGATCTCTGATGTATATCCACCTGAAGAATAGACTTGGTTTACTTGAAGACAGATCGAATCTAGCAGAAATTATGTTTCTATTAGAAGTCGCAGTAGTCGAGTAGGTAGTGTGTTGCCTTATTAGACGAAATCCAGGTTTCGAGACCCCAGGCCAGACATCAAGTCAAAATACAAAAAGTATTTCTTCGGCGACCTCCTCTCAGCAGACTTCAGGAAAATTGCCATTGAAAAAGTTTCTCAAAAATCTGTCGTTCGGAGTCGACTATAAACTGTAGGTCCTACCACTCATGTATAAAATTAACACACACACAACATGAGTGGTGTTAGAAGCTAGGCCGGAATCCTGACTGAAGGGTTATAATTGCCAATTACGTATGTATGAATGCGCATAAGTATCAGAAATTAAGAGTATGATTCGATTCTACTCATCTTTTTGAAAACTCATTGCTTATCTCTGATGTATATCCACCTGAAGAATAGACTTGGTTTACTTGAATACAGATTGAATTTAGCAGAAATAATATTTCTATTATTTAAAAAAGCAACAAAAAATCTATATGGTTGTAATACAGTGGGCAGCAAAAGTCTTAGTACGGCAATATATTTTGACAACAAAAGAAGTCCCCATAGGCATAATACTCTTGTATAAAGTCCCGATATGACTTCAAGAGAGTATTTAGGAGATCATTTGAAAGTGTAATGAAAGTAATGTTTGTGCATTTGAATTATCGGTCAGTTTTATGTCTGTCCTGGTTTGCTTATTATTAAGGCGAGCACGCCGCTTAGTTATGGCTAAAAAGCCGCAGTTTAAATGAGAATAAAAATGAAATCTTTTTCAGCTAAAGAGCCGTTATGATCATCAATTTTATTCTAAATTATATCAATCAACTTACAGATATTTATACAAATTTCTTAAGTCTAATTTCTTACATAATACTTATGACCTAATTTAAGTTTTACTTAACATAGAGTGTGCATGGTCAGCATTTTGCTACTTTGCAAATATTACGTACTGAAAATTTTTATAATGCAATTTGATACCTCGTGCCATTGGTCATTGACAATTTTGTTTATATTATTGAGGAATGTATCAAAATGCATTTTTAGGTAGCACAAACGTAACCAACACACAACGGTGGATAAGTGTGACCAACACACTACAAAAGAACGGTTATGTAATCCCTCAACCTCAAACAAAAGTCAACCGAAAAACTTGCTCATGGTGCCACCAGAAAACACTAAACAAAACTTGTATATTCAATCACAAATGGGTTAAATGGAGTACTTGACCTTAAGGGATATTCTACTAAATACAAGGGATAATATTTTCATATATTAGGCCTTTGAGTTTAAAATTTACTCAGGGTTCTCCTTAGGGGTACTTATGCAGTCATTTGAAACTTTTCCTTATATTTCTATTGTTTTATGGAAAATATCAAAAAATTGTTTGTTTTTGAATTTTGCTTCTTAAACTTTCATTAGTCGGTATTCCTGATATTATTCATCGTTGGCTAGACTCCTACCTCTCCCTGAGGACTCAGAGGGTATTGTTTAGGAATGTATTGTCTAAGACAGTATATGTTACTTCTGGTGTTCCGCAGCGTAGCCATTTGGGTCCATTACTGTTCTTATTGTTTCTTAATGATCTTCCTTGTGCTATTTCTGATTGTAATATGCTGATGTATGCTGACGACGTTAAATTATTTTATACTTTTGATGATTATAATGGTCAGGCTGTTCTTCAGCGAAATATTGATTTGTTTGTGACTTGGTGCAGAATTAATTTAATGGATCTTAACTTGAAGAAATGTAAATGCATGGTTTTCTCTTGCGGGGGCGTAATTTCGTCCACTTGTGTGATTGATTCTTGCCCTTTGGAAACTGTGACTACATTTCTTGATTTGGGAGTATTATTGGATATGAAACTATCTTTTATTGATCATATAAGTATGATGATTGGCAAGGCTCGGGCTGTTCTTGGTTTTGTGAAAAGATGGGCCAGGGAACTCATTGAGCCTTATATAACAAGACTGCTATACATTTCACTTGTTAGACCTATTTTGGAGTATTCGTCTATTATTTGGAATCCATACTATCGTTGTCATAGTGATTCAATAGAGTCTGTGCAGAAGCAGGTTTTATTATTCTGTTTACGTGGCTTAGGATGGGATTGTGCCAATGGGTTTCCGTCATATGAGGCTAGATTAGGTTTGATAAAACTTCCAACTTAAGAATATAGAAGGGCTGTTTTAAGGGTTTGTTTTGTTTTTAATCTGGTTAAAGGTGATATCGATTCCGAGTTTTTGCTTTGTATTCCGGCAAAATTTTCACGGCACTATCGTCCTCTTTCTTTAGATTTTTATAGAACGAACTATGGATGTAATTTTCCTTTTCGTAGATTATGTAATGATTTTATTGATTTTAATTGTAGTGTTTGTAATATAAAACGTAGCTTATATGTTGGCATTAATTTGTAAATTATTATATAAAAATGTATTTTCGTTCTTGTCATAGGTAGTTCCTGTTTATTGTTACTTTATTCAGCTTGTGATTAAGTGCTGTAGCTGATTTATGTTCTCGTTGCCATTACTTTTCTCTTACCAGCTACAGTCCGGACTGTAGTGTGTACGTGTCCCTACGTAATGGGAACGAGCCCTCCGAGTTCGGGTGAGGGTGGGTTAGTGTTGAGGTCGGGGACGTTCGAAAAAAAAAATAATGAAACAGAAATAAATTAATAAAATAAATATATATAAACTATAAATTTTTATAAAAACTTTTAGGCTAAAATTCATGAAATTGCTAAAATATGTTGCCATACTAAGATTTTTGCTGTCCACTGTATATCTTTGAGCATAACTTTTATAATTAAATTCTAAATTATTTAATATTGAAAAGCATTTTACCATAACGTTGATGTCTGAATCTGGATTTAGGTACCTTAATGTTCGTTATTTCTTAATCATCATTATCCTTATGAGCATCATTATCGTCATTTTTATCGTTGTCCAGTTCACAAAATTTATTGTTTCTTAAATTCTTAGTTCCTTGTACAACTTTAGTTGGTGATTTATTTGAGAATTTGCTTAACGTAGCGGCTACAATTTAGATTTGTTTTGCTTTATTCGTGACTACCTGCCCGGCTTTGTTGTCACTATTACTGCAGTCAGGTAGAAATTGTTTTCGTATAAATAAATTTCTTCAGAAATTTAGTAGAATAAATTTTTCCTTTTATTTTAAAATAATTCTCAAAATTTTTAATTCATTTTCACTTTTAATTTAATTTCTTTAGAATTTATATTCGAATATTTTTTGTTTTTAATTTTGCGCCAATTTTGGCTAAACAACCACCGAAAACAGAATTAAAAAACAATGAATAAAATCCTCAAGTAATATGAGAAAGACAAAAACACTTTTATATACTATCTGTAGTCCCTTTCACATGAAATGGGTAAACGTCAAACTGTGTGAAACGGCTCTGTTTATTTGCCAATGTAAATAAACAAGCAACGGCATTGCCACATAATATGCTTAAATTGTTGATCTAATCTACTAAAGAAATAAAATGGCAATAACGGTTAAATTTAAAAGCAAAGGTTTATGAGGCTTATTATTCTAATACAGAGAATTCGGTTATTTGTTAGAAGAATTGTGAAAGAAGGTGAGATTACTCATAAGGTTTAAGGTCTCATGCCTATCGGTATACATTTCAATCATCATATTGGTTTGCTAGGCGCTAGCAATTAAAGGCTAATTTGCACGATAATAGTTTACATTGGTAAAGTCAGAGAGAAATTATTACTGAATTCCATCCGTGTTATACATAACACAATTGATCAATGCAACCCTTCCGTCAAGTTTTTTTTTCCGCTGAGAAGGAGTAAACCTAACCGCATTCGCATAGGGGAAGTCATCACTATTGTGGTAAATGTTTCTGGGCTTTCTTGTAACGATAAAAAAAACAGAACTTCAATTTCCTGTTGGCCCCACTTTGGTTTCGGGTGCCCCAGGTTGGTTTTTCGGGCCCCACTTTGGGCTCCATTTTTATTTGTGATAATGGTTAACTCTGCTTTTATTGTACTTCAAAAATATAGAAAGTTTTTCGTCAGTTTCCCAAACACGAAACTGATTTTTCCACTGGACTAACTTGGAACGTTACGCACGTACTTGATAGCTATCTAGTTCGGGAGATGTGGGAGGGGATCTTGTTCCGCGTGTCCAATTTTATACAACAAAACCACAAAAATAAAAAAAATTACGTGCGATTCAAATGCTTCATTTTGGTCAGCAATAAAAAAAAATAAATAATAACAATACACACGACTCATCCTTGCATGTTTTTAAAGTAGCGTTGTTGTCGTGCTACGTCCCTGAACCCACCCTACCATGGTTTTCGATTTAGGGAAAATTTTTTTCGAAAACCCCTAAAAGGACTTAACCTTACCTACGCTTATGAAGTTCTACATCACAAAAAAAAAATTTACGTTTCAATCATATTCGGAACATAGTTATATTGAAATAATTATAACAAAAAAAATAATAATTCTCGTAGTCTTAAAATATCGAAGGGATTAATAGATATTATATACAGAAAAAAAAACTAATTATCATGACATTAATATCACTACATTTTATTATTACAAATGATCCGTGATGACTAAATTCATTATTACAAAAGAGAAATTGAAGATAAAGAAAAACAAAAGCAAGTATAACAGTTAAGAATTCAATGAGAGTATCATCTTCAATTGCCCTTTTGCAAACATATGAGAGAATAAAAAAAATAAGTAATAAATATATCAGTGATGGTAAAAAAGAGTAATAGTACTTCATTTGGTACTTTTTCTTAATTATTTCTTTTCACGTGATCTTAAGCTTTTAAAAATGCCGTCACTGGTATATTTTATGAAACAAATAATTAAATAATAAATTAATGTGTATTAAACAAAAGCAATAATATTTCTTTAACTTACAGTAGGGTCTCGATTCCAACGATGCGGAAGGCCTTCAGCTTCATTTGATGGAGTCGCTTTACAATCATTATGATTTTTATAGGTTTTAAATATTAAGGTATTTAAGTAATTTATAATAATTCATTCTTATAAGAGATAAAGGGTTAGATATAGAAATAGGTTATATTTAAAAAAAAATTAGTACTAAATAGAAAATTTTGACATGATAGATATAGTTTAGTGGTATTTTATGTATAAGTACATGTCGATAGAATTATAAATTATTTAATAGAATATATGTATTTAGATAGCTGAATTCATGGTATTTAAAATTTAAACATTAGAGTTTTTAAAGGTTAGAATATTTAATTTTTCGATTTAGAATTTAGTAATTAATATTAATAATGTTATATTGAAAGTATGGTTATATTTTTAGGTTTTTATGTGGTTTTTAGCAAAACGAAACATTTTGGAGGTTAAAATTTTAGACGTTTATGACTGGATATAAGTAAGTAAGTAGTTGCGGTTGGCCTTTCAAGGATTTTTAAACTGAAGAGTTCGATTCGATCTTGATCTTTGCAGTTTTCATATATTTTTATTTGAAGATTTTCCCAAAATTGCCAAATTTCCCTCGAGTGAATTGACGCTGTGTCTGCTCCAAATTAGCAAATTGGCTGATTCACTCGAGGTACTGGTGGTATATAAAAGTAACTATATGAAAAAAGCAATATTTTATTAATATGACGTTGAAAAACAATACCTTTTAATGAATTTACCTTTTTCCCAAGAAACAAACTATATTAAACGAATTCACTAAAATGTTTTATATTTCTTTAGCAAATAATTGCTATTTTATAAATTTCAAAAAACTTTGTTCCACTTAGTAAATTAATAATTTTCCTTTCTTTCTATAATTAAAAAATCCACTTTCTTCAGTACAAGTATAGCACTTTACCTCAATTTTCCTTCGAGTTGTTGAAGGTTTTACAGATCAAGTTAAAAAGACCTTATGCAAAAATGTAGCTTTCGATCAAACCTCAGTTGTCTTAAATAAATAATGTGATGTTAATTTTTGTTGTTGTATATAATATATCACGTGATACTATATATCACAGATATGTTCTCTTTAACGGTGTAATACTGGTTTTTCTTCGTTAAGCTGAGAGAATAGAAGTATAGAAGTGGGAACAAGTAAAAATAAAAAAAATAATATATGGGATGCTAAAAAAAAATACTGTTGTAAGACCTTGAAAATTAAGTATAAGGGAAGGTATGCCAACTAACATTATTGAAGTTTTTTTTTATGACTAATTAAAATACTGTTTTTGGATAAGAGCTGAGTAATTATTAAAATGATGTATTACAAAACAGCTTTTGAAGAATTATATTTATAATGAAGCAAACGCTGAAGACTTATTTTTCTTGATCTACTTTGATAAGCACATTTGTATATGAATTATGAAATCTTTTCTGTGGTCTTATGATCGGATATCTTTAGCATGAAATGTTCCCAATGATTTACCTGACATATCTTCTAGTTCATAATAACAAGATCCATGTTTAGCTCTAACTTTAGCTTTCTCAAACTGGTTTGCGAGTTTACTATTAAAATGCTCTGCTGCTTTCGATTGAGCAAAATTTCTTCTGTACACAATTTGACCACATCAAAATTTACAGGACGTGACCTGAGATTATAATATTTTACATTCCTTTCAAAAGATTTACGAATTCTTTCTCTAGCTTTTTCTCGTAACAATTCCATTCTTTCATTATTTTTCAAATCTACATCAGATGTTTCTAAAACCTTTAAATTTCGTAACAGTTTATAAGATTTACCATTTGTTAGCATATTTTGACCAAACACTAGGAAGTAAGGTGAAAATCCTGTGCTGATATGAACAGAACTTCTAAGAGCACAACTAATTGCTGAAAGTTTTTCGTCCCAATCCTTTTGATTTGGTTTTACATAAGCTCTAATTGCAGCTAATACTGATCTGTTCACACGTTCACTAGCATTTGCTTGTGGTGAATAAAGAGCAGTTAAATTATGAAACACTTCATATGTTTCCAAAAAGTCTTTGAACAGTTTAGATTTAAACTGTACACCATTATCGGTAGTGATTGTTTCAGGTACTCCAAATATATGAAATATACGTTTCTCAAGGAATTCAATTATGCTATTGGATGTAAATTTTCTTATTGGTTCAAGAAAATGAAATTTAGACAAATGATCTAAAACTATAATTATTCCTATGTTTCCAGAGGATGATCTAGGATAAGGACCTAATAAATCTAAATATAACTTTTGAAAAATACGTACAGATGTGGAAGGTTTCCCCATGGGAGGTTTTAAACATTTATTCGAAGCTTTTGTTTGTTTGCAAATTTCACAAGATGAAATATAATCAGCTGTCTGTTTTGCCATTTTGGGCCAAAAATAAAATGTCTTAAGACGATGTAATGTCTTACCAACACCACCATGAGCACATAAGGGATGATTATGAGCCCTTTTTATGAGATCTTGCGTCATTGCAGAAGGTACCCAAAGTTTCCATGATAATTGCTCTTGTAAATTATCACCAGAAGAGTAATTACACTTTTTATAAATAAATCCATCAACAATTTTAAAATCAGGAAAGTAATTGATTTTAGATTTTAGTTTATCTATTAACGAAAGATATTCTGTAGATTTAAATTGATCTGAATCTAACTTAATTTCAACTGAATTTTCAATTTCTGATATAAAAATGTTGTCTAAGTTATGATATTCAACTTCCTCATTGTTTTCTGAATACATTCGAGATAACGAATCTGGAACTATATTTTGGTTTCCTTTTCTATGCCGAATTGTGAAATTAAATCCTTGTAATTTTAAAGCCCATCTTGCTAAACGTCCATGTAAATCTGTCTGATTCATTAGCCATTTCAGAGACGCATGGTCTGTAATAACTTCAAACTCGTGTCCTTCTATATACGCACGAAACTTTTTAATAGCTTTAACAGCTGCAAGACATTCTTGTTCCGAGACTGTATAATTTCTTTGAGCCGCTGTTAACTTTAGACTCATATACGCAATCGGTACTTCTTCCATTTCATCATTTTTCTGTGCAAGAACTGCGCCTATTCCATATTGACTCGCATCGCATTGGATCGAAAACGGACGGGTAAAGTCTGGATTATGAAGCACTGGTGCTGAGCACAAAGAGTCTTTAAGCTCGCTAAATGAACATTTTGCCTCGTCAGTCCAAATAAATTTTCGATTTTTCTTTAACATGTCAGTTAGTGGTATCGTTAAAGTTTCAAAATTTCGAATAAAACGCCGGTACCATCCACACATACCTAAGAATCTTCTTAGTTGTCGTACGGAGGTCGGTAAAGGAAAATCCTGAATAGATTTCACTTTGTCAGGATCAGTTTTGATCTGTCCATAACCTATGATATGCCCTAAATATTTCACTTCCTTAAGAAGAAATTTACTCTTCTCAATATTAATGGTTAAATTTGCCTTTCTGATACAAAGTGCTATCTCATGCAATAATAAGATATGTTCATCAAAACATTCTGTAATAAGAATTAAGTCATCTAAATAAACAAAAACTTTTGTACGCAAATGAGCCGGTATAACTTTATCCATAAGACGCGACATTGTCTGTGGAGCATTGCACAATCCAAATGGCATTGTAACGAATTGATATAGAGGTCGTCCAGGTACAGTAAAAGCTGTCTTCTCCCTTGACTTTTCATCTAACGGAATTTACCAGAAGGCATCTTTTAGGTCTAGACTCGTAATGAATTTAGCCTTTGGGAGCCTACTGAGAATACCATCGATAAGAGGTAATGGATAAGCATCTTTAACAGTAACACTGTTAAGTTTTCTGGCGTCTAAACAGAGCCTCACCTTTCCAGGTTTTTGTACTAGAGCCACAGGCGATGACCATGGGCTTTGAGATTCTTCAATCACCCCTAATCGCAACATACGATCAATTTCTTCGAACAATAGTTTTTCAACCGCAGGTGAAACGGAAAAATGCCTCTGTTTGATTGGTTGGTTATCTACTGTATCTATAACATGCGTAATGAGCGATGTTCTACCAAGACCTTCTATTGCGTATGATGGAAAAGAATTAATGGCAATATTAAGTCGTCTCTTATCATCTGCATTTATACTATGGAAATTACTATCTATAGGGAAGTTAACTTCATTCAGATTATTGTTACGTTGAGTACTAGAACTTTCTAAAAACAAATCTTTCGCTAAACCAAACATTTTAACGAAATCTACACCTAAATATAAATTTTGTGTTAAGCGACGAATGATTAAAAACGTGATGGGTTTCGTCTCTCCGCGAAATGTCACTAACGTTGTTACACTACCTACTGCTGAATGATCCGTTCCATCGGCTGTTTTCAGTCTGATCTTAAACTTGTTGTATTTATGGTTTCTGTTCTCCAAAAACTTTCGAGCATAATCTGCCGCAAAACAAGAAGCTGTTGCACCAGTGTCAATTAGGCCTACTACGTCTTCACCAAAAATTTGCACAGTAACAAATGGTCTGATATCCAACTGGTTAACATTAGATATAATAGCCGAACAGAAATGTTTGCGGTTTTTAATTAATTTCTTCCAGTAATCCCTTAATCTCCTAGTATTTCTTTTGATTCGTTTAGTAATTCTAACTTCACTTATGTCCTTTTCGAAGATTCTTGATTTGGCCTCTTTATATTCTCTAAGTCTGACATGATATGGTTTTAAATGTTTTGGAACGTTGTCTATAACTAAATGTCTAATGGTGTTATTTAAATTCAAATCAGTTTGACATCCAAACGATCTTAAATTTGTGTCGCTTTGGATTGAAATAGTTTCGGTTTGCTTTTCGCTTGATAGTTTTTTTGGAAACTTGTTGCAGGTGGTACAATTGGGTTTGAAAATGTTAGGTGCACCGCATCCGTAACAAAAAATATTTCTTTCCTTTAAGCAATCATCATAACGATGACCTTTTTCCAAACAATTCCAGCATGAAATTTCTTTAACTTCTTCTACTTGCACTAAGCTTTCATCTACACTATCGTCTACAATTTCAGATACAGTTTTGCGATAAGTAAGAGTTTTATTGGTTCGTCGGAATTCAAGTTCTTCTTCTAGTATCTCATGCTTCCGAACAAATTCTCTCAAATGAGCAATGGAATTGATACTAAAATGTAAAAGCTCTTTCCGAATTTCCGGTTTCAAATTACGCTTAATTATTTCTAGTAATTCAAATTCACTAATTGGAGTTTGAAAACGATCGGTAATTTGCAATATTGAATCATAATATGAATCAAACTTTTCATTAATTCTTTGTTTTCTACATCTAATCTGTTCTCTTAATTCAAAATCTGTACGACGATCACGAAACTGGTTTTTTAATTCATAACAAAGAGTTTCCCAATCAAATCGTGTACATGTACGATGAAATCTCCAGAACCAATCTAACGCTTTCCCAGTAAAAACTAAATGAATGTGTCTGCACAAAACTTCGAAATCACCACGTAAACTTTGAACAGTAAGAGCGTGCACTCTATAAATAAAGTTATCAACGGACAATCCATCTTCTCCTTCACCATTGAATTTTAAATGCCATCCTGACATGATATTTATAACTTTATCAGTAGAAAGGTCTATGTGTACTAATCTTCTATCGTTCTGTCGGTTTGAACTATTTCTATTCATATTATTATTGAAATTTCGATTTTGTCTGAAATTATGAGCATCAGTTCTATTGGCATCAACACTTCTGGTTTGTATATTCTGATTTCCAAGATTAGGTCTACAAATAGTATCTGGATTAAAGTTTAGTGTTGCTAACTGATTTCTAACAGCTTCATTTATTAAATTTTGAAGTGCGTTATCACTAATATTATGGGTATCTACATGTGATGGTACGTATTGCGAATTGAATGTATTCTGCGAAATATTGAGTAAATTACTCGTGTTGGAAGGCTGGTTGCTAACACGATGAAAGACAGGCGTCTGTTCTAAGTTATCGTGTCTTACATTTCTTTTAGTTTTCCTACTTTCAGCTGGGACTTTAGGTATTGCACCAGTGGATGTGTTTTGATGACTACTGCCAGGAATTTGAGTATCAGCAGTCTGCTTTTCAGTATTTGCTAAAATATTATGTGATTTTAATTTCGTTTGTCTACAGGCCTTTCCACATATCGGACAACTCTGAGTCTGCCTAAGTAAATTCACTATACAATTCTTGTGGAATATGTGATTACATGGTGTGGAAACTATGATATCATCAATTTCATAATCTTTCTTACAAATTGAACATTGTCTTGAATCATCTTGTTCTACTAGAGAAACAAGATTTTCATTGCTATGAGCGATAGACATTTTCTAATCAAAAATAAATTTGTATATATTTCTGTAAAACTTCAATTGGACTTATAGGTGTGCTTGAAAAAAACAAAAACAAGAATTTCGAGCTTTGGTGGATCTAACTAATAAGCTATTTGAAATATAAAACCAATTAAGAATGACAAGTGGACGATTTGTGCAAATTATTCCAGCTTCAAAATCGTATTTCCAATGCTTATCTTTCATAAATTGAATTTTACATCTGCAAGTAACACATTAGAGATTCCTAAGATATATTTTTACAAGCTATGTTCACTAACAAAAAGGAATGAATATACATTATGTAATAAGGGATTGAACTAAACTAATTATCCGTTTACGTCCAATATTTCCACTTATACATTAACGAAATTACATTCTTGGCTAAACCAAATATAGGGACAAACACAATGTGAGACCTTAGCAAGAAAAATAATATCCATAATGTAATATTGTATTATTTATGTGTGACTAAAAAAAGCCTCAAACAACGAAGTTAATTATAATAGGTGTAATTGAAATGAACATAGGTCTAACTCCTTTTGTTTCGTGGGCCCCACGTTGGGCGCCATTTTTATTTGTGGTAAATGTTTCTGGGCTTTCTTGTAACGATAAAAAAAACAGAACTTCAATTTCCTGTTGGCCCCACTTTGGTTTCGGGTGCCCCAGGTTGGTTTTTCGGGCCCCACTTTGGGCTCCATTTTTATTTGTGATAATGGTTAACTCTGCTTTTATTGTACTTCAAAAATATAGAAAGTTTTTCGTCAGTTTCCCAAACACGAAACTGATTTTTCCACTGGACTAACTTGGAACGTTACGCACGTACTTGATAGCTATCTAGTTCGGGAGATGTGGGAGGGGATCTTGTTCCGCGTGTCCAATTTTATACAACAAAACCACAAAAATAAAAAAAATTACGTGCGATTCAAATGCTTCATTTTGGTCAGCAATAAAAAAAAATAAATAATAACAATACACACGACTCATCCTTGCATGTTTTTAAAGTAGCGTTGTTGTCGTGCTACGTCCCTGAACCCACCCTACCATGGTTTTCGATTTAGGGAAAATTTTTTTCGAAAACCCCTAAAAGGACTTAACCTTACCTACGCCTATGAAGTTCTACATCACAAAAAAAAAATTTACGTTTCAATCATATTCGGAACATAGTTATATTGAAATAATTATAACAAAAAAAATAATAATTCTCGTAGTCTTAAAATATCGAAGGGATTAATAGATATTATATACAGAAAAAAAAAAACTAATTATCATGACATTAATATCACTACATTTTATTATTACAAATGATCCGTGATGACTAAATTCATTATTACAAAAGAGAAATTGAAGATAAAGAAAAACAAAAGCAAGTATAACAGTTAAGAATTCAATGAGAGTATCATCTTCAATTGCCCTTTTGCAAACATATGAGAGAATAAAAAAAATAAGTAATAAATATATCAGTGATGGTAAAAAAGAGTAATAGTAATTCATTTGGTACTTTTTCTTAATTATTTCTTTTCACGTGATCTTAAGCTTTTAAAAATGCCGTCACTGGTATATTTTATGAAACAAATAATTAAATAATAAATTAATGTGTATTAAACAAAAGCAATAATATTTCTTTAACTTACAGTAGGGTCTCGATTCCAACGATGCGGAAGGCCTTCAGCTTCATTTGATGGAGTCGCTTTACAATCATTATGATTTTTATAGGTTTTAAATATTAAGGTATTTAAGTAATTTATAATAATTCATTCTTATAAGAGATAAAGGGTTAGATATAGAAATAGGTTATATTTAAAAAAAAATTAGTACTAAATAGAAAATTTTGACATGATAGATATAGTTTAGTGGTATTTTATGTATAAGTACATGTCGATAGAATTATAAATTATTTAATAGAATATATGTATTTAGATAGCTGAATTCATGGTATTTAAAATTTAAACATTAGAGTTTTTAAAGGTTAGAATATTTAATTTTTCGATTTAGAATTTAGTAATTAATATTAATAATGTTATATTGAAAGTATGGTTATATTTTTAGGTTTTTATGTGGTTTTTAGCAAAACGAAACATTTTGGAGGTTAAAATTTTAGACGTTTATGACTGGATATAAGTAAGTAAGTAGTTGCGGTTGGCCTTTCAAGGATTTTTAAACTGAAGAGTTCGATTCGATCTTGATCTTTGCAGTTTTCATATATTTTTATTTGAAGATTTTCCCAAAATTGCCAAATTTCCCTCGAGTGAATTGACGCTGTGTCTGCTCCAAATTAGCAAATTGGCTGATTCACTCGAGGTACTGGTGGTATATAAAAGTAACTATATGAAAAAAGCAATATTTTATTAATATGACGTTGAAAAACAATACCTTTTAATGAATTTACCTTTTTCCCAAGAAACAAACTATATTAAACGAATTCACTAAAATGTTTTATATTTCTTTAGCAAATAATTGCTATTTTATAAATTTCAAAAAACTTTGTTCCACTTAGTAAATTAATAATTTTCCTTTCTTTCTATAATTAAAAAATCCACTTTCTTCAGTACAAGTATAGCACTTTACCTCAATTTTCCTTCGAGTTGTTGAAGGTTTTACAGATCAAGTTAAAAAGACCTTATGCAAAAATGTAGCTTTCGATCAAACCTCAGTTGTCTTAAATAAATAATGTGATGTTAACTTTTGTTGTTGTATATAATATATCACGTGATACTATATATCACAGATATGTTCTCTTTAACGGTGTAATACTGGTTTTTCTTCGTTAAGCTGAGAGAATAGAAGTATAGAAGTGGGAACAAGTAAAAATAAAAAAAATAATATATGGGATGCTAAAAAAAAATACTGTTGTAAGACCTTGAAAATTAAGTATAAGGGAAGGTATGCCAACTAACATTATTGAAGTTTTTTTTTATGACTAATTAAAATACTGTTTTTGGATAAGAGCTGAGTAATTATTAAAATGATGTATTACACTATCCCCCGTGTGTGGGGCTCTCACCCACTAATCCTCTCATCCAAGTCAAGTTTTTTAGATGCCAAAAAGGCTTCAGTATAACTATGCTATGCTATGCTATGCTATTCCAATTATTTTCGCTGTCCAGAAGTATATCTCAAAAGTTTTCGACAGTACAGACGCCGACTTTGGCCTCAAGATGTGTTCTTTCTAAACTCCATCTCTTACAATGAGAGAAAGTGTGTTCCGCGTCATCAATCTACGTTTCGTCATAAATGCAATTTGGTCATGCCATCCTACCCATTTTAAACAGATATTTACAAAAATAATCGTGTCCGGATAACAGCTGTATTAAATAAAATTCAACTTCACCAAATTTCCTCTCAATCCAGCGGGTAATATTTGGGAGAAGTTTTGCCGTTTTTTGTGTAATGCGTCAATTCGACTTCCGGGTACTGTACTGGTCTTAATTGACAAGTACACCTCCTCTAACCTTTGCCGTCCATCTATCGCTTGTTTCTGTACTCCATTTCTATGGCCAGTGTTATATGGTTCGCTTTCTGGCATTGTCGACATTTAGTGTTACTCCGTGCACGTTTTTAGTATCGCACACCTTCTTCCGCTCGCTTGCCTATAAACCTATAGGGGTTACGCCACTGATTACCAGTATTGCTGACTTAGATACAGTTCTATACGCCGATGCCACCCTAAGTGCAGCGGTTCGATGTGCCGATGATAAAATGTTCATTCTACAGTCGCCCTTTAATGCTTCTGTTCAGGTCTCACTGCCGTAAAATAGAATTGAACACCCATATTGGCCATAAGCTTACTAAGTAAGGAGGTGACTTTAGCGGCTTTGGTTGCAGCGTGTTGGATCTGAGCGTAGAACATCAGTTTAGGGTCCAATCGAATGCCTAGATAGTTGACTACTTTCTGCGTCGTCAAATTGGTGTCGTATAAAGGAATGTCAATTTTCAGCTGTATACGCTTCCTCGTAAGAAGTAACAACTCAGTTTTTTTCTGTTGCGAGTTAGAGTCCGCTGTCTTCGAGCCACAACTTCGTTCTTATCATCACTTGGTTGACCTTTCTTCTAGCCTCTTCCGCATTTCGAGCCGAAATTATGGCCGCAAAGTCATCGGCATATCCAACAAGATACGTACCGCCTGGCATCTCAATCAGGTCCAATAATTAATCCTTGAGCTGCACCAGATGTAATCTGGTTTTCTCTTACGTCCTTCGTTTGTATCGTAAATAAGCTCACGATTTCGCAAATAGCTCTGCAACATCTTCAGCAGATAACCAGGAACAGCGAACTTTGTTCTCAGAGCATTAAGTACGTCAACTCATCGGAGCACCGCACTGGCCTTAACTAACAATGACCACGTCAAAGTACCATTGAGAGGGCAATGAACATGCATAAAGCATTTGCCACAGTCGCGCCATGCTATATTGATAGAGAATAAATTGAATTTTACTCTACCCAATGACAGCAAATGTTATTTGCGGTAGACAAGCATTTGTAGCATACAGAAGAAAAACATCAAAATACCGAAACCTTAGAACAGGGTCGTACTATATCTTATCTCTTAAACCCCTATCTGTCGAGAATCAGAAATTCTCAAGATATCAAACTGATATCCGGCTCGGACGATAGTATATTTTGTCTCTTCTGGAGTAAACGCGAATAATGTTTGCAACAAGATTATCCAATACTCGGCCACAATTTTTGAATTCTTTAGAGATCGAAAAGTCCTTCTACGGCTGCCTTGTTTTCTTTATAGAAGAAAGAGATGAAAAGGGAACTCAATATTGTGGTTGATGAACATCTTATGCTCATAGAACGTTACCCGATGATCTTGGAGATGGGCTTGGATAACCTGCTGCACTTATTATTGCATCCCTCATACACCACATCCACAGAGTCCTTCAACTGACTTCAATAGAAGATCCGAGAAGCTATTTGTCAAAAGACATTGTATATCCTCTGCATATTTAAGATCATTTAGGCGACTTTGCAATATTCATATTATACCTTTGCCGTTTTTTAGAGTCCTTCCAAGTATCGTATACTCAATAATGTAAAACGGAAGTGGTGGAAGAACACAGCTCTACCAAACATTTATTCCCACTGTTATTGTCTTACCCAGTAATTTGCCATGTATAATTCTGCAGGATACGTTGCCGTACAGGCTGTCATTGAGATGTACGGGTTTGCACAATTCCGTTTGTTAAAACTTTTCTTAAAATCTGTGATACATGGATACACAATTCCACAAACTATTGCACAATAAAACCGCAAGGCTTTTGTGTGATTAATGGCAAACTTGTAGGGTGGCTTGTTCCCGACTTAAAGCTGGTGTCAGACTGTTTGAGATATTTCTAGCACTTATTTGGTCAATCACTGAGTGCAATTCCGCACCAGTTATTAGAATCTGCGAGGTATGTTTTTAGAAACGCTTTTACCCAGTTCACGGGGTAAATTTTCTTTTCCAGATAAATCCGTTTCCAGAAAAATCCAGGTTTTAACCACACATGACTGATAAGAACCTCAATAACTTCACTGCAATTCCATCGACACTTGGGGACTTGTTTCCCTTAAGGTTGTTGATTAAGTTTGTGATCTACTCCACACTGAGACATATTGAATTAATATGTGGCTCATCCTGTCGCGATTCATATTTATAGTCAACTAGCTGTACCCCTCTCGTGTTGCTGCGCCATCAACTAAAATAAATTTAAAAGAAAAATATTACACAAATGTCCAATTAATTTTGAATCATTTTATTGATTTTCTTTCCCGTTGTCCTGATGATTCATATGAACGGGCCTGAGTAGTACGTATTCAATCAGTTTCTAATCTCACTTCTCGTTGTTCAAGTGGTTCAAGCGAACGGGTCTCAGCGGCATATACTCGAAGATTTTCCAGTCTCAATGCTCGAGTGATTCTGAAGCTCGTAATGATCTTTTCTTCCGTGCTT
Source organism: Sarcophaga carnaria (assembly GCA_958299815.1). Lineage (NCBI taxonomy): Eukaryota > Metazoa > Arthropoda > Insecta > Diptera > Sarcophagidae > Sarcophaga > Sarcophaga carnaria. The sequence goes on along the minus strand of OY283149.1, from coordinate 17,894,587 downwards.
GAGGTGTAGGTCGACCAATTGATTTTCATTCATTTTGAATAATTTTCAGTGACGCCATCCATTGGAAATTAATCACACCAACCTCCATCGACTCATGCGCAACAAATTTGTTAAATAATGCACAGTTTACGATTTAATTCATTTTGAGTAATTTTCAGTGGCACCACCTACCGGAAATTAGTCATACCAATTTAGAAACCTTCCCCGGCTCGTGCGCAACAATTTTGCTAAAGATCATAACATGATTAAATGCATAGTTTACGATTCTATAAGGTACATACAAACAAATATTCATTTTTATATATGTTGACTATGGGAGGTGACACTATAGCCAATCCGCCCATTTTGATCATATATACGTCAAAGTTGTCCATACAAAATTTGAGGACTCTAGCTGTTGCAGTTTATGAAATATGCTACGTTAAATACTTATTGGGTATGAAGGCGTGGCACCTCGCCTACTTGAAATTTTAAAATAAAAAGTAGCCTATAGCTCCTTCCTGACATACATGAAGATACTGTGAAAATTTCAAGAGAATCGGTCCAGTCATTTAGCCGTCTATAGACTTCAAACAAACAAACCCAAAAACAAATAAACACACATTCATTTTTATATATATAGATAGATATACACTGAGCGCCATAAGTGAGTCAACACTTTTGTTCTTAAGTATAAAACAGTTTTCTTCTTAAGTATAAAAAAAGTTCCTTTATCATGAGTTGTTGTTTTTGTTTTAACATTTTATAAGTAATAAATAAATGTTTTTATCTTTGGAAATTTATTCGACTATTCTCAATTACTTTTCTCGCTATCCTAAGAAAATGAATTATATCAGTGGTGTTAATCACTTTTGGCGCTCACTGTATAGGGGTCGAACAAGAAGTCACTGTAAGCTAGTATAGTAGACGCGAGCTTAGCGTATGAAAAAAAATGTTCCTTTCCTCAGCAATCTTCTGGTAAAAACTCTGATAGTAAATAAAATTAACATTAAAAACTTCTAAAATCTGTCGTTCGGAGTCAATGTTAAGTCCTATGGGTCCTCCACTCATGGATAAAATTAACGCACACAACATGGATGATGTGAGAAGCTAGGTTGTAATTCTGACTAAAGGATTATAGTAAGCGATTAAGTAAGTAAAGTTGAAAATTCAACAAAAGAATAAGGCATATAATGTCTGTTAAACCACTGTTCTGTTCTTTCTTAGTTGCCGTTAATTCCTCATTAAATTTCTTTAGCGACCTTTACGATGATGTGTGAGCACTAGTGAGTTTCCTGAGAGACCTAAACACACCGCCGGAATGGCGGATTTTCGCTTATTGGCTTCATTGCTGATTGTTGTCACATTCTTACCTCTTCTATAATTTTTTTTTGTTTTTTTTTGCGAGAAGGAGGGAAAATGCTTTATGCATTCATGATGGTCCTCACCAGACATGATATGTCGGACTCTCCCACTGGGTATACCGACTAAAAATCCGCCTTGTCTCCTCACCGGGGAATCATCTTGAACAAAACGAAAAGGAAATATTTTTTCTTCTGGCAAAAATTGTGAGAATAAAATAAAATTGCTATGAAAAGTTCAACAAATCTGCCATTCTCTGTCGAAGGTAAACTATAGAGTCTGACACTCATGGATAAAATGAACACACACAAAATAGATGGCGTGAAAAGCTAGGTCGTAATCCTGTCTAAAGGGTTGTGATGATCAATTAAGTAAAATAAGTAAGTTTTTAACGCTGATAACTTTTCACAAGTTAATATGGTTTTAAAAATGCCTGATGAACATAGAGAACAAACACTGAAGGTTATTTTTGGAATCAATTTCAATGTAAATTTTTATTATAAACAGGAATATAGGATATGAATGTAGCTTCACATTTTTTCACAAAATTAATGCTTCTTCTCTTCATGTTTCTTAACATTAATATAACTAGTGGCCTTGCCATGACCGTGACCATGATCATGATGACTATCATGAGCATCAACATGAGCATGACCCAATTTGTGGACAACAGCTTTGAAGCCATCGTGCTTATCGGATGTGTATTCTACATGACGGGTAGTGCCATCGGCTTCTTTGAGGGTATAACTGCCTGTAAATTTATAAATTTCGAGTTATTGCTTTAAAATCAAATACAATGTTTTGTAAAATGTGATACGAACCTTTAACTTTGTCACCATCACGGGTTTCCTCTTGACTTTTAATATCACCAGTCTTGGGATCCTTAACACCATAAGAAAATTCATATTTAGCATGACCATCATGATCATGATGATCATGTCCATCATGATGGCCGCCATAGTGATGGCCATCATGACCATTATCATGGCCCGAAATGTGAACTGTAACGTGACCACTATCATGACCATGTCCATCATGTCCACCATGTCCACCATTACCATGACCATGAGAATCCTCTTTATGTTCGGTAACAACTGAATAGTGAACTTCTGTACCTTTATCATCATGTGAGTGTTCCGGATAAAAATGTCCTGCAGTGGCTAATCCGGCAACAGCCAAAAGTACAGAGAATGTAATGAAGGAATTCATTTTATTGGTTTGTTATTTACGAGGATAATTGTTTAAAAGAATTTCAAATTAAACTGTGCTTCTACTTTAATTCAATTCGGGTATTTATAGTGGTCGCTAGCATATAAGAAAAACTAAAATTAACACAACGTTTTAGTTTAATTTGGAGTTAAAAGTGAAAGTAAAATGTATTTATTATTAGAATACAAATGCTAACGCTACACTCTAATTAGTTTCTTAGTTTGAACTTGAACTTACCGAAAAGAGGTTTTTGTTTATAATTTGGGTAGTGAAGTGTTAAATATTTTTTTAAGTGATCTTAATTAGTTTAAGTCGGTTTATGAACTTTTATTTACCTCTCTTGTATCGACTTGTAATTAAAATTTAATGAAAATTTTTCAAAATTTGTTGGCCCTTTTAAATTTATGAATTTTTAACGTAATAAACTACAAAACTTGTTGCACATACCTAGTTTTTTATTAAGACTAAATGAATAATTTTGCACAATTATTTTTGTTATTTGAACTAATAAAGTCTGAAGTCAAGTAGGTAGTCTGTTGGCTATCATTCTTTGTGGTGAACGATTCTGTTAAAGTTAAAATTCGAAATTTTTTTTTGCTTTTTCATTGCTTAGTAACCGTATGTTATTCTATTCGGGAGTTCATTCCAAACGCGAATTGCATTAGTGTAAAAGCCTCTATTGGATCTTGAAGTCGCCGTGGTCTAGTAGGTAGTGTGTTGGCTTGTTAGACGAAAAGCCAGGGTTCGAGCCCCAGGCCAGACATCAAAATAAAATACAAAAAGGATTTCTTCGGCGACTTCCTCTCAGCAGATTTCTGGCAAAATCTCTGAGAGTAAATAAAATTGCAATGAAAAGTTTCTCAAGAATCTGTCGTTAGGAGTCGACTTTAAACTATGGATCCCACCACTCATGATAAAAATTTAACACACACAACATAAGTGGTGTGAGAAACTAGGTCGTAATCCTGACTGATGGGTTGTAGTGACCAATTATGTATGTGTATTGGATCTTGAGAAAACTAATCTATTGAACAAATAATGGGGTTTCCTAATAACGGGTGATTTTTTTAGCTATTATCTTTTTGGCAACACTGGTTTAAACAGGTCACGCACGTTTCGTGTTTTGTTCCACTGCCAAACATCTTCAGTTTGGTCTATAATTTAACCATGAATCGTCTTACAAACGAACAACGCTTGCAAATCATTATCAAATTTATTCATTTTATTATCAAAATGTGTGCTTTGTTAAGAAAGTTAATCGCACGCTTCTTCCATTTTATGGTTAGTTTAATCGACCGACTGAAGCGGCTATTCGGGCTATTGTGACTAAATTTCGCACAAAATTTACATTGTTGGACATTAAACCACCAACACGTTTACGTAGAGTGCGAAATGAAGAAAATATCGCAGCTGTATCGGCCAGTGTTAATGATGACCATCAATTATCGATTCGTCGCCGTTCGCAGCAATTGGGCCTCTGTTACTCAACAACGTGTAAAATTTAGCGGAAGGATTTAGGTGTGAAGCCTTTCAAAAGACAGCTGTTGCAAGAATAGAAGCCGATCGACCTACTGCAACGCAGAATTTTTGGTGGATGGGCTCTTGGAAAGTTGGCCGAAGATCCACTTCTTTAACGAAAAATTGTGTTCAGCGACGAAGCTCATTTTTGGATCAATGGATACGTAAATAAGCAGAATTGTCGATTTTGGAGTGAAGATCAGCCAGAAGCATTGCAAAAGCTATCAATGCGTCCAGAAAAAGTCACAGTTTGTTGTGGTTTATGGGCTGGTGGCATCATTGGACCGTATTTCTTCAAAGATGCTGCGAATCGTAACGTAACTGTGAATGGTCAGCGCTACCATGCGATGATATCCAACTTTTTTTGCCCAAAATGCAAGAGCTTGGCTTGCATGACATGCGGTTTCAACAAGACGGTGCCACATGCCACACAGCACGCGTAACAATGGACTTATTGAGATGCGAGTTCGGTGAACATTTTATTTCATGTTCGGGACCGGTCAATTGGCCGCCTAGATCGTGCGATTTAACGCCTTTAGACAATGTTTTGTGGGACTATGTTAAAGCTCATGTCTATACAGGCAAGACCGCTTCAATTGACGCGTTGGAAGACAACATTGAAGCATTTATTCGTGAGATACCGGCCGAAATGTTGGAATGATTTGAAGCGCAGTCGAGCTCAACATTTGCATGAAATAATCTTCAAACATTAAATTATATGGACTGTACTATCGATTCAAATAAAGATTTCATGCATTTTTCTGAAATTTATGTGTTTTTTTTTTGAAAAATTTTCCTATAGCTCTAAAAAATCACAAATTATTATGTAGATTTTATATGAGAACTGAGATATTCTACTGTACCTTGTACGACCATAGACATATCCAGCAATATTGTTGTAAGTGATTCTGAGTTTGTTCCTACTTACTGAGTCACAAGTAGGAAGTAGTTCACATCCCTACAGTAAAGTTGGGATGAGATGTGTTTTCGCGAGTAGCATACGAATATTTAATGGAATAAAATATTGCGTTAGCCAAAGTCTCCGCAACATGGCAACTGTTTTACCCCAAATAGCATTTACATGGTTGGACCAGTTAAGGCTATTGTTAAAGATAACTCCTAGAATCTTAACATTATGTATAGTCTCAATAGTAGGATTAATGGTGTAAACTGTGTCGTATAGTTTACCTTGCCTATTGTCAAAGCTTTCGATTTCCTCGGATTGAGGCAAATAACATTAATCGACGTCCATTGAAACACATTATGCAGATCACAATTTATTTTTCCTATACAATTTGTAATATCAGACGGCAGGCAACTAATGTATAGCTGCACATCATCTGCATACATTTTTACATTACAGAATTTTAACTTAGATGGCAGATCATTAGAATAAATTGAATATAAAAGTGGATCAAGAATCAAGCTCTGTGGTACACCTCTAGATATTCAAAAATTGCTTTATTCCATAAATAGAACGAGATTAGCATAACAGCAGTATTGGAAAAATGATACACGTGTTTTCACTTTTGACAGAGAGTAGTATAATTAACGGTGTCAAATGCCTTAGAATGATCGATTAAAACCAAAAATGATGTCATATTGTTATCCGCCCTTAATCGCAATTCTTCTGAAATATCAATGTGCACAGAAATGCAACTGTGGTTAGGTCTGAAACCAGACTGCCTCTCAGAAAGCACGCCATTGCCATACAAGTATTGGGTCATCTGCTTATAAATAAATTTCTCAAAAATTTACGACAAGTATGACAATATTGCGATTGGGCGGTAAGTTTTATCCTGTTTAGGCACAGGTATTATCTTGCCACACTTTATTTCTGATAAAATTTTTTTTCTTATTAAAATTATTAACATCCATCCCATTGTGTTCAAACTGTATTATTATTATGTGTATTAGATCATAATATAACATCCACATCTGATAAACATGTTTCGTAAATGTCAGCTGTTGTGTAAATAATCCAAGCATAGATACTTTTGACAATAAACATCTCGTTAAACGTGTATTGCAACATTGTTCTCCTACATGTATAAAGTTAACGGAGTATATCAACAATGTTGCCATTGTCTACATTGCATATCTGATTAACATGTTGCGCAAATGTCAGCTGTGTTGTAAATAATTCAAGCTAAGATACTTGTGACAATAAACATCTCATTAAACATGTATAACAACATTGTTCTTCTACATGTATAAAGTTTACAGAGTTTATCAACAATGTCGCCAAAGGCTACATTGCACATCTGATAAACATGTTGCGCAAGTGTCAGCTGTTGTTTAAATAATCCAAGCTTAGATACTTTTGCCAATAAACATCTCGTTAAACATCTATTGCCACATTGTTCTTCTGCATGTATTAAGTTTATAGAGTTTATCAACAATGTTGCCCATATGTCTACTTTGCAGGAATGGATGTTTCTATTGATGAAGAAATTAATTTAAAAATTCCAATGGCTTTCGTTCAATCCAATTAATCTTCTCAGAAAGTTACCTAGGCTTCAACCATATATGGGAAGCTAATTAATAGCTTTTCATATACCAATTAGTAGTACAGAAGGGGCTTGATTTGTTTGATCTATACTATTCAGACTACATAGAGTAAAGATAATAAATAAAAAAGGGAGTCTTTATAAAACTACTTTGTAATGCAACAGAAGCGCCCCACCCGACTGCTAGCTAGCAATCTTAGGCTCCCGCACACCTACTTTAGTCCCATCCTTTATCAATAGATATATGCATTGTTTGTGTATATCATTAAACTACAGTAATATCTTTTTGTGTACATTACATCTTGGGGGTGTCATTCTGGACTCCAAACTGTCCTGGAAGATTAACATATAGGAAAGGACGAAGAATGTGATCAATGCGTAGCACATCTGTAAAGTGACGTTTTCTTTGTTATTCCACTGTTTATATCTTCGCATAAACAATAACAATTGCTAGGCAAATATTCGATAGATCTTTGTAACGGATATTTTCAAACCACGAATCTTCATACAAGACTCACTGAACTTCACTCACTCCCTCGCCTGCTTTGCCTTACTTTTTATATCGCAGGGTAAACAGTCTGGTGTATGTTTTTGAATGCGAATGTTCGTGACTTCGCCTTCTCGAAATCTCTATAAATGTACACATCGTTGTTTACGTTTATTCTTGTAGTGTTGTTGTTGTGTTTTCGTTTACTTGTTTACCTTTTTTATGCTGGCGTCTGTAGTTATATTAAGCAGTACTCCAATTTGTTTACTGCATTGTTTTGTTTTTGTAGCTTTTGTTTATAATTTTAATGTGAAGCGACGTATAGGCAAACCACCAGTATCTTGATTTTTCATTTTCGTAACAAAACTATTATCGACAATTCTATTGTAATGAGAATAGTGAAATAAATTAAAAACAAAAATTGTTTTTTTTTTTATTTAAAAAATAAATTTTTATTTTATTGTGAAAGAAATGTTTCTTTTTTTATTGATATGATAAATACATTATCATAAATACACGTATAATTTGTGTTTCATTTATTATTATTATTATTTTTTTTTGTAAATTTATTAGAATTCAATTCAATTATTAAAATTAATTCCATAATTAATTATTTTACTTTACTTTTAATAGTAATTATTGTTTTTTTGCTTGTATACTGATAGTAAAATACATATAAAAAGACGCTAAAGTTAGAAAAAAGTAAAAAAAAACATAAAAATAAAATTGAGTTAAACAAAAAAATTAAAATAAATTACAAGAATACAATAAAATATTTGTTATTAAATTGTAAATAAAATAAAAATATTATTACATTTAATAATTTATAAAATAAATGGAAAATAAATTTGAGGATGTTTTTTTTTTGTTTTATTATAAAAATAAATAAAATTATTAATTATAATCGTATATTAAACAAGAAAAAATAAAATAATATTCTTAAATATTTTACAAAAATAGACAATTATAAGAGTATTTATTTAAATCATTTTAATCAATATGTGTACATACATATGCATACAGTGGGCATAAAAAGTCTGAGTACATTAGCTTAAGGACTGTGAAACAATTATTTTTACAATACTTTTTATTTATTTTAAATCTATTAGTCTCCTGAAATAATATAAAATGTAAATTAAAATAAATTCATGGTAATAAATTCCAACAAAATGAAGACAAAAAAACGTAAAAGACTGTAGAAAATACATGTAAAACTCTGCGTACAATTTTAAAAGAAAATTAAAGACGTATAATAAATCAGATACAGTATTCCCCGGATATATGAAACCCAGATATCTAAGTGTACTGGAACCTTTTTAAATTTGGCCCTGTTCACTGACTCCCGCATTCGTGCGACCAAACATTCTTGAATATTTTTTTTTTTTGGGATATGTTAACTCACTGGGTTATGTTGATAAAATAACAACTCTTGAGCCATTGGAAGCCAATATTCAACATCAAAACCATCGGCAGATGTGTTGGAAAAAATGGTAGACAACTCCATAGAACGTTCCTTATGGTATCATTCTTGTCGTGGTAGAGAATGCACTCTGTCCCATCCAGAAGACGTAAACAAGTGAAGTAACATAATATCAAATAATTGATTCCTGATAGAAAACCTTCTATCCAATGTTCGCCTTTCGTAATTGTAGGTTAGGTTAGGTCGGAGTGGTAGCTCTTGTATCAAAAAGCTTACTTGAGCACGCATAGAGGGCCGTTGTGATGCCACAGGTGAATTTTATGATACTTTGTGGAAAATTTTACCTCTCATCCATTATTGTTTTAATAAATTAAAGCAGATCTACGTTGCCTGCTACAATACATCCCCATAAAGCATCACAGTGTCACCACCATGCTTTCTAGTATTAGATAAATGCTCTTTATAGGGAGCAGTAACCCCTTTTTTCAACACACTTTGTCTTCCTTTATTGCCGAAAGTTTAATACTTGGTATCATTCAAAAAATTATCTTTTCCTAGAACTCTGGATACTTCTTTATATGCTCCTTGTCAGACGTTAAAGAACCCACAATGGGAAGCAAGCGCAATCAAGTTATTGTGCCAGCGGTTGATCCGTGTGTATGGGATTTTCGTGTGCGCTGCGACACTTTGCTTTAGCGATGTCAAAATTACTTTATTTTAATTGGCAATTAACAACCCGGATGTGCTTTAACACATCCTTCCAGGCGCCTCTGCTTTTTGCGCGCCTTCGCCATTTGATCACACAAATCGATGACAAAGCTTTCTCAATTTGACAAGGTCCAACGTAGACAAGGTCGTCCTCTTCGCCGATTTCTACTAAACGCCATATCGAAATCATGTCTCGCCGTAACATTTCCTTCCATCCCAACGACATTGGCGAGCCAGTGCAGCCGCAGGGAGTTAATACGCTGCACAACGTTCATGTCGTTGAGGAGCTCATAAAGCGCATTATTACATCGAATGCGGAAATCACTACGAACTCGCACTGGGCGGCTGAAGATCTTACGTAGGACTTTTCTTTCGAATACTACCAGGGCTGCTGAATTGGTGATTAATAGTGTCAACGTTGCTGAACCTTAAAGAAGCACGGGGAGGATAAGCGAATTGTAGAGTATAAGAGATAACATAGCTGGCCATGTTAATAACTTTTTTATGGATTTTTCGAATTCTGTCGTCACAAAATGTTTTTAAGCTTGATTTAAACATTAAACTTGAGATTTTGGGAAAGGTTTGGTTGAAATCTTTTTGAACTGTTTGAATAAGTTTGGACAGGCGACTTTGGGGTAAATTTTTGTTTGTTAATTACTTATGAATATTCGTATTGAATTTCAAAACATCAGAACTTAAATTGAACACAGAATTGTACAAGAAACACACTTAAATGTTTTGTATGCTATAAACACAATAAACGCAACGTAGCAAACATAGCAATCTCCGAAAAAATAGAATACATGGGTGTATATGGAAGAGATTATCTTATGGGCAGCACCTTAACAAGCACAGATTCGGCTTCTTTCCTTTTAGGCTAATTTCTTATATTTTATTAGCAGCAATGGAGGGAATTATTTCTCACATTGAAAGGATTTGTGCTGGCAATGAGAGGATTAATGCTCTCAATACAATAATATGCATGAAATAGATGGCCAATACACACAACTTTGTATCGTGTATGTTGTATTCAATACACTTTTTGTTTGTGAACGCTTAATGCTATGCAGTTTTGTGTATTTCATATTCCAAACGTTAAAAAAATGTAAGAAGAAGAAGGCTAGTATTCGTAATACTGGCATTTACATAAACTGATAGCACGAAACCAATACAACTTTTAAAAACATATGAAAAAATGTGTATAAGTGTATCGGATTTTTACATGAAAATTATCAACAACCAGCATACGCTGTTGTATATTCTTCCAATAATACAATGAATACAACGATACAAGCGCTTGTGAGAATTGCCCTAGAGGTTTTAAAATGTTTTAAAAATGTATGAAATATAATGCGAATGCGAAGAATGTTTTACTTGCTGGATTGGTAAAGAATTAATGAAATGTTTATTTTTGACTTGATTTGCTTAGGCTTTGCTGCTGCTGCCATTATTATAATGAATGCAAATGCTGCAATTGCAAAATTTTTGTGCTTGCTGCGTTGCGTTTATTGTGTTTTTAGCATAAGGTGTGGTTAAAAGATATCTTCTGTTTTCATATGAAATTATTTGTAATTAGAATGAAAACAAACTGTGGCAATAAAGTTCCACGGTCTTCTATTGAAGATAATTTTTTGTAACCAATAAACTTATCGATAATTGCATTTATGTTATCGATAATTGTAAATCAGATATGGTGTCAATATGTTCGATGCAGTCTACTTGAGAATAATATTTTCAAACAATTTGGATACAAAATAATAAGTAAGGATGGATGTGTATGCAGACTTTTTATACCCAGTGTATAAATGTATGTAAGCAAATATTGATATGTTTTGGTATAGATTTCTTATTGGAAAATAATATAATTTTTTTTATTAATTTATTTTGTTTTTGTTTTTTTTTCTTTGTAATTAATGGATAGTTTTAGAAAGCTAAATGTTTAGAAAAGTTTTTTTTTATATTTTCATTAAGATTTAAAAAAAATTGTTTATTATATAAATATATATGTATGTATTGTATATATTTATTGTTTTTTTTTTATATAGAGTTTCTTTTTTTTTTGATTTAATATCATTACAAAAAAGTTTGTATAGTTTTCAAATACTTGTATTATTATTTATCAAATTTATATTATTTCTAAATTTATTTATTTTTTTATTTTATTTGTTTATTTGATTTGTTTTATTATTCAAATATAAAGCACATTTAATTGAGATTTACTTTTTTTCTAATTTGATGTTATTGTTATTGGTTTGGTTTGGTTTCATTTATGATTTTCAATTCTATTTTGAAATTTTCGGAATTTCTTTAGTTTTTATTATAAACAAAAACAATTGCAAACATATTGTTATTTTAATAACCTGCAATACCACCTTGTTTGCGATAGTCAGCATTCGCATAAATTGCTGTTGAATTTTTAACAATACCGCACAATACAGCACCAGTAGTAGGGGCTTCTTTCACGACATGTCCTCTATCAGCCAGAGATTTTAGGACTTCCTATTAGAACGTAGTGTAAAAAATTAAGTGAATTTAATATCAGAATTTTATTAAAGAAAATAAAACAATAAATTTACAGAAAATACAGAAATGTACGGATATTCATATCAGACATCAGCAATGAGTAGAAATCGCCGTAGTCTAGGAGGTAGAGTGATGGCTTATTAGACGTAAAGTCAGGGTTCGAACCCCGGACCATCAAAACAAAATACAAAAAGTATTTCTTCGGTCATTTCTTCTGGCAAAAACTCTGAGAGTATAATATAATTGCCATGAAAAGTTTCTCAAAAATCTGTCGTTCAGAGTCGTCTTTAAACTGTAGGTCCCACCACTCATGTATAAAATTAACACACACAATTTAAGTGGTGTGAGAAACTAGCTAGTAATTCTGACTGATGGGTTGTAATGACAAATTGTGTATGTATGTATCAGCAATGAGTATTCAAAAAGATGTGTAGAATAGAATCTTACTCATAATTTCTGATACTTATAAGCACTCATACTTATTTTAATATCATGGAACCTCTACTCATATTTAAAGTCTGAAGTACTCATCATATTCATACTTAACTATATGTATGATGTTATTGATTTCGATTCTCCATATCTCAACATATACACGAGTCACAAAATAAGTATTATTCTCTTACGAAGACTAAAATACTCACTAAAAGTTTGTGTGTTAGCTCTGCCTGCTTCACTGCCTTTTTTGGTTATGTGCCTTTTTCTCTTTTTTTGTAAATGGAGCAACAACTAAGACTGTAAATTTTGATGAATGATTCGAGTCACTCGAATCATTTATAAGTATTTTTCTAATGTTATGAATCTAAATGAGTAGGCGTATGAATCAAACATATTTCGAATGGTATGAGTTTGATCTCAACGTTGTACGCATACTTATTGCAACCTGTACGTATAAACCAACGTTGTAGTGAGTATGAATGAATCAGAGTAGTTGGATTTCAATACTGTTGACTCAATTATATTCAGAACTTCATGAGTGCTTATGAGTAGCGAAAATACGATGCATTGCTGATCACTGATTCATACATAAGTACTTACATATATAGAACATTACAACCCTTCTGTCAGGATTGTAACCTAGCTTCTCACACCACTTATGTTGTACGGGACCTGAAGTTTAAATTCAACTCCCAACGACAAATTCTTTTAAGAAACTTTTCATGGCAATTTGTTATTTACTCTCAGAGTTTTTGCCAGAAATCTGCTGAGAGGAAGTCGCTGTAGATATTATTTTTAGAATTCCTTTTTGATCAAGATGTCTGACCTGGGGTTTGAACCATGGCCTCATGTCTAACTAGCTACGGCGTCTAACTGAATATTAATATTTCCACATCCAATTCTTGCGAGTTCAGTTAGAGGTTCTATGGCCGTATGCTATACCGGTATCGCGGTAGTAAATAGTAAAAAAATAAATACCAGCTATTTACCGATCAGTCTTTTCTTTTGATCTTAGAATTTTCCACTTCAATTTTCCTCAAGTTTAATCGGTGATTCTATGCTCCATTCAGATAACTTGAAAAATTTCAAGCAGTTTACACAAAACGTTACGATTCTCTTTCAAAAATATTGGGTCTTTTAATAGGGAGTTCAGAATTTTAACGGTCAAATTAGTTGTCACTTATCCAGTATATTCTGACAAATCATTACGAGGGACCACAGCCATGGACGTGTGCTTACTAAGTGGTCTTTAGGACAGTTGGCAACTGTCCACAATTTTTATTGAAAACTCAGCTTCAGCGACAAGGCCCCTTTCTTAACGACAGTAGGTCAACAAACGAAATTATCATATTTGAAAAGACATCAAGGGACATGAGTTTCGTATGGGCTCTGGAGCTTTTGGCAATTGGCATTATTTTTCTTTCTTGATGAATAGATACCGAACCAACAAAATTGTCTTTTTTTCGGATGCTAGCAAATCACATGAGATCCAGGAGCACCAAATGCATTTACAAAAAGTCACTGTTTGCTGTAGATTTCTGACTGTAAATGTCATCTGCCCATATTTATATGAGAACGACATTCATCACTGTCAAGAGCCATCACTGCCAAGAGCGAGCACTATAGGTCGATGATTACCAAACTGCTTTTGGCATTAATTGGTGTACAAATCCAACTACAGCACTGCTACGTATCACACAGTCATATTGGATATTCTGTAAGAAGGATTCAATGTCATGGTCATCTCTTGTGAAGATGTTGTAAACTTGCCATCGACTGCGTTCGACGTGAACCATTTAGAATTTTTCGTGTGGGATTCTCTTAAGTTGCGAATGTATGCCATTGAGCTGGAAACTACAAAGATTTTCTAGATAACTCATAAACACTCATGAAATTTTGAATATAAGTGAGTCAACAATATTGGAATTTAACTATGTACTCTGGTTCATTCATACTCACTACAACGTTGATTTATAACTACAGGTTCTAAGGAGTATGCCTACAACGTTGACATCAAACTCTTACCATTCGAAATATGTTTGATTCATAAGCCTACTCATTTGGATTTTAGAGACACAAACAATTAAATTCAGCCTGATTTATGGGTCAGAGCCAAAAAAACTTGGACATTTTGAATGTGCTCCACACAGAGAAGCCGTGAAGATGTTTGGACTCCACACACAGTGGTATCAATAGGTCTTTAAGAATTTCTATCAAATCTTACGTATACTTTCTTTTTTTTATTTAAATGTAAATATAGCATGTGCTTAAGAAAAGACCCGATAGTACAACTACTCGTAGTTGTTATATCCACAAGAAGTCGATTTGAAAGAGTTAAATTGAAGCTTTGGTGCCTTCCTCTGATCTGGTGAAGGATCGTGGTTATTATACGAGTGATGACAGCAGACCACCTTCAGTCTGTTCTTCTCTTTCTAAAAATCTTAAATTGGAACGCGTAAACTACGTAGTCAGTGCGAGAATCAACCACAACAAAACTGAGCAGATTTCTCAGTGACACATCCTTAGAACAGCAATCTAAGATTAAGTAAAGCTGGAAAGTCATAAGGTAAGTATTATACTGACTTCTCTTCTTCATTACCCAAGACCCCAATATACAGCGTAAAACAATTATTCCCATTGGAAGTACAAGATAGTCCTCTATATTTTTATTAACAGAAAATGATGTTCAGTAACGCCATTCAATCTATAAAGTTCGACAGCGGCAGCGGGCTTCATCACCCGCAAGATTAGAGCCACACGTAGAGATAAGCCCCTGATAGCATGCTCGTCAGTAATATCATGCTACTGGAGAAATAAAGTTTCGAGACTCATGAACATACTTTATGACCCTAACAATGACGTAAACCTCCAAGTGGAAAGAAAAATTCAAGTTCATTATCATAAATATCCGATCCTGTATCCCGAAGGATACATTTTGACGTTCAATATTCTTTGGAAGCTATTCTGAACTCATTATTACAGCCCAAGAGGAGGTAATGCATGATCTCTTCTTTCTAGATTTGACATGCTGTGAGGAAATCGGGAATGTTTCCGCCCTTCTGACTCACAACGTCTCAGCTCTGATTTCCCAGTGAATTATTTTGTAAAGGCATGCTTGGCAGGTCTCCAGACTGACTTGAGGGGCGAATCGTGGATCCGTGAATGGAAGGACAAGATGCGTGTAAAAAATTCTGTTAATGTTGGTACGCTGTCTGTCCTACTATTATCTTAGACGTCGTCTAATCCTCTGTCGCACTACCTACTAGACTACGGTAAGTAGTTTGTTGGCTTATTAGAGGAGAGCCTGCGGTTTGAGCCCCAGCTCAGACATCTCAAATAAAATGAAATCTAAAAAAATATTTCTTGCAGCGACTTCTTCTAGGCATGAAAAGTCTCACAAATCTTTCGTTCGAAGTCGACATTTAACTGTAAATCCCGGCACTCATACATAAAAATTACACACACAATATGGGTGTTAGGCTAAGATGTGTAGGTTGTAGTCCGGACTAAAATATTAACATTTGCCAACTTACCTCCGAAAAGAATGAAGATTTCTCATACTCCAAATTATTTGGCACCAGCTGACTATGAAACCGGGGCGCATCAATAGCTTCTTTAATATTCTGATTAAACCACAATACTCTTGACATTACATCTACGATGGCTGATATAATTTTCGAACCACCTGCAGCACTTATAGCCATGCGTACATTATACTTTTGATCGGTTAAAATCATTGGTGACATCGAGGACATGGGCCGCTTTTGTGGCGCAACAAAGTTCGTGGGTGAAGGTGGTAATTTGAAAATGTTTGTATGGCCAGGTGATGAAAAATCATTCATGGCACTGTTAAAGACAATGCCAGTACGTTTGCCAACTTGACCAGAACCGAAACTGAGAGGGGGAAATAAAAAATGAAATGAAAATGAAATTTATTTTCGAAAACGAAAGTGGTGGACAAACACTTACTAATCATTTACGGTAGATGTGACAGCCACTGCATCACCATTGGCTGCCATGACAACCAAAGGACTTGTACCGAAATCATCTTCCTCGGAGAACTGGGCACCGTACTCGTGTACATCTTTTAAGACTGAGCTGTCATTAATTTGTTTTCTTAATTGAATGCCAGTTTCGGGATTTGTAAGACGACTAACCAACTGTAAAGAAAAATTGTTTTCGAATTTTAATTTCTAAAATTGTGGAGAAATAAACCCCTGTAGCTTACCTCTCGAACATCATTGAAACGAACATCTCCCAATTCCCAACGCTTGGCATAGCCAAACTTTAAAGCCTCCACAATACGATGTATGGTTAAGGCACGTTTTTCAACATCTCGCAGATCGTTTTGTGTGAAATTGAAACCTTCCAATATGCTCAAGATATTGGCCACCACAGTGCCACTACTAATCGGTGGTAAGGCATAGAGAATATCATTGCCCAATTGCATGGTTACCGAGCTAACCAAATCCGCTCTGTATGTTTCCAAATCATCAAAGGTCACCAAACTGCCCAAATCTTTTAGATCTTCAGCTACCAACTTGGCCAAAGTGCCATTATAGAAATCAGTGGCACCATTATCCGCCAACAGTTGATAAGTATTGCACAATTCAACCAAGGGATATAATTTAGTGCCCACAGGATGTACCTCCTGGGTGGTCTCATTAAGGAATACTTTACTGTAATTGTATTTATTAAAACTACAAAATTCCAAGCATCTTAAACTCACCACTAACTCACCTCAATATATCATTGCTTTTCGTTCGATTGAACTTATTCGTGTAGGCTTGATTTAAATGTTTTGTCATATAGAAACCATCTTTGCAAAGCTGTAATGACGGTTCCACCAATTTCTTCCACGCTAATTTACCAAATTTATTATGGGCTCTTTCGTAGCCCATTAGCTCGCCAGGTACAGCTATCGATAAACCGCCATGTAATGACAAGTTAATGTCTTCATTAAACATATCTTCCGTAGCATAAAATGGCGCCACTTCTCTTGCATCCACTGAGTAGGCTTTTTTGTGACTCTTTACAAAAATGTTCATTAGCATGCCGCCTCCAATGCCCATACTTTGTAACGTTGTAAGGCCAACACAAAGCAAGGCCGCTATGGCAGAGTCTACAGCGCTGCCACCATCCTGTAGAATTTTACTGTAAAAATATGATCGAAACAAAATATTTCGACATTTTTAATGTTAATCAAGGTCAACTTAAACGATAAGGCTTTACACACGTAAGCACACATACATACATACATAATTGGTCATTACAACCTTTCAGTCAGGATTACGACCTAGTTTCTCACACAACTTATGTTGTGTACGTTAATTTTATACATGAGTGTTGGAACCTACAATTTAATGTCGACTCCGAACGACAGATTTTTGGGAAACTTAATTTACACTCAGAGTTTTTGCCAGTAATCTGCTAAGAGGATGTCGCCGAAGAAATACTTTTTTGTATTTTGTTTTGATGTCTGGTCTGGGGCGCGAACCCTGGCTTTATGTCTAATAAGCCAACACATTACCTACTAGAATACGGCGACTTCAATACTACGTAAAGCTAGAGGGAATACCATCCGCACTTTAAAAATAAAAGAAAAATTTTTACCACCAGCTTTTTTGAGATCGCCAATACATACTTATGTAGATACATAATTGGTCAGTACAATCCTTCAGTCAAGATTACGACCTAGCTTCTCACACCACTTATGTTGTGTGTGTTCATTTAATACATGAGTGACAGGGGACCTACAGTTTAAAGTCGATTCCAAACGACAGATTTTTGAGGCACTTTTTCATGGCAATTTTATTTACTCTCAGAGTTTGTAGCACAAATCTGGGGTTTGAACCCTAGCCTCACATCTAATAAGCCAACACACTACGTACTAGGCTATGGCGTTTCGTAAAATATCGAATGATCTACTAAACTCAGATGTTTTTTGAAAAATTTTAAAAAATTAAGACAGCCTTACGGCCGTCGAATTTCCATCCGTAAATTTCTTTCAAAGTCGTACGTTTGCATTACATTTTGAGTTTACGCGATACTATCCGCTCTCTTCTAAACAAAAACTTAACATGTCGTACGACTTGTGTGATCGTCTAAGTCCCCCTTTAGTTCGCATACAATTTCATTTGATCAAGTGGGCAGGTTTGTTAGTGTCTGATATTATCCTCGCTCTTCTAAACAAAAACATAACATGTCGTACGACTTGTGTGGTCGTTTAAGTACCCCTTTAGTTTACTTCCGGAATCATCTTCAATCGACTTGGGTATGCCACTTGCCTCGGTCAAGTTGGCCATTGTGCGAAAATTCTTTCGAGACGTCAACATATCCTGGGTGAATGAGGAGTCCTGCTCCAACGCTAGACTCACCTGGCTAGAAGGCGTACCAACCACTTATTTGGACTTGGTCGTGGCATCATCTCAATCACAGTGCCCATGCTTACAGGTCATTGTGTTATGGGTAGACTCGCGGAAAGGATACGGCTCCCATTTAACGACTTTTGCCGTGGGTGCAGGTCCGCTGAAGAAGAGGAGACTGTTATCCACTTTCTTTGTCATTGAAATATGCCAGATATAGATTATTTGGCTCTCCATTTCTTGTCAGCTTGATGTCAAGGATATAGCTTCGTTTATCAAACTTTCAGGCTTGTTTTCTAGCGTAGGGTAGTCGTGCTTTTGATGTGCAGCCCTTGCGCTGACTAACTTCTTTCTTTTCCTGATTTTGGTAGAACTTGGTCAATACAGAGACTGAGTGCAAATCCCTATGAATCTGAATAATGTTAATGGTCCTGCTACTATAAGAGCCAATCAAGCGTAATTTTTAGTCCAGTCTGACTGCAATGTAGGCACCAAAAGCTAGGCATTGCTCAGAAACCTCAAAAACATCCACTTGAATAAGTTTGTACAATAAAACTTCCACGTATAGCTTCCACCTGAGGTACCATAATACGTAATTGATAGAAATTTTTTTGCTTCAACTCCTAAGTTGGACTTATACTATCTAGAATGGAAACATTTGACAGAACCAATCAGTTTGTCCACTTGAGGGCCTAGCCTAGGCATCAAATGTTCCTTTATATTGCAGTGAAGTGATGTCTTAGTACTGCGACCACACAATATATTCTATTCCCTTCATACTTTAGATTATATCGCTATAATGTCGCTTCCAAGCATATTGTCTTGACAAAACTCCCGATGTTATTCGTTGTCAGCAATGCCAATGCCCTTTCTAGAACATGGTATGCAGGTTCAGGTATTCACTTCTGGAATGCATTAATGGACCACAGATTCCAAAAATGTGCTCCCATGATTCATTCTCATAATGGCCATGTAGATTCTGAATAAGTGTATTCTAAGTCTACCCTGTTAAAAAATCGGGTTTTAGGTTATTTCCTGATAGTCTTCCAAAAAATAAAAGAGCTTTTGTTTGCCTCAAACCCAACTGGGTTCTGGAGAAGAGTCTTTGAACTAATTTTTCTTCTTTCAAACATGGAAGCTCCTTCTTTCCACTGACTGTACTCTGAGTCTATCTATCGATATCTACTCTTATTGTAATTTCCCATAAAAAAAGGTTTTGATTGCCTCAAACCCAACTGGTTCTCTTTCTTTCGTGACGTTGGGCACGCCTTTCCAAAGATGAAAGCCTTTTTCTTGCAAGCTCGTCTGCTTGTTCACTGCCGAGAATTCCCACATAACCGGGGACCCAGCAGAGGATAACCTTATTGGTTGCATCCCAAAATGTTAGTTGCTTTGTGGTTGAACAAAGTATCGTATTTCATAATGCCGCTGTACAAAATATATACAATATATTCTGTTTTAAAAATGGTGGCTTGACTGTCTGTTCATATTGTTATGTCCTCTGCTTTGTACCTCTTCATCTTGGAAGATATAAGCCCTTTTCCTTATAGGTTTAGAATATTTCACTCCGGGACCAAAACTTTCGCTTCTGGCCTCAGTTCTCTCAGTGACCCTGCCCTGACCATTGAACAATTGACTACAAAATAGTGAAGATTCTGCCACTCATGGATAAACTTGACACTCACAGCATGGGTGGTGCGACAAGCTGGGTTTCAATCCTGACTACAGGGTTGTAATAACCAATTAAGTATGTAAAGTAAGATATGAAGCGCTTAATGGAAGACCCGATATAAATATTTACAGAAAAGTAAGCTTAGTACAGAGAATTTTATGACTTGTTAATGGGAAAAAAGGAATTTTCCCTATAATACCTGCCATCAATGTCCTTAAAGTCTATGCGTAAGTACGTATGTATGTGTGCGTTACAACTTACCTGCCAATTTGACTGCACACCGGTTTGTCCGAACACACAGCGGCATTTTGATAGACACCCAATTTCGAGGTGAAATTCTTTTCTAATATGGGAATATCCCTGAATAACAATGGCATCTCCGTGGTGGCAGTTTTTGTTGTTATTGTTGCCGTTGTAACTGTCGCATCTATTGTTGTTACAGTATCAACTGTTGCAGATGCCATATTGGTGGGTTGGGTTGCATTTAAGATGGCAATGTCATCAGCTTGGCCATTATCTATGGCGGCGGCACTTTTCATGCCAACTATTGAAGCAGCCAGTGTTGCATTTGTTTGTGTTTCATTAGTATTGGCAGAGGTTGCATTATGGCCATTGTTAGTGTTGCTATTGTTATCATCTGATAAAAAAGAAGATTTAAAGGTTGAGGGTAAACTTAGTATAGGACTAGCAGAGGGTAATGATGGTGGTGATGATGATGGGGAGTTATTTAAAGGATTTGTATTTGTTGTTGCTGTATTGTTGTTGGTATTGTTTGGAGTGTTGGTAGTAATTATAGAGGTGGAGGTGATTATTAAAGGACTTGCTGTTGTCGTGGTTGTTGTTGTCGTAGACGTAGATGTAGTTGTAGTTGTATTTGAATGTTTGCTGTTGTGATATTTGTGGGGATTTGTGCTTGTTGACTTTGGCCATTCTACAAAGAGAGAAAGATGCGAAAGAACAAAGAGCAAGAACATGGAGAGAACAGAAAAACAAAGAGAGCAAGTGGCGGCGCAAAACAAGCACAACAAAATTTACAGAAGCATAATGCAAAAACAAAAACAAAATGTAAACAATTGCCAGAGTGTGAGTGTAAAAAACAAGAGAAATTTTTTAAAGGAACACAAAAAAACGAAAACCAAACAAATACAAAGAAAAACATGTTGAGTTCAGAGACAGGTTTTTATTGTTTGTTTGTTTGTTTGTTTATTTGTTTATATTTAACAGCACAGAGTTTAATTTTTTTTTTTTTGGTAAGCATTAAAAAAAACAACAACAAATTGTGTGGAGAAAAACGAGAGCATAAAAAAAAGAGAGAGAAAAAAAAACAGACATAAAAACAGTGTCAGTCAGTATATTGTTACAGTGCAAATTCATTTCCTTTTTATAAAATATGTAAATAAAAAACGTTTTAAATTTTGCTGTTTTTTATTTCATTACAGTGTAAATATTTAAAAAAATTATTTGTTTCAACTTAATTCAAAATAAAGTACTTACCACTAAAACATAAACTGATTATAACATAACTAATTAAAGCAATGCCAATGAAACATATGATGCCTATTGTTAGTTTTTTCATTAAATTTAATAATTTCACTCTCCTAAAAATAAATAAAATTAAGAAGAGAAGAATTAAATATTTATAAATTTATAAGTACATATGTATGTACGAGTATGTATGTGGGTGTATGTAAGTGTAAAAAGGAAATGTAACTATTATACACATGATACAGTGGTTGCAATGTTTCAAGTGAGGACTTTAATTCCAGAGGTTTCTAGTTGAAATTCCAAAATCAAATGATCTATTCAGAGAGTTATAGGGCACCATATAATCGATCTGAAAGTGTTGGGCTAAGATTTTATTGCATTTCTAACAATAACGCGGTCCCATGTGTCCTGGAACCTTTGTATGATCCAAAATTTCCCTGAGATTCATTCATGTTTGAGGGCTGATGTCGAGATCTTTGTTTGGAACTCGATTGCAGCCTGACAATCTGACTAAATTAATACTTTTTCAGGCAGTCTATACCAGAATCCTTAATATACATACATATACGCGTGGCTGATATGTATTGCAACCAACTTCAGGTTGTTATCATTTGTAAACCGCTCGTCTGACAGCTATCAGATTTATTCCAGTGACAGTTAATTTTATTATTTACAAGCTTACAAAAGCATTTTGATCTATTGCATTCAGAAAAAAAGTTATTCGTGATGGAATTCAAGCCTGATAGTGTGATTGCTTTATATTTGACTGGAAAACCACAGGTGGCTATCGTTAGAGCCCTCCAGCATTTAAATGTGAATAAATCTTTTGTTTCTCGTACCATTTCTCGTTACCGTGATACTGGCAGTGTTGCATCGCGTCCAAAAAGTGGACCAAAAAAAAACGTTAACAATACCAGAAATTATCCGAAAAGTGAAGGCCAGATTTGATCGAAATCCACGCTGCAGTGGTAAGAAAATTGCTCGTGAGCTGAACATATCGCGAGAACGGATTCAACACATATTGAAAAATGAGCTTGGACTAAAGCCATTGAAGTTACAAAAAGTGAAAGAGCTCACCGATGGACAAAAACAGAGCCAAGGAGTTACTTCGCTTGCACGAAAGTGACCAGTTACCGAACTTGGTTTTTACGAATGAGAAGCCATTCCAAATTGAGCAGTTTGTGAACAAACGAAATGATCGGGTTTACTTGCCAAAGAGGTCAGCTGGAAATTTACACTTGCGATTGGCCACCAGAACTCAAGCGCCGCCGATGGTAATGGTGTGGGCCGCCGTAACGGCCGATGGTCGCTCCCCGCTCGTATTCATCGACCGTGGGGTCAAAATAAATGCCGAATATTATCGGGAAAATGTTTTAAAGACAGTATTGAAGCCCTGGGCAGACAAACATTTCGGCCGCAGACCATGGACATTCCAACAAGACTCAGCACCACCGCACTCAGCACGCGTCAACCAAGAATGGCTTAAAAAGGAGGTTCCTCGCTTCATTTCTACCGCACAATGGCCACCAAAATCTCCGGATCTCAATCCGTTGGACTTTTACGCCTGGCGCATTTTGGAGAGTACGGTTCTCACTAAAAAATACCAAAGTGTCGATCATCTCAAGACGGCGCTTCGCCGGGAATGGGTCAAAATACCCCAGAGCCACTTTCGTGCAGCCTGTGATGGCTTTGTCGACCGTTTGAAGGCCATAATTCGTACCAAAGATGGCCAATTCGAACAAATCTAAACTGATTCTAAAATTTGATGTTATTTCCAACATTTTTTGCTTTTGAACAATAAAATTAAAAAAAATTAAAAAAATATAGCGCTTTACTTTGTTTCATTATATATCAGCCAGTGTACAGTGCTGTTCAAGACAATAAATTCACCTGCTCTCCGAAAAGTTTATTATAACTAAATCTCTTATACAAAGGAGTATATGTAAGAAAGTAACTGCACTTTGTTTAATGACTTCTTATGAATATGATTCCGTTATATTTCAAAACTTTGAAGCGTCACTCTTCTTTAATTAATTGCAAGTATACATTTGGTTGTGATGTTAGATCATGGTGAACCTATTTTATTGAACAGCACTGTATGTGCCACCAAAGCTTCCACCGGCAATACCTAGATTTTCAAGCGAGACGTCAAATATTCTATTTAGAAGGTTATAAGGGATCACATAATCGACATGAAGCCGCCATGGTCTCTAGGTAGGGTGTTGGCTTATTATACATGAGGCATCGGTTCAAATCCCAGGTCAGGCATCTCCAACTAAACGAAATATGGAAAAATATTTCTTTGGCGACTTCCTCTCAACTGATTTCTGGCAAAAACTCTGAGTGTAAATAAAATTTCCACGAAAAGTTTCTCAAAAATTTGTCTTTCGGAGTCGACTTTAAGCTGTAGCTTCCACCAATCATGTATAAAATGAATACACACAACACAAGTGTTGTGAGAAGCTAGGTCGTGATACTGACTGAAGGGTTGCAATAATCAATTATGTATGTGTGTAAATAATGCCTTAGTTCAAGAGGAATAAAGTGCACTATAAAGTGTCTATCAGACGACAGTGGCATTGGTGTTTGGACACTACCCACCAAACGTAATCATCCCAGAGCAAGTAATCACTATACTAGGATTCCAGCTCTTGCTCATTGCCTTTTAAAGATAAAAAGTGCTATGTTTGCTCTCTTACATCTCAATTATGCCATCCTTCGATGAGAGTTCTGGATGGAGAATAATCCCCAGATATTTTACACTCTTGGATGGGGATCGATGAACGATTGTCTTTTAACGTCTTGTAAAAAGCAAAAATTATCACGAGCACCATTCTGCGATAAGTTTTAAAGGCTACTTCCACTACAAACATACAATTTAAAAACCCACATGTATAAGCCTTTGTGTAAATCGAGTGATCAATATCCGATACCAATGTGAAAAAGCATTCACATAACCAATGACCTTAAAATCACGTCATTAAAGGCAACGACATTCCACAGCAAGGACAATTACACCCCACGTTGCTATGCGTTGCCAGATTAGACCTCCCTATGAAGGCGGTAATGAGCCTTCTGGTCAAAAGTTTCACAGCAAACCTTATAACGCCGTCACTAATATCGTTTATTGACACACAAGTGCAGCGATAATATTGGCTCATCTGTAGCTATGGGTGTTGTAAAGATTGGGGATAGGAAAATTCGCTGTGATGTTCGCTGGAACCAATACGTTTTTTAAGTGCTGAAAGAAGCTTTCAAATTCTTCGACTTCTTAACACAGAATGCAGATGCAGAATATACTTCACTTAATCCGATCGAGGATGGAATTCAATTCACAGATATGGCTCGTTGCCTCAAGGTCTATTTTGAGGCTTTTCGAACGCGTATAGGGGAGCATGAAGATGCAAAAAATGCTTCCCTTTATCTGATCTTCTTCACACCACTTATGTACATCCGACCGAGAATTAAATACGAATTGTGTGGGACGGTGTATCGAAGTATGTTTTAAGGCTTCTTAACCGTAATCATAGAGGATGAAAATTCTAATTAATGACGTTTGGCTATTCACTTCTATTGACTCATATTTATTTAAGAATTGGATGATACTGAAGGCACAAGCACATTTCGCTTACAAAACTTTAACCTCCCGATTCAAAAGAAATATTAAAACCGATTAAGCATGCGATTTTTATTATTTTCTTAAAAAAAAAATTCAAATTTTTTACGTTTCTTTACATTTTGTTTTAAAATGAATTTTTTTTTAAATTTTTCTGCATGTAAAACCACTGTATCATGATGTGCTCTCTTCTGTATATTTAACTTACCTTTGCTCTCGCCTCGCTTCTTCAGCTGTTGCTGTATCGTGTATAAATTCACCGCCATTTTTCTCTTCATCATCTGTTACCGATTTTAAAGGAATTTTATTCATAGCATCGTCATTACTGCTGAGTCCCATTTTTAAGCCATCAGCTCTGCAAGATTAAATCAATGTTAAGTAAACCTAAATGTATGCTTTAAAAATATATGTATATTTATTTGTATTAAATGGTATACACTTGATTTTTTATTATTTAAATTTCTTTTATTTTTATTACTTTTGTTTTAATCAAAAAAAAAGAGAAACAGAAATTTCTCTTCTTACAACACAATCACCGGCCAGCTAAATGCACAATGACCATTGCATTTATGAAGTTTAATGGATTTCACTTTAATATTCCTTTAAATACAAACATAAAGTCGCTCTCACATGCAAATTACACACACACATACCTATCTATATCAATATTTTTCACATACACAGTTAAACGAACGTACACTAACAAAGGTTGAGAGAATTCTAATGGTGTTTTCGTCAAATGTTTACTTATATACATGAGAGGGAATAATAACTCACACGTATAAACAACTACACAAGAACTCTTATACTCATTTTTCACCATAAACGCGTACCCATACACATACATACACATAATTTTTTGCAAATGATTGTTTATGGGTTTTTTGTTTTTTCTCTACCTAAAGAGTTGCCAGGTAGTCAACAAGGACACATTTTTATTGAAATTTTTTTTGAAATTTTTTAAGTCTTTATGCGGCCCCTACATGTTCCAATTAGTTATGCAACATGTTGAATCAACATGTTGTACAACATTCAACATGTTGTGATCTTCAACCCGCCCTTCAACATTACAATTGTTTGTACAAAATAACAAAGTTGTACAGCCATGTTGTTGTACATGTTGAATCAACATGAATTAATCTGTTGTACATCATATATGTTGGACAACAGACAACATGTTGTGATCTTCAACCAGCCCTTCAATATAACAGTTGTTCGTACAAAATCATAAAGTTGTACAGCCAGTCGCAACGAATTAAAATTGATTTGAATTTAAAGGTTTTTTCCGTTTTACAAGTAAAAGGATTAACGAAGTCGAAACCAACAGCAAGTTCTAGAAGTTGCCAAACCAAAAGTCACTTTCTCAGTTGGTCATTATAACTCTCTTGTCACGATTACAGGCTAGCTTCACACATCACCTATGTTGTGTGGGTTAGTTTTATGCATGAGTGGCAGGATCTACAGTTTAAAATTGACTCTCAAAGACGGATTTGAGAAACTTTTCATTGCAATTTTATTTACTATCAGAGTTTTTGTCAGAAGACTGCAGAGAGATGTCTGAGCTGGCGTTTGAATATCGTCTAATAGTCCAATACACTACCTACTAAAGTTAGGCAAGGCTAGGTTGGAGTAGTTGCTTTGATACCAAAGCACACTTGAGCACGCATAGCAGCCCCTTATGATGTCATATGTAAGCGCAGCCTCTGTACTGACTGAATTTTATCAAACTCATCGAAGAAGTTGGTAAGCGCAGGGGCTACACACTAAAAGCATTGCTTCCCTAATTTGCAAGCCAGCCTGAAAGTTTTATAAACAAAGCTATATCCTTGATATCAATGGATGATAACTCTGTTTAGCTGTTAGAGAATAGAGAGCAAAATAACCTAATTCTGCACCTCGCGAGAGATATGCAGCAGACCCACAACCTCGGCAAATGTTGTTTGATGGGAGCTGCAGTCTTTCCGCGTGTCTTCCCATAACTCATTGACCTGTAGGGATGGCCACCGCGATCAAGTTTGAGTAGTTGGTTGGTACGTCTCCTATCCATCATGGGCCAAGTGAGTCTGACAATGCAACAGGATTCCTTATTAACCCAGGATATGTTTGCATCCCGAAAGAATGGCTAAATTAACCCAGATAAGTGACACCCTACTAGAGTACGTCGACTACAACTGATCGAAAGTAAATGAAGATACTAAAGATGAGGCAGACACCATATCTGTAATATTAGATAAAAAGAGAGTAGTGAAGTTCGAAAAGTATTTTCTATCTAAAATTGTCTTAAGGAACATGTGTACCTCAAAACAAATGAACCGAAAGTGATCACTGGAGTTAGAGTGGACATATACAAAACTGTGCTAGAAAGGACGATCCTTTTATAACTGATGCATGGTTGCTATAATCTTCTAGCCGAAGTATATGTTACTTAAAATGGCGCAAACTATTCAAAGTGTTACCGAGTATATGACGAAGTTATTCGTATTCTTAAAAATGGGATTTTTTAACCATACACGAGGCAGGCCTAAGGGACATCCATTCAGATTCAGTATTATATCGGCATCTGATGTAGAGTGTGCCTAAATAGTCAGCTAACATAGCCACCAATGTGCTCTGTACCACTCTAATTAAGGCATTATTTGCTATGTACCCAAACAGTCATCTAACTTGTCCACCAGTGCACTTTGTTCTACTCCAACTAAGGCATTATTTCTTATACCCAATTGGATCTCCTCTGAATTGAAGCACAGGCAGTAAGACTTAATGCAGTTAAGCCTTGGCCAAAACCTTCTGCGATTCTAAGAAAACATAGGCCTATCTGGGCCGATATGTTAATTTTAGAATTCCAACTTTTAATCTGGAGATCCGAAGGTCGCTGGTAGGTCCACTGAGATTTATTCCAAGAAGTTTAAAATGCTAAACAGAGTAGATTAATATTAAAGGTTTTGATATTAAACTTTCGTATAGGCTGCCTCACCGTTACAGTGTTTTCCAGGCAGAGATGAGCAACATTCTGAAAGCGAAGTAATGCTTGTTAGAAGGTTTTCCTACAAATCTTTTAATTTACTGGGACAGTTAGAATGCGAATTTCATTCCTAAACAAATTTCATCTTAATATTCGTCGTCTTAGGAGTTGTATGGACTCTCTACACCGCACACGTCGACATAATAACCATCTCTATTGGGTTCTGGGCCACTGTGGCATAGAGGGAAATGAAAAGTCGAAAGAATTGGCATGGAAGGGAGCGGAGATGCCTGAGGAGAAGACCATAGAAGGGCTATGTGTGGCCCTACAAGACTTCTTTTCCAAATTCGAAAAAGCAGCATGGAATTTAACAATGCTTGGGTGGTCCACTATACTTGGTTGCAGAATTTCAAAATAGCTGTGTCCGGCAGTGGATAGAGGAAAAGCCAGGGAGCTACTTTAGTTCGCTCTCTAATAGGAATTCTATCAGGACTCTGCGCTATTGGCAATTTATTTCATAGGCTCGGTCGGCCTTACCAATAATACTACACGGAATCTGTAAAACCTGCCTTTCAGACGTAACCGGTTTTTCTGTGACGGATAGTTTGAAAATCTGGGCATGGTGGTGAACGTTAAACTGAGGGAACTGGCCGGTTTCATGCGAAGCTCGGAGTGTTTCAAGCCCACCATTAACGGATAATGGGCAACACAATGGGCCATATGGGTCACCGAGTGAACTTGCTTGTGAATGGCAAGCTACTCCCTAACCTTGTCATCATCGATGAATACTGAAGGTTAGGTTAGGTTAGGTTAGAGGACGTGTACTTGTCAATTAAGACAAGTACAGTACCCGGAGGTCGAACTGACCCATTGTACAACGTCCTAGTTTCTTACACCAATGATGTTGTGTGTGTTAATTTTATACATGAGTGGTGGGACATACAGTTTAAAGTCGACTGCGAACGACAGGTTTTTAAGAAACTTTCCATTGCAATTTTTATTTACTCTCAGAGTTTTTGCCAGAAATTTTTTGAGAGGAAATCGCCTAAGAAATACTTTTTGTATTTTGTCTTTGATGTCTGGCTGGGGCTCGAACCCTGGCTTTACGTCTAATAAGCCAACACACTACCTACGAGACTACGGCGACTTCAAACTGTTGGACTGTCGGTTTGGTTAACTGTAAGGAATATTTGATACATGGATTGAATATTAATTGTGGCATCACAATGGAACTGAACACAGGCAACCGCCAAAAAGGGCATATAGTTCCTAATAATTTCACATTGCAATAACGGTTATAGTTTCTCTGCCATACATGTATAGCTCTTGGTTGGCATTCCTCAGTCATATAGAAAATTTTATGGAGGTTTGAATCGCCTTTGGCTAGACATACATACATAATTGGTCATTACAACCCTTCAGTCAGGATTACAAACTAGTTTCTTACACCATGTTGTGTGTTATGTTGTGTGCGTTAATTTTATACATGAGGGGTGGAACCATAGGTTCAAAGTCGACTCTGAACAACAGATTTTTGAGAAATTTTTAATGACAAATTTATTAACTCTTAGAGTTTTTGCCAGTAATTACTGAGAGGAAGCCGTCGAAGAAATATTTATTCATATTTTCGTTTTGATGGCCGACCTAGGGTTTGAACCGCGGCCTTGCGTCTAATAAGCCAACACACCATCTACTAGAATCCTTTGGCTAGACACATGCTGTAAATAAATTCTAGAACCACAAGAATTCTTCTTCTCTAGCCTAAGTTTTAAGCAGGATCTGCTAACTAACCTAACCTAGGGGATTAAAATTTTACTTCATATCTATTTTTGAAGTTTATTGGTAACCCTACTATGTCATTATCCACCCATTTAAAGTATATATGTATGCATACGTCTGTATTTACATACACTTGTATTTATTTTCTGCAATAATTACTTAAAACACGAGAGTGCATATGTCGCTGTTGGTGTCAAATGCCGTCAACACCACAACAGCACTGATAATAATGATGATAACGATGATGACGACGACGACGACGACGACGACGACGACGTCGATACTTTTAACAAGATTATGATTATGATGATTATAAATAATTACAATGGTACACACATACACGAACTTAAAAACACAATAAACAACACATATAAATAAATAACAGAGAGGAACCAAAAACCTCCATAAAGCACAATTACAAGAAACTCATGCATATTCTCATACACAAAAGGAATCAAAAGTGATTGTGTATGGAGACATACATATGTACGTACACCGATGGGAAGTAGAATTTTAAAGGCTTACGTGGCGTAATTTAGAACAGTATGTCACTTAACATTTTGTCAAAAGGCAAAATGCACTCACACACTTATACATCTAAAAAGTGGGAGAGAATATAATATGGGTCACACATTGTAACATGCAAATCAGGGTATAATTTATGAAATTGCAAACAAAAAATCAAACACTCACACTTATACCCGGAATTATACACACTCTCGCTTTTAATACGCTCGGGGGAAAGAACAACAACACCAACGACAACAACTTTGTATTATGTTATGGCAACAATTTTATCAAAACTGACGTCTTAAGGGTTTTAAAATGAATTTTCTGTTGTGTTAAAAAGGAAGCGTAAATGTATTGTAAGGAGAGTATGGCAACATAGAAGAAGGACCTCGTTTGAAAGTGTTTTTTTAGAATGAATTCCCAGCATAAAAAAATATTTAAAAATTAAATTTCTTTCTCTTTTGTTTTATTTTTTTTCTTACAATTATTTTTATGACCAGAAACATTAAGGCATTAATGGACATTTGCTGTGCTTACGTGATTGAATGTGAAGATTTTTTACAACCAAAAAGGGAAAGATATTTTTTAAACGAACATTTTTGGGTGTAAGTCTAAATAAAAAACACAATAAAATTCTTAATATTATTTTAAGAAGTTGAAAAAGAGATGTCCAAAAGTGATAACCCTACAGCCGGTCTCCCTACCAACTTTAACATGATGAATCTTCCGCAAATAGTTTCCCTTTCGCTGCCTATGCTGCGCATTTACGAAAAAAGAGGCGCAACGGAAGACTTAAGCGCTCGCATCAACAAGGCTCGCAGGCTAAATGCTTGCTAAGCAACTCACGTCCCTTGACGTACCCTATTCGTACTTCTTTATGTTTACGGAACCTGAATTCTATCTAAAAAAGAATCCTACGGCTTCTATTTATCTTGTACAAGATTTCTGAGGTTTAACAATTCTCATAACAGATAGGGCATTATGCACTCCTTCCAGAATCGTCTTCGATTGAGTTAGGCATGCCAATTGCGTTGTTCAAGTTGTCTATTGTGCGGAAATTCTTTCGAGACGCCATGCTATCCTGGGTCAATGAGGAGTCCTGCTCCATCGCTAGACTCACCTGACCCTTGATGGATAGTAGGCGTACGAACCAGTTGCTTGGGCTTGGTCGTAACATCATCTCGACCACAGTGGCCATGCTTACGGGCCATTGCGTTATGGGCAGACACGCGGAAAGGATGCGGCTCCCATTCAACGACTTCTGCCGAGGGTGCAGATCCGCTGAGGAAGAAGAGGCTTTGATCCACTTCTTCTGTCAGTGTCCGTCACTTGCTAGGTGCAGGAATAGATTATTTGGCTCTCTGTTTCTTGTCAGCTTGACGGAGCTATCATCTATTGACATCAAGGATATAGCTTCGTTCATCAAACTTTCTGGTTTGTTTTCCAGCGTGGAGTAGTCGTGCTCTTCCTCCTCAGCACAGGGACTGCGTTCACTCGTGGCATCACAACGGGTCGGTATGCGCGCTCAAGTGAGCTTTGTGACATGATCAAAGCTACCACTACGACCGACCTAGGGCATTATGAAATGCTAGGGTACTCCAGGGTAGAAAGATACATCATCTTCACAGATGTAGTCACAGATAGTAAGGTTTTCTATAAAGGTCTCAAAATTAAGCTTCACTTTAAGTTAGATGATGACTATAGCGTCCTTCAGGCGGCTATTGAGACCATAACTAACATAGCCATTTCGGATTAGGAATCTTATATGATCTTCGTTGACAGTCCAGTTGCCCTAAGAACCATTGCGTCGGGCCAGTGTAAGTTAAGACCTATTCGTGACTGTGGGCAATCTGTACATAAAGACATTGGACCAGATCAATTTCGTCTATGCTAGCTTCCGTTACATAGCAGTATACCTGGCAACGGTATAGAAAGTGGCAGGTGAGGCCCTTAGAAAATGAACCTATCCTAGCAATAGCATCCGCTTACTAAGAGCAATTTAATAGTTGGTCCTAATCCTTCAATCAGCCACTTCTATGGGATAATCTAGAGGAAGTTCTT
The DNA here is from genome assembly GCA_958299815.1 of Sarcophaga carnaria. Taxonomy (NCBI): domain Eukaryota; kingdom Metazoa; phylum Arthropoda; class Insecta; order Diptera; family Sarcophagidae; genus Sarcophaga; species Sarcophaga carnaria. The sequence goes on along the minus strand of OY283149.1, from coordinate 17,861,983 downwards.
ACTAAAGACGATTTAATAGTTAATCCTGAACCTTCAATCTGCCACTTCTACGGCCTCGTCTTTAGGCGAGTCAGGGAGAAAGAGCAGAAGCGTTTTGGGGGATGTCTATGACCTGACATAGATAGTCACGTCAGGTTAGGTCAGGTCGGAGTGGTAGCTCTGATATCACAAAGCTCACTTGAGCACGCATAGCGGTCCGTTGTGATGCCACAGGTGAACGCAGTCCCTGTACTGACCAAGTTCCACCAAAATCAGAGAAGAGGAAGAAGTTGGTCAGCGTAAGGGCTGCACATCAAAAGCACTACTACCCTACACTGGAAAACCAGCCAGAAAGTTTGATGAACGAAGCTATATCCTTGATATCAATAAATGATAGCTCTGTCGAGCTGACAGGAAATGGGGAGCCAAATAACCTATATCTACTCCTAGCAAGAGACGGGCACTGACAAAGAAAGTGGATAACAGTCTGCTCTTCCTCAGCGAGTCTGCATCCACGGCAGAAGTCGCTAAATGGGCGCCTCATTTTTTCCGCGAGTCTACCCATAACGTAATGACCTGTAAGCACGGCCACTGTGGTTGAGATGACGTCACGACCAAGACCAAGTAATTGGTTGGTACGCCTTCAATACATCAAGGGCCAGGTAAGTCTAGCGGTGGAGCAGGACTCCTCATTAACCCAGGATAGGTTGGCGTCCCGAAAGAATTTCGGCGCAATGCCAGAGGTATTGCTTCTACAGATTTGCTGCTGGATTTGTCCAGCCAGAGGTTGGTTATTGGTTTTATTACAGTACACTGCGAGAATAGATTGCTGACAACGATCTAGAACGAAACAGTCGGATTATTGTCGGGTATGATGTGATGAGAAGGAATTGGAGACTATCGAACATCTCCTGTGCAACTGTCTAGCTCTTAGAAGGATGAGGATCCTGGGCAGAAGTATCTTTAAGGGTTTAGGTTTTTTGTTGAGTGCCGACATTAAGGCTCATGGTAGGTTTATAAGCAGTTTGAGCTGGTTGAGAGGTGCTACAACATCAAGGCTGTATTCACGGTCTCTTGTGTATTTGTGGTTGTCTTTTTCATCTTTTTTCCTCCGCTTCCTAGACTGTCATGTTGTAGGACAACATGTAATCGAATTGGACTGAATACAATCCGTTTATTTCTAAGTGTGATTACTTTTAATTACTTTGACCAGTAAAATTCTCACACAACAAATTAAAACAATCAAACTGCAGTAATTATTTTAAAAGTAGTATTTGGAACGAGTAAAAAATTTGGGTCACATGTTCTCTGTGTAGAGACTAACCCTTTCGAAAATAAACATTGTAAGTGAACATGCAACAGTCAGAGTTTTATGTGTTGAATCACAGTTAAAAAAGAAGTAAAAAATAAAGTCCTTAGTAGCCCATAACCACACATAATTGAAAATGGATAAGAAACTAAGGAGTGGAATACTTTTCTGTATACGTACGCTCGATGTTGCATGAATGTTGCTGCATTTGGTGGAAATCACATATAAAAACTCATTCCTGAGTCCTGATTATAAATTACTTTCAATTTCTTTAAACAATTAAAACTAATTGGCATATAATAAACTCAGTTTATACGATTTATGTTCAAAGATGAAAGCAATTTTTTTTAAATTTCCTGCGAATTTCCTTGTTTACAATGATACACGCGCTACGACTTTATGGCACAATTCCAAACATTTTTATTGCATGATTCTTACAGCCATGAAATCTTTTATGAATAAACAAATCTTGTTTAAGCAAAGAAATAGAAAATAGAAATAGAAATAGAAATTTGAACAATCGTTTATTTCGAATCTGACAATACTTATGTCATTCTATTCTCCCACAAATTATATTATCTCCTACTGAACGTAATGAATCGATTTACGCTGGAGCAACGTTGGGATTTATAGGGCCAACGAGAAACTTCACGATGATGTTGGTTTTGCCAAAAAAAAACCATATTTTCGGATGAAGTTCATTTTCTCCTGATGGGGTACGTTAATAAGCAAAATTTCCTCATTTAGGGCTCAGAAAACTCACACATGGTCTTACAGAAGCCAATGTGCCGATTACGAGTAACTGTTTGATGCAGCTTATGCAGTGGAGGCACCATTGGCCCATATTTCATTGAAAATGAAGACGCCGCAACCATTACGGTCAATGAAAACACCTATCGCACTATGATAACCCTTTTTTTGTACCCGCTCTTCATTGCACTGATGTAAACGATGTTTGGTTTCAACAGTATAGTGCAACTTGCCACACATCTCATAACACAATCGATTTATTGCGTCAAACGTTTGATGGTCGTTTAATTTGCCGAAATTGTGGTGTCAATTGGCTGCCAAGAGTCTGCGATCTGACACCGTTGAACTATTTTCTGGGAGGCGCCTTCGAAGAAATATGTTATGCTGACAAATTAGAGACAATTGAGTATTTGAAGGCCAACATTCGTGATGACAATGTCGAGATACTACCCCATACAGTCGAAAATGTGGAAGAAAATTGGTTCGATCGAATGATGTGCTGTGAGGCCAGCCGCGACAACTATATTCCATTTCGAACCGTTTTTGTTTAATTGCTTTTTTAAATTTAAACTTTTAAATATCCCACTGTATACATATTCATTATTCTCGTATATTGGTAGACATTCTATCGCAAATGTTATGAGCGATCTCACTTGCTTTCCTTTCTTCATTGGTCATTACAACTCTTTAGCCAGCATTACAACCTAGCTTTTCACGCCACCAATGTTGTGTATTCCTTTTATTCATTAATGCCAGATGAACTCCGAGTGGTCTCGCTTTTAAAAGATTGAGTGGATTGCTCCATTAATTTTTTTTATTAAGTACGTTGCGAAGCCTTTCCCAAAATCATATAGTCGTCGGGCCATGGGACAATTAAGCAGAGTGCTGGCAGCCACTCCCCTGATAAATTTCGTGTTAAACTTGTCTTCCCGTATAATAAGCACAACTTTCAAAGCTCTGGTCTTCGCTTTATGTGCAGTGCACTTAAATTTAATAGAGCCTGTAGCGCCCCTGAAGGGCGTCTCTTTATTGCCCTGGTTATACCAAGACACGTCAGTCTCTCTGTAACTTGTTCAATTTTATCCTTATCTCATACACTTCTCACTACTCTTTCTCTAGCTGACAGCAATATTTTTCATTGATACTCCTTTCAATATAGGCTAAAACCATGAAAAAGATTTAATATCATACTGACTGATATCTCTGCCGTTTGTGCAATTTTTAAATGAGAAAATCAACGCGTCTGAGACTCTTTGTTGATTTGCACAAACGGCGGTCCTTAGAAGGCAATCACACAACATCACCAGAACTTTCATGAAATAGTATCCACAAGAGAACAGAAGAAGGAGACACTTTGCTTGCACGACAAGTTGTAGCCGTTGTAGACAACAACGGAAAGTGTTGGAATGAAGTGAAGGCATTGTCACAAAATAGAGATTCGTTCAAAAAATTTGTTGAAATCCTATGCTCCTTAAGAGGCAGCGATTTCTCTTCGAAAAGATTTAGATTTAACGACAAAGGTGTAGTCGCCGTAGTCTAGTAGGTAGTGTGTTGGCCTATTAGACGTAAAGCCAGAGTTCGAGCCCCAGGCCAGACATCAAGACAAAATACAAAAAGTATTACTTCGGCGACATCCTCTCAGCAGATTTCTGGCAAACACTCTGAGAGTAAATAAAATTGCCACGAAAAAGTTTCTCAAAAATCTGTCGTTCGGAGTCGACTTTAAACTGTAGGTCCCGCCACCCATGTATAAAAATTAACACACACAACATAAGTGGTGTGAGTGGTTGTACAATGGGTCAATTCGACCACCGGGTACTGTACTTGCCTTAATTGACAAGTTAACGTCCTCTAACCTAACCTAACGAGAAAGTTTCTTTATCTTTACCCTGGTAAAACCCAATTTTCTCCAGAGAATGTTGTATATAGCCGACTACAGTTGGTGGCCCCTCAGCTGAAACCTAATAAGAGAGATGGAGATACATAATTAATTGGTCATTACAACCCTTCAGACAAGCAGTCAAGGTAGCTTCTCACACCACTTATGTTGTGTGCATTAATTTTATACGTGAGTGGCGGGACCTACAGTTCAAAGTCGACTTCGAATGACAGATTTTTGAGAAACTTTTCATGGCATCTCTGAGTTTTTGCCAGAAATGAGAAGAAGTCGCCGAAGAAATATTTCATATTTTCGTTTTGATGTCTGATCTGGAGTTTGAACCGTGGTCTTACGTCTAATAAGCCGACACACTACCTACTAGACTACGGTGACTTCAGAGATGGAAATGCTTTGTAACAATATATTGAAGGAACTTAGAAAATAATAAAAAATAGAGCTATATTGAGGTTATCAGCCATCTGCTAGAGGGCCAGCAGCTGACGATGTCCTGAACATGAGAATCCAATGCAATGTTTGATACAACCAGCACTTTTTAACGATGCATAGAATTCTGTTTTTTTTATCATCCGGAATGATGAGGGAAATACGTCTCAAACGCATATAGGAGAGTGCAAATGCGTTCATCAATAAAATTTTTCTTTGATACAGCCATGGAATATTTTTTAACGAATAATATTTTTATTTGTTCTCTGCTTGAATAATAAAAATAAAATGTTTCAACGCAAATATGGAACTTTCACGTTTAATTAGTCATATTGAAGGCATGCAATTATTTTAATACATCGTTTTAGAACTTTTCTTTGTAATTCAGGTCACATATTTGTTAGATTAGCTGGCATGGTAAACATTACAGCTGAACATGCAACCTGAACTCATAATCTAGATCAATAATACACAATTAAACTTTTAACACATAACACATGAAAAAAGAGTAATTTTTGTTGGAGAGTATAATTTAAAAACACGGTGACATGGTTAGAAATGAAGAAGACAAACAGTTTCGTAAATTTAAAGCTCATCAGACCTTCCTTGAGCGGAAAACGTCAAAAATTAACATTGTAGGAAGGTAATCATTTCCGTCTCTAGCTAAAGAGCACAACCCAATAAATAAAAAAGTTCATCACCACTACATGTCCCATACGATGTTGTTTCTAAACAACTCAAGTTGGCACTCTCTATTGTTCTAGGGTATGCTGTAGTAGAGTAATAATCTACTTACTTCGGAAGACTTGATTAATGAAACTGTATTAAAGGCAACAATAAAAACTTAAACTGAATAAGAAGGTGAAGATGCTTCTTAAAAGAAAAAGGGACTAAAAACTATAAGCGAACTCAATAATGAATTTGTGTACGTGAAATTGTGTACGTTAGCACAGAGCCATTCGTTGTCTCTATATAACCTAGACAACAGAGGCTATTTACTTACTCGACTCTGACATTTCGAATAAACCGAATTATTAAAAAATATTTCTTTCGACGGCTTCCCGTCGACAATCTTCCAACAAAAATTCCGGGCGTCAATAAAAAGTTTGAAAAAGTTTGTGAAAAGTTTCTAAAAAATCTGTCGGTTGGAGTTGGCTGTAAACTATGTATGTTCCGCCACTCATGCATAAAATTAACACACATGTTGTGTGGGTGTTGTGAGAAGCTAGGTTTTAATCCTGGCTAAAATTGAGTATCCTTTAGACAGGATTCGCTTTGTAGCAAAAGCTATCGGTGTTAACGTTGTCAATTGTCATAGCTTTGCTGGTCTTGATATTTATCTCAAATCCAATATTACTCACTAATCCCTACAAGTTTTCTAGTTTTGCTTGCATGTTGGAAATCTTAAGCGAAAGTTGACAAATGTCACCTTCATAATCTAATGTAACGGGATTTTATATGAAACTTTATTTAAATCCTTTTCTAATCCTCGTGATATTATCGTGACCTTAGGTTATAGGAGACATTCTTCTTTTACTACAACGCTGCCGCCGTTACCAGCAAGAATGATGTCAGTCTGGAGACTAATCATGGTATTGCTCTTGCCAACAGATGGTAGTATGGTCTGAATAGGCAAATAAGTAACAGAGAATCTTCTCGAATGGCGAGACTAATAATCTACAAAGTTGTTCAACCTTCCTGTACTCCTCTGTAAAGCAGAAGCATAGACGCTTTTAAGCTAGTTGGCGATGATTTCCGTATCCGGTCCAACAACGACCTACTCAACGATATGAATTTTGTGTAGTGCTTTAAAATCCTGTGACTGCGCTAGCTCGACCATATTGTTCGGATTAAAGAGCATGTTCCCGCGATATGGATATTTGATGTGGGAACTAGTGGAAGATGACATAGAGTACGAGTTTGTCTTCATTGGAAGAACTAAATCGAGACAGCTACGTCATAGATCAAAGGGTAATCAAATGGCGAAGGAGCGCAACAAGCAGAGGCGCCTGGAAGGATATGTTACGGCAGGCAAATATGCGATAAATGGCTTGTTAATGGCCAATTAAGCTTGATAAGTAAGTAGGTAAGCTTGTGTGAAATGGTTAACTGATATTCACGTTGTGAACGTTTGAGGGTTATGCACCCTCGCTTATAGCTCTAATTATTCGAATTTTTATCTGGATACTGTTTTTTTCCTCAATGCTTTAGAGAGTTGGTCTAATATCTGCAGCCGATTTTTGCCCTTTCGCTGACCAACTTCATCCGTAAGTTTGGTATAATTCGGTTAGTACAGGGACTGCGCTTAGCTGTGGCATCATAACGGGGCCTTATGCATGCTCAAGTGAGCTTTGTTGTCAAAGTTACCGCTTTAACCTAACCTAACCTAACTTTAAAGTCATTTCTGTATGTGTGCTTGCGTCGTATAAGCTGATAAAACCAGGTTTGAATCTTGATTGGTAGATATATAGGTAGAGGTGGCTGTCCATCTAAGAAAGTTCGATGGACACAGACCACATTGGGCCAATTGTGATATTACGGGTTTGTGTTGTTCTTTAGTCTTCGGAAAAGTCGGAGCTTCTAATGAAGCGACTCCGACTGGCAATGTTAAATCGAGGAAGAACCATCATAGATCGAAGTGTGGCCAACTCGCGAAGGCGTGCAAGAAGCAAATGCGTGACAGTTCCTCCAGATCATCCATAGAGGAAGCAATAAAATGTCTTTTTCTCATTTGCCAAAGTGCAGGGCATGTATTCGGTAGGTATAGTCGCCGTAGTCAAGCAGTGTGTTGGCTTATTAGACGCGAGGCCCGGTATAAACTAAACGAAATACGAAAAAATATTTCATCGGCGACTTCCTCTCAGCAGGTTTCTGGCAAAAACTCTGCGAGTAAATAAAATTGCCATGAAAAGTTTCTGAAAAATCTGTTGTTCGGAGTCGACTTTAAACTGTAGGTCCCGCCACTCTTGTATAAAATTAACACACACACAACATAAGCAGTGTAGGAAACTAGGTCGTAAACCTGACTAAAGGGTTGTAATGACCAATTATGTATGTATCCAGTACGAGAAGCTCTTCTGCAGCTTCTGCAGAAATCATTAGCAAGGTCTTCAAGACCAATGCGCCTGGTATATGTAACCATAATGAGAGTGCCTCTCTGAAGTTAAATAAGACTTATCGTGTCCTTTATCTAGCCTTGGCGCGGTAGGGAACAAAAAAATGTTCGTTATGATTTTCGAATTTGCCAAATTAAGTGGTTCCAGCCCACTTCCATAAAATTTAGCTAAGGAAGCATATGACATACAATTTGTCACACATATTGTGCCCTTTTTTCTTAATTAAAAAGGATTGTAGCTGACATTTAAAAATAATCACAATGTTCGACTTTTCGTTATTGATTGCATGTTTAATTTCCTTACATCAGTCACGTTGTAAACGTTTACAACCACTTGTGGTTGCCATACGGTATTGTCCACTTAAATAATTACTTTTCGTGTGTGATAAAAATCTCATAAAATATATTGTTTGTTTTATTTATAAATTGTTTTATAATTGCCAGCATTATTGTTATAAATTGTTTCCAATAATGTTTTATTAATTATTAAAATAAAAAAATATTTTCGTGGAAATCGTTTTTAAAAGATGATTTTTCGTTTCCATACATACATAGTTGGTCATTACAACACTTCAGTCAGGATTACGACCTAGTTTCTCACACCACTTATGTTGTGTGTGTTAATTTTATACATGAGCTGTGGGACCTACAGTTAAAGTCGACTTTCAACCTCAGATTTTTGTGTAACTTTTCATGGCAATTTTTATTTACTCTCAGAGTTTTTGCCAGAAATCTGCTGAGAGGAAGTCGCCTAAGAAATACTTCTTGTATTTTGTTTTGATGTCTGGCCTGGGGCTTGAACCCTGGCTTTACGTCTAATAAGCCAATACAATATAATACGGTGTTCAGATAATGCGCCTTTATTGCATAAATCGCAATAAATGCCATTACTGAGCACAATATTTCATATAAAGTTTCAATTAATTATTGTGCAATAAATACGCAAATTGTTACAATATTGAGTAAAACTTCAAATGCAGCACTGTCATAGGTATGTTTAGTGAGCATATTACAATTAACCGAACACTTTCTGTTGATATTTGACAACTCAAATGTTAACAACGACAACAAAGCAAAATAAAAACAAAACAACAAAACAAAATAAAAACAATATTGTTGAAACAACCAGCTGTTTTGTTTACCAGCTGTCAAATTAATAATGAATAATCAGCTGAACTGCGTATTATTATTATGCTTGAATACTTAAAATATTGTTCTCAATAAACCGAATATTGTCTCAATAAAGGTGCGTATCTGAATATAGTACAATACATGTGTCTTGTAAGGTGTTGTTGCTTTAAAAGATACATAGATATATAATTGTTCATTACAACCCTTCAGTCAGGATTACAACCTAGCTTCTCATACCACTTATGTTAGTGTGTTAATTTTACACAGTTTAAAGTCGATTCCTAATGACAGATTTTTAAGAAATTTTTCATGTAAATTTAATTTACTTGCAGGGTTTTTGCCAGAAATCTCCTGAGGGATTGTCGTCGAAGAAATATTTTTTTAATTCCGTTTTGCTGGAGATGTCTGAGATCTGGGGTATGACACACTACCTACTAAACTACAGTGACTTATTTTGCTTTTATTCTCGTCATCATTGAACAATGCCGCCTATTTTATTTGTAACGCATGCTAAACGTTAATAATGTTCGTGTTTTATGGTCACTTACGTGTTCACTTTATTCCGTGTGATAAAAATCTGATAAATGTTATGTATTGACGTTGTAAAGTTTATAAATTTTAGTCAATAATTATTCTTTTATCATTAAATTCCTTTTAAATGATAATTTTAATTATCGGAGGGAGTTCTGAACAATGGCAGTGGATAGCGGCCATTTGGTTTAAGCAAATCGTTATAAACGGTTCTAGCATTCAGCAATACGTTCAAATAATAAATAATTTTATCAAAATAAGTGTCTAGCCATAGTTGTGTTCAACTTTCGTTTGACGTCACTTGGTGCTGTCACCGCCGGATGTGCTGTGATTGCAATGGGGAAACTTGTACATACTGCCGCTTGACTTACTTTATTTTTTCCTGTTGATTTCATGCCTTTTCTGAGACAAACCTGGTAATATCTGCCCCAACCAACAGATTAAGGTAAAAAAAAAAAACCAAAAAAAAGGTGCCCTGTTCTTGTAATTTACCGTGCGCTTTTAAGCGAAAAATTATCTTCAGCGATGTGGCCTATATATGAATGAGTAGATACGTGGACCAATAAAATTGTCGAAATATCAATCCCCATGAGATCCAAGAGCGCCCAATTCATCCGAAACACTCACAGTTTGATGTGGATTTTGTCATTAAATGATGATGATTTGCATATCCTTATTGAACTGAAGTTTTAACATACTTTGACAGTCTGTCCTATAACGACGTTGCACGCACTGATTGATTCAAGTCCGTTGCATATGGCTAGGAGGACTTGAGTCATGGTTATCATGACTAATAATAATATAATATAATATAATAAATATATAATACAAGCCTAACGCATTGCATCATGGGACATTGTGACAGGTCCTTCTTTTACTATTCCCTAGACGGTCTAGTAATCTCTAAGATTTTGGAAAATACTTAGCAGTGAGACTGAGCGATAAGAGTGAATGGATCAAATTGGAAGCTTCTGCTACATACATACATATATACATAATTGGTCACTATAGGTTAGGTTAGGTTAGAGGACGTGTAATTGTCAATTAAGACAAGTACAGTACCCGGAGGTCGAATTGACCCATTGTACAACGTCCTAATTTCTCAAACCACTTATGTTGTGTGTGTTAATTTTTATACAGGAGTGGTGGGACCTACAGTTTAAAGTCGACTCCGAACGACAGATTTTTTTGAGAAACTTTTTTTCATGGCAATTTTATTTACTCTCAGAGTTTTTGCCAGATATCTGCTGAGAGGAAGTCGCCGAGGAAATACTTTTTATATTTTGTCTTGATGTCTGGCCTGGGGCTCGAACCCTGGCTTTACGTCTAATAAGCCAACACACTACCTAATAGGCTACGGCGACTTCACTATAACTCTTTACAGGATTACAATCTGATAATCAGGATTGCCATCCAATTTAAGTGTGTCAATTTTATCCATGAATAGCACGACCTACTGTTTAACGTGGACTCCGAACAACAGATTTGAGGAGCTTTCCATGGCAATTTTATTTACCGCCTGACTTTTTGATGGATCAAGTCTTAAAGGCATATCTGAGCTATGATTTGAAGCACGAGTTCTTGTTAATAAGCAAATTGGATGCTACGTACTGTTTTAAGAGAAGGTATACAGCGGAAGCAAGGGTATTCCATGCCAGAGTGAAATATTCGGAATCCATAATGAAACTCGTGAGTATCTTTTCAACAGAAGTTTGCGACATGGAATGATCAATTCAATTTGGACTGCAGTACAGAGAATGGGACATAACAATAGGATCTGACAGTTGCGCCACTAGTTGAGTACTCAGCTTTTATGATTCCATCAAAATTAGAATGGCCTGAGGCTTATTAATGGACTTAAATAACACTTGCTTGATATAGCGATCGATTCAAACCCAATATGCAGTCTACTTTATGAGAGGAATCATTATAACACATACTTGAAGTCTAGGTGATATTAAATGCATAGTACAACATATGGGAAAACACTTACTGACACCTAATAGCAGCTTGAAGTTTGTCAGTGCATCACAGCTACTTTGTAAATGTAGTTTAAGCGCAGTACACTTAATCGCCTGGACGTGATGCTTTACTAGGTTAGGTCTGAGTGGTAGCTCTGATTTCACAAAGCTTTCACAAAGCCACGGGTGAACGCAGTCCCTGTACTGACCAAGTTCCACCAAAATCAGGGAAGAGGAAGAAGTTGGTCAGCGCAAGGGCTGCACATGCTTTACTACCTCTACAATAATTTCATTTAGTTTTTATATTTTCATTTTGTAGCAAAAATCGCTCAATACACGGAAGATATTAATGTATTTAGCGATAAATCCATATAACATTGATGATACTCTGTGATACATCGATACTCTGCATCGAAAAAAATATCGATGTTTTTGTTTAATATTCGTTTGTAATTATAGGATCCACATCCTAATCTTTTTAGGCACAATTGCTCAGCAAAATGTCCGTAAGACTTTAATGAAAACAAAACTCAGGAACATGTTGCCTTTAAATGCCTTCGATTGAAAGAATATCGAATGGGAAAGCAATCCATAGCTATAAGGATTATAAATATTCCTTTTACTCCTCTAGATAGCATAGGGCCGCAACAAATTGGTTCGAGATCATCAGCGAGATGTTTGACTTCGTTCGACTGTAGACGTACTTTAAATATTTGGGTTGTGATTTGGCTTTCTTTGTGATGTCAGCTAATGGCTTGCGAAAAGTGGCCTAAGCCATCATCACTTGCGTCTTCTTATTTTCCTCTCAATTGGTTGCTGGTTTGCATTTGACCAGAGTTGGGCATTGGGTATTTTGGAGGGCCAGTAAACAGGCATTTGTTAGCAAATACATGAAGAGATTGTGAATCACGCGGTGCCATATTCCATGTTTCGCAACCGTACAGTAATGTGGATTTAACATTGGAGTTGAAAATTTTAATTTTGGTGCGCCTTATTAATGCGACTGGCAACATCTGCTGATGAACCACCAGATTTATCGATTATACTGCCTAGATAGCAAAACGCCTCCACTTCATCAATTTTCTCGCCATATATTGGGAATTTATGCGCTGCGTTAGCATTTATCCTGATTGTTTTGGTTTCAGTCCAGATAGCTTTGCGCTTTCGCTAACTAGATCTAGCTTCATCATATATCATGCGCATAGTCCAGGTCTTCCAAACTGTCTTGTAAACCCGGGGGGGGGGCTAAAGTGAAGTGTTCAAAAGACACGTACTTTTTCATACAGCCAATCCTTTCCAAAAATCAATCACACCCACTGTCCTTCAAGGGCTTGGTATTCCCTGTCACGCTAGTAAGGCTCTGACGAATGACCATGGCGGTATAACCTTAATACTTGCACGGCTAAATCCAGGCAGTTTGCATGCCCCAATACCAGGATCGGAAGCTATAGCCTAATAAGCTGTACGTCTTAAGTCGCCGTAGTCTAGTAGGTAGTGTGTTGGCTTGTTAGATGTAAAGCCAGGGTTCGAGCCCCAGGCCAGACATCATAATAAAATACGAAAAGTATTTCTTCGGCGACTTCCTCTCAGCAGATTTCTGGCAAAAACTCCGAAAGTGAAATAAAATTGCAATGAAACGTTTCTCAAAAAATCTGTCGTTCGGAGTCGACTATAAACTGTAGGTCCCGCCACTAATGTATAAAATTAACACACATCCTGACTGAAGGGTTGTAATGACCAATTATGTATGTATGTATGTATGCATTCCTTACTCACGTTTGAAAAATTGCACGAAAATTGGTACACCCTATAAAGAAGATTCTGAGGAGCTCTATTTAGATCGGCTGCGAAGCTGTAGTGATCATACAATTCGGAAGTGATTAACTAGTAACACGATAAAAATCCTTTGAATCTATATATATAAAAATGAATGTGTGTTTGTTTGTTAAAATTTCAAGTATGCGAGGTGCCACGCCCACATACCCAATAAGTATTTAATGTCGCATATCTCATAAACTGCAACAGCTAGAGTCTTCAAATTTTCTATGGACGACTTTGACGTATATATGAACAAAATGGGCGGATTGGCTATAGTGGGCGTGTCACCTCCCATAGTCTATATATATATATAAAAATGAATGTTTGTTTGTATGTAGCTTATAGAATCGTAAATTCATGCATTTGATCATGATATGATCTTTAGCAAAGTTGTTGCGCATGAGCCGACGAAGGTTTCAAGTTGGTATGACTTATTTCCGGCAGGTGGCGCCAGTGAAAATTACTTAAAATGAATTAAATCGTAAACTGTGTATTCTTTAACAAAGTTGTTGTTCATGAGTCGACGGAGGTTGGCGCGATTAATTTCCGATGGATGGCGTCAATGGAAATTATTCAAAATGAATGACAAGCAATTGGTCGACCTACACCTCAAGCACGGAAGAAAAAAGCATTACGAGCCTCACAATCCGAGCATTGAGACTGGAAAATCTTCGAGTATATGCCGCTAAGACCCGTTCGCTTGAACCACTTGAACAACGAGAAGTGAGATTAGAAACTGATCGAATGCGTACTGCTCAGGCCCGTTCATCTGAATCATCGGGACAACGGGAAACAAAATCAATAAAATGAGTCAAAATTAACTGGACATTTGTGTAATGTCTTTCCTTCGAATTTATTTTAGTTGGTGGCGCAGCAACACGCGCAGGGTACAGCTAGTTTATTATAAAACCTACGCTTTTGTTTATGTTTCTAAGCTAATGAGCGCACAAAGCAAACAAAATTTTTTTTGTGAAATTCATTTCTGTGCTGCGCTTATTAAAATCCAATTAAATGCAGTGAGATTGTATATCATGATAGACTACTTTTCTCATGCCAAAACTCAATGAAAAAAAGAGTATAAAAGCTTAACAGAATCAAATATAATAAAATGACTAGCTGAAGCTGAAGCTGACTGAATAAGCAAATTTAGTTTCAGTTTTAGATAGGAAAACGCATTTAAAATTATATACCCCCACTATACACTTCACATTTGAATAGCAACAACACAATAAAAATGATAGTAAAAATGAAATGAAATGAAGTGAAATACTGACTGAATAGTAATCACAGTTGAAAAGCATACCCATTTCGGTATTATATGAGCTCGTTGTTATGGCGTACGTATGGTACATACAGATTTTAATCGCAATGTCATGTCAAGTTAAATGGATCAACATTTTATTCATCCGTTTAATAAAATATTTACGTTTTTTTTATTTTTTTTTTTGCAATTTTTTTCGTTTTTTTGTTTTTTTATTTCATTACAAATTAGAACAATTTTTTTTGTTTAAACTTTTGGAATTTTCTTTTAGAATTTACGAGCAAAATGCGAATGAATGCAAATAGTTATGGCATGTCGTTATAGTTTTTATTTTTTTTTTTTATTTTGTGTATGAGTTAATATCTGTTTAAGTAATAAACTAGAAGATGGATAGTAACTATTAAAGTATATTATACATTATGATTTTATTCAATTATACGAGGGTCATAATAGGAATTTAAAGTTTTTGATATTTTCTTTGCGTCTACTACTAACTTACTTCACTTCCTTACATGGCCATTACAATTCTATAGTAAGGGTTACAACATAGGCTTCTTACATCACTCATGTTGTACGTGTTAATTTTATGCATTAGTCGCAGGACCTACAGTTTAAAGTCGTTTCCGAACTACAGATTTGTGAGAAACAGTTTCATGGCAGGATCTACAGGATCTACTTTTCATAGCAATTTTATTTTCCTCTCAGAGTTTTTACCAGAGGACTGCTGAGAAGAACTTGCTGAAGCAAATAATTTTTCATATTTGTTTTCTTACAGATGTCTGAGCCAGGTGTTCAATTACACGATACCGTCTAATAAGCCAGCATTCTGCCTACTACCTACGGCGACTTCGCATGGGATTCAACTATCAATATCCAAGAGCATAACGTATCGAGGAATTCCAAAGCTCTCATGGAAGCACAACATGACTGAGAAAGTTAAAAAAAGCTACAATAGGACTTTACATCTGCAAAAGAACTGTAGGCGAGATCTGAGGTTTTCGACCAATCTTCACATAGAGGCTGTATACATACACGTGTATCTGTTTGGCGGTGATGTGCAAACAGCACAGCAATGCCACTGCCGATTTATAGACAGAGAACGCAATAGTTGCTTCTATTAAAGTAGACACTGAGATGGTGGCATTGGACTATGGACATGCTACTATTCTAAGAAGGTAGTGACACATGTGGACTGAATATACGGTCCCTTATAATTTTCTAAATAAAACCGTCTGTCCAAGCACCAATGCCACTGCCAACTTATAGACTGACAATGAGCTCTGTTACACACCAATCAAGGCATTATTTGCTATACTGAATTGGCTCCCCTCTGATCTTCTATTAAAGCAGAGGACTGCGATGGTGGTCGTAAGATACTATGGACATGCTGCTATTCGAAGGAGGCATAAACACATCCGGATCGATTATACACGGTCCCTTATAATTTTCTAAATAAAGCGTTTCTATTTAGAATTCCAACTAGGTACTTCTGGTCTAAAGATCTGAAGATTGCTAATGGAATTCTAGTATACTGCCTGATCACTGCAGCTTCTTTCAGGCTGAGATCAGGTTGACCATTTTGAAAGCATTGCAATGTTAGTTGGGTAGCGGGATTCTATTTTAAAATCGCTTGAATTACTCGTTCAGTCAAGCTGCGATTAAGTTCTTAAAGAACATATTTTTAACATCCGTCATTGTTCGTGAATGTCGAATGCCTTCTTAAAGATTTTTCGATTCATTACAAGGTATCTCCTATGTAGATTTGGGACGTAGCGATATCGTTGGAAATTATATTCCTGTCGAGCTTGCCAGGACCGACACAATTTGATCCTTAGATCGCTTGGAAATCCATCGTACATTAGCGATTCTCAAATGCAATTGTCCATTTGGTAGGCATGCCGAAGTTCTTGATATTCCATCAATTAACTTTTGCATGAGCTTTGGTTCTAAGGAGGAAGAGAATGTCTTTAACCCCACGTATAAGTACCCTGCGTTTGTCGTAAAAAGATGGAGGCTTTTGATCTCCCACCTTGGGGCATCCTTGGCGTTTTTTTTTTAATATAAAAATTGTTGCAATAGCCAGATTTATTTTGGGCATGGATTGGTTTCCTTTAGGGAATGTTTAACACCCCGGTTGAATATTGATTGTAGTATCACAATGGACTTAAATGCTTGCCTATGGGGGACCTCTACTTTCAAGTAAGATCAGTCCTCTTATCTAAATCTATCTCAGACATTATCCATAATGAAGTCTTAAAATTTTTATGACACACAGTATTTAGGGGAGGCAAGTGAAACACATTAAACTGGATAATCGGATGAAAATCAAAGCACTCACTAGATAATATGTCGGCATATATTTTAACTCCTGAATCGATGAATTGATTTTGATTCTGTTCTATTACACAAGAAGAAATTTAAGGAACGGTGAATCTGACACTTTATCTTGTACGATATAGAAACTGCTAGCTTCACAGCGATTAAGGTTTTAGGCTCTTACTCTTTGAGGAAGCTATACGCTAACACGCACTCGATCACTGAAGTGATTAGCAGAATATAATAATTCTGAATTGAAATATAAAATGTAATAGTCTGTAAGGATTTTTCATAGACTTAAAATAAATAAATAAAAAATATCGCATGCGACTCATTTGCATGCCAACATTATTAGATTTGCAT
Organism: Sarcophaga carnaria; assembly: GCA_958299815.1. Lineage (NCBI taxonomy): Eukaryota > Metazoa > Arthropoda > Insecta > Diptera > Sarcophagidae > Sarcophaga > Sarcophaga carnaria. The sequence goes on along the minus strand of OY283149.1, from coordinate 17,845,126 downwards.
GGAAATAATACGACCAATGAATGCACCAAAGAGTAGAGCGACTGAGAGACGCAATTGTCTTTATCTGTTAAGCTCTAGTCAGTGAGGAAATAATTTTATTAACACTACGACTAAACCCACCGATAGTGGGTCGTCGTGGACATCCTTTTCAAGGATGCATCAGAGGTTTTAGTTTACAGTACAGTATCGTGTATTGGCATGTATATTTCGCTTGACCTTGATGCACTTCCCTCGTATATAATATATTTTTTATTATTTAAACGTTGAGTTATTGTTGATTAAATATATTTTTTTTCATTTTTTCCATCATCATCTTTTGGCACAAATACTCGAGAACGGGGTCAAAGTTATTTTAAAGCGCTTCAGTGCGTTTGTTTTTTTTTTATTCTTTTCTAGTTTTTTTAGATCGCTTTTGGTTTTCTGTTTGCTATTCCGGTGCAGTGCGTGTAAAGTATGACTGCTAAAATTGATAATAAAAAGAGAACTTCACTAAGCGCTGATTATATTGTGAAATAAATTTTTATGTTAATGACTCTGTAGTTGGCAAATATCAAAAATTTTCATTGAGCCAAATTATCGTTTCGATTTTAATTGCTTTTTGCACTATGAAATCATGAGACATGAGACATGAGTAGAAGTCTACTTAAAAGAGAAATTAATTGACTTCTTTAAAATAGAGATTATAAGAGAGGCTAACAGTGTCTAATAAATAAAAGAGACGAAGTTCGTGAAACAATATCTTTAATCCACCTCTTTCATACATACAGTGGTGGCCTTATAATTAGAAACGACTTAGCAACATGTATTTTTGTTAATTTGTTGTACAGTTTTCACTGTGTACCTGGGATCAAAGGCTTTGTTTGGAGGACGTCTTACATACGTTGTTCCATCAGATTGGGACAAATTAAACTTATGGTCGTCACTCCAGAGATCTCTGTTCCAAAAACATCTTTTCTAATTATAAGGCCACCACTGTACATACTTAATTAGTCATTACAACCCTTTAGTCAGGATTACGACCTATGTAGCTTCTTATATCACTGAAGTTGTGTTTTTTACATGAATGGCGGGACCTACAGTTCAAAGTCCATTCTGAAAGACAGATTTTTGAGAAACCTTTTCATAACAATTTTTATTTACTCTCAGGGTTTTTGTTAGAAATCTGATGAAAGGAAGTGGCCGAAGAAGTATTTTTTCATATTACCGTTTTGATGTATGTATGCACACTACCTACTAGACTACGGCGACTTGTCCACTACTTTCACTGAAATAAAATTAACGCAAAACTTGCTCACGTTGTTATCCTGACGAATAGATATTCAAATTATATTTGAATTAAATTTGTCATTCGGTGTCCACTTTACCACTTTAAATGCTAGTAACCTAAGTATCATGGCCATTGAGTCGGTCTGGTGCAAATCACTGCTCGTTCGCGAGTGCAAGGAGTCGTTGAGGACTTTTGAACTGGACCGTATCCGTCTATATTGGGTTCCAGGTCATAGCGGAATACTGGGCAATGAGACGGCGGATGCTTTCGCTAGGTTAGGTTCCCTCTCTGGGGGCGATTATATATATTTTATATGTCACCTCTACGGCCTCATCAATGGATGGGTCAGGGAGGAAGAGCAGAGGCGTTGGGGTAACGGATCGAGTTGTTTTGTTTCCAGATGTCTATGGCCTGCTGTGTACAGTAAGGGAACAGGTTCGCTGCTGGGCTTGGATAAGGCCAGCTTAAGGTTGGTTGTCGGTTTTATCACGGGGCACTGCGAGATTTGGTTGCTGACGGGGATCTGGAACAGATCCCAGCCGGACTATTGCAGGGCATGTTGCAATGAGGAGGAGTTAGAGACTATCAAACACCTCCTCTGTAACTGCCCAGCCCTGTTGAGACTGAGCACCCTTGGCAGGGCCTTCTTTGAGAGCTTGAATTCTGTGTCGAGAATCGACATCAAGGCTCTCCACGGATTCATTAGTGGCATAGGCTGGTTGAGAGGTGCTAAGGCTTCGTCAATGTAGTCGCGTTATCCCCTTTTTGTTGTGTCTGGTGTGTGTAGTTCCTCTGTTTCCCATTATCCCCTTTTCTACATCCTCTCCTTTATATCCTATTCCCTCTATTATCCTTCCCTCTTTAAGGACGTTGTACAATGGGCCAATTCGGCCTCCGGATGCTGTACTTGTCTTAATTGACAAGTACACGTCCTCTAACCTAATCTAACCTAACTTAAGTATCAGAAAATCTGCAGCTATATCACTGTTGCTCTGTGTACAACTTCTACAAAAGCCTTGTGTGCAATGCTTAACTGGTGCTTAAATTTCCACTGCACTTCTTGCCGAACAAGCAGGCAAACTCGCCGCGACAAGACTCAATGTCATGTCTTACTGGGGCATCATTCCTCTTCTGGCCATTCTTCTTCTTGGTGGTTAATCCCCCAACCCCAACGAACATCGATTATCCCGCTACAGAATATTATTTAGACGGGAGATTTGGATCTCGAACATGATTATCTCCTCGTAATCTTTGGATGTATACACCGATGGCCCCAGAAATGAGACCCCCTTCTTACGAGAAATGCACAGAAAGGGAAACTTTGGTATTGACCTGGTGTTTGATAGATTTTGATAGTGCTACGTGAAGTTCTGCAACTTTTAAGAAACTCTTCTTACGAGAAGTTCACATGCCAAAGATCGCATCAGTGTACATATCCATGCACTGCTTACAACAAGTAAGAGAAGTGGAAAGAAAGATAGAGGGGATGTGACAGAGAGACGTGGAAAGAATGTGATTAAAAATATGAGAATTGTAGTCATATATGACAGATATACGGTATGTAGGACCTTTCAACTCTACTTTCTCAACAGTAAATACTTCAAATGTGTTGTTTTCTCCATTTTTAATACTCACATTAAAGATAAGAGACAACTGCCATGTTTTAGAGTGACCATATGCACAAAAAATGACACAAAATTCGAAAAGCGCGCTTGTACTGTGTGAAACACTCTACTTAAATGAAGTATTTTCGAGTAGAGAAATTTCCTTTCAGTGGTTTTTTTTTTTTTGGGCAAAAACTCTGAGAGTAAATAAATTTGCCATGAAAAGTTTTCTAAATCTGTCGTTCAGAGTCGACGTTAAACTGTAGGTCCTCGTATTCATGGGTAAAATTAAAGATGGGTGAAGTGAAAAGCTAGATTATCGAAGTATATAAGTTTTAAAAAATCACCATCGATGATCAAAAACAACGACGTGAATTAGCTTCTGGAATAATTGGATAATAATTTTCATTAAAAGATAATATTCAGCGCTGTGGCTGATATATGAATAAATGAGTATGTGAGCAAACAAAATTCTCGAATTTGAAAAGCTTCCAAACCACATGAGGTGCAAGAGCATCCCATGCATACCGGAAAAGAAACTGTGTGGTGTGAATTGTAAGCTCTTGGCGTCATCGATCCATTTCTCTATGAGAACGGCCATCAATGTCAAAGGCGAGCAGTATTGATCGCTGATTACTTACTTCTTTTGACCTGCATTGGATGATCTGGCTATCAACAACATGTAGTTTCAATAGAACAGTGCTTGGTGCCATACAGCTTATGTCACATTGGATATTCTGCGTGAGCGATATTAGGGCGTGGCCATCTCATGTGGTGGTGATATAAACTAAGTATCGAGTTATTACGATTTGACCCCTTTCGATTTTTTCTTGTCGTCTTTTCTCGAGTCGTAGGTATATGCGAATATAATACAAACCACAGCAGTCCATAAAGCCAAAATAGCAGATGTCATCCATCAAATTCAACCTGATTTATGCACCAGAGTCATGGAAAATTGGATATTTCGAATGCTTTCTATATAAAGAAACCGTGGTGGATATTCCACACATAATAGAGGTCGTAGTCTAGTAGATAGTGTGTTGACTTATTAGATGTGAGATTACGGTGCAAACGCTAGGGCAAACATCTCCAATAAAATCAAATACACAAAAAATATAGGGTAGGCCATCTATCGGTTTAAATTTGAACCAATACTTATGACATTATATTCTGTATAGAATGTATATGGTCAATGGAGACACCTATCGCACCATGATATTGGATTTTTTTGTACCCTTTCTTCATTGTATTGTCGTGAACGATGTTTGGCTTCAACAGGGTTGTTCAACTTTCATTGCGTCAAACGTTTGATGGCCGTTTAATTAGCCGAAATGGTGATGTCAATTGTCTGCCAAGATGCTGCAATTTGACACCGTTGAACTATTTTCTGTGGGGCGCCGTTAAAGAAATGTGCTTTGCCAACAAGCCAGAGACAATTGAGTATTTCAAGACCATTGCCGAGATACGACTTCATACACTCGAAAATGTGCAAGAAAAATGATTCGGTCGAATGAGGGACTGTGAAGCTAGCCATGGTAACCATATGATTGAAATAATATTTCATTACAAAACGGAACAATTGTACTTCACAACAACAGAAAAATAAATTTGCTAAAATTTCAAACCGTTTTTGTTTTATTGCAGTTTTAAATTTAAACCATTTAAAATGATCACCCTATATATTTCTTTTTGCAGATTCAAGGCAAAATACACCGTAAGTGCATAAAGTAACCATAAAAAGTTTTTCTAAAATTTATCTTTCGGAATTGACTTTTAAAATATACAGTGGTGGCCTTATAATTAAAAACGACTTGGCAACAAGAATGTTTGTTAATTTGTTTTACAGTTTTCACTGTGTACCTGGGCTCAAATGCTTTGTTTGGAGGACGTCTTACATACGTTTTTCCATCAGATTGGAACAAATTAAACTTAGATTCGTCACACCAGAGAACTCTGTTCCAGAAATATGGTTTCTAATTATAAGGCCACCATTGTATATTTTAAAAATTCCGAATGACACTCATGTATAAAATTAACATGTAATCCAGACTGAAGGGTTGTAAGGAGCAAGTTTATGTGTGCCTGTAATGGCATCAACAGATCTTTTGAGCGGATAAGATTTTTTTCTAATTTCAAAAAAGGAAGCAATTATAAGAAGACCCTATATATAATACGATATTTAAGAAAACCATAATAATTCGTTTGAATATAGATTGACTGGGTCTGGTAGGATACGTTGAGTTTGAAGCGTCAAAGAGTTCTATTCTAAGACCAGCACTGGTATACAATACGGTTAAGGATTGAAGTCACAACTATTGATTCCATACGTAATCGTTATTTTTATATATTATTGTCGGACAAAAGAAAAAGTTTAGAACTTTATTAATATGCATATATGAAATACCAACAAAAATATGGCCAACCATAATGGCTAACATGCGATGAATTTTAAATAATTTTTGAAAAGCTCATGAAACATATGGAAATGAAATTAAATTATAGAATTAAACAATAAAAACGTTTAGTAATGTAATGTAATAAATTTAATTATAAAAATTACAAAAAACATGGCTTTATGGCTGGCCGTATGTATGGCTAAGGTACAACCAAATACAATCAATAGTTCGATGCATATTAACGATGTTATTAAAAAGAATTACCAGCAACACTGTTGCCATTATTAATGTCAAAAATACATTTAAGGTAATACAGTATGGTATACAAAAAAATGGTCATAATAATAAAGTAAATTACAATACACCAAAAACGGAAACTTGGCTTGTGTCAATTGTTGCGAACTCTAAAAGTTTTTAAAAACTTGCCATGAATTTTAAAAATTAAATCAAAAAGAAATGTTGTTACCCTGTACGGAGCGAAGCGTACGTGACAAATGATGAATAAAACAGTGGAAGTGTCAATTTAGTTTTATTGTTTTATGTCGTATCATAAATCAACACAAAAATGCCTGTTTACTTTGCTTCAGCGTACCTGTTTCCCATGGTTTTTACTTGTCTCTGCCATTCTTTTTAATTTTCTTTGCAGATACTTTAAATTTTTTAAATATTTATTAAACCTTGAACCTTCTTTAAGGGGTCATAACATAAATATTTTAAGTGATTTATTGCTTACAATAAACAATTAAAAATGATTTGCTGTTAACCAAAAAAAAAAAAACAGAAAGAAACGAAGATATTTTCATCGCATGAAGCCATATTTATTAATTATTGCAAAATGTATGATTAAAATATAGTGGTTCGAGGCAATGGTTTAAAACCCATGCCACACACCTCGAACAAAACATAGTATGAAAAATATTTCTTGCCGTGACTTCTTCTCAGCAGTCTTCTGCCAAGAAATCTGAGAGTAAATAAAATTGCCATGAAAAGTTACTCAAAAATGTATCGTTCGGAGTCGGCGTTGAACTGACTGTAGGTCCCATCGTTCACAAATAAAATTAACTCACAATATGGTGTGGTGGTGTGGCACTTCGCAAGAGACTCCATACAAATTTACACCGTTGACTCCGTGTAGGGAACCGTTGGGTGTGGAATTTATTCGAAATCAATCGAAATATCCCGGTCTATAAGGCTACCGAATCACCGCAGCATCTTTCAAGGGTAAAAGAGTTGACAATTCGGGCTGCGATGAAAATTATTCTGAACAAAAAGGTTCACAGGCGGAAAATCACCATACTTTCCGAAAGCCAAGCGGTTGTGACAGCATTTGATTCTAATGTAATGAACTCCAGGACGATATACGACTGTAGCAGATGTCTTAACGAGGTGTATCACATGAGTAACGGAACATAAGGACATTCCCGGTAAGTGCAGAGCGGATGAACTGGCCAGAAAGGGCACGACCATTGAACTCTCTGATGAATTTTCTACATTAGGGATCCCTTTGGGAACTACATACATACATAATTGGTCATTACAACACATCAGTCAGGATTACGACCTAGTTTCTCACACGACTTATGTTGTGTGTGTTAATTTTATACATGAGTGGAGGGACCTACAGTTTAAAGTCGACTTCGAACGACAGATTTTTGAAAAACTTTTCATGGCAATTTCATTTACTCTCAGAGTTTTTGCCAGAAATCTGCCGAGAGGAAGTCGCCGAAGAAATACTTTTCGTATTTTGTTTTGATGTCTGGCCTGGGGCTCGAACCCTGGCTTTACGTCTAATAAGCCAACACACTACCTACTAGGAAACGGCGACTTTGGTAACTGCAAGCTTATAATTGGCAATGCAATCGTGGACCTTGTCAACAATAAATGGGAGGCTTAGGAAACGGGCAGAATGTCGGAGAAAATCAGGCGCGCGGCGACTCTGCAGAAACTCCAAAGAAGTAGGTTCAGCACTGTTATCGGGGTTATTACGAGGCATTGTATTATAGGAAGGCATGCGAGGTGTATTGGTCTTGGACTTTTTGCGAATGATTTCTGCAGAAGCTGAGGAGATGAGGTGGAGGATCAGACTGTTCTTCACCTACTGTGAACATGCCTGGCACTTGGTCGGAGGAGAAAGAGACACCTGGGCGCCTAATACATGGAGGATCTGGATGAACTGTTATGTATGGATAGTGGCAGTCGGATTCGCTTCATCGGAAGCTCGAAGTGGTTCCTGGACTAGGGGAGAATGTGAAACTGTGATATCACAATGAGCCCTGTGTGCGGCCTAAGTGTGTCCGCTCATGACTCCATCGAGGGGACATCCACTTCTAGCTGTCTACCTACTTATGGGTTGTGTGAGAAACTAGGTCGTAATCCAGACTGAAGTGTTGCAATGTCTAATTAAGTAAGAAGGAAAGAATAGCTTAGAAACTGATCAGTTACCTTAAAAGGCACTGCTTGTTTCTGCGTTGTATAATGCTTATAATGTATACAACATTTGTTAGAAGAAAACTGCACATGCCCATGTCATGGAAATCTACGTTGACCTTTCTCTATCAAAACCACAGTGTATCGATTGGTTTGCGTTTTTCAAAAATTGTAATTTTGACACCATAAACTAAAACCATCTGGGATAGTCAAACAGTTTGAAGAGTACAATTATTATTCAATCAATAATCTTGACACACGCTTGCACTATCATTAGATCATTCAAAAGCAAAGCAATTGAGTGCTACAGCATTCACTGTTGGAAAATAATTCATAAGAACAATCCCTAGTGCAAGAAATTGTATGTAAAGCTTTGGCAACGAAAAAATTTACCGTCAAACAGAATATCTTCTTCGTCAAGGTAACATTATGTATGATGCATTGTAAGCTGTAAAAATTGAGCCAAACTTTCACGGATGACTTGTACAGACAGCAATGAATACGTTTGAAGTAAGCATTGGCCGGAAAACACCTTGCCTATGCAACCAGACACGAGATCATAATTTTCTAACTGACAACTTTCGGGAACATATTGTAGCGATGGTTAAAAACTATATAAAAACCCATAGCTGGGCCAACATAACACAGTTCTAACGGGATACTGCACTATTGGCAGTTTTGTTGACAAGCTCCTGGTGACGCAGGACTACTGCAGAAGCTGTGAGCTGATGTGGAAGAGAAGGAATCGCTACAATACCGCTTACGCGAGTGCCCAGCACTACAAGATAGAAAACAGTGGATGGAAAGTTTTATATCACCCGACATAAAGCCCAGAGATTGGCACTTTTGTATCAAAGATTGAAAAGATTGAAGTATTAGATGCTAAAGGCTTTAGGTAGAGTTTCTCAAATCTGTCCATTTAAACTGTAGACCCCCTACTCTTGCATACAATTAACAAACACAACATGGGCGGTGTGAGAAACTAGGTTGTCATCCTTACTAAAGGGTTGTAATGACCAATTAAGTAAGAGAATTCAAAAAACAAGACATATTTTCTCTTTACTGGTGTCGAATTTATTGGTGCTTCCCAAAACTACTGGTTCAAGCAACGACGAAATTGATTATTAATAAAAACATTTTTAGTTTCCAACACCACCTATGCGGTTTAAACTGTATTAGGATACAGATTAATCAAATCATCTAAGCAGAAAATAATGAATTTCTTGTTAAAGGGTGGGCCATTTAAAAGTTTAAATTTAATAATGCCATAAAACAAAAAGGATTTGAAGTTTTGCCAAATTAATTTTTTTTTGTTGTGATGTACAATTGTTCCGGTTAGAAAAGGAATATTATTTAATTTATATGGCTGACGCGGCTAGCCTCACAGTACCTCATTCGATCGTTCAAATGTCCCGCACTTCTACGAGTGTATGGGTTTGTATCTCGGCAATGACATCACGAATGTTGGCCTCCTAATGCTCAATTGTCTTTGGTTTGTCGCCATAACACTTTTCTTTAACGGCGCCCCACAGAAAGTAGTCAAATGGTGTCAAATCGCATCTTCTTTGCTGCCAATTGACATCACCATTTCCGGTAAATATACGGTCATCAAACGTTTGATGCAATAAATCGATTGTAACATGAGATGGCAATTTGCAAAATTCTGTTGAAACCAAACACCGTTCACATCAATGCCATGTATACATACATAATTGGTCATTACAACCCTTCATTCAGGATTACGACCTAGTTTCTCACACCACTCATGTTATGTGCCTTAATTTGATACATGAGTGGCGAGACCTACAGTTTAAAGTCGACTCCGAACCACAGATTTTTGAGAAAATTTTGATGGCAATTTTATTTACTCTAAGAGTTTTTGTCAGATATCTGCTGAATGGAAGTAGCCTAAGAAATATTTTTTTATATTACGTTCAGTTGGAGATGGGGTTGGAAACGAGGCCTCACGTCTAATAAGCCAACACACTACCTACTACTACACACTATCACGGCGACTTCAATACCATGAAGAGCGGGTACAACAAAATCGGTAATTATAGTGCGATAGATGTCTCCATTCCCACCGTAATATTTGATCCGTCCTCATTTTCAAAGAAATATGGGCCACTGATGTCTCCGCTCAACAAGCCGCTTTAAGCAGTCACTCGTAATGGATGCATTGGCTTCTGTAAGACCACGTGTGGGTTTTATGAGCCCCAAATTTGGCAATTCTGCTTATTAACGTACCCACCAAGATGGAAATGAGCTTCATCCGAAAAGATGATTATTTTTAGCAAAAACATCGTTCAGTTTCTCGTTGGTCCAACAAATCCCAACGTTGTTTAAGATTAAATCGATTTATTACGTTCAGTGGAGATAACATACTGAATTTTGTAAGAGAATAGAATGACATAAGTATTGCCAGATTCGAAATAAATGATGGTTCAAATTTAAATCGATAGATTGCCTACCCTATACCTTACACCTAGTTAAATTTGTTAATAAATTTTAGGCATTTTGACTTCCTTTCAAACAATATTTCTAAACAACAATCTTCACACTTTCTATGAAAAATAATGCATGTCACGGGGTTAGTTTGCAAAACAAGACAAAACAAAATCTTTTTAAAAACATCACATCTATACGACATGAACCGTTCATACTTAATTATAATGTTCCAGTTATGAATAGAAAAAGTGAATAAATTCATAAGTTGTCAGCCGGTTGGACAGACAGATAAAGTGATTTAGCACAATAGCAGTAGCGGTAGCAGTAGCAATAAGATATACAATCTGTTGTTTAAGTTGTTTAAGTGTATCGTTTATCTCACTTAAATTCAATTGTAATTGAAACGAAAATTTTCCCATTTGAACTAATTTCAGTTGAAATTGATACTCTAGACAAATCAATCTTTTTTTATACTTTTTTTTTGCAAAAAAAAGCATTTAAAATATTTGTTTTGCTTTCAAATGAAATTACATTTGAAATTCGTAATAAAATGTAAAAATAACATTTTGTTTTCGTAATAACATGAATGGCGCTTATAAGCAAAGGTAAAAAAAACTATTTCACAATAATTAACAGATAGAATGCAGTATTATTTTGCATTAAAGGTCATCCCTTTGGCTGAATTACAATTCTATGAATAGAAGAAATTAGAAACGGAAATTCTGTACAAAAAAATATTAAAAAAAAATAAAAAAAATATACTGAAGCAAAATTTAACAGATATTGCAAGCGGTCTTTACAACACAATCAGTCAAAATTACAACCTAGTTTCTCACATCACCCATATTGTATACGTTAATTTTATCCATGAATGGCAGTATCTACAATTTAAAGTCGACTCCGAACGACAGATTTGAGAAACTTCTCATGGGAATTTTATTTACTCTCAAAATTTTGTCGTATTTTGTTTTTTTCAAAGTGTCTTGGCTGGGGTTTTAGACTACGGCCTTACGTTAGGAAAATGAAAAAAATTTTGATACTGGTGTTTTGCTTTTACATCGATTTTTTGTTCTCTTCCCAGAAGCCATTTATCGGTACTAGCACTGATATAATACGATTTTATTCGTAGCTACAGAAAAATGGCAGGTTTAGTAAGTACGTGTTAACTCGTAGTTGGCACCTTAGAAGGGAACACAATCTACGAGTTATCTCGTAGTCGGCAGTCAACGTGTTAACTTTAAAATTATAAATAAAAGCTACAAAAACAAAACATTGAACTTGTTTACAAATTATCGCACTGCTTAATACAACAACAAATACTAGCATAAAAAATGGTAAGGTTAGGTTAGAGGACGTCAATTAATTAATGTCAATTAAGACAAGTACAGTACCCGGAGTTCGAATTGACCCATTGTACTAAAAAATGGTAAACAGGTAAACAAATATATACCAACAACACCACAATAATAAACGTAAACAACGATGTTTACATTATAGAGATTTCGAGAAGGTGAAGTCACGAAATTTGCTTCAAAAATATTCATCAGACTGTTTTGTTTGCCATATAAAAGGCAAGGCAAAGCCAAGGACTGAGTTAGTGAAGTTTTGTCAGTCTTGTGTGAAGACGCAGTGCGTTTGAAGAGAGTAATCGTGGTTTGAAGATCTTCGTTACAAAGATCTGTCGAATAATTGTCTAGTAATTGTTATTGTTTATGCATAGGGTATATACAAAGGAATAACAAAAAAAGCAATTGTTGTTGTTTACATCAAGTTGTGAACAGTGGCACACAGAATTGTGCGAATAATAAAGAATTTTAATTAAAACTAAACACAAATTTGTTTTTGCTTTTATTTGTAATGTACGAGCGTAACAGTATAATAAGCCAACACACTACCTACTAGATGACTTCACAAATAAACAAATATACATAACATACATACATAATTTTTATACATGGATCTACAGTTTAAAGTCGACTCACAGAAATAAAATTTTTGAGAATCTTTTCATAGCAATTTTATTTTACTCCCAAAGTTTTTGTCAAAAATCTATTGAGAGGAAGTCGCCGAGAGAAATATTTTTTCATATTTTGTCTTGTTGAAGATGCCTGACCTAGGGTGTGAAGCCTGTCCTCACGTCTAATAAGCCAACTCACTACCTACTAGAGTAGACTACTAGAATACGGAGACATAACCTAAGCTTTGTTTGATTTAGATGCCAAACGTGTAATCAATTGCCCAAAACCAGCAACGACTTGATGGTGCTGAGCAGTGTTACATGAAACATGGCTCCATTACATTGCAGCAGAATCAAAACGATCGTCATTTGTGTGAGCAAAAGCGTTCAAAGGCGTAAAAGTCGTCTTGCAAGGTTGTCGAATGATCGCGACGACTACATTAAAAGAGCTATCAACAGCATGTATTTTTTGTGCCATTGAAGCGTTTTATCCTGTGTATGCCTACGACTATTTTAGTCTTCTATTAAAATAGAACCACATTTGCATTTCAAATTCAAATTCAAAACTTATGACATAATTCTTGTATTAAAAAACAAGAAAACAAGCAAAGATTACCGAGGGTGTCATTAGAATACGGCACCACCTTAATTGCGAAGGTGTTTAAATAAAACAACGATTATTGTCTTGTCATATTCGTATATTTTTTTTTTCAAGTTAATGCCTCTAGTCAGTTAATTTGTTTCTGCGTATGCTTACAGAAACAAAAACAAAAATACAAAACAGAAACAGAAAAACTAAAAAAGTTTTACGATTTAATTTTAAATCAAGTATATCTAGTAACTAGAACAGTATGATTAATTGGCGTTACCAATTTTTTGACAAGTTTGAAGAGGAACAACAACAACAACAACAAAATTTTTAAAACTGCACTACACGACGTATGATAAATAAATAAACGAAATACATGTTTGAACATTCACACACATACGAGAAAGAAAAAAAAAAAAGACAAGACAAGAAAAGAAACAAAAATCAACAACAGCGCCATGTAAACAACAATACTCGTATGTATGTATTTGTGGTAGAGGTGGTGTGTATAAGACGAGACTGATTTTTCAAGTTTGAAATGATGATAAAAGAGAAAGAAATCAATGCTAAAATACAACAAAAACAACAGAAGTAATACAAAAAAAAAAAAAACAATATCGCAAATCAAGAACTTGTCAGCGCCACTACCACAACACTCACGCATTGATGGCAAATGCAAAAGCAAAAAAAAAACCATAAAGAATACAACCAGAAACAACGAATTTAAACACTACCACACAAAAATATGACAGTTTACAGTGGGTTAGCAGCAATGAATTAATATAAAGTGGATGCGTTTCAATACGAAGAGACAAACTACGTGGTGTGAGTAGAGACTTTAATAGTTTACACTCACAAAAATAATAAGAAGTATAATTTGGGCTTTGTAATGTACGCTTAGAGAAAATATTCTGAAAAACCGCCGTTTTGAAAATTTTAGGACTACAGATAAATGGAAAAATAGCTGAGAGCCGAAAAATAGCTGACTTGCGTCTCTTAGGTCCTATTGGTTGGATCCCTAAAGATTCCGTCATACAATCATAACTTCTGATTGAGCTCCCCTCCGGCACCTCGATAGTTTTATGAAGATGTGAGTTTTATTTGAAGTCGCCGTAGTCTAGTATGTACATAGATGTAAGCCCACGGTTCAAACCCCAGGTCAGACATCAAAATGAAATATGAAAAAATGTTTCCTCGGCGACTTCCTCTCAGCAGATTTCTGGCAAAAACTTTGACAGTAAATAAAATTGTCATGGAAAAGACTCTAAAGAATCTGTCATTCAGGATCAACATTAAACTGTAGATCATGCCACTCGTGAAGAAAATTTAGCACACACAATATAAGTAGTGTGAGAAGCAAGGTTGTAATTCTAACTGAAGGGTTTTATAGTGATCACCAATTATGTACATATGTATGTCAATGTATTTTAGTTACTAGCTGTACCCTGCGCGTGTTGCTGCGCCACCAACTAAAATAAATTTGAAGGAAAGACATTACACAAATATTGCAATTAATTTTGCATCATTTTTATTGAGTTTGTTTGCCGTTGTCCTGATGATTCACATGAACGGGCCTGAGTAGTACGCATTCGAACAGTTTCTAATCTCACTTCTCGTGTTTAAGTGGTTCAAACATATACTCAAAGATTTTCCAGTCTCAATGCTCTTCTGATTCTGAGGCTAGTAATGCTCTTTTCTTCCGTGCTTGAGGTGTAGGTCGATCAATTGCTTGCCATTCATTTTGAATAATTTTCATTGACGCCATCCATCGGAAATTAATCGCACCAACCTCCGTCGACTCAACAACTTTAACAACTTTGTTAAAGAATGTACAGTTTACGATTTAATTCATTTTGAGTAATTGTCAGTGGCACTACCTGTCGGAAATTGGTCATACTAACTTAGAAAATTTCTTCGGCTCATGCGCAACAACTTTGCTAAAGATCATAACATGTTCAAATGCATAGTTTACGATTCTATAAGGTACATACAAACAAACATTTATTTTTATATGGGTATGTAGGCGTGCTCGTCTCGCCTATTTGAAATTTTAAAATAAAAAGAAGCCTATAACTCCTTTCAGACATACAGGAAGATACTGTGAAAATTTAAAAAAAAATCGGTCCAGCCCAAACCCACAAACAAATAAACACACATTCATTTTTATATATAAGATTCAACTATGAACTGTAGCATAAAATATTCAAAACTAAAAAAAGCTTGGTGGAGCGAAGGGAAACTTCTGTAGCTTATAGCCACAAAAATTACACGTTTCAGATTCAAGACTCTCCAACTCTTTTGATGAAAATCAATCTCTTATGGGATGATACATTTCAATGGAACAACTACTGTAAAAAATCCTCAATCTTTGTAAAATTTTTGACAAGGTTTACTGTAAAATAATACCTCACCGGAATCTACCTATATTCCTTCAAAAACTATTCAAATCGTTACCATCGTTGGCCGTTGGTTGAAGTCGCCGTAGTATAGTAGGTAGTGTGTTGGCTTATTAGACGTAAAGCCAGGGTTCAAGCCCCAGGCCAAACATCAAAACAAAATACAAAAGGTATTTCTTCGGCGACTTCCTCTCAGCAGATTTCTGGCAAAAACTCTGAGAGTAAATAAAATTACCATGAAAAGATTCTCAAAAAATATGTCCTTCGGAGTCGACTTTAAACTGTAGATTCCGCCACTCATGAATAAAATTAACACACACACAACATAAATGTTGTGAGAAACTAGGTCGTAATCCTGACTGAAGGATTGTAATGACCAATTACGTACGTACCATCGTTGGCATGTGGTTTGAACAAGATACGGCCATTACGTCAGTTTTTGTTAGATTTTTATCGAGTTAAGCCTACATAATATATTGGAACCTCCTTTGGGGAGGTCTTTACCTAACTCGGTACATGGTTATGAAACGTAATATCTCTGGTAATATTAATTGGATCTGACAATATTAAAACTAATTTGATGCTTGTTTCGACCTTGCTCTGGTCAACCAGCCACTAAAAAGATCAATTAAATTATCACGACATATAAGCTGTATGAGTACTGCTGTTAAAGTGCTAACAATAAATCACTAAACCGTTGTTAAAAGTTAAGTGTATGAAGAATTTCGACGTTTGGATAACACAAGAATTAACAGTGAATCACGATAACGATAATAACGTGCATAAGAAATGATAGACGAATATCAGATGAAGATTTGTAAATGGTGATGGTGAAGCTCAGGATTAACATTAAAAATAGTAATGAAAGACATATTTTTGGAAAACGTTTTGATGGCAATTTTATCTACACTCAGAGTTTTTGCCAGACCAGGACCCCAGAATCTATGTGACAAAAAATATATTGTCTTTATAGTCAGTATCATTTAGGCGATTTTGAAGGCATTGTATTATCCTTTTGGATCTTTTGAGGACTTTCCCAAGGATCATATGCAACTATATATCCAACTATTGTAAGTCACTGTAGTCTAGTAGGTAGTATATTGCCTTTATGGACGTGAAACCACGGTTCAATCGAAAAAATATTTCTTCGGCGGTTTCGTCTCTTAGTCAGATTTCTGACAAAAATTCTCAGAGTAAATAAAATTGTCTCGAAACGTTTCTCAAAAGTCTATCGTTCAATTTTAAACTGTAGGTCCCGCCAATCATGTCTAAAATTAACACACACAACATAAGTGGTGTGAGAAACTAGGTCGTAATCCTGACTGAAGGGTTGTTATGACTAATTATGTATGTTGGTAGGGGATGAACTCCAACTTTTTACTATCTCGAAGCTAGAGACAGCCTATCTGAGATCCTTCTTCTAAATATCAAGGCAATTAAAGCTAGTGGCGCCATATCTGAGATATTTTTAGCAAATTTTAGGACAATTATTTGGGCACTTTTGCTTTTACTTTTGGGTAATAATTTTGTTATTCTAAAAAAGAATTAGGTGTTGTTCTGATATTTCCACTGTACAAAATTAACATTCACAAAACTGGTGTTGGGAGCAGTAAAGCAGGAATTCTTACTTAATGGTTGTAGTGACCTGTGTCTGTTTTAACACTGCATATAAATTTTAAATTAAAAACATATTCTTTAGTTATTTTTTGTTCTTTTATTGCCTGATTGGGAAAGTAATTGTTTATTATCCTGTATTTAGTTACCAACAAATTTTTTCCTTACAAATTTCTCTTTTTGATGACCACTGTTAAGTTGAAAAGATAAACAACCACACACACACACACACTCATTTACTTAAACACACACTCATTCATATCCATTAATATTTCCTTTATAAAAATTTATTTGCAATTTCCTTTTTCGTTCACATTTCTTAAAAAAAAAAATTTTTTTATTTTTTCTGCACAATATTGAATTTGCAAAATATGGTAGAGATGCGTTTCTTTATAATAATTTATTTCTTTATTATTTTTTTTGTTTATTTTGTTTGATTTGATTGGTGTTTGCTTTTTGTTTTTTTGTTATTTATTGATTATATATTTCGTTTTTATGAATTAATAAAAACCACTTTACATATGTGGGCGTTTAATCCCATATGCCGGTTACTAGAGGCCACGAGACACTAGACAAGCAGAATTTTTTTTGTGATTTTTTGTTTCGATTTCGAGACAAAGAAATAAATCCAAAAACGCATACAAAACAATTTATAAACTTGTCCGCCTAAATATTTTCATGATTTTCATATGCTTACATACATGCATACACTCACAAAGTTTATTTATTTTTTGGTAATAAAAACAAAAATCAAAAATTTTTTATTTTTTCATATGTAATGCTGTTGTTGTTTTTTTAATTAAATTTTGTTTTTATTTATTTTTAAATTTTATATTTGGCGCGACAGATTGATTATTTTTAATTTTTT
Source organism: Sarcophaga carnaria (assembly GCA_958299815.1). Lineage (NCBI taxonomy): Eukaryota > Metazoa > Arthropoda > Insecta > Diptera > Sarcophagidae > Sarcophaga > Sarcophaga carnaria. Next base: position 17,827,560 of record OY283149.1, on the reverse strand, counting down.
TTTGTCTTAACAAAAAAAAATGTTTGAAAAATTCCCAAAAATATGTTTTTCTTTAAATAACAAACGATACGTACGAATACAAGTTGCGTTGTGTCTTGTTTGATGGTTGTTGTCCAACTAAATTAATCTTGGGGACAACATGGAGCTTTACAAAACACAATTTCTCCGTGCCAGTCTAAGTAAGTGAGAGTGTTTTTTGTGTGTTTTTGTGTTTTTGCTGCTTTTGCTATTTCTATTCTATTCTATGCACAAGTGTGTGTAAGTTTATTAGCAATTTTTTCTCTTTTTGTTTTTGTTGTTGTATTTGTTGTAAACATTAAAAAATTCAAGCATAAAATATGCAAAGGAAATACACACACAAGAACAAAAAAAAAGCATTTTTTTTGCAATTCCATTCCCTTCTATTTTGTATATTAAAAGAGCAACAATACAGTAAAACTTTATTAACAATACGAACAACAACAAGCATATTAATGCTAGCAAACCTCTCAAACACTTGTATGAGCGTGCGCCAAATAAAATAATATGCTGTCGGGAGCTCTGAGTTACTTTAAGTTTTTCTGTACAATTTTTGATGTTTTTTGTTGTTTTTTTTTCTAATATTTTCCTTGTCAGTGTTGTTGTTGTTGCATTTGTTGTTACTTTCTATTGAGCACGGAAATTGTTAAAAATAAAAACAACAACAAATTATACGTTGTAATAAAACCATACGTTAATAATTTATGATGATACTCAACAACATATCCTGTTTAAAAAATGTAAACTTCAAATATTACAGACCGCTCCGACAATAGTTTTTGGGGTCATTAAGGTCAGTATCAGTAACAATAACAGTTTAAACTGGCTGTTGTTTAACAAAGGTTTTTAAGTAATGACGTTTGTTCTGTACATGTGTGCATTTTTTTGTGTGTATTTTCTTTTCTCCTTAAATTAATAGAATTTTTGTTTAACGAAGCTCAAGGGTAAGGCTATGTTATGTCCTTTGTTATGCCTTTAAACCCAACATATGTAAAAGTGAAGATAAATTTTTCTTTTCATGCCTTCTCGCCTGTTAACCTGGTGTTTAAACAGTTTTACGATTTCAAAAGCAAAGTTAAATAAAACACACTTAAAGTTATAATTTCGATAAACATTTTGTTGTATTTTTATGCTTGAAATTATATGCGAACCAGGTGTTCCGGTATGATGTGAGCGCCAAGATGCAAATGTTTCCATAGGGAATATTTTTTTTGTCATCATCAAATCCATCATATTTGTCATCGTATTAAACCGTATACCGGTATGAAGTGAGCGTCAAGATGCAAATGTTTCCATAGTGAATATTTTTTTTTGCCTATGCGAAGACAACCCTCAAACATATTCAGTATACATCAAATCAGTGGACAAACAATACCCATAATATTTTTCATCGTATTAAACATGCCGAATTTTGTACCAGAAAATGGTGATTTCCGGAAAGCATTCATATTTGGTTTTCATTTGAAGAGAAGTGCTAGAAATTCCCATCAAATGCTTGTCAAGCATTAATTTTTTTGTTGGAGACTCGAATTGAGTGCTTGCCGAGACATGTGGTGAGCATGCAATATCAGAAGTACTAGAAGATGGTTTCGACTTATAGTTCAGGGATAATGATTTTGATATGAGAAATGTAGCACGTAAGAGACAACCAAAAAAGTTTTAAGACGCCGAAATGCAAACAATTTCGGATTGAGGTATTAATTTTTTTGTTGTCATTTGAAGAAAATTGCTTTAGAGTCTCATCGAATGCTTGTCAAAACATAAAAAAAAACATCGAATATTTGCCGAGGCATGTGGTCTATCAGAAGCAACATGCAGAAGACGGTTTGGAAAGTTCAAAGATAACGATTTTGATGTGAGAACAAAAGAACGTGGAAACCATCAAAAAAGTTTCATGACGCCAAATTTCGAACAATGTTAGATGAAGATGGCACTTTGAGTCAGAATTAAAAAGCAGAAATTGTTAAAAGTTGCAAAAAGAAAAAACTATTTCTGATTGTTTAAAAGCAACGAAAACCGAAAACCACTTGTGAAACTTTGTTTCAAAGACACGACAGAAAGTCAGTGGTGCACCGAATTTGTTACTGACGATGAAAAATTGATTCATTTTTAGAAACATAAACGAAAAAAATCCTGGAATACGGGAGAATCATCAACTGCGACTATCAGAACCAGAGCGATTCATCAGGAAGGCATTACTATGAGTCTGGTGGGTATGATATAGCAGGAGCTCCTAAAATCTGATGAGACTGTCAATATAGAATGCTACTGACAACAAATGAATAATTTGAATCATGTATTGATCGAAAAACGACTTACGATCGAGTATGGACTTATAAGACACGGCAAATTAATTTTGCAACATGAAAATGTACCTGCACACATGGCAAAACCGGTTCAGGAAGTGATCAAAGTATTAGGCTGAGAGCCTGCCATATTTATCAGACTTGGCTCCTTCCGATTTCTGTTTGTTTTCATCGTGTATCGTCTGAGTTGCAATCCGATTCCTAAGAGGAAATCGAAAATTGCGTGCCTTATTGGTTTGCTTTAAAAGACGAACAGTTTTATTGGCGTAGTATCAACAAATTGCCTGAAAGATGAAAAAAATGTGTAACCAGCAATGGCCAATACTTTGAACAAAATGTTTTTTACTTTAATGGATAATTTCAAAAAAGATGTGCATTTCACATACATAGGTATGTACACCTATTAAATAGCCGCGTTTAAATTGGTTGCAGCTGTCGACTCTTTTGAATTCGTTTTTGATCACATTTTCACACAGTTTGTACATTATCTCGGCGATAACTTGACGAATTTTAATATGCAAATGCTCCAATGTTAGAAGAGTATCTCATTCGGTAGCTTAACAAAAAAGTTTAACGAAGTTTAAACCCGCTTGTTTAGAGACCAGGTCCGTGGATGTACGAGGAGCGAGGTTGGCTATAAAAATTACGTTCAATTTATATCTCTTAATGACCATTGTAGAAGCTGTTAAAACGAGGACAAATAATTTGTAAACAACCAAAATTGTCAAGTGGCCGTCATCGCTTCTCTGGCTGGGCATTCAAAATTTCCAATTTTTAATGACTCTGGAACGTATTTAACTCAGGTTGAATTTGAACGATGACAAGCCCAACATAATGGGCTTGAGGCCGCGGTGGTTTTTATTGAATTCATATGCACCTGTGACTTAAGAAAACCTCACAAGCCTGGTGCGATCTCGCTCGAACTCTGTTCCAGTTCACATCGCCTTCATGTGAGTTGACCACGTTTCCAAATCGCTCTTGAAGAATATCGATATCAATATGGCATGAGCTGTGTAGCACGTATTGTCGGTCTGTTGAAGCCTGGTGTTCACATTGTTCGAATCAGGCCAAAAGAAGTTGGAAATCATCGACTCATAGTGCTCGTTGTTGACAGTGATGGACAGGCCAATGTAATTCTCAATGAAATATGGATCGCCAAAGTCCGCACCAAACATGAACTTGGTGTGATTAAGATGCTCTTGGATTTTATTCAAAAATTCAGAAATTTTGTTTGTTCACATAACCATTCATCCAGAAAGAAGCTTCATCTCTGAAAATGATTTTTCAATGAAAATTGCGGTCAATTGACAACTGTTTAGAGCGTATACAGCAAACACATGTCTATGGCTTTTGGAGTGCATGGTGATTTGGTTAAACAAAACTGAATACATGAGAACTGATTTGGAATATATAGCTTCAAAACGATGGTCACTGTCAGTTGTCAAATTTCGGAAGTCATGTTGGAAGACCATATAGAATGGGCCCATACAAATCATTTATATTTTCGTTTTCAAACACGTATGCTATACCCAAGAAGCCCGTATAGTCTAGTAGGTAGTGCGTTAGATTATTAGACGTGAAGCCACGGTTTAAACCCCAGGTCAGATATCAAAACGAAAACATAAAAAAATATTTCTTCGGCGACTTCCTCTCAGCAAATTTCTGGCAAAAACTCTGAGAGTAAATTAAATTGCCATGAAAAGTTCCTCAAAGATCTGACGTTCGGAGTCGACTTTAATATTTAGGGCACGCCACTCATGGATAACATTAACGCATACAACATGGGTTGTTTGAGAAGCTAGGTTATAATCCTGACTAAAAGATTGTAATGAGCAATTAAGTAAGTACGATTTTGTTTGATGATATATCATCAAATAGAATGCATATCAGAGATCAGCAATGAATCGTTTTTTCGCTACTCATAAGTACTCATGCAATTTTGAGTATGAGTGAGTCAACAATATTGAAATTTAAATACTCTGATCCATTCGTACTCACCACAACATTGATTTATAAGTACAGGTTGCAATGAGTATGAGTACAACGTTGACGTCAAACTCATACGATTCGAAATATGTTTGATTCATAAGTTTACTCATTCAGATTCATAACTTTAGAAAAATATTTATAATACTCATAAGTGATTCGAGTGATTCGAATCATTCATCAAAATTTACAGTCTTAGTTGTTGTTGCATTTACAAAAAAAGAAAAGAGACAAAGACAGCAAGCAGAGCAAACACACAACCTTTTAGTGAGTAGTGCGAATCAGACTTATTTTATGATTCTTGTAAATGTTGAGTACAGGGGAGTTGAAATCAACAACATCATACGTGTTGTTAAGTATGGGTATGATGAGTACTCCAAACTTTGAATATGAGTAGAGGTTCCATGATATTAAAATAAGTATGAATGCGTATAAGTATCAGAAATTATGAGTATGATTCGAATCTACTCATCTTTTTGAATTCTCATTGCTGATCTCTGGTATATACCTACTAGACTACGACGACTTCTTTGCTTATTTTAAAACTATTTTTTTTATTTATTTTAGTCCCATTGTATTTAATACATGCCAACATGGCGTCAAAAAAAAAAAAAGAAAAAAGACACATAAGCAAAAAAGACAGAGCAGCAAGCAGAGCTAACATACAACCTTTTAGTGAGTATTTTAGTGTTCGTACGAGAATCATACTTATTTTGTAATTCTTGTAAATGTTGAGTCATACATACATACATAATTGGTCATTACAACCCTTCAGTCAGGATTACGACCTAGTTTCTCACACCACTTATGTTGTGCATGTTAATTTTATCATGAGTGGTGGGGACCTACAGTTTAAAGTCGACTCCGAACGACAGATTTTTGAGAAACTTTTCATGGCAATTTATTTACTCTCAGATTTTTTGCCAGAAATCTGCTGAGAGGAAGTCGCCGAAGAAATACTTTTTGTATTTTGTTTTGCTGTCTGGTCTGGGGCTCGAACCCTGGTTTTAAGTCTAATAAGCCAACACACTACCTACTAGAGTACGGCGAATATAAAGATGATGAGTACTTCAAATTTTGAATATGAGTAGAGGTTCCATGATATTAAAATAAGTATGAATGCTTATAAGTATCAGAAATTATAAGTATGATTCGCTTCTACTCATCTTTTTGAATACTCATTGCTGATCTGTGATGCATACCTTCAAATCAATGCTGATAATTGGGAAAATAAAGGGTAGGAGTTGCACCAAATTTTTTAAAATTAAAATTTATTTTTATTATGCAAACAGGTGCTCAGACGTACTTTAAACTCAAAAGTGCTTAATGAAGGTAATTCTGAAGAAGGCTTATAATGTTCCCTTTTTTTCTTTGTTAGACAAACCCTTTTAAGTGTTTTTAAGTTTTCATTTTAGATTTTTTTGTAAAAAACATAACGCCAATGGTAATTTAACGAATTTGGCTAAAACTTTTACATTTGTTGGTCTATCCTTTAAAATTAAAAAAAAATTCGTTAAAATAAAATGGAAATAAAGGCTAAAAAGAGATACAAATTCTTTGTATTTACGGATTAAGGAAAGGTCAATAACAAAAAATTAAAAACAGCAGAAAAAAAATTCATGTATTCCGATGGGATTAGGGGAGTGGTAAAATGATAAAGTTTTTCTACAAAATATTGCCAGCCAACAGTGAGGATATGTTGTAAGTGTTACAGCAAATAAACAGTGTTATTTTGTTATTTTATATGCACTGAAGCATGAACAGAAGCTTTTCTTGATAAAATTTGCTATTAACACTGTTGTTGCGATACTTATCATCGATTTAAACAGGCTAAAAAATCATTCTCAACTTCGGCTACGACTGTCATCATATTGATGCCGTAACACATAAAACTTCTAATTCGTTGCAGTGTCTGTGGCTATAAGGCAGACAAACTGCTGACAGTTAAAAAACGAAAAAAAAAAAAAAAAAAACAACAGAACATTTCTTCAGTTTCATTAATCATTTCCTACATCGAATATCAAAGTGTCAATAATACTGTCAAATGCCATACCATTGAGTCGTTGACATTGACATGGCACTGTACAATATATCTATGAAGAGTAACAAAGGAAGATTGAATGTCACAGCTGCAGGATGATATCAGAAGATGTGTGCGGGTGTTAGATTTTAAAGTAGAATTTGCTACAGTCTCAATTAGAATTTTATTTTAAAAAAATTGGACTTTTTTTGAAGCTGAGTAAAATTTTATTATAAAACTCGGATCGGTTAAAAACCAGGCGTATTAAATATGATTTAAAATGTTGTCTGCAGACACATTTAAGTTTATCGGCATAGATCAGGGAATGTTTCTACTTGTAGAAATAAATCTGACCTCATGTAAGCATAGTTAGGATGTTAGAAGTGGCCGTTTATCCAAAGAAGTTGGATGGACACACTTAGGCCAAACAACTACCACAGTTTTGTTGTTGTTTGTTTTGTTGTTTGAATAAAACGACTCTGACACTCTCCATATTGTCTATGTCAAGATTTCTTTTTCTGCTTCAACATGCTGGGCATGTACCCAATAGTTCGCAATGCTCAACTGGCTTCCTACTGTGCTTCTCGCTAAGCAGGCAACTAAATTTGCTGCGACTAGACTTAATGCCCTGTCTCGTTGGCACATTGTTTGTTCTGGTCACTCCTCTATTTTGGAGGTTGATCCTGTGGCACCATCCAACATCGATTATCTCCCTGCGGAATACTTCCTTGACAGGGGATTTTCAATTTCTGATTATGGTACCTTAACACCGTCCCCTCGGAACTCCTGGATATATACACGGACGGCTCTAAACTCGACAATGAGGTCGGGAGCAGAGTCTATTCTGGGAAACTGCATTTCTCTCCGACTGCCGGATTACTGTAGCGTGTTTCAGGCGGTGGTGAAGGCCATTTACCGGACCGCTCAATGGAACCTCGTCAACGGTGCTCCTTTTATCCGCGTCTCGCTCTTCTCTGAAAGTCAGACCGCCATAAGATCTCTGTCTGGTGTTGCGAATAACTCCAGGATCGTTAGCGAATATTGTCGCTGTCTCGACCTTCTTTCTGGGCGCTTTAGTGTCTCACTGATCTGAGTCGCCGGGCACTATAACATTCCGGGGAACTGCAGGGCCGGTGAGCTCGCCAGAGCTGATGTACTCCTTGCGGAATCGTCTTTAGTAGACTTGGGTATGCCACTCGCCTTGGTCAAGCTAAACATTACGCAAAAATTCTTTCTAGACCTAGAACCTAACTTGGGTCAATGGGGAGTCCTGCTCCACCGCTAGGCTCACCAGGCCCCTGATGGATAGAAGGCGTATCAACCAGTTACTTGGACTTGGTCGTGGCATCATATCAATCACTGTGGCCATGCTTACAGGTCATTGTGTTATGGGTAGACACGTGGAAAGAATGCGGCTCCCATTTAACGACTTCTGCCATGGATGCAGATCCGCTGAGGAAGAGCAGGCTGTTCTTCCGCTTTCTTTGTCAGTGCCCACCTCTTGCAAGGTGCAGATATAGGTTATTTGGCTCTCCGTTTCTTGTCAGCTTGATGGAGCTATCATCTATTGACATCAAAGATAAAGCTTCGTTTATCAAACTTTCTGGCTGGTTTTCCAGTGTAAGGTAGTCGTGCTTTTGATGTGCTGCCCTTGCGCTGACCAATTTCTTCCTCCTCTCTGATTCTGGTGGAACTTGGTCAGTTCAGAGATTGCGTTCACCCGTGGCATCATAACGGGCCGCAATGCGCGCTCAAGTGAGCTTTTTGATATCAGAGCTACCACTCCGACCTAACCTAACCTAACCCAATATTTAAAAAATAGTCTCCTCTTTTTCCACATCTCTACAGCTTCTGCAGAAATAGATTGTTAGATATCCACGACCAATGCGCTTAGCATGCGTGCACATAATCCTATAACCCGTAGTGACCCCTCCTCCAACGTGCTGGGCATGTACCCAATATATACAAAACAGTCTCCTCATCTTCTTCTGCTTCTGCAGGAATAGATTGTTAGATATCCACGACCAATGCGCTTAGCATGCGTGCCAATAATGCAATACCTCGTAATGTTCCCGAAAAACATACTGAACGTGCTTCTGTGGAGTTTAAACAGAGTTTTCATATGACTTCTATACAGTTTTGGTTAGATTTTTTTCTCCGTTCTGCCCATATCTAAAGCCGCCTATCTAGCGTTTATGAAAGCCATAACTGCCTTGTAAATTAAAGGCTTGCAAAGGCATTTCGCTATGTCCCTATACCCATGTGATATACACATCAGCTTGTTCTGCTACCTCGTTCATATATAAGACAATGCTTTGATAGCCTTGTCTGGCTATCAGAAAGTAAGGTAATATCACGGCTGAGCATATTTGTGCCTTAATAATTTGCTGCTGCCTGTATCGCCGTTACTTCCGCCTGAAAGATGCTACAGTTATTCGGCAGCCTTATGGACTGGACTATTTCAATACGATGGAGACATGTGCAGAACGAAATTCGCCATAAACCAGTGCAAAGCCTATCCTATGAACGTCATAGCAATTAAAACAAGGCACTGACTTCTGGGTGCATACGTCCGTAACCTGTGAATAGCTTACAGCAACTACTGTTATTGTCTGTTACTTGGGAAACTGAGAAGAAAATTTCCTGGACACCCAGAATTTTTTGACGAAACATGGGTAGCCAAAGGCGATTTGAGAAAAATTCACGCGTTTATATGACTTTCGGGATGGTTGAGAGATGCCAACCAGGTGTTATAATTACCTGACGGAATAGGTAATAGCGGTGCAACAACAGGACCTTCAAAAACATTTCAGCATGTAGAGAATTCACGGGATATGGTTCCGCCATTTACTTAACATACATTGGTCATTACAACTCTTCAGTCAGGATTACGACCTAGCTTCTCACACCACTTATGTTGTGTGTGTTAATTTCATACATAAGTATTGTGACCTACAGTTTAAAGTCGACTCCAAAAGGCAGATTTTTGAGAAGCTTTTCATAGCAATATTATTTACTCTCAGAGTTTTTGCCAGAAATCGGCTGAGAAGAAGTCGCCGAAGAAATATTTTTCATACATCGCTGTGTTGGAAATGTCTGACCTGGGGTTTGAGCCTTGACCTGTGTCTAATAAGCCAACACACTAGCTACTAGACTACGATATCTTAATAGTTCCAAATTCCTTCAAGATTTTCGAGTGTGTAAGCCCATAGAAAAAAGGTCCAGCGTAAATGGCGCTAACATTGGTGTTGTAAGCAAGGCGCCACTACAGGAAAATATTTGTATTCGCCATATCAAGTATAGGTTAGGGATTTCCATCCATTTCAATGCCTGACTGACGTCTACTGTATAGATCAAAGGAATCGTTTAAGTAAACGAAGTAAGTATCAAAACCCCCTTTACCCCAACACTTTGTTAGAAGTGTAGTAATCAATGGAGGAGTGCAAAATCACGCTGAGTATATCTGATTTCGAGGGAAGCTTCCTATACAGAATAAATAGGGCCAACTCTACTTTTATGAAGCTTTAGTTTCTATCACACCTTTGGCTGCAACACCCTATATTTAACTCTAAACTCTTAAACTGTATGTCCTTTAAATTGTTTAAGATAACTTTGTTCGTATCGATTTCAAAAGTATACAGAAAATAAAAAGCAAAAATTAAATGAAAAAACCTTCGTGCAACATTACAGTCACAATAAAAAATTTTTATTGTTCATACAGCGTTGGCACACAACGATGGAATATCGTCAAAATTGAAAACAATGAAATCAATTTTGGGTTGCTGACAGTGACACAATTCTACAATAACATTGTTCTGTTCAATCATTCATTCATTCATTCATTTATGTATTCATTCACTCGCTGTACGTTGAAAATTCTGCGTAATTTGTTATTTCCAAAGTAGACAGATGTTGAGGTATTTGGAAAATATTTTGTTACTGCAACACATATACACACACATTCCACTTGGTTTCTGGCTGCCCCCTACTTCTAAGGGACGGAAATGATTATTTCGGAAGCAATTTTTTTACGTAAAATATTTAGAAAAATTTAAAATACGTAGAATATGTTATAAAAAAATAACTCAAACTACTGTTTTTAACACAAACTCCTGTTGTGCAAAAAGCAATCGTTCAGATACCTTATGTTTCGCTATGTTATCTCCCTAACTTCCAGTAGGCAACTCCATTTTTGTTTTAACTTTTGAAATTTCATTCGATAATATTTTGTATTTAGGATCGACAATCAGGGCATAAATCGTACTTATGCAAAGCATAAGTTACATTCTATGAGCCATTATAACTCTTTAGCTAGGATTACAACCTAGTTTCTCACACCACTTATGTTGTGTGTGTTAATTTTATCCATGACTGGCGGTGTCTACAGTTTACAGTCGTGTCCGAACAACAGATGTTTGAGAAAGTTTTCATGGCAATTTTTCTTTATTCTCTGGGCTTAAATAAGGCTAGTTTAAGATTAGTTAAAGGGTTTATTACTCTGACAGAGAACTTGAACAGCCCTTAGTAGATTGAGGTTGATGACCTTAGACAGGGGCTTCTTAGAGGGTTTAAATTCTGTGTCGAGAGCAGAGATCAGCAATGAATGGTTTTTTCGCTACTCATAAGTCCTCATGAAATTTCGAGCATGAGTAAGTCAACAGTATTGAGATTCAACTACTCTGATTCATATCAGTTCATTCACTACTATATTGATTTATAAGTACAGGTTGCAATGAGTATGAGTACAACGTTGACATCAAACTCATAACATTCGAAATATGTTTGATTCATAAGCCTACTCATTCAGATTCATAAATTTAGAAAAGTACTTATAATACTTATAAACGATTCGAGTGATTCGAATTATTCATCGAAATTTACACTCTTAGTTGTTGTTGCATTTACAAAAAAAGAAGAAAGACAAAGACAAAGACAGCAACCAAAGCAAACACGGAACCTTCTAGTAAGTATTGTAGTATTCGTACGCAAATCATACTTATTTTGTGATTCTTTTAAATGCTGAGTAAAAGAGAGTCGAAGTCAACAACATCAGGCGTATTGTTAAGTATAAGTACGATGAGTACTTCAAACTTTGAATATGAGTAGTATGAGTTTGATATTAAAATAAGTATGAATGCGTATAAGTGTCAGAATTATGTGTATGATTCGAATCTACTCATCTTTTTGAATACTCATTGCTGATCTCTGGTCGAGAGCCGACATCAAAGCTCTCCACAGATTCATTAGTAGTTTGAACTGGTTGAGAAGTGCCAGGGTTTCATTAGCCCTCTCCCTTGTGTTTTGTCTGGTGTAATTTTTCCGCTTCCCATTCTCTCTTTCCTACTTCCTTTCCTTTTTTTCTATCCCCTCTATTATCCTTCCATTTTAAGGACGTTTTGTACAATGGGTCAATTTGACCTCCGGGTACTGTACTTGTCTCATTTGACAAGTAAATGTCCTCTAACCTAAGCCTAAACCTATTTATTCTCAGAGTTTTCACTGAAAGGTAGTCGCCTAAAGAAATATTTTTTAAAACTTCGTTTTGTTGGAAAAGTTTGAACTAAGGTTTGCATCACGGGCTCTAGTCTAATAAGCCAATAAACTACAATGCTTTAGGCTATGGCGACTGTATTTTATTGAAACTAGAAAAATAGTTTATTTAAGGACGAAAAAGGGCCTAAACTAGGGACTGGGAACGCATATTAGATTTGAATTTGCAAGAAAAAGGTTACACATAGCGCGGCTAAAGATTGAATTCTGTTTTGAATGTATTGCGTGATAAAAATAGTTTTTTTAAGAATGAAAAAAGGACCTGAGTTTACGGATTTATTAGATTTGAATTTGCAGGAAAGGATTTCCCCATAGTGCGTGCAAAGAATGGATTGTGTTTTGAATGTATTGCTGCTGTCTTCAATAAGAATCTTCAAAAAAAAAATTCGTAGACATAACTACAGATCATCATTAAATAATCTGCAGCTGAAGTCAATCTCATCATAATCACATTGAGGTTGGGTTAGGTTAGGTGGCGAACCTTCGTTTAAGGTCCTCATGGCCTCATTTGGGATAGAATTTATGACCATTGTGATACCGCAATTAATATCCAAAACCGACAATCAAGCATTCTCTAAGTGAAATCATTCTGACTCTAAAAAATCTTCATATTCCAGCAATCTTTATATTGAAGAGTTCATTCAAGGATGACAGAAACTGTGAAGCGTGACAACCGCAAAATACTGACACTTTAGGTGAAAGTGTGCTTTTTTCTTCGCCTTAGTTCCTCAGCTCCAGCAAAGGACATTCGATGGAATAAGAAGATTATCTTCCAATAATACAAGTGGCATGTAAAATTTATAAATGACTCTGCGACTTAAGGATTCACCTCTGTCCTTAAGTCAGTCCTCTTCTTGTTCATAGAAGTGCAGTAAAGTCTACCAATACATAAATAGATAATTGGTCAGAATTACGACCTAGCTTATCACACCACATATGTTATGTGTGTTAATTTTATACATGAGTGGCGGAACCTACAGTTTAAAGTCGATTCTGAACAACAGACTTTTGAGAAACTTTTCATTGCAATTTTATTTATTCTCAGAGTTTGTGCCAGAAATCTGCTGGTTGCAATCGCCGAAGAAATATTTCTTCATACATCGTTTTGATGCAGATGTCTGACCCGGGGTTTGAACCGATGTCTCACGTCTAATAAGCCAACACTCTACCTACTAGACTATGGTGACTTCAATACTAATATTGTACTCAGATTCTCGCTTCGAACAAAGTTGATAATACCTAGTCCTAGTCTGATAATACGAAGTCAAACTTCGGAAAACTGATTGGAAACCCTAATTATGCCCGTATAGTGCCGCAGATAGTAAGTTGCGTTACGTCCCTGCTCACTTAACCAGCAATGCAAAATACGTCGTTACCGCTGTGGCCTGGAACAGAAATTTTACATTTGAATGATCTGAAATCTCTCTGAGATATTCTCGGCATTCATAAACACGGATGAGTGTCAAAGAGTAATTAAGAAGTTGTCAGGTCAAATTCCGTCACACAAAAAGCATTTTGCCTGTGCAGGCTTTGCTGTTTCCACTTCAGTGGTCAGGCAGTCTACTTACTTACTTAGTTGGTCATTACAACCCTTTAGTCAGGATTACAACCTAGCTTCTCACACCATTAATGTCATGTGTGTTACTCCATGAGTGGCGGGACCTACTGTTTAATGTCGGCGACAAACGGCAGACTTCAAAAATTTCAGTGGTCAGGTACAACCCTTTAGTCAGGATGATAACCTAGATTCTTTGTTGTGTGTGTTAATCCATGAATGGAGGAACCTACCGTTTAACATCGTCTTCGGACGGACTTGAGAAATTTTGAAAATTTTATTTTACTCTCAGAGGGCAAGGGGATCGCTGAGATGAAATTGCCAAAAGTATTAATTTTTTTCATTTTTCGTTTTGTTCGCGATGCCTGAGCCAGAGGTTAAACCGCTACCTATTAGACCACGGCGACTTCAAGACAGTCTTTACGAGAGGTTAATATAAGTATTTTTTACGAATATACCGCAGGCAACACTATTTAGCATTTTTGAGCTTTCGGTATAAATCTCAAGGACACCACGGAATGCATCCTGCTTTTCAGACCAGAAGATTCTAATTGGAATTCTAAAAGCAAATGCCATATTCAGAAGTTGATTGTGTCTTTGGCATCCCAGAATTTCAGTACGCTGAGGTTGGCCAGCATATAAAATCATTGAGCCTTTGTGTTAATGTCTTAGCCCTCTGCTTCAATAGAAGTTCAATAAGGAGCCAGTTTGGTGCAACAAATAATGTGTTTTTGGTAATAAATTTGGCACTAAATAATGTTTTTGTTCCATGGGACTATTTTCAAATGCATGGGGCTATTATTGAGCCTTTGCTTCAACGTCTTAGCCCTCTGCTTCAGTAGAAGTTTAATAAGAACCCAATTTGATATCACAAACAATGCTTTTTGGTCTCTGCTTCAGTAGACGTTTAATAAAGAGCCAATTTGGTACAACAAATAATACTTTTTCGTACTAAATTTGGTACCAAATAATTTTTTTGTTCTATGGGACTATTTTCAAATGCATGGGGCTGTCATTCAGCCTTTGCTTCAACGTCTTAGCCCTCTGCTTTAGTAGAAGTTTAATAAGGAGCCAATTTGGTATCACAAATAATGCTTTTTGGTACTAAAAGTTGGTACCAAATAATATTTTTGTTGCACGTATTGTTTTTGTAAAGTATTTATGTTGCTGTCTATATGCCACATTTGTTTATGTTACATATTATCACAGAAAATCTATGTCTAACAAATGTTTTGACATCATGACTACATTATGCTCATTTTTTGTTGTTTTTTCGTATGCCATCTCATGTCATTACTACTGACATATTACAAAACCCTAGACAATGGCATGGCATAGACAGGGTAAGAACATTTGCCAACATTACACAATTATAGCAACAAAACTAAAAGAGGGTGAAACATAACATTCAACAGAAGCATGGAAAGGTCATGCAAATATTTCTTTTCCTTTTTTTTACGGAACATCTGTAGGCCAAACTATTCTTAGGAAATATTCCAATAAATTAAACATGACAACATATCTACATATGCACACATATGGTACATGAAAATATTTACTGAACATAAAAACAACAACAACCATAATAAACATATTAACAATCATAATAATGATGAAAATAATCATAATAATGATGATGATGATGATGAATGGCAGCTAATATCGTATATTGAAACGCATTAATTTGATACTTAATGTCGTGGGTACGTTTTTTTGTTGTTGTTGTTAATGCTTTGAAAATTAAGGCATTATTTCATGTATAATTTCAATTCATTAAATGAAATCAATCTAAAAGATTTCCAAGTTCAGATAAATTTTGTAATTTAATTGACTGAATAAATAGTCCGTATTAAGCTGTTATATTGTCAAGTTTATGGCCAGCCCCTCATAAAGACTTCATTATTAATAAATTAATATGAAACAGGCTTTTAGTAGCTTATTTCAAAAAGACATTTTAATCATTTTCGTTTAATAATCATAATATTCTGTGACAGATTTCGAAATTTGTCTCACTAGGGGAAAATAGAAGAATAATAGGAGGGGCGTTTAGTTTTTTTAAAATTCTGTACCAACTGATGAAAAGTTGCTCAAAAAATCTATTGATCGGTATCGACCTTAAACTGTAGGTCCCGCCACTCATGTATAACATTAACAAACATATCATATTTGGTGTGAGAAGCTAGGTCGTAATTCTGACCAATTATTTATGTATGTATTGGTAGACTTTACTGGACTTGTATGAACAAGAAGAGGACTGACTTAAGGACAGACGTGAATCCTTAAGTCGCAGGGCCATTTACAAATTGTACATGCCACTTGTATTATTGGAAGACAATCTTCTTATTCCATCGAATGCCCTTAGCTGGAGCTGAGGAACTGAGGAGAGACACCTAAAGTGTCAGTGAAGTGAAGATAGGTCGTAATTCTGACCAATTTTCTATGTATGCATTGGTAGACTTTACTGGACTTGTATGAACAAGAAGACTTAAGTACAGAGGTGAATCCTTAAGTCGCAGGACCGTTTATAAATTTTACATGCCACTAGTATTATTGGAAGATAATCTTCTTATTCCATCGAATGCCGTTTGCTGGAGCTGAGGAACTAAGTCGAAGAAAAATGCACACTTTCACCTAAAGTGTCAGTATTTTGCCGTTGTCACGCTTCACAGTTTCTGTCATCCTCGAACGAACTCTTGAATATAAAGATTGCTGGAATATGAAGATTTTTTAGAGTCAGTACGATTTCCTTTAAAGGATGCTTGATTGTCGGTTTTAGATATTAATTGTGGTATCACAATGGTCATAAATTCTAGCCCAAATGAGGCCTTGATAACCTTGAATGAAGGTTCACCATCTAACCTGCCAAATCTTAATCTGATCTTTCAGTTGAAGATTATTTAGCGATGATCTGTAGTTATGCATTCAACATTTTTTTTTTTAGGAATTCTTATTGAAGACATCAGCGTATTCAACTCATCACGCAATACAATCAAAACAGAATCCATTCTTTGGCCGCGCTATGTGGAACTAATTTCATACAAATTCGAATCTAGTCGCTAATCTAGTCCCCATCTTCGTTCTCAAAACAAACCATTTTTTAGTTTCAATTCAATGCACTCGCCATAGCATAGTAGGTAGTGTGTAGGCTTATTCATGTTTGAGTTCATGACTCAAACTTTAGCTCAAACCTTGGAAACAAATAAAAGTATTAAAGAATATTTCTTTGGGCGACTTCCTCTCTCAGCAAATATCTGGCAAAAACTCTGAGAGTAAATAAAATTGTCTGACCCTGCAGTCAAGATCATGATATAACTTCTCTCACCACCCATATTGTTTATGTTGAATTTATTCACAAGTGGCAGGAGGAACTTTTCATGACAATTTTATTTTACTCTCAGAATTTGTGCCAGAAATCTTGTGAAAAGTGAAGCGATGAGAAAATAACCGCCATTTACTTTCAAAAGACAAGCTCGGTCTGGTCCACCAGGATTACTGCAAAAAATGCCAGGATGTGGAAGCAACAAAAACTAAACAACATCATTTATGCGAGTGCTCTGCACTTCAGGACAGACATCATCCGTTTTTGGGTGACAGAACATTTAAAAATCTGGGCATGGTAGCGAACATGCCACTCAAGGAATTGGCCGGTTTCATACGGAGCTCGGTGTTGTTTAAACTTACTAGCAACTGATCTTGACAATGCCGCTTACCTCACATTGGGTAACACAATGAACCATATGGCCCACATTTGAACTTGCCTGTGAACGGCGAGCTACTTGCTAACTTAACCTAACCTACATTCAGAAGATTATTTCATTAAAATGTAGCTTGGAACCAAGCCGTAGCTTTACGATCTTTCAGCTCTAATTTTGGCATAATTTTTCCAATATTTCTGTCGCTATCTTACCAATTGTAGCTATAATGGCTTGGGTCTGACTTACTCCAGTACATGAGAGACTTCATATATATCCGCAAAAAGTATTCCTGCCAGCTCACATAACGTACAAGGCAATGCCTTCGCAACAGTGTTGATAGAAATTTGGTCAAATATAAAAGAATTATATGATAAAGAGTAAATGAACTTTGTCGATTCGCCGATCAGTAACCAATTAGGGTTAAACTGTTCTTCGATGTAACGAAGAGTAACCTTAATGTACAAAAATGAAAAGTAACCGTCCAGGGTTAATTATTTGCTTAAGATCAAATCTACCCTCAGTTTTGAAATTTTGATAAGAATCAAACGACTGCTGATAGCAATCATAATCGTTGGGAAATTTAAAACCTTAAGGACTTATTGAACGGCCTTCGTAACAAAACTTAATAATATTTGAATTTTTTATTGGCAAAGAATAAGGCATACATTTAAAACATAATTAAGCTTATGAATGAATTGATTGAATAGAAATTTTTCGAAAATAATTTATAATCGCTACTGCACCCCCCATTGTGACCATATAAACAAAATAATTACCGCTATAAATATATATTTCTATCAACGAATAATAAATTATTATAATTTGCAAAAAAAAAACATTTCAAACATTTTCTCACATTCAATATGTAGGAGAGGAGCTTTAAAGGCAACTAAATTTGGTTAATTGTTAAAGAAGGTTAATAGCCACCGTAATTGGTAAACAGAAATTTGTTTACAATTGTTTTATTGTATATTAGAAGCGTTATTAGAAAATAGATCAGCCATTAACAGAAGAATTATTCATTTTCTTTTCTTTGCTTTGCTTTCATTTTAAAAATTTTGAAAATGTTCGGCTAAAATACTATTAAATAGCAGGTAATTAACGGGTAATAAAATTAATAAATAAAATTTTTAATACCGTTATAAATAGAATTTTTTTTGTTTGTTCACTTATAGAAATTAAATTTAAAAAAATTTTTGTTTTTAAATTTTCATTCACTTTTGGTATGAAAAAAAATCCAACGAAAATGCTAAACAGAACATCAATTGTGAGCGAATGCAGGGCATGTCAAATATACGCATCGCTGACATTGAATGGAATTAAACAGTTTTTTTCTTTGCTTTTTGAATTAATATTTTTTTAGTTTTCTGCTTACATTTGATCTCTACAGGTGGCAGAATGTTGACTTCATTATGGTTTGCAAATAAAAATTAAAAATTATTTGTAGGGTCCCCTAAACATACATACATATTACATACATAATGGGTCATTACAACCCCTCAGTCAGGGTTACGACCTAGCTTCTCACACCACTTATGTTGTTTGTGTTAATTTTATACATGAGTGGCGGGACCAACAGTTTAAAATCGATTCCGAACAACAGATTTTTGTGAAACTTTTCATGGTAATTTTATTTAGCCTCAGAGTTTTCGCCAGAAATCTGCTGAGAGGGAAGGAAGTCGCCGAAGAAATACTTTCTGTATTTTGTTTTGATGTCTGGCCTGGGGCTCGTCTGGGTTTTACATCTAATAAGCCAACACACTACCTACTAGACTATGGCGACTTGCAAATATAAATTTAAAAATTATTTTTAGGGTCCCCTAAAGCTAAGTAAAAAATAGGACATCATAATCGCTAAGCTTCATACAACAATAAAAAAATAGAACAAGATCGGAAGTGAAGTGAGTTTGTCTCATTGTGATTGTAAAGGGTGGGTGATTTAAAAGTTTAAATTTATAAATGCAATCAAACAAAAAGGGTTTGAAATTTTTCCAAATTTATTTTTCTGTTGTGAAGTACAATTGTTTCGTTTAGAAGTGGAATATTATTTCATTCATATGGTTAACGTGACTGGCCTCACACCACTTCATTCGCTCGAAACAATTTTCGTGCAATTTTTCGAGTGTATGGTTTTGTATCTCGGCAATGACATCACGAATGTTGGCCTTCAAATGCTCAATTGTCTCTGGTTTGACGGCATAACACTTTTCTTTAACGGCTCCCCACAGAAAATAATCCAACGGTGTCAAATCGCAGTTTCTTGGGGACCAATTGACATCTCCATTTCGACTAATTAAACGGCCATCAAACGTTTGACACAATAAATCGATTGTGACATCAGCTGTGTGACAAGTTGCACCATCCTGCTGAAACCAAACGTCGTTCACATCAATACCATGAAGAGCGGGTAAAAAAAATCGCTTATCATGGTGCGATAAGTGTTTCCATAGACCGTAATAGTTGCGTCATCCTCATTTAAAAAAAAGACTCCGCTCCACTAGCCGCGCCAAACAGTCACTCGTAATGGATGCATTGGTTTCTGTAAGACCACGTATCGGTTTTCTGAGCGCCCAATACAGCAACTTTGCTTGTAAGCGTACCCACCAAGATTTTGGAAAAGTCGACATCAGCGTGCAGTTTCTTGTTGGCACAATAAATCCCAACCTTGCTCGATCATAAATCGATTCATAACGTTCAGTGGAGTTAATATACTGAATTTTGTGACAGTATAGAATGACATAAGTATTGCCAGATTCGACATAACCCATGCTTCAAATTTTAACCGATAGATTGCCCACCTCATATAAGGAACCATAAAATCGACGCGGGTGTATGTCTTCCCAGAAATGCAGCATATCCACAGTCCACGTTAGGTCAGGATTTAACTACATTAGCTCTTACTGGCATCAGTTCAGCCAATTTCTTCAATAGAATTTTACAATTGTCCTCAATTCTGGCCTAAGGGAAACTTCTGCCTCCATGGCAAATCTGCTACGTTACCTAACCTAGCCTAACTGTAAACGGCGCGCATGATGTAGAGGCGGCTGGCAGAACGTATCAAGGCAGATGGAAATCCAACAAAAGAGTTGAAAGTTTAAAAAAAGATTTAATTCTTATGAAATGAAAAAATTACATTTTTAAAATTAAAACAGAAATTGTGTTTAGAAACAGCAAATCAGCACAGTACCCTCTATATGGTGACAGTTAAACAGTCAAAGACAATAAATTCTTTGCAATAAAAATTCTAACAAGTGTTTCCGCATGCGGTGCATGCAGTCAGTTTGTCGTCTTTTACTCATTAAGAAAACTCTGCAGGTACAGTGGGTGCCAGTTAGATTCAAAACAAAATTTACAATTATTATAACCACATTTAAATCACTACGTTAACAGGCAATATAATTATCGTTTACAGGCTAAATAAAAACGATTAGAAAATATTAACGAAGCCCTAGCATTTCAAATGAAATAAAAATTGGAGATGGAAAAAAGTGCAATTACTATAAATCAAGTTGTAACACTATTTCCATTTTTTAAAATGCATGAATCAATCATTCATAAGTAATATTTTAGTGTCATTATTACGGTTGCCATTGCTGTTGCATACATCATGCAATTGATGGTAGTAGGCATGCAAATACTTTGTCGCTCATCATCATATTGAAGTACACACAACTGTTTTCATTCATTTTTTGTTTGCTTTTTGTTTGCTTTTTGTAAAACATTTTTTTCCCTTTTTTGTTTTTGTAAACGAGTGCCTAGTGTTTACACTGTACTATTCAAACAGTCTTTTGAATACATATACGTAACAGTTGGAGGCATGTGTAAATTATTATGAATTTTTAATAGATGTTTAACACATAAAAAACAAACAAAAACCCCAAAAGAATAAAGCGGCATATAAAAAAGTTTTAGTGGCTCAAGTACCTTATGAATTTGCACTTGCATTTTGCATATTTTTTTACAAAAAAAGGAAAAAAAATTAAAATTCTTATTAAATTTATGACTCTTTTCCGTAAATGGTGTGGTAAAGAGAAATTAATTTCAAAAAAAAAAATACCAACCAAATTTAAAGTACTTGAAATGTGTCACCGTGAGTGAATTCGTATTAAAAAAAGTGAAACATTTTCTTTCTAATTATTTTTAGAAAATGCAATAAAAAATTCAATAAAAAATTATTATTTTAAGTGTGAAGTAATAACACTTTGCGTACATTTTTACTTATCAGCCTATAAATATGATTTGAGGCACAAATAGTGCTGCTTCTCTATACAATAAACACAAATTGATAGTTTTAACCCCTTGATGGCATAAGCACTTTATGTTCTTCATACCTTTACTAGCTGCTGATGATACCTTGTAGTCAGTAATGACAGTTCATTTGCCTTTTTCATGATATTTCGATTCAATAAATAGCAATAGATGGGCATCGTTTTCATTTGCTGCATTAATTCTTGGGCTTGAAATTTATATTAAATTTTTTCACCATACCGTTCCCTAGAGAAAACTCTCCGGAGTTCAAAATAAATCTTGCTATTGCAGCAATCTTTATATCAGAGAGCTGGTCAGAACATTAGAGGTCCGAAACCTCCAATTCTTCATGGTAAGAGCAGTAGTCTAGTAGGTAGTGTGTCGGCTTATTAGACGTGAGACCAGGTCAGGCATCTCCAACTAAACGAAATATAAAAAAAGTATTTCTTCGTCGATTTCTTCTCCGCAGATATCTGGCAAAAACTCTGAGAGTAAAACAATATTGCCATTCAAAGTTTCTCAAAAATCTGTCGTTCGGAGTCGACTTTAAACTGTAGGTCCCACCACTCATGTATAAAATTAAAGCACACAACATAAGTGGTGTGGGAAGCTAGGTCGTAATCCTGACTGAAGGGTTTTAATGACCAATTATGTATGTATGTTATGTAAGAGCAGAACACTTACACATGAGGTAAAAGACAGTCTGTTTCTCCTCCTCAAGACCACAGCTCTTGTAGAAGTCATTATTAGTCAATTAGTTGTAATGACGAATCGTTCAGCATGGCTACCAAAAGGACAGTGTCCCTTAAGAATCACCATTGTGCAATGGATGGCCACGTGATTTAAGGACATAAGTGAGTTTGAGTGAGTTTCTTGTCCATACGTATCCAGCATAGTTTGACAATGTTGCAAGTGGAATCATCAATGTATCTAACCAATGTTTCTAACATATGTTTATAATCAATGTATCTAATCAAGGTATCTAACCAATGTATCTAATCAATGTTCCTATTCAATGCATCTAATCAATGTATCTAAATAATGTATCTAATCATTGTATTTAATTAATGTATCTAATCACTGTAACTAATCAATGCATCTAATCAATGTATCTAATAAATATATCTAATCAATGTAATCATTATACATAATCTATTTATCTAAACAATGTACCACTATGAAAGGATCAATATGAAGCGTTTTTTTGTGATATAAAATACCAATTTTTAAAGGTAAAGTTTAGGCCTTTGCTGTATAATTATTTTATCCACCTTTCGGGCGAGTGGCGGATTCCACACCAATAAAACTGTTTGTCTTTGGAAGCAAAGCAATAAGTTACACAATTTTCGGCTTCGTCGTAGTGGAGGGTTTCCCATCGATGACAAAAAATTTTAATCGTAAGGTGCCAAATCTGGTGAATATGACGGAAGGGTTCAATTATCATGTATTTGGTATGTATACCTAATAAAAATGTTCATGCTTTTTAAGATGTTAAACTCTACAACTCTTACTTACTTTATCTGTCATAACAACCTTTTAGTCGGGATTGCAACCTAGTTTCTCACACCACACATGTTGTGTGAGTTAATTGTACTCATGAATGGCGAACCCTATAGTTAAACATCAATTCCGAGCTGCAGTTTTGAGACACTTTAATTAATTCAACGTCAATTAATTCAATTACAATTATTAGCGTCAGATTTGGGTTTCCAAATAATAATGCTTTATAGCGCCCTCTGTAAGCATCTATTAATGCCTATTAAAAGCCGATTATTCTTTGGTTAAATAATTGTAAACCATTTATTTATAATTATTAAAATAACATCACAAACCCTCCCTCCCGATTTAACAATAATCAATATTTATATCAGAATAAAAACGATAATAAATTTCCGAATTAAAACAAAAAAGTAGGTGTTGTTGTTAATAAGAAAATAAATCGAAATACAAGCAAATAATTTCATTTAATGAGCCGAATAAATTTAATAACACTACATAAGCGATTCGATTCATTCATGGGGTAACATAAAAAAATCATTTTATAAGTCTTCTGTAATTTTATTGAAAATTTTTATTGTGGTTGTTGTTGTGGTAAAACTAAATACACTGACAGCGTGTGGGCTTTAATAAAAGCAGTTCAGTTGGTCATGTTGTTATTGTTACTGTACAGTGGTACCAAATGGGCAAATGAATGTGAGTGAGTTGAAGTAAAGTTGCTGCTGAAAATGTTGTTAACATTAGCAAATAAACACATAGGCAGGCAGGCAGATAGACGGATGGACAGACATACAAACATTTACGAATAATTACGTCATGGTAGCAGATGTTTAATTTTTTAATTTTTTTTCTTTAAAAAAACAGTTTTTTTAATTTATTTAAAACAATGAAAAAAAATGTAAAATGATAAATTTAATTTGGATTGAAAATGTTTTAAAAACAAATGATTAATCGATAAGAGTAATAAATGGCATGGAAGCATATGCTTTTACACCCAAAGCAAATAGTTAGTAAAATTTGAAGACACATGTTCTCTAGTATCAAACCACACATCAAACCACTTTATTTAACTATTCGTATGTGCTTGTAACCAAAAGCAGTAGAAAGTCCAAAGTATTCTGATTTTTGTCACTCTCACGTTCAAAAAAATCATTTAATTTCTGCATACACATGACATACATAAATACATAATTGGTCATTACAACCCTTCCGTCAGGATTATGACCTAATTTCTCACACCACTTATGTTGTGTGAGTTAATTTTATACATGAGTGGCGGGACCTACAGTTTAAAGTCGACTACGAAAGACTGAGAAACTTTTCATGGCAATTTTATTTGCTCTCAGAGTTTTTGCCAGAAATCTTCTGAGAGGAAGTTGCCGTAGAAATATTTTCATATTTTCGTTTTGATGTCTGGCCCAGGGCTCGAACCCTGGCTTTACGTCTAATTAGCCAACACACTACTACTACTAGACTACGGCGTTTCCCTCTGTGATACAGTGGACCCGAACCCAGTAGAGGCGGTTGTTGTATCTATGTATACGGTCTAGAGAGTCAGAAAAGCGTGACAACGTTTTTAAAATGACGCAGAGTCTAGAAGGTGGTGTGTTAGCTTATTGGATGTAGTTCAATTTCAAACTCAGACATCTCGTCTTCTGGCAAAAACTCTGAGAGTAAATAATATTTCCATTAAAAGTTCCTCAAATCTGTCGTTCGTAGTTGACTTTAAGCTGTAGGTCCCGCCACTCATGTATAAAATTAACACACCACAACACGGGTGGTGTTAAAATTTAGGTAGTAATCCTGGCTAAATGGTTGTATCCTTCAAGTGTTCGACTGAAAATTTATGTTTTAATACGACGTTTATAGCTATTGGTGGTGTGAATATAATTGTCAATGAGCCCGTAATTCCTAAAATTCTGCGCATTAGCATACTTTTCAGGTATCGAAGTAAGTTATCAAGTGTCTTGCTGCAAATTGTGCATGAAACACTTCACCTTGTCCGAGCCACTACAGTATACTTACATTCATAATATAATTGGTCATTGCAATCCTTCAATAAGGATTACAGCTTCGCTTCTCACCTCACTTATGTTGTGTGTGTTAATATTATACATGAGTGGCGGGATCTACAGTTTTTAAAGTCGACTTCGGACGACAGGTTTTTAAGAGACTTTTCATGGCAATTTTATTTACTTTCAGAAGTTTTGCTAGAAATCTGCTGAAAGGAAGTCGCCGAAGAAATATTTCTTCACATTTCGTTTTGTTGGAGATGTCTGGCTAATGCTTGAACTGAGGCCGCACGTCTAACAAGCCAGCCTACTAGACTATGGCGACTTTACTATATAAACTATACTACAGCCTTATGCCTTATCCGATACCCCGAACAGTACTTTTAGAATTCTAAACTGGGCACAAGAAAGAACGATTATGTTCATTCAGTATGCATAGAATAGCACACTCAATCAAATAATTCCAAACAAAGTCCTTTAAAAAAGTCCTTTTAAAAATAACGAAAAATAAAGCAACATATGGTCAATTCACACAAGCCGTTGTATCGTTGTATTCATTGTATTGTTGGACGACTATACAACAGTGTATGCTTGTTGTTGATCCACTTATACATTTTTTTTTCATATGTTTTTAATAAGTTGTATTGGTTTCGTGCTATCAAATTATTTGAATGCCAAAAATTATGAAGAGGAATACAGCATAGCATTGAGCGTTCACAAACAAACAAGTGTATTCAATATAACATACACGATACATAGTCGTGTGAATTGGCCAATAATTCCTAAATAAAAAGTCTTTCTAACGTAAAGCCTGCGAGCAAACCGAATGTATATTTTATTAACAATTTTATTCGAGTGAATTAACACAGTGCCTATCTTTATAAAGAAATCTATTGTAAGTTAATCAAGCGTGGAAGTCAAGTCAACAAGACGCAAATGAACTCATAGCCTTAAAGTTTATTTCATAAAAAAAAGAATACAAAAAAAATTTTACCCCAAATCTATTTTCCACAATAGTTTTTAATGTTTTCAATTCAAAGGAAAATTTAATCGTATTTTTTTTATCGACAGACGGTTACAAGTTTGAATTTCTATTTGTAATTTAATTTTTTTTATATTTTTTTTATTAGCAGTAGTCAAGCCGAAACTGTAGAATGTAAGAGTATTGGTTAAAGAGAACCATTGGCTATAGTCTAATAGGTTGTGTGTTGACTTATTAGATGCGAGGCCGGGGTTCAAAACTCAGCTTTGGCTGAAAGGACTTCTTCTTAGCAGCCTTCTAACAAAAACGGTGTGGACAAAATTGCCATAAAAACCTTTCCAAATCTGTAGTTTAAAGTCGATGTTCAATTGCAGGTCGTGGCACTTTTGGTGTAAGAAAATAGGTCATAGTCCCGGCTAAAGGACTATAAAGGCTAATTAATGAAGTAAGTTAAGTAAGTTTCAAACATTGTAGTCATATATTCTGTCCTCGGCTCCGACCTATGGAATGTTAGCTTCGACGGAATAAAAGAGGATATGCCGGAGGGAACTTTTTTGTTTGGATACGCAGACGATATTGCGGCTGTTATCACGGCCAGGAATACGGAATAGGCGCAGCGAGAACTGAGACGTCTTATGCTGAGAACAAGAACATGGTTGGATTTCCACGACCTAGACCAGGCCATGCATAAAACGGAATTGCTGCTAATCACTGGTAGTCGTATCTATTTGCATGTGGGCATGAGTATTGGAAACGAGGTAATTAGGACCAAGAGCTCGGTGAAATACCTGAGAATAAGGCTGGACCCCAGACTAACATTTTCGTACCAGATTCAGTACTCGGCTAACAAGGCCCCGAAGATCGTTGGACAGCTCAGCAGATTAATGGCGAATATTGGAGGCCCGCTACCGGCGAGACGGAGACTCCTGATGGAGGTTGGAAACAGCATTATGCTTTATGGGAGCGAAATTTGGGCCGAAACACTGGATGTTAAGAAGCGGACGAACGCACTGGTATCGGTACAGAGAGCGGCTGCATTGCGTATCGCGTCGGCATATCGTACGGTATCCGCTCCAGCCGTAGTGGTGATGTCTTTTCGAGGAAGGGGAGATAATTGATAACGCAGAGCACACTGTTTTCGAGTGTGCACGCTGGCAGAGCTATCGCTGTGTACTGACGTCAATAGTTGGAACGATCACAGCCGCTAACATTGTCGGGGTCATGATTGCAAGTAGTGGAAATTGGACCTCGGTGGTGAATTACGTAGAGCGCATTCTAAGACGGAAGAAGAGAGATCTTGAGGCTGCAGAACGAGTAAGCATGTCGGCATAGGTGATACTGTCCACGTGCCAAGCAAAACGGAAACGGTGATTTAGACGAAAGGAATAGTGGAGACGCTTAAATGTCTCCTCAACTTTCGATACGCAATCCGGACGCGGATATGGACATGGAGAGGCCAAAAGGACTCCACTCCGAAGTAATACCACCGTAGTTCCGGAGTGGGCACGAACAAGTCCACAGAAGACGAGGTGAGGATTTAGTGGGTGAGGGCCCCACACACGGAGGATGTGACGACTTCCTCTATGGTGCGGTTAGGTACATTTACCACTCCTCGGCGTAAAAAAAATACTTTGTATCACATAGCAGCCTGTGCTTGTGTGCTTGGTTGAAAATAAAAAATTTTGAAAATAAAAATCAAATTAAAAAGACCCTGTACCGAAAAACATAGAAAAAACAACTCATGAAAACACAATCATAAATAACACTTAAAACATAAAGTGTTTCTGTTTTTTATTTCTACCAAATTCTTTTGGAAAATAAAACTTTTGAGAAAAATTTGTTTTTTCTTATTTTCAATCCTCAATGCTATTTGCAGTAAATAATTAAAACTATTGAAGCGTTGATTTGTTTACACATACATTTTTATATATTTTTTTTCTTGCTTGTTTTATTTTTCATTTTAACATAAACCAGAAAGTACTACTACTTGGGTACTAATTTACATTACATTTTAGTTTTTTAGTACTTTGAACATCACATCATTTATTTGCTTTAAAAGTGCATTGAGGAAAAACTCTACACTTGACTTCTTCCATATGTGGCTGACAATAAAGAAACGCATACGCTAGTATACTGCGCAATAGCTGTATGCATACACTTAAGTGATCGTTGCAGTATCTATGATGGTAGTAAAGAAAACATAAGAATTCATTCTAATCATCATCAATCAAAATAGGCCTTTAAACAGAAGCAGATAACAATCCACATGATATTCAAGAGCGTCTAATGCATCCGGAAAAAGTAATTTTTGGTGTTGAATTTGAGCTGATGGCATCATCGGTCCATATTTCTTTGTTAAAGACATTAGCCAGTTCATAATTGTTAACTGGGTGATTGATTGATGATTGACATGGCCATGATTGATGATTGATTAACAACAGCTTTTGCCATAAATGGATTATGTGAACATCCATGGCTTTAAAGGACTGCGCTATGTGCCACATAGCTCATGACGCAACAAATATTCTGGCCGATCGACTTGAGCTTATAGTCATCTGATGTGAAGGTTATGTGAACTGGCCACCGCCACCATGAAATTTGATCCTGTGAGAATTTTTCTTATGGGGATTTCTTAAGTCGCAGGTATTTGCGAATAAACCACACATAGAAGTTCTCAAAACCAACATCACCCATGTCATCGGTTCAATTCAGTTATGGAATTCAGGGTCATGGAATTTTCGAGATTTCGGATGCACATACAGAGCTCATTGTGATACCACAGTTTCACATTCGCCCCTAGTCCAGGAAGCACTCTGACCTTCCGATGAATCGACTCAGGCTGCCAATATTTATGCATGACAGTTCATCCAGATCCTCCATGTAGTAGGCATCCAGGTGACTGTTTCTCCTCCGGCCAAGTACACAGTACGTGAAGAACAGTCTCATCCTCCTCCTCATCACCACAGCTTCTGCAGAAATCATGTGCAAGGTGTCCAATGTAATACAGTGCTAAGCCTATTTCTTTGGAGTTTGAGCAGAGCCGCCGCGCGCTCTTGGCCAGATTTTCTGCGTCGTTCTGTCCGTGTCAAACCCCAGGTCAGACATCTCCTACAAAACGAAATATGAAAAAATATTTCTTCGGCGTGTGCCTCTCAGCAGATTTCTGGCAAAAACTCTGAGAATAAATAAAATTCGCTATGAAAAGTTTCTCAAAAATCTGTAGTTCGGAATCGATTTTAAACTGTAGGTCCCACCACTCATGCATAAAAATTAACACAAACACAACACAAGTGGTGTGAGGGACTTGGTCGTAATCCTAACTGAAGCGTTGTAATGACCAATTACCATGACTGTATGTATGTATGTGTGATAGCAAAATACTTATTTTGGTGTTTATTATTGCTCTCAACTATATGAAAATTGTGTACCATCAATTTTATTCCCCACTGTTGATGCATGTTTTCACCTTAACAATAAAAAAATGAAGAAAAGTATACCAAACAACAATAATACGTTGTAGTAATTTTTATTATTCCACTTTAATTCCAACCAACACTATGTATGTACGAGTACATCAGCATTACAAGTAAGTGGGTTTCATTCAACCTGTCTATGAGTATGCCTTCATATGCGTTTATTTTGTATACATTTGATGACGTAGTCTGTTTAATACAGTTGATGCCTCTATAAATGATTCGATACACTGTGCCAAAGTTGTGTTTGCCTACTTCTGTGTAATGAAATTGATGTGTGTGTCGGTGTCTGTCTTAACGATGCATTTGAAATGCATCATTTTACGTTTGTTTAATGTTACAAGTAAATTTAGTTGTTATTATTTCGCGTTTTTCACCCCCTTCCCCTTCTCTGGCAAAACATGTTTATGCATCTGTTAAAATAAACCGCAAAATACAACAATAAAAAAAAAACAATTTCATTTACAATGATTTTTAATGCCGTAGTTTTATAGAGCATAGCTCGTTAATAAGCACATAACAAACAGTTTGTAACAGAGGCGGATTGAGGCAATGTTGGAGGTGTTAATGCCATAAGCCAACAGGTAACACTGATGGATAGTGCTACTGAAATACTCCGATGGCGTTATCATACTCTTGGAAGGAGTATGGAATCTAAATGTAACAATTGTACAATAAGCAGGCTGAGAAGCTCGTAGGTTCACACAAACAACGCTAATATTGTCGAATCCATTTAATTTTTCATCTTCAAAGAACACGCATACAAATTTTATATCCTTCGGACTATTAGTTTAATAGAGGTTTGGAGTGTCGTAACATGTCAATAAAGTTAGGTTAGGTGGTAGACTACTTCGAAGGAAGTGGTCTTACTTAAGCCATCATTTAGTACCATTGTGCTACCACAAAAAATTCTACCCGTGGTCCTACTATTAACTAGAGAAAACCATGCCGAAAGCAAAATAACTCTTGCTATTGCAGCAATTT
Source organism: Sarcophaga carnaria (assembly GCA_958299815.1). Classification (NCBI taxonomy): domain Eukaryota; kingdom Metazoa; phylum Arthropoda; class Insecta; order Diptera; family Sarcophagidae; genus Sarcophaga; species Sarcophaga carnaria. The sequence continues at coordinate 17,797,234 of OY283149.1, read as the reverse complement.
TCATATTAGAAAGCTCGATCAAACATGTCAGAAAATGATACGTCTTAAACCTCCTGCTCTTCATGACAAGAGAATGACACTGACACATAAGGTGAAAGGCAGTCTCTTTCTCTTCCTGAGATACATAGCTCCTGCAGAAATCATTAGTCGTTATACCTAATATTTTGGCATGCCTACCAGAAAGACAGTGGCCATACGTGTCCAGCAGAGTCTGTCAATGTTGCACGAGTATTAATAATAAAACAGTGCCTTTTGCAGTCATCAATGTATCTAATCAATGAATAAACATTGTATTTAATCAATATATATATAATCATTGTATTTAACAAGATATCAATGTATATAATCAATGTATCTAATCAATGTATCTAATCAGTACATATAATCAATGTATTTAAACAATGTATCTCATCAATGTATATAATCTATGTATCTAACCAACCTATGAAATCAATGTCTCTAATCAATGTATATAATCAATGCACGCTATGTATCTAATCATTGTATCTAATCAATGTATATAATCGTTGTATCTAATCAATGAATATAATCATTGTATTTAACAATATATGTAATCAATGTATATAAAGTGTCTAGTCATTGTATCTAATCAATGTACCTAATCGTTGTATTTAATTAATGTATCTAATCAATGTATCTAACCAATGTATCTAACCAATGTATTTAATTAATGTATCTAATCATTGTATCTAATCAATGTACATAATCGTTGTATTTAATCAACGTCTCTAATCAATGTATCTAATCAATGTATTTAATCAATGTATCTAATCATTGTACCTAATCATTGTATCTAATAAATGTATCTAATCAATGTATCTAATCAGTGTATTTATTTAATGTAGCCAATGTACCAATATGAATGGACCAATATGAGGCTTCTTCTTGTGACATAAAACCCTAATTTTTAAAGAGAAAGTATAGGCCTTTGTTGGCTACACATTTTTTTCCATCTTTCGGGCAAGTTGTGGATTCCATACCAATAAAACTGTTCGTCGTTGGAAACAAAGCAATTAGTTACACAATTTGCAATTTCCTCATAGGAATCGAAATAGTGTGTGTTCCATTGATGATAACAGATAGTAGTCGGAAGGATTCAAGTCTGATGAATATGAATGGTAGGGCAGAAGCTCTCAGCCTAATGCTTTCATTGTATCCTCCATTGGTTTTACTTTGTGCTCAAGTGCTTGTGCGCACTAGCTTGTCATGTCTTGTGGGACATTCTGGTCGTTTTTCGATGAATGCATTCTTCAAATTGATTATTTGAAGTTAATAGCGATCTGTATTAATCTGTATTCATCAGGTTTCAGAAGCTCATGGTACACCACACCTTTCTGGTTCCACCAGACACACAGCAAGAAATTTGCAACCGCAGACAGTCCAATTGCGTCTGTTTTTTTTTTTTTGTTTTTTTGGAATACGCATGACACAATTAACAATTCATGAATTGCTTGGTGACTAGGCCAATTATGTTATTTAGACGAATTGCTCTAAAACTACGCGAACGGATTTATTTACTTTTTTTTAATAAAATTGGAAGCGTTGTTGTTGTCACCGTAGTCTAGTAGGTTGCGTGTTAGCTTATTAGACTTGAGGTCACGTTTCAGCCCCCATCTTGAACAAAACGAAGTACGAAGTATATATCTACGACAGATTTCTGGCAAAAACTCTGAGAGTAAATAAAATTGCCATGAAAAGTTTCTCAGAGATCTGTCGCTCGAAGCCGACTTTAAACTGTAGGTCCCACCACTCATGTATAAAATTAACACACACAACATAAGTGGTGTGAGAAACTAGGTTGTAATCCTTACTGAAGGATTGTAATGACCAACTATGTATGTATGGATGCGTTGGTTAGACATTAAACGATTCATGATATCTAAACATACTTTATTGAATGAAAGTGTAAGCACAGTATGACATTCCTAGCTGTCAAGCCATATTTGCCAATAGTTCTCATGCAGCAAAGAAAAAACACCCGATATGAGGAGTACTATTTTCTTATTGGTTCATATCCTAGATAAGAATTTATGCCAGTATTGCACGATCAAGTTTATCAAGAGATACTCCGTCAAACATATGTTCACAATATTTTTGTATAAAATTTCTATCTTAAGACTTACATATGTCGACCAATACTTTTCCTAAATTTTGTTCATTTCTTTAATCTTGTTTTCCAGTTTTTTATTGCAGTTTCTAATGAATTTATGCACTTGTTCTAGTTTTTCTTCGTTTTTTTTTTCTCCGAAACTGTCTTGAATTAATTTTTTTGATGTGTTCTATTCCGTCACTGTATGTTATACCCTGTTAGATTGAAGTGTTCAGATAGACGAAAAGTATTGTTTGATAAGTGTTCATTCGTTCGTTTTGCCAGTGTGTCGCAATTTTTGAAATCGTTTTTAAAGCGTTTCTTCGATTGAACTTCTTGCCATGGATGTAATGAATCAAATGCATTATTTTCATAAATTGTGGGAAAATTCTTTACAATAATTTTAAGTATTTTCAATATTCTGTACTTATCAAACATAAATGCTTAGAAAACAAGAGAGAGGCTGAAGTTATTTTTTTACCACAATCATCTTGACAATCACCTTTATTGAGAATGGGAATTTCAAGGTTAGCAATTGGATTTGAAACTATTTGCTATGTGGGTTCTAAAAAAATCAAATATTTTGTGTCATTACCATCGTAAAAAAGTGCCATAGTATTGTGTCCATGCGACCAACTTTATTTGGCATCCCTACAATGTCTCCTCCAAACCTCTTGCCCTGACACACTTCCGGATTCTGCTCGTTGCTAACAAGGTAAATTCACTGCTCAGCACCTGCGGTGTTCCTAAGTATCTCACAGGTTCATAAAATGTAGTCTGATATCTTCATTGATGTCGCCTTAATCTAGTAGATAGTGTGTTGCCTTATTAGACATGAGGCCACGATTCAAAAACCAGGTCAGATTTCTCCAACAAAAACGAAATATGAAAACATTTATCTTCAGCTGCCTTCTCTAAGCAGATTTCTGGCAAAAAACTCTGAGAGTAAATAAAATTGCCATGAAAAGTTTCTCAAAAATCTATTATTCGCAGTCGGCTTTGTGTTAACTTGCCATTATTTTCAATACGGCAACTTCAAATATAAACAAAATGAGCATATACAACAAAAAAACGAAGTCCGTCGTTGCCACTGCGTTTAAAAGAAACTTGTTTAATTGAGCAGTCTTAACGACATTGCTCCGGAACTGCCATATTTTTGAAAAAGTTAACTTTATTTTATTATTAGGTTGTAATAACAAAAAGAAGTTAAAGATGACTTTAAAGTTCACTTTAGCTAAAGTTACCTTTAACTAAACCCAACTTTAACAGGAAGTTGTAATAATGGCCCTAAACCTAAACAGACGGGTAACGAAAGAGGAAGCAAGGGTAATTATTTTTTCAATCACAATCAATAAATAAATAAACAGATGTTTTTATAACCATAACAAAAATTGTATTAGTCACTAGAAAAAAATATTGATGAATTAAGTAATTAGCACCTCATGACAAGCATTCATAAAAATTCGCAAGAAATTTGTTTACTTCTAAAATTAGATCACACAATATGCAGTATCAGGTAAACGCTTACACATATATACGTACACATATATACGTACATATATATACTACTACAGTAATCCCTCGATTTACGTCGCAGTTGGTTCCAAGAAAAGTCGAAGTTAATCTAAACCACAAAGTAGAATGTTTTTAACAAGGAACTTAAAAAAGTTACAGTAATCCCTCGATTTACGTCGCAGTTAGTTCCAAAAAAGTCGACATAAATCGAATGACGACACAAATTGAAGTTAGAGGGAACAAAAAATTTGACGACGTAAATCGAAACAACGTTAATCGAGGCGACATAAACCGAAGGATTACTGTATACACGTTTCTGACAATATTGTACACGTGACAAATATATTTCAATAAAAATTTGTAATCTAAGATCACTAATTTACTTACATAATTGGTCATTAAAATCCTTCCGTGAGGATTACAATCTAGCTTATCACACCGTTTATGCCATGTGACTTAATTTCAATTTAAACTCGACTCCAAACGACAGATTTTTTGAGAGACTTTCCATTGAAATTTTATTTACGCTCACAGTTTTTACCAGAAATCTACTGAGAGGAAGTAGCCCGGAGTTGTAATGTCCGCCATGTCGTCTTTGGACGCAGCCCATTCGAAATGTATAATTTTGTTTAAATATGACCCTGGCATATAATCAGACTAATTTGATCGATCGCATAAGTTATGTAGGCTTTAAAGACGACTGTGGTTTGTGGCTTCTTTACATACGTACATCTGCGGCTTAAAAAAGCTCCACAAGAAGAAGTCTAAGGCGATTAAATAGCACGATATCAGTGGTCAGTACTGAATATCCAGTGTGGCATGAGCTGCGTGGCACATAACGCTGTCCTGTTGAAACCACATGTCGTTGGTGTCTAGATCATCCGTTTTAAGTCCAAAAAAGTTGGTAATCATCGATCTATTGTGCTTGTCATTGATAGTTATAGCATGGCCAACGTCATTCTCGAATAAATGTCGCCACCAGCATAAAATCCATACTAAACAGTGATTATTCCGAGATGCATTCGACGCTCTTGGATCGTTTTGCTGACGTACCTAATCATGCAGAAATGGAAAACATAACTAAAGATGATTTTTTTATGAAAAATTTTGGTTAATTAGCTACTGCTCCAAAGCAGATTCAAAGACGCACTTCGTTGTCTACGGTCGTCCATGGGGATTTGGCTTAATAAATGACCATTGATTTGCCAAATGTAGCTTTAATAAAATGATCGCTATCAACTGTCTAATTTAGCAAGTCCCTATTGAAAGACCCTATATAATAAATTTTACTTCTGAAAAATGCATATAAATAGACAGTGGTGTAGAAAGATTACCCAAGTTTTTGGCAACGGAAACAATTACTTCTGTTGTAGAGACATATTGAAATTTCCTTTCAAGCCGTTATAGGTTGCGAACAAAATGATCAGACGACGAGACTTTCAAAATTGGTTGGCTTGGCGAAACCCAAAAAAAACAGTACACATTATGAGGATATGGTGGCGATTTTCGGGTGCCGTATTTTCTCGCAATCGACCATAAACGGAATGGCATGAAAACTTGATATGTAGTAGTGTTCAGCGTTGTCTAACGGCAATATAGTTTCGTACCAGTGGACGATACGTAACAGTTGTACTGAAAAATTCATGGGATTACATATGGGATTACATATGCGATTCCATATGCGATTACGTACGGGATTACATATGGGATTATAAATGGGATTACATATAAATTACATATACGATTACGTATGAGATTGCATATGGGATTACATACGGGATTATTACGGGATTACATATGGGATTACATATGAGATTACATATGGGATTACATATAAGATTACATATGGGATTACATATGAGATTACATATGGGATTACATATGAGATAACATGCGCATAAGAGATCAGAACTGAATCGTTTTTTCGCTACTCATAAGTACTCATGAAATTTTGAGTATGAGTGAGTCAACAGTATTCATTCGTACTCACTACAACCTTGATTTGTAAGTACAGGTTGCAATGCGTATGAGTACAACGTTTACATCAAACTCATACTACATATTCGGAATATGTTTGATTCATAAGCCTACTTATTTAGATTCATAACTTCAGAAAAATACTTATAAATGATTCGAATGACTCGAGTGACTCGAATCATTCATCAATATTTACAGTATTAGTTGTTGTTGCATTTAGAAAAAAGAAAAAAGACACATAAGTAAAAAAGACAAAGACAGCAAGCAAAGCAAACACACAACCTTCTAGTGAGTATTGTAGTGTTCCTACGCGAATCATACTTATTTTGTGATTCTTGTAAATGTTGAGTCATGGAGAGCCGAAATCAATAACATCATACGTGTTAAGTATGGGTATGAGAGTGATGAGTACTTCAAACTTTGAATATGAGTAGAGCTTCCATGATATTAAAATAAGTATGAGTATGAGAAATTATGAGTATGATTCGATTCTAGTCATCTTTTCGAGTACTCATTGCTGATCTCTGATGCGCACCAATATCGGGTAACAGATTTTTTCTTTGAAAGACTGTCGATAAAGTCGCCGTTGTTTAGAAGGTAGTGTAAGAAACGTTGTAAAAAGTCGGCGTAGTGTAGTAGGTGGTGTGTGGTGTGTGAAGCGACTCAGACTGCCAATATTCATACATGACAGTTCATCCAGATCCTCCATGTAGTAGACATCCAGGTGCCGTTTTCTCCTCCGGCCAAGTGCCGGGCCTGTGTACAGTATGTGAAGAACAGTCTCATCCTCCTCCTCATCTCCACAGCTTCTGCAGAAATCATTCGCAAAGTGTTCAAGACATGCCTTCCTATAATACAATGCCCCGTAATAAACCCGATAACAGTGCTGAGCCTATTTCTTTGGAGTTTAAGCGGAGCCGCCGCGGGCCTCTTATTCAGCCTTGGCCAGATTTTCTGCGTCGTTCTGCCCGTGACCGAAGATGCCCATCTACTATTGACAAGGTCTACGATTGCATTGTTAATTTTGAAGCTTGCAGGTACCCAAAGGGACCCCTAATGTAGAGAATTCATCAGAGAGTTCGATGGTCGTGTCCCTTCTGGCTAGTTCATCCGCTCTGCAGTTACCGGGAATGTCCCTATGTACCGGTAGTTATATACCATACATAATGGCATAAATTTGGCTAATTTGGAACTGGTCGAAGACAATCATTTTTATTAAGGAATTGTGTTCAGTAATGAAATCTGTTTCTGGTTTAGGAATTGTGTTCAGTAATGAAATCTGTTTCTGGTCTAATATCTACGTCAATAGAGGCAAAATTGTCGTATTCGTCGAAACACTGTAACACACCCATTAAACTGACTGTCGTAGTTGCCGTAGTCTAGTAGATAGTGTGTTAGCTTATTAGACATAAGGCCACGGTTCAAACCCCAGGTCAGACATCAAAACGAAATATAAAAAAAAAAAAATATTTCTTCGGTGACTTCCTCTCAGCAGATTTCTGGCAAAAACTCTGAAAGGAAATTAAATTGCCACGGAAAATTTCTCAAAAATCTATTGTTCGGAGTCGACTTTAAACTATAGGTCCCGCCACTCATGTATAAAATTATCACACACAAACAACATAAGTGGTGTGAGAAACTAGGTCCATAATCTTGACTGAAGGGTTGTAATAACCAATTATGTATGTGTATGTGAGAAACGTTGCATGAAGTGCAGACAGTCCAAAGGAGACTGTGCAGGAAATTAAAATATTTTTTTTTTTTTTTTTGCAAAACACCTTTAGTTATGAACCTATTGACACGCCCTAGTATGTAGAGATACGAGCATTTAATGTTAAAATTTAACTTACGCTTGCATTGTTGATGAAGATATATTATTTGAACTGGTACTGGCACCAATGCCACATGTCGTCGAATGCATTTTAAAGCTTTCAACGTTCAACAACTCGCTTGAAAAAAAAAACTTTTTTTCTGGTTTTTTTTTTGGCTTATAACGTAGCGTATAAATACTTGTTGCTGTTGTATTAATAGGCGCAACAGATGCTTTTTTTTTTGTTTGTTTATATTTTGGAAAATTCTTTACATATTGTAAATGGCACGCACTAAAATTTTATAGAAAAAAACGACAACAACAAAATTGTAAAATAAACACTAAACGCACGCGACTCTGTTGGCAACGTATCAAATGAAAAATATGAAATAATTTTCACTTTTTTTTTTGTGCAGATTTGTAAATTTTTTTTTATTTTTCTTATTTCTTTTACGTTTTTCTTTTTTTGCTTTACGTATTTAATCTGTACATTAAATGCATATGTAAATATGACGTGCAAGATATTAAATTTATAGACACGTAATGACTGCTATTGCACTGACAAAGTATGACAAACGATAATGAGTACGGGCTGCCATAGGCGTAAAGCAAAATTTTTGATGTTCGAAATTGAAAATTATGCTCCAGCTTTGCTGGTGTTTAATTGTAGACTAAAATTCCTGCAAACGTTTTTAGTCATTATCACCCCGTTTGTTTCATAAACAGATTTCTCTGCCGTATGATCTTTGCAACTGTTTAGAATACCCGTACAACAACTAAACATTTGTAGATAAAAATAAAAAATAAAAAATCTATTAACAATTGTGAGAAATCACACCAAAAACAATTCGATATTTACGCCCGCCAGACGGCTGGCCAACAGTTCAACCCCCACTAACAGAAAAAAAATTTAAAAAATAAAATAAATTTCTCGCCTTCAATTCTATTCTACAAAATAAGAAATTTTTACTTATTTTTCCATTTAAATAAATAAGAGAAAAAACAACAACAACAAAAATAATAAAAATATTTATTTGAACGCTAAATTATTTGCGTATTACTGGTACCTTTTGGCTCTCAGCAAACGTATGAATTTGGAAAAATTTTAAAAAATGCGTTTCTATCGTTTACCTTTTTTCATTTATTAGCGAAACAAATAATTTTACATTTTTGCCTATATTTAACCTTTCATTATGATTATTTATCATGCAGGCTTGAAAGAATTTTTATACAAAATAAAGTGATTATTAAGTGGCGTCAAGCCATCCATTTCATCTCAAAGCATTCATAAAAATTCTTGTTTAACCCTAGAACGCATAACCAATACATTATATATCCACCAAAACTCATAATAACCCCCCTACCAAGACGACTATTCGCAATATAATGGGTAACATCGATTTCACTAGTTTGCTGGTGACAGTGTGAAGGATAGTCCGTGACAATCGATTTCGCGTCGCTTTGAACAATTTTAACTCATGAATTCTTCCAGCCTCCTTAAAAAATTTAACCGCGTCAGTATCTGAAGGTAAACGACCATAGACAATGGCATGTATATGCTGAATGAGCTCTGAAGCAGTTGACAACTGGCCCTAACTTTCAACGAAAAACATCTTCAACCATGGGTGGGCCATCCATCGTTTTAAATTTCAACAATCAGATATTTCGAGTCTGGCCGTACTTATGTCACAAAACTCAGTATATTACCTCCACTGAACGTAATGAATCGATTTATGCTTGAGCAACGTTGGGATTTACTAGAAATTTGGGCCAACGAGAAACTGCACGATGATGTCGATTTTGCAAAAAAAGATCATGCTTTCGGATGAAGTTCATTTTATTCTTGGTTGGCAGAAAACCCATACATTTTTTACAGAAGCCATTGCACCCATTACAAATGACTGCTTAGTGTGGCTTGTGGCTTTGGCTTTGCTCATTATTGGCCAATATTTTTTTTTAAATGTGGACGGCGCACCCAATATGGTCAATGGAGCCACCTATCGCACCATGATACCCGATTTTTGTATCTGTTGAGAGTCGTTATAGAAAAGTGTTATGCCGACAAACCAGAGACAATTCAGCATTTGAATGGGAACATTCGTGATGCCATTGCCGAGGTACGACCCTATACACTCGAAGAAGTGCACGAAAGTTGGTCCGTTTGAATGAGGTACTGTGTGGCCTGCCCCGACAGCCACATGAATGAAATAATATTCCATTTCTAAACGGAACAATTGTACTTCACAACAAAAAATAAATTTGGCAAAATTTCAAACCCTTTTTGTTTGATTGCATTTATAAATTTAAACTTTTAAATTTCCCATCCAGGACATACAAGAGCGTCCAATGCATCCCATCGGCGGCGGCGTCTTCGTTTCATATTTATTTGAGAACGACGTTGACCAGACCATCACAACCAACGGCGAGCACTATAGGTCTACAACTACATCTTGTCTCAACAGAACAATGTTGCGAGCAATACAGTTTATTTCACATTTGTTGAACGGATATTCTGTATGTGCGATTTCATGATATGATCATCTCATTAGTAGGTGATATAAACTGGCCACAAACATTGTAGGATTTGACGCCTTAACTTGTTTTGGGGAGTTTTCTTAAGCCGCAGAATAACACGAATAAAACACAAACACAGCGGTCCTTAAAGCCGCATAACCTATACCAGCTTCCAAATTCAGTCTCATTTTTGCAGTCCAGGATGGATCAACGAAAGAAGTGTTTCGACAAAAATGTTGCTTGCCTATCTATGAGGCAAAACATAATATGATTAAGTTTTCGTTCATTGAAGTACACCATAAGGACACACATGGAACAAACAATAACGTTTTATCAGTTTAGAGGCACGGGACCACCAATAAAAAAATTAAAAACAAATTCAAAGTGATTCCAAATATTAGGAGATTCATGTCCCAATGAACCGCTTTGCAGAATTTCTTAAGTTTGGTGATATTCAAGCATCAACGGATAAAAATGCTGCATGAAAACACACATGGACTGTGCTTGCTTCGTCCGAAAACGGTCCCAAAACTAAACGCTCCAGAAATAAGATCAGAAAATTAGAAAAAATTTCTTTACATCTTTAAAGTAAGCTCTTTACAGTCCATTAACCGAGGGCGGTTGCTTCTCATTGTTTTTACGTAATTTTTTTCCTAGTTTTGATATGATCAACACTCATGAAACGATCGCTATTCATGCTTCTCTCGGAAAACAGGTTATGAGAGGCAATAATATTAAGGAAAAACTGCTATTGTTCAATCACGAACGACCTGTAGAGCTCGGGACAGAATAGCAGTTATGCAACTTTCGGTATTCTTTATTTCCTTCGATTACATTCCATTGGAGTAGCTATAAAACAGTGAAACACAAGCTCTAAAAAATTTATTAATTTAAATACTTTACTGTTAAAAGTGAGCACTTTTGCTATATTTTGTATGAGCTCGAAAACCCTAGAGGCAAAGATATTTATAGAAAACTTGTACTCGATTTTTGTTTCGGATATTGGTGTTGTAAGTCGTCGTAATCTAGGTTCAAACTTCAGGTCAGACATCGCCAACAAAATGAATTGCGAAAAAATATATCTTCGTCGACTTCCTCTCCACAGATTTCTGTCAAAAACTTTGAGAGTATATAAAATTGCCATTAAAACTTTCTCAAAAATCTGTCGTTCGGAGTAGACTTAAACTGTAGGTCCCACCACTCATGTATAAAATTAAAGCACACAGCATAAGTGGTGTGAGAAGCTAGGTCGTAATCCTGAGTGAAGGGTTGTAATGACCAATTATGTATGTATGATGGTGATGCAATCACTCAGGCTATATGTATACACTGTGCTTAATTAGACGGCCCAGAAAAATGGAAAAAATTTATTTACCTCTTAAACTTGACGTGAACATTTCCCTCCGACTGCCGAATCACTGTAGCGTGTTTGAGGCGCAGGTAATGTCCATTTATCGGGCCACTCAATGGACGGTGCTTCTTTCACCCGTATGTCATCTTTTCTGACAGCCAAGCTGCAATGAGATCTCTATCGAGCGTTACGGTCGACTCTAGAATCTAGACAAGGCGATTCCTTATCATGCGACCTCTTCAACTTGGTCATGGAGAGTGTTCTGCGAAAGGCGGCAGTGCATCGCAATGGCACTATTTTTCAAAAAAGTGTCCAGTTGATTGCGTACGCTGACGACATTGACATCATAGGGCGTACCAAGCGAGATGTTACTGCTGCCTTTAGTGCTATTGAACTAAGATGGGTCTGGCAGTAAATGAGCGCAAAACAAAGTGTATGTTATCGACAAGTAGAGACGTGCGGCATATTGATCCTCAGATTACGGCCGATAACTATACTTTTGATACAGTGAAGAAATTTATTTATCTTGGTTCCTCCGTAACCACCAAAAATGATGTCAGTCTGGAGATCAAAGGCAGGATCACTCTTGCCAACGGGTGCTACTATGGTCTCAATAGGCAATTGAGTAGCAGAGACCTCTCTCGTACGACAAAAATAACACTCTACAAAACGTTCATCCTACCCGTGTTTCTTTATGGCACAGAGGCATGGACCCTATTAAGCATTGACGCAGCAGCCTTAACAGTATTCGAGAGGAAAATCCTACGAAATATCTTCGGTCCAGTGCGAGTTGGGGATGATGACCGCATCCGATCCAACAGTGAGCTGTAGAGCTCCTCAACGACATAGACGTCGCTGGCTCGGCCATGTCGTTCAAATGGAGGAGGATGCTCCGGCGAGATGGGTATTTGATGCGGGGTTCTTCGGAAGTCGGCGAAGAGGACGACCTTGTATCCGTTGGAAGTACCAAATCGAGGAAGCCCTGTCATCGATTGGTGTGACCAACTGGCCTAGGCGTGCAAGAAGCAGAGGCGCCTGGAAGGATGTGTTGCAACAGGCTGAAATCCGTTAATCGGGTTGTTAATGGCCAATTAAGTAAGTAATTAGAAACTATTGCGAGTGCAGCATAACAGTCCAGAGGGAATTGAATCCATTACTCCCACAAAGATGGACTAATACACTGCACTACCCATAAGACTATGGGAATGTATAGGAATATATGGTGCCCATATAAATATATTCCCATTTAATTAAATTTAATTTGTATCAGCATTTATTGAATAAATAAAGAGAAATAAATAATCCAATAAAATATTTAAACATTTAACAAATTCGTAACGAATGAGTGAGTAAGTGAGTCATTTATTGTTTACTCCTCCATAAGCAATAATTTTTATTTTCTTTTATTCACCACAAATTGTTCACGATTCAATATTTTAATTTTTCGTTTGTATTTTTAGTTCGAAATTGTTTATTTTAATTTGTTTATATTAACCACCGATTTAGATAGTTTCGAGTATAAAAAAAGAAATTAAAAAAATATTTTTCATACGCACGTCAAGTAACCAAATAATATATAAATAAATCCACGGTAATAATGAAGAACAATTTGAAGAAAAGTTTATACAGTAGACTGGTAACATTTTTCAGTTTTACTTCAAGTAAAAGAAATTGAATTTGAGAAAAAAGAAACAAAAAATTTAAATTGTTTTCCTCTTTAGTCAACAACACTTTAGTTCTTTAGTTATCAACGCTCGTTGATACTCTAAATCGGGAGTATCTGTAGTGCTATACAGAAAACATTTCATGTAGGGTTTGAAATTTACGATCTAGAAACCTTCGAGCATCATTCAGCATACAACTCAATTTCCTCATGCTCCCGCCTTTCCTGCTTTCTCTTCATGCATGTGAAAAGGCGTATCTCCTTACTTCTCCTCTGTAGTCTTCGACAATGGCTCGCGTAGCAGCAGATTGCAACATTTTCTTTTTACAGCTGTCTTATGACACTCTCAATCGTACCATTAGTACCGTGGGATGGAGCCTTGAAACCAAGGACTGCTTTCCGCATAGAGTGGGAGATGTTGGCCCACAGTCCACCAATGTCGTTGAGATTAGATAGAACTTATACAACAGTTGAGCGTAGAACACATCGGCTGTCTTTTGTGACCCCAACCTTCACCATGTACTCCAAAGAGCTTAGACCTCGAAACGCTAACGCGGCATTGGAACTTGGCTACGAAAAGGTAGTGTGATCTGAGTCGATATTTGGACGACTGAAGGTTCACACATTGATGTCGCCGTAGTCTAGTAGGTACAGTGTTGGCTTATTAGACGTAAGACCACAGTTCAAACCCCTAGACAGACATCAAATCGAAATTATGAAAATATTTCTTCGGCGACTTCCTCTCAGCAGATTTCTGGCCAAAAACTCTGAGAGTAAATAAAAATTGCCATGAAAAGTTTCTCAAAAAATTTGTCGTTCGGACTTTAAACTGTAGATCCCGCCACTTATGGATAAATTTAACGCACACGACATACGTGATGTGAGAAGCTATGTCGTAAACCAGATTGAAGGGTTGTATTGACCAATTATCTTATGAAGGTTCGCACATTTAGTACATTGGAAACGTGCATTCCATCGACGAACAAAACCACGTGGCTTTGCGAATACCGAGACGATGATACGAACTGCTACATGCTACCAAACCCTCAGCGAAAAATTCGATAGTAGCCATATAGAGACTGCACCGACCGACAAAGATACTAAAGACAGCTTATCACCCGACCACCACATTAAAATTTGCGAGGCGAATTGATGTCATGGGCCGGCCATTTATCATATCATCCCATACGGGCTCAGGCTAGGCTTAGAAGACATCTTTAAACGCATCGTCGTTTTCTTCCGTTAGGACGTGAGTACCAATTAAGCTGCTGTTATAAAATTAAGCTCTGATGTGGACTGAGGCTATTCTTTCAGTCACAAGAGCGAACCCAGAGTCAAGGTGGCGAGGTTGCTGACTAACCACAAACCCTATCAAATTTCTTTACTTTTCTCATGGCACTCTTTGAAGTGAACCCAGAGACAATATAGCGAAATCCCCAATTCTTGCTTTTCCGCATGGCAGCTGTAATATAGATCGCATGATGCTAGCCTTTAACATGCTTGTCATATCCATCGCATTTCATGTATGCTAGTCATGACAGTTCTACATTTCATAGCGGCATCCGCTAGCCTCTTGTGCCTAGTCACAAATCATAAAATTCTTTAAAATTTTAGCTCAACTTTTGAGGAGATCCTTATAGAGGCTTGTGTTTTGTTTTTCATTGGTTATAGTTTAAGGTACAAGCCGAGTTCAAATTCCAGGGGATTGGATTGCGCTGCACTTATTAGTTGACAATCAAGCTGGTGCTACTATGCCTTCCAGAAGGCATCACGTGCAGGCAGAGTGTCAACTTGAATACAGCAAGGTTACGATTGTTCTGGAGCATCTTTACTTTAATTTTTGGCTTGTATGGCACCCTCCCAGTAGACAGCAGATGTCAAAACTAATCGTTTGACTAGGTTGCAGTAGCTCACAATGAACAATTCCCTATGAATTCCATCAGCTAGAAATTTCTTCGTATCAATTTTGATTTGATAACTAAGAATGTCAAACTGATGTTGGGGAAGTCATCATTTAACTTCAGAACAATGCTTGCAAACTTTCTGGCTGGTTTTCCAGCGTGGGGTAGTCGTGCTTCTGATGAGCAGCCCTTGTGCTGACCAACTTCTTCCTTCTCCCAAGTTCCAGGTCAGCACAGGGACTGCGTTCCTCCTTGGCATCACAACGGGCCGCTATGCGTGCTCAAGTGAGCTTTGTGATATGATCAAAGCTACCACTATGATCTGACGTAACCTAATGCTTTCAAATAGTGGACCTGCTTGGGAAGTTCACAGAGCACTTTGGCCATTTTACGACCTAGTAAGTAAGCAATCTGTGATCGCTTTCACACCGCGAACATGAGAAAGAAGTCTGAATACAGAAGAGAATATTGCAGCTAAAGAGCAAAGTCTTGAAGAAAGCACCGGAATGTTGATTCGTCCACATTTTCGAATAGGTGGCCTGAAATTTTGAGCGAAAGTAAAACTCAAACAGTAAACGAATTGCCATTAAATCTATTATAACGGGACTTTTTTGAAGTGTGTTTTAGTCTGGCAGCGCTACGGTTAGATTTACAACCATGCGCCGTAAATTTGTAAAAAAAACTTCTTTGAACACCCAGAGTTGTACTCGAAAATCATTTGTTGTTGTTGATATTGGATTTCAATTTCGTATATAAATTATTAAATTATTTATTTATACACTCTACCTTTATAGTTCAATTGTTTATAAATACAAAGGTATCCGTGCTCTACTCTAATTTTAAAACTGAAAGTTTTTAATTTGTTTCCAGTGACGTGTGGCGGTGTTTCTTTCGTTGCTAGTCTCCTTGGCCAATAAATTGTTTTCCTTGTGCGTAATATTTTGCTTTCTGTTATTACTTTCGTTGTACAGGGTCTTTTAACAGGGACTACCGAATTTTAACAGTTGCTAGCGGCCATTTTGTTGAAGTTACATTCGTCAAATTTGTTGTCAGTTATTCAGTCTGTTATGCCAAATCACTATGGACTTGCAAATAATAAAATTGTTTTAAGGAAATAGAACAACGTTCTGGCAACATACTGCGCACTTGGCTGTTTTAAGATCACCATAATTCTCCTACCGAGAGTCACATATTGGTTTATTACTTCAACTCCAAGTAAGTTAAGTAAGGGAACGACCATCATCCGTACATCGATGAAACTGAAGATCTAGCGGAAATATAGACGTTGTCCGTGAGAGTGTCTAGGGGAGTTCGAGACCGTCCTTTCTTAAACCACATACATACACACATACATAATTGGTCAGGGAACAGCTGACGTACATCGGTGGAAAGTGTGCGGCGACATCATGTGCACTTGCCCTAATAATGCCTAACCTTGGAGGCCCAAAACAGGAGAGGAGGCGGTTACTGATGAAGGTAGTGACATCGATCTCTATATATGCGGCCCCTATATGGGCCGGGGCCATGGATAAGAGGACCTATAGAGCGGGAATAGAAGCGGCCTACAGGAGATTAGTTCTCAGGGTCATTTCTGCCTTCCGCACGGTGTCTATTGATGCAGCATTGGTGATTGCGGGGATGATGCCCCTGAGGCTAGTAGTGGATGTAGAGAGGAGGAAACATGACACAAGGAGGGGAATGGATCTTTCCAATCCTGTTTAGTTAGTGGATGACGCTATGCATAGATGGCAGCACGGCTGGTTCAATTCAACCAATGGACCAAAAGGGGACACGGTCAGGTGACACAGTTACCTGACACAGTTACTAACCGGCCACGGATGTTATAGGGCATATCTCTATAAGTATGGTCATGACGTAGACGAGGCATGCCCAGAATGACGCAATGAAAGGGAGACGGCCGAGAATGTTTTCTTTACTTGCCTGGAGAGGACAATAGGTTTTCAGGTAACGCCCGATAATATAGTTAACCTTATGTTAACCTCATGTGACAATTGGACCGCAGTATGTGTTTTCGCATGGAAGGTATTGACGCAGCAAAGATTGGCTGAGAGAGCAGAATTTGAAGGCAGCACTCGCGAATACATAATTGGTCATTACAACCCTTCAGTCAGGATAACGACCTAGCTTCTCACACCACTTATGTTGTGTGTGTTAATTTTTTAAACATGAGTGGTGGGACCTACAGTTTAAAGTCGACTTCGAATGACAGGTTTTTGTGAGATTTTTCATGGTAATTTTTTATTTACTCTTAGAGTTTTTGCCAGAAATCTGCTGAGAGGAAGTCGCCGAAAAAATACTTTTTGTTTATTTGCCTTGATGTCTGGCCTGGGGCTCGAACCCTGGCTTTACGTCTAATCAGCCAACACACTACCTTCTAGACTATGGCGACTTCAATGGTTTGAGCATGCACGTGTATAAATCTGAATCAAGAAACTGAAGGTTGGAGTGTCCAGGAAAATCCGAGACTGTCGATTCCGCTCTTTTTTAAGCCACAACTTTACGAATTTTGCATCGTAGATGACCAAAGACAACGAAGTGTGTTCACAGAATGGACTCTGGATATTAAGATTCATTTCTGCATGGACGGATAGGTGGACAAACGAAATTGTGGTTCTCAGAAGGATACTAATTCACATGAGATATAAGAGCTTTCAATGCATTCTGCAAAATTCACTGATTGATGTGGAATTTGTGCTGGTTATGGTGCTATCGACGAATATTTTTTTCTGAGAACGCCATAGGTATGTGCTTTCAGCAGGTCGGCATTAGGTACGACACAACTCGTGACACATTTGATATTTTCCACGAGCGTTTTGAAGACATGCTCATCTCACCTAGAAGTAAAATCAAAAATTTGACATTTTAATGGATGTGCTCCACCTAGAAAAACCATGGCAAACGGTTAAACGATGTTATATAGGATGGGCCATCTTACTTACTTACTTAATTCGCCATTAACAACCCGATTAACGAATTTCGGCCTGCCGCAACACATCCTTCCAGGCGCCTCTGCTTCTTGCGCTCCTACGCCAGTTGGTCACACCAATCGATGACAGGGCTTCCTCGATTTGGTCCTTCAAACGGATACAATTCCTCTTCGCCGACTTCCGCAGATCCCTGCATCAAATACCCGTCTCGCCGGAGCATCCTCCTCCATACGCACGACATGGCCGAGCCAGCGCAGCCGCTGGATGTTAATACGCTGCACAACGTCCATGTCGTTACAGAGCTCGTACCGCTCACTATAGTTTCGGATGCTGTAATCATCGCCAACTCGCAAGATCTTACGCAGTACTTTTCTCTCGAATACTCTCAAGGCTGCTGCATCAGTGCTTAATAAGGTCCATGCTTCTGCGCCATAACGAGGCACGGGGAGGATGAGCGCTTGTAGAGTGTTAGTTTTGTCGTACGAGAGAGGTCTCTGCTACTCAATTGCCTATTGAGACCATAGTAGGGTGGGCCATCTATTGGTTTAAACTTGAACCACCTGATATTTCGAATCTGGCAATACTTATTTCAGTCTATTCTGTCAGTTATTATCTCCACTGAAGTTAATGAATAGTTTTATGTTTGAGCAATGTTGGGATTTATTGGAATAGATGGGCCAACGAGAAACTGCATGATGATGTCGATTTTGTCACAAAAAAATCATCTTTTCGCATGAAGCTCATTTTCATCTGGTGGGTACGTTAATAATCAAAATTGGGGGCTCAGAAAACCCACACGTGGTCTTACAGAAGCCAATCCACCCATTACGGATGACTGTTTGGTGCGGCTTGTGGAGCGGAGGCATCATTGGCTCATATTTCTTGGAAAACGAGTATGGCGCAATCATTGCGGTCAATGAAGGCACCAATTGCACTATTATAACAGATTTTTTGGTACCTGTTCTTCATGACTTCAACAGGATGGTGGAACTTGCCTTTGATGGCCGTTTAATTAGCAGCGATAGTGATATCAATTATCTGCCAAGAAGTTGGGATTTAATACTGTTGGAATATTTTCTGTGGGGCACCGTTAAAGAAAAGTGTTATGCCCACAAACCAGAGACAATTTAGCATATGAAGGCCAACATTTGTGATGCCATTGCCGAGATACGATCCCATGCATTCGAAAAAGTCCACGAAAATTGCTCGGATCGAATGAGATAATGTGAGGCCAGCCGGATTAGCCACATGAATGAAATAATATTTCATTACTAAACGGAACAATTGCATTTCACAACAAAAGAATAAATTCGGCAGAATTTAAAATCGTTTTTGTTTTATTTCATTTTTAAATTAAAACTTTTAAATGGTCCACCCCTTATTTCACACATAATGTTCGCCGTAGTCTAGTAAGTATTGTATTGGCTTATTGGAAGCTTAGCCTCATGGAAAAAAAATATTTCGTCTGCGATTACCTCTTCAGCATGAAGTCGCCGTAGTCTAGTAGATAGTGTGTTGGCTTATTAGACGTAAAGCCAGGGTTCGAGCCCCAGGCCAGACATCAATACAAAAAAAGTATTTCTTCGGCGACTTCCTCTCAGCAGATTTCTGGCAAAAACTCTGAGAGTGAATAAAATTGATATGAAAAGCTTCTCAAAAGTTTGTCGTTCGGAATTAGCGTAGGTACGGCCGTTCATGGATAAAATTAATACCCATAACATGGGTCGCCATGGTCTAGTAGGCAGTGTGTTGGCTTATTATACGTGAGGTCTCGATTTAAACTCCTGTTTAGGCATCCCCAACTAAAAGAAGTATGAAAAATAATATTTTTTCAGCGACTACTTCCTCTCAGCAGATTTCTGACAAAAACGCTTAGAATAAATAAAAAAAATTGCAATGAAAAGTTTCTCCAAAAACCAGTCGTTCGGATTCGACTTTAAACAGTAGGTCCCGCCACTCGCGTATACAAATTAAAGCGCACAATATAAGTGGTGTGAGAAACAAGCTGACTAAAGGGTTGTAATGACCAATTATGTATTATGTTATGTATGGATGATGTTGTCATTCCAAAATCCGCATTAGTCGTTCTTAGATCTCATGTAGATTGAAATCATTCCAAATTCGACTATTTTGTTCGTTCACATACCCGTTAATCTAGAACATGTCCTCATTGCTGAAGATTTTTCGATTAATATTAGAGTCAGTTACAAACTGCTTCAGAGCCCACATAAGCGATTATCTGTCGTCATTTATTTTCAGTTCTTTGTAGGTTGAATATTGTACGGGTGAAGTTACAAGTCCCAATGCAATTTTCGCCAACTAGTAGTCTGCAAAAGCATCGAACCCCTCAGATTCTCTTGCACGCTCTCACATATAGCAGCGATGTTTTCGCCAAATCTTGCCTTTCGTTTACGTATGGGTGTTGATCAGTGAACCCAAGTTTATCTACTACATTGCGAATAGTACTCTCGGAAGGACGTTTATGACAATCAAAAAATGGGTGAAGAGCTCTATATGTTGCTCAAACAGAAAATCCATTTTGATGAAACAACTTTTACTCGTAGGCACGTTCATTCAACACAACAAATTTCACAGAAGTAGCCGCAGTCTAGCAGATCGTGTGTTGGCTTATTAGACGCGAGGCCGCTGTTCAAGCCTCAGCTCAGATATTTCTAATAAAACGAAATATGAAGAAATATTTCTTAGGCGACTTCCCCCCAGCGGTCTTGTGACAAAAACTCTGAACTCTTTTTTAAGCCACAACTTTACGAATTTTGCATCGTAGATGACCAAAGACAACGAAGTGTGTTCACAGAATGGACTCTGGATATTAAGATTCATTTCTGCATGGACGGATAGGTGGACAAACGAAATTGTGGTTCTCAGAAGGATACTAATTCACATGAGATATAAGAGCTTTCAATGCATTCTGCAAAATTCACTGATTGATGTGGAATTTGTGCTGGTTATGGTGCTATCGACGAATATTTTTTTCTGAGAACGCCATAGGTATGTGCTTTCAGCAGGTCGGCATTAGGTACGACACAACTCGTGACACATTTGATATTTTCCACGAGCGTTTTGAAGACATGCTCATCTCACCTAGAAGTAAAATCAAAAATTTGACATTTTAATGGATGTGCTCCACCTAGAAAAACCATGGCAAACGGTTAAACGATGTTATATAGGATGGGCCATCTTACTTACTTACTTAATTCGCCATTAACAACCCGATTAACGAATTTCGGCCTGCCGCAACACATCCTTCCAGGCGCCTCTGCTTCTTGCGCTCCTACGCCAGTTGGTCACACCAATCGATGACAGGGCTTCCTCGATTTGGTCCTTCAAACGGATACAATTCCTCTTCGCCGACTTCCGCAGATCCCTGCATCAAATACCCGTCTCGCCGGAGCATCCTCCTCCATACGCACGACATGGCCGAGCCAGCGCAGCCGCTGGATGTTAATACGCTGCACAACGTCCATGTCGTTACAGAGCTCGTACCGCTCACTATAGTTTCGGATGCTGTAATCATCGCCAACTCGCAAGATCTTACGCAGTACTTTTCTCTCGAATACTCTCAAGGCTGCTGCATCAGTGCTTAATAAGGTCCATGCTTCTGCGCCATAACGAGGCACGGGGAGGATGAGCGCTTGTAGAGTGTTAGTTTTGTCGTACGAGAGAGGTCTCTGCTACTCAATTGCCTATTGAGACCATAGTAGGGTGGGCCATCTATTGGTTTAAACTTGAACCACCTGATATTTCGAATCTGGCAATACTTATTTCAGTCTATTCTGTCAGTTATTATCTCCACTGAAGTTAATGAATAGTTTTATGTTTGAGCAATGTTGGGATTTATTGGAATAGATGGGCCAACGAGAAACTGCATGATGATGTCGATTTTGTCACAAAAAAATCATCTTTTCGCATGAAGCTCATTTTCATCTGGTGGGTACGTTAATAATCAAAATTGGGGGCTCAGAAAACCCACACGTGGTCTTACAGAAGCCAATCCACCCATTACGGATGACTGTTTGGTGCGGCTTGTGGAGCGGAGGCATCATTGGCTCATATTTCTTGGAAAACGAGTATGGCGCAATCATTGCGGTCAATGAAGGCACCAATTGCACTATTATAACAGATTTTTTGGTACCTGTTCTTCATGACTTCAACAGGATGGTGGAACTTGCCTTTGATGGCCGTTTAATTAGCAGCGATAGTGATATCAATTATCTGCCAAGAAGTTGGGATTTAATACTGTTGGAATATTTTCTGTGGGGCACCGTTAAAGAAAAGTGTTATGCCCACAAACCAGACACAATTTAGCATATGAAGGCCAACATTTGTGATGCCATTGCCGAGATACGATCCCATGCATTCGAAAAAGTCCACGAAAATTGCTCGGATCGAATGAGATAATGTGAGGCCAGCCGGATTAGCCACATGAATGAAATAATATTTCATTACTAAACGGAACAATTGCATTTCACAACAAAAGAATAAATTCGGCAGAATTTAAAATCGTTTTTGTTTTATTTCATTTTTAAATTAAAACTTTTAAATGGTCCACCCCTTATTTCACACATAATGTTCGCCGTAGTCTAGTAAGTATTGTATTGGCTTATTGGAAGCTTAGCCTCATGGAAAAAAAATATTTCGTCTGCGATTACCTCTTCAGCATGAAGTCGCCGTAGTCTAGTAGATAGTGTGTTGGCTTATTAGACGTAAAGCCAGGGTTCGAGCCCCAGGCCAGACATCAATACAAAAAAAGTATTTCTTCGGCGACTTCCTCTCAGCAGATTTCTGGCAAAAACTCTGAGAGTGAATAAAATTGATATGAAAAGCTTCTCAAAAGTTTGTCGTTCGGAATTAGCGTAGGTACGGCCGTTCATGGATAAAATTAATACCCATAACATGGGTCGCCATGGTCTAGTAGGCAGTGTGTTGGCTTATTATACGTGAGGTCTCGATTTAAACTCCTGTTTAGGCATCCCCAACTAAAAGAAGTATGAAAAATAATATTTTTTCAGCGACTACTTCCTCTCAGCAGATTTCTGACAAAAACGCTTAGAATAAATAAAAAAAATTGCAATGAAAAGTTTCTCCAAAAACCAGTCGTTCGGATTCGACTTTAAACAGTAGGTCCCGCCACTCGCGTATACAAATTAAAGCGCACAATATAAGTGGTGTGAGAAACAAGCTGACTAAAGGGTTGTAATGACCAATTATGTATTATGTTATGTATGGATGATGTTGTCATTCCAAAATCCGCATTAGTCGTTCTTAGATCTCATGTAGATTGAAATCATTCCAAATTCGACTATTTTGTTCGTTCACATACCCGTTAATCTAGAACATGTCCTCATTGCTGAAGATTTTTCGATTAATATTAGAGTCAGTTACAAACTGCTTCAGAGCCCACATAAGCGATTATCTGTCGTCATTTATTTTCAGTTCTTTGTAGGTTGAATATTGTACGGGTGAAGTTACAAGTCCCAATGCAATTTTCGCCAACTAGTAGTCTGCAAAAGCATCGAACCCCTCAGATTCTCTTGCACGCTCTCACATATAGCAGCGATGTTTTCGCCAAATCTTGCCTTTCGTTTACGTATGGGTGTTGATCAGTGAACCCAAGTTTATCTACTACATTGCGAATAGTACTCTCGGAAGGACGTTTATGACAATCAAAAAATGGGTGAAGAGCTCTATATGTTGCTCAAACAGAAAATCCATTTTGATGAAACAACTTTTACTCGTAGGCACGTTCATTCAACACAACAAATTTCACAGAAGTAGCCGCAGTCTAGCAGATCGTGTGTTGGCTTATTAGACGCGAGGCCGCTGTTCAAGCCTCAGCTCAGATATTTCTAATAAAACGAAATATGAAGAAATATTTCTTAGGCGACTTCCCCCCAGCGGTCTTGTGACAAAAACTCTGAAAGTAAATAAAAATGCCATGAAAAGTTTCTTAAAAATCTGTCGTTCGGAGGCGACTTTAAACTGTAGGTCTCGTCACTCATGTATAAAATTAACACACACAACATCAGTGGTGTGAGAAACAAGCTCGTAATCCTGCCTAAATTGTTGTAATGACCAATTATGTAGCATGGGTGGTGTAAGAAGCTGAGTTGTAATACCCAATTAAGGGCTGAAATGACCAATTAAGTAGGCCTTTGATGGTATTTCTTACATACATTTTGTTTTCTTTAAATTTAAAGATAGAAAGTGTTTAATAAAAGACCCAATATTTTTTTGGCTGTGGCAATAAGCGTCATGCGAAATGTACCAGATGCCCACATAATAACATATTCAAATGAAATATAAACTGGATTCCAAGTTTCAATTATCCGTACAATGTTATGTTTTATTTATAAAACAATTAAAAATTCATGATTTTATTGTTCTTGTTCGTGTTGTTTACAGAATTTTTTTCCTTTTCAATACAAACAAGAGGTGATTATAATTGACCAACATTAACACATATTTCCTGGGTTTAACAAGTTGGCTTTATGGTGGCCCCAAAGTGTTTTTAAAAGTTTTATTGATTGTTTTACAAGTTCATTAAACTTTTCTTCCGCCAAAAACACACCAATAAATATGGGTTAAAATAATTTATTTATTGGAACTATGCTAAGAATTTCTTTTTTTTATGCGAACCAAAAAACCAACAATTCATTGATGTTTTTACCGCAAAAACCTCAATTTTATTATTTTGGTTTTCCGTTTCGTGCATTTCTTTTTTCTTTTCTTTTTCGTTTGGTTTGTTATAAAGAACGAAAAATAGGAAAAGACTTTACAATCACAATAGAAATTGAATCATCATCGATTTACCTGTTTTGGTTGGAACCAAATAGCAAATATTTCTTCCATTCATTTGCATTTGGCTACCATAACTTGGTGGCCACACACACTCATCCGCAAGTCATTCAGCACACCAGCCCCAGAGTGTTTGAAATTTGGCCAAAAATATTTTAAGAAAATTAGAAAAATATATACAAGCAAACATACATTAATTAATGAAAATATTGGTTTGAAATTTTAATATCAATACCAATACAAATATATTTCCAAATATGGATATGGCGTCGTTGGCCAAAAACTAAATTTCGGAATGTAAATATCGACGAAAACATTTGTTGTAATAGTGGTAATACGAACCGTATTAGTCTGAGATGTCAATCAATGTTTGATTTTTTTTCTGACGCCATGTTGACTGGTAAAGCGTATATTAAGCACAGTGGGACAAAAAAAATAAACAAAAATATGTCAAAAAAATATTTTTAAAATATGCAAACAATTAGCCGTAGTTTCGTAGGTACAGTGTTGACTTATTTGTTTTTTTTTTTGTCGACATATTTACTAGCAAAGTGTATATAAAGCACAGTGGGACAAACAAGAAAATATTTCTAAAATGAGTAAAGAAGTCGCTGTAGAGTAGTAGGTACAGTATTGGCTTATTTGATGACCGCCCATGGTTTTTTTTTTTTTTGATGCCATGTTGACTGGTAAAGTGTATATTAAACACAGTGGAACAAACACAAAATAATTCTAAAATAAGCAAAGAAGTCACTGTAGTCTACAAGATACAGACTTGGCTTATTTGACGAGAGTCCATAGTGTTTTTCTGATGCCATGCTGACTGGTCACCGTAGTCTAGTGGTTAGTGTGTCGGCTTGTTACACGTAAGGCCACGGTTCAAACCCCAGGTCAAACATCAAAACGAAAATATGAAAACATTTCTTCGGCGACTTTCTCTCAGCAGATTTCTGGCAAGAAATCTGAGAGTGAAATAAAATTGCCATGAAATGTTTCTCAAAAATCTGTCGTTCGGAATTGACTTAAAACTGTAAGTCCCGCCACTCATATATAAAATCAAAGCACTAGTGTGAGAAGCTAGGTCGTAATCCTGATTGAAAGGTTGTAATGGTGAATTATGTATGTATGTATGTATGTTGACTGGTAAAGTGTATATTAAATACAGTGGGACAAAAATAAATAAAATATGTTAAAAAAATACTTTTAAAATAAGCAAAGGAGTCGTCGTAGTTAAGTAGGTATAGGATAGGTCACTCCAGAGTTCTGAATGTCGTCTTTCCTGACGGAGGTACGGACTTTCGGAAAAAGCCACCGATTATATTGTGCCTTAGGCTATGTTCCAGGTTTAAGGATACTTATACCGGAAAGGCAACAATGGAATGGTGGGGTACTCCAGAGGCAAAGAGGTATATCCATATTCACGTTAAGTTACGTGAATGTACAGGTGTTGGGGTTTTCTGTAGGGAACTCGGTCTTGAACTTCACTTCAGGTTGAATGAACGCCTGCAGCGTTTTTCAGGCGGAGATTTTCGCAATCTTGAAGGCTATTGAGGCCATTGCTAGTGGTCCAGCCTCGAATTCGGAATCTTACATGATCTTCGTTGACAGTCGGGCTGCCCTTAGGGCCATTGCGTCGGTCTGGTGCAAATTACGGCTCGTTCGCGAGTGTAAGGAGTCGTTGAGGACTTTTGGACTAGACCGTATCCGTCTAAGCTGGGTTCCGGGTCATAGCGGAATACTGGGCAATGAGACGGCGGATGCCCTAGCTTGGTTAGGTTCGCTTTCTGAGGGCGATTTGGTAGTTGGTCCTGACCCCCCAGTCTGTCACCTCTACGGCCTCATTAATGGATGGGTCAGGGAGGAAGAGCAGAGGCGTTGGGGGAACGAATCGGGGTGTTTTGTTTCTAGATGTCTATGGATTGCTGTGGACAATAGAAGAACAGGTTGGCTGCTGGGCTTGGATAAGGTCAGCTTAAGGTTGGTTGTAGGTTTTATCACGGGGCACTGCCGGACTATTGCAGGGCATGTTGCGATGAGTAGGAGTTGTAGGAGTTGGAGACTATCGAACACCTCCTTTGTAACTGCCCAGCCCTTGGTAGGTTGAGGTTGAGGAACCTTGGCAGGGTCTTCGTTGAGAGTTTGAACTCTGTGTCGAAAGCCGACATCAAGGTTCTCCACAGATTCATTAATGGCTTAGGCTGGTTGAGAGGCGCTAGTGTAGTCCCGCTCTCCCCCTTTTTGTTGTGTCTCATCTGTGTAATTCCTCCACTTCCCATTCTCCCCTTTCCTGCATCCTTTCCTTTTTATGCCTCTATTATCCTTCCCTCTTTTAAGGACGTTGTACAATGGGTCAATTCGACGTCCGGGTACTGTACTTATCTTATTTGACAAGTACACGTCCTCTAACCTAACCTAACCTACGTAGATACATACGTACATAATTGGTCATTGTAACCCTTTTGTCAGGATTACGACCTAGTTTCTCAAACCTCTTATATTGTGTGTGTTAATTTTATACATGAGGGGCGGGCGGGACCTACAGTTTAAAATCGACTCTGAACAACATATTTTTGAGACTTTTCATGGCAATTATATTTACTCTCAGAGTTTTTGCCGAAGAAATACTTTTTGTATTTTGTTTTGATGTCTGGCCTGGGGCTCGAACCCTGGCTTTACGTCTAATAAGGCAACACACTACATACTAGACTACGGCGACTTCGCGATATCTTAGCCAAGGGTAAATCCACCGGCTCTCGTCTAATAAATCAACAGACTATCCGACAGGCCAATCAATATTCAACTCGCGGATCAAACATTCCCTAGAGGAAACAACCGGAGTCCAAAATAAATCATGCTATTGCAATAATCTTTATATTAGAGAATTTCTCTTGTTGCCAACGACATAAAGCCTCAATGTAAAACGAGTGGATATGACATCCAACTTAATTAAGACGATCGGAATACCAGTGCCCAGTAACATGTCGGGGTGGAGAACTCCGTATCGGCCTTGACCAGGTCTATAAAAAAATAAATTTCTAGCGATATTCCTACGTCCCGGAACCATAAAAGAGTTAACTTTGTATGATCTGAAATTTTCTTTCTTTGCAATAAATCGTCTGTGGGGTTAAGCTGTGTCAGCTGTTTTTAAGTCAACGTCGTTAATATATACCTGATAAATGTTTGGCAACAAAAATTCAGTTAACCAGGCTCAATAGCGCTTGCCATTCACGCTAACAGCAACTTCTTGCTCAGAAATGAGCTTCTCTAAACAAAATTCTTTGATAAAAATGATCACCTTCAGCATGTTTCAAATGAACCCACGCGAGTAGCATGTGTTGCTTAAATGAAGGTCATTTTGTTTCAATTCTTAAACGAGTTGTATTTTATAGGCACGTAGGCCAAGAACCTTACGACAAAATGTTCCACGTACTTGAAGTTCCAAGGCAAACAAGTTGAATACAACCACAAATCGAAATTTCAATATCCCTTTCAAGATTTTGCGATGGTCATTTCGATACAATTCTTAAATAGGCTCTATTTTATAAGCACGTAAGCCAATATTGCTTACTTATTTACTTAATTGGCCATTAACAACATGACAACATGTCATTTCAGGCCTCTCAGCCACCTTCACCAGATGGTCACACCAATTAATGACAGCGCTTCCTCGATTTGATGGTTCTAACGCAAACAAGGTCATTCTCTTCGCCGACTTCCGCTAATCTTTGCGTCAAATACCCGTCTCACAAAAGCATCCTCCTCCATTCGAACATGGTCGAGCCAGTGCAGCCATTGAGGAGCTCATCGGTTGTGAAAATCATTGGCAACTAGCAATGGACCGATGATTTTACATAGGACTTTTCTTTCGAATACTCTCAAGGCTGCTGCATCTGTGCTTAATACTGTCCATGTTTGCCAAATTTTCCACATAGTCTAAGAACAAATGTCAACAGCTTGAGAACGATAACACATCGGAATTTCGATATCATCTACAAGATTTCACACCACAGCAACAATATTCTCAGCAGTAAGCAGATTTCCTTGTCTTGTTGGTAGTTTTGAGTCGTTAAGATTAAAATTAGTGTGAAAACGATCAATAACTGCGAAAATTGCTTTCTCATTAGGCTGTTGACCGTAAAGTGGGCGAAACGATGTGTGAACTTCTCGAACGGATTCTTTTAGTGTTGTTTTAGCATGATACGATTCACGATACCTTGCCAAAACTTACTGAACAGAAATGTCAGAACAGTTTGATATTCTCAGCTAGGAAACCACAGTTATCTATTTCGATACTTATCGTGCAGCTAAATAAATATTCCTCACAACTCAAGTACTGCATTTCTTCTAATATGCTTGCAATCAGTCAACAAACACTGTAACGGCTGTATATTTGAATTTGTTTCGCATTCAACAAGCAAAGTAATCGAAAACATCCTCAGCTAGGCAGCCACCATTATCGACATTGATACTCGTATCATACAGCTAAAAAATAGCTTCCCACACAACCCAAGTAATCCATTCCCTCTAATTTGCTTCTAATACGTCAGCAACCGCTGTAACCACTGTATTTTTGAATATGTTTCTCAGTCGACAAGCAAAGTTGTCGATGATATTCTCAGCTAGGCAGCCACCGTTGTCGATATCCGTACTTGTATCATGCAACTAAAAAAAATCATCCAACACTACTTAAGAAGTCCATTTCTTCGAATTTATTTATAATCAGTCAACAACCATTATAACCACTGTATTGTTGAATTGGTTTCTCATTAGACAAGCAAAGTTATCGAATTTAACCAAAAATATCGATAAAATAAACAAAATTTTATGTTTTAGACACAATGAAAAAAACAAACCTTCACTAAATCTTCAAAAATATTCATAATTTGTTCATACTAATTTACACGCGCCTTCAGTTTACATAAATTTACAAAAATATTTACATCAATTTATTTATATACATACGCGTATGTACATGCGGATTACATTGCATGACATTGAAGTACACAAAAATATTTGTTAAATAAACATAAATTTACCAGCCCATGTTGTATTTTTGGAGCTGAAGTAATGATGATTGTGTTGTAAAATTGAATTTAAAAATAAATTTAAATTGTTCATCATTACATACATATGTATGTATGATGACTTCATGTGTTTAAATTGTTGACCATAAATACAATGTTCAAATAGAACAAAATATGGTTGAGTTACATACATATGCTACCAAATTTATTTCAGTTGTAAATAGAATTCCGAATGGAATTTTAGAATTTTGTAAACTTGTGGTAATTATTGTACATGACAAGGAAGGTTAACATTCTAATTTTAATTTTACAAAAACAAAAAACGAAGTCTCTTGGAAACTTTAATATTCGTATGTAAACTCTAGGGTAACGCTGTTCACTTTATTGTTTAATCCGAGCTTTTGCAGTAAATAACGACGTTCTTTTCGACGCTACATTTATTAAATTACTCGCTTACTTAATTGATCATTATAACCCTTCAGTCAGGGTTACGGCCTAGATTCTCACACCATCCACGTTGTGTGTGTTAATTTAATCCATAAGTGGCTGGACCTACAGTTTAAAGTCGACTCTCAACGACAGATTTTTGTGAAACTTTTCATGTCATTTTTATTTACTTTCAGAGATTTTATAAGAAAACTGCTCAGGGGAAATCGCCTGAAAAATATTTTTTCATATTTCATTTTATTTTAGATGTCTGAGCTGCGTCTTGTACCGTGGCCTCGCGTCTAATAAGCATATCTACTACCTACTGGACTACATACATAATTGGCCATTACGACCCTTTAGATAGGATTACGACCTACACACAGTTACTAAAATATACATACTGCTAACAAATTTCAGAAATTTTTTAACCAATCCGTTTTCATTGAAAATCTTTATAGTTTCCTTGATTTTAAGACGGTCTTTTGCATTGGTTAAAAAATTTCTGAAATTGAACTGAATTGTGGCCCTGCACAGGCCCACAAAAGTATACATCCGATTTACAAATTTCACTAATTTCTAAACCAATGCAAAAGACCGTCTTAAAATCGAAGAAGGTTGTCAGACAATTATAAAGATTTTCAACGAAAAATTTCAGAAATTTTTTAACCGTATGTATGCTTTTGTGGCTGAGTGTAGCTTCTCATACCACCCACGTTGTATGTGTTAATTTTATCCTACAGTTTAAAATCGATTATCAACGTCAGATTTTTGTCATTTTTATTTACTTTCAGAGATTTTACAAGAAAACTGCTGAGGGGAAGTCGCCTAAGAAATATTTTTTCATAATTCGCTTTATTGGAGATGTCGGAGCGGTGTCTTGTACCACGGCCTCGCGTCTAATAAGCCATCGCACTCTCTACTGGACTATGACGACTTCTGTGAAATTAGGTGTGTTTCATTCAGCATGTTTCATCATCAATACGTGCATATAATAAAGTTGGTTCATCAAAATGGACTTTCTGTTTGGTGCAACATATCGTGCTCTTCGTCAATTTTTTGATTATCATAATCGTGCTTTCGAGAGTACTATTCGCAATGTAGTGGATAAACTTGAGTCCACTGATCAACACCCGTACGTAGACGAAAGGTAAGATCTGGCGAAAACATCGCTGCTATATGTGACAGCGTGCAAGGGAATCCGAGGGGTTCGATTCTTATTCAGACCACTAGTTGGCGAAAATTGCATTGGGACTTCACCCGTATAATATTCAAACCACAAAGAAACTGAAAATAAATGACAACAGAAAATGACTTATATGGGCTCTGGAGCAGTTGGTAACCGACTCTTATATTCATTGAAAAATCTTCAGCAATGAGGGCAGGTTCTAGATGAATGGGTACATGAACGAACAAAATAGTCGAGTTTGGAATGATTTCAATCTACATGAGATCTAAGAACGTCTAATGCGGATTTTAGAATGACGACATCATCGGTCCATACATAACATAATACACAATTGGGCATTACAACCCTTTAGTCAGCTTGTTTCTCACACCACTTATGTTGTGTGCTTTAATTTGTATACATGAGTGGCGGGACCTACAGTTAAAAGTCGACTCCGAACGATTGATTTTTAAGAAACTTTTCATGGCAATTTTATTTATTCTCAGGGTTTTTGCCAGAAATCTGCTGAGAGGAAGTCGCCGAGGAAATATTTTGTCATATTTCGTTTAGTTGAAGATGCCTGACCTGGGATTTGAATCGAGGCCTCACGTCGAATAAGCCAACACATTACCTACTAGACCACGGCGACATCATCGGTCCATATTTCATAAAATTCAACTAAGCCAGGAACATAAGGTAAACGACCATAGACAGCCTAGTGTGTTAGCAGAATTGGCTCTGGATTATCTCTCTCTTCAGCGCAGGGATCTATTTCTGCATAGATGGGTACGTGAACAAACAAACTTTTGGGACGATATCAATGCACATATACAATGTATGCAGAAGAGTTACTATTTGGCGTGTATTTTGGTTTCGCAGAGTCATCGGTTCATAGTTCTTCGAGAACAATACTGGCCAGGCCCTGACTATCAACGATAAGTACTATACGTCTATTGTTACCAACTTCTTTTGGCCTGCAGTGAACGGTCTGAACACCAATGGCATGTGGTTTCAAAAGAGCGGCTCACAGACCTCATGTCATAGTAGATATAATGCGCGTGCGATTTGAGAGAATGGCACGTGGAGATAATGTGAACTAAGATCGTGCGCTGAGGCCCATTTCTGAACGTATTGGCACGGGAACAAACCAAGTTGTTGAATTTAAGAGGATATCAATTTACCTAACAACCAAGGGTGCCCAATGAACACCAAAAAAGTCATTGCTTGGTGTGGATATTGGGTTGAGAGTAACAATGGTGCATACTTCTCGGAGCGCAAAGTTGGCCAGGTCCTAATTGTCAATTAGTGCTTATTATAGGTCGGTGATTATCAACTTCTTTTGACCTGAATGGGATGATCTAGACCCTAGCCGTATGTGGTTTCAATAGGACATCTCTACATGTCACACAGTCCATTCCACATTAGAAATTCTACACAAGCGAATTGTGGGCATGACACGTAAGATGAAGTGCCCATAGAGAACGTGTGATTTGACTCCGTTAGACTTTTTTGTGTAGTTTTCTGGAGGCGGACTGGCCAGAAATCATGAAAGCGAATATAACCCATGCCATCATTCAAACTCAATCTAATTTATGCTCAAAAGTCATAAAAATTACACATTTCGGCTGCGTTCCACCCAGAGAAGTCATGGCGAGCATTTAAACGATGTTATATTCCACACATAATACCATCACAAGGTATTTCAAACGAAGAAAAGAAATCGAGGATGCCTCACATACACTTTGTTTTATTTAAATTAAAAATTGGAAGCGCTTAATGAAAGACGGTTTACTTGCAAGAGTAAATTTTTCAACCCAGAAGGTTTGGATCGAATACCAATTTCTCGAGGTATTTATCTGTGAATTATTCAAACTCTGTCTTCACTACTGACACGTTGAAATCTTCATGTACGTTCGAGTCCATGCTGTAATCCTTACTTACTTATTAATTGCAATGCTTTCGTCTGGATTACGACCTAGCTTCTCATACAATCATGTTGTGTTTGTTAATTTTTACCACTGACTGTCTGCATCTACAGTTTAATTAATGTCGACTCCGAAAGACAGATTTTTGAGTAGCTTTTCTGGCAATTTTATTTACTCTGAGAGTTTTTGAAACAAGACTTCTAGGAGGAAGTCGTAGAAAGAATTTTTTTCTTATTTTGTTTTGCTCGAGGTTTTTGAGCTGGCATTTGACCCAGGGCCGCACATTTGCCAGTTTTTGAAAATTCACAACACTGTGCGGCAATTGATTGTCTTTCGAGCTGCGTACTTAGTTTTTCTAATATTTTTTTTAAATTCAGTCAATCATTTTGTTTGCCTTAAGATATAAATATAAGTTTTCCATTTAAATTAGCTTAAAATAGGCATGACCACACGACCGTTCTCTTCTCGACCCCATCACTATCCGTTGAAATTTTTTATGACATAAAATTCCACAAAATCAAAAAAAAGGTTTTTTAACATGAATTTTATTTCACTTCATTTTTTTATTGTAAATGTTGCGTAAATATTTACATAAATTTTCTTTTTCTTCATTCATTAAATTTTTTTTAAATTCTTCTTCATTTTTTACTTCATTCAGCAAAAGAAAAAAGAAGAAGAATTTTTGTTATTTTTTTGTATTTGGATCAGTTTATATAGATATTTAAAGAAAATTCTGTGCTTTTGCCCAGCATGAGCCATTATCGATTGTTTACAGATGCTTATGTGGGACACGGATACACGAATACCGCACTACATATTTGCCTTTCAGCCACAAGCATATCTTTTAGTACAACACATGGTTTAGTGATGTGATGGCTGCTGGCTATGCCAATGATATTTTCATAAAGTGTAGCAAAATACTTATTTCCGTAACCACTTCATAATGATCTTGTAAATGTAAACAAACCGTTGGAAAATGAAAACAAAAACACAAAAGAAAAATAAAGAAAAATTACTTAAAAGTTGTGGTAAAAGAAAAAACATGATGCGTTGGAAAATATGTTTTCTAAGAGATATGTATGATAGCCCATCATATTTATCGCTTTAAAATATATTTTAATACTTGTTCAGGTAAATTTAAAGAATACTTTTGAGTCGATATAGATAACTATGGCTTTTCAGTCATCATCAGCAATGTAATTATTTACACTATCTACACAGTGTAAATAATTACAATTCTTTTATAATTATTTACTCTCTTATAATTATTTACACTGTGTAAATATTTTTTTATAATGGTTTACACTATGTAAATATTGTTTAAAATTATTTAATTTATATTGTAAAAATTATTTTTTGTAATTATTTACCCTGTGTAAATAATTTCTTTTTATAATTGTCTACACCGTGTAAATAAATTTCTTTTCATTATTATTTACACTGTGTAAACAAGTTTCTTTTTATAATTATTTATACTGTGTAAACAAGTTTCTTTTAATAATTATTTACAATGCGTAAACAATATTTTTATAGTTATTTACACCGTGTAAATAAATTTCTTTTTATAATTATATTCACTGTGTAAATAAATTTCTCTTTATAATTATTTACACTGTGTAAATAAATTTCTCTTTATAATTATTTACACTGCATAAATAAATTTTTTTTAATAATTATTTACGCTGTGTAAATAATTTCTTGTTGTAATTATTTACACTTTGTAAATAAAATCTTTTCATTATTATTTACACTGTATAAACATATTTCTTTTAATTATTATTTACGCTGTGTAAGTAATTTTTTTATAATTATTTACACCGTGTAAATAAATTACTTTTGATAATTATACACGCTGTGTAAATAAATTTCATTTTATAATTATTTACACTGTGTAAATCAGATTCTTTTAATAACTATTTACACTGTAAATAATAAGGTAATTAAGTTTCTTTTAATAATTATTTACACTGTGTTAACATTTTTTAAGTTGTTTACGCTGTGAAAATAAATTTCCTATTATAATTAACTAATTAACTGTCTCTTAATAATTATTTACACTCTGTAAATAAATTTCTCTCAACAATTATTTACAATGTGTAAATAAGAATCTGTTAATAATTATTTACCCGCGGAAAATAAGTTTGTTTTAATAATTATTTACACTGTGTAAATAATTTTTTTATTATTATTTACACTCTGTAAATAAATTTCTTTTTATAATTATTTACACTGTGTAAATAAGTTTCTTTTAATTATTATTTACACTCTGTAAATAAATCTCTTTTTGTAATTATTTACACTGTGTAAACAAATTTTTTTATAATTATTTACACTATGTAAATAAGTTTCTTTTAATAATTTTATAATTCTTTACACTCTATACATATGTATACGTATTTATACTATTTTGTACATCCTCTATTACGATTTTAGATACAAATTTGTTTGAAAGCATTTAATTTTTTAATTGTTTACATTTATGCAAATAATTATTTACGTTATTTAAAATATTAAAATTTAATATTTAACATATTTAAAATGGCTATACCGTTTAAAATAATAATCTAAAATCATTTAGAAGCCATAATCTAATGTGAACATAAGTTTAGAATTGTCGACATTGGCTAAAAAATACTTTAGGTTGTGCTTTTAACTTGTCTACATCATGTAAAATATGATCTCAAAATTATTTACATGTAATTATTTGATGTAAATAATTGGTTTTATAATTGTTGACGTCATGTAAATAATTGTTTAAGTTGTGTAATTGTGATGTCTGTATCATGTGGGTACCAGAACACAATGATAACTAGCTAAGCTTTGCACGACCATTAAGCTCGTCTTTGGGGACACCTCGGGGAACCTTATAATTGACAATTCAGTCATCGATTCTGGCATGAAAATTCAGTGTGATGTTCACTGGAATAATCATACTCAAGCTTCGAAAGAAGCATTCAAGTGCCTTGGTTTCTTAAGGCTGTGCAAAAAATACTTCATTTCATCTGATCCTTTCACTATTTACCCCACTTATATCCGACCGAGAATGGAATACAATTCGCATGTAAGGGCAGCAGCCTCATATGTGGCTTGTGTTTCACTGTTCGATTGCATCTACTACGGATTTTTTTTAGTGAGATATAGGGACTTGTTCCCGAAAATCTTATATTATTACATAGCACCCGTCTTTCTTGCAAGGTGCATCCATTTGTGGTCGATTGAACAGTATATCATATTCAGCATTATAGACAGAATTCTTTCTTTAGCCGGACTATCCGTAAGTGAAACTCGCTACGTGCAGAGGTCTTTCCTGCCATTTATAATATAAAAAGATTCAAATCTAATGCCCACAAACACTTCTCCCTCTGTTCTACTTTCCTTAGCCTATTTTCCTAATTCCAACACAATGCATTGCATGGGTAAGGACCATACCCTGAGAAAAAAAACTCAAATTGGCGGCTTTGAGCACATGTAAAACGGCTTAGAAAATCTGGTCAAAACTGGATGGAGGGATGCTTAAACTCTAAGAAAACTCGATCAGTATTGTTGACGGGGTCATAACAATGCATTGCATTATGGGCGCGCATGTGAGGCGCATTGGTCAGGGGCAGGTTGCAAATGATTTCTTTAGAATCTGCAGAAATGAGATGATGAGACTGTTCTTCACCTACTGGTAACGTGACCGGCACTATATCAAAGTAGACAAAGGCAGATTAGTCCATACAACATACATGGATGATATGGAGGAACTGCCAACGTTTGACCTTATCAGCCTAAGTCGCTTCATCAGAAGCTACGTGGGTCACAGGACTAGGAGATATTGAAGGAACTGTGTTTTAAGTGTGTCCAATCGACTTTCTTGAGCGAACGAGGTGCTTAAATTCCAAGAAAGCACGCTCAGTATTGTTGACGGGGTCATAACAATGCATTGCATTATGGGCACACATATGAGGTGCTTTGGTCAGGGCAGGTTGCAAATGATTTCTTTAGAATCTGAAGAGATGAGAAAGGGGAGGAGACTGGTAACATAACCAGCACTATATCAAAGTAGACAAAGGAATCTTGGAGACTACAACATACATGGATGATCTGAATGAACTGCCATGAATTGACATAGGCAGTCTAAGTCGCTTCATCAGAATCTACGTGTGGTCACAGGGCTAGGAGATAATGAAAAAACTGTGGCATCACATTGGGTCCTATGTGGCCCAAATGTGTCAAAGCGACTCCCTAGGATGAACAGCCACCTCTACATACTACCTACCCATGAGTTAATTAATCTTTTTTGCTTTAGTAAGAGCGTCCCTTAGCAACAATCTAAATTCTAAATCATGCAAAATGCCCGCCCTCATCGAGCGGACAGTTTCTCACACATTAAAATAATCTTTATTAACTAAGCAAATACTATGATTATAATTACAAAAGCAGAATAACTTGATTTTAATTATCGATTTCACTCTGTATAGGGGAACACCTGCATAACATCATTTTTCTGCAGACTCGATGATGTCACGAATATGTTGCCCAATTTGTTTTTATGTTTTCGATTGGTCTTCTTCGATCTTTTAAACCAAAATTTCTTTTTCAAGTTGAAAGTGGAGCCGTCATTTTTTTGAGCATTTCTCATAAGCCACTGTGGAGAAGGAGGGGTAATAATTTTCTTTTTTAAATTCAATCGTTTGTTTTTCCAAAAATCTTACCTTTAGTTCCTCTTCTTTGCGCTTTTTCTCCAATTCCATAGTACGTGCAGCACAATAGGGTCGTACGGTAATATAATAAACAATTTCGATAATCGAAAATATACTGAAGCCCATAAATAAACCCAATAACCCACCAGTATTGGCTGAAAAAATTTTTTTTGCATCAATTTGAGTTCAGTTTTATGATTTTAGGCTGAGAAACTTACATAAAAACTCAGTGAAACCAAACATTTCAGATTTTGTTGTGCTGCGAAATATATTCCCTGTATAATAGAAATGCATTATCGATAAATCACTTATTTTATCGCTGGCATTAAATATCTCCGGTGGAAAATCATCAGATGTTTTAAAGTTTCCATAAATCATGGTAGAGGCTGTCAAGACAGTCTGATAGTTTAATTCAAAGCAACCGGGCAAACAGCTGTCACAGGATACACTTTTATTTGACGATTCAATTTCCGATTGCACTTTATTCGTGCAGAAATTATCATTTGGACCACATATCGCTATATCCGGATTAAAGCGTGGCAAATAGTATAGAACGCATGAACATTTCTGCATAAGTATCTTGGCTTCGCATTCTAATTCACAATTTTTGCGCGAATACGTGCGATAATACACCAAATCACCCTCATCCGAAAATAAGCATCTACGTACAGATTTTCTTATCGATCTTATGCTGGGTACAGCATCTTGATAAATCGGTTCAATAGGTATACGAGCTTCACGCCCGGCTGTCATTAGAAAACCGTAATTGCTAATTTTGGGTAACTCTGCCGGATTGTGAACCAATACCTAAGGAAAGACAAAAACAATTTTGGGAATTACGCACGGGCGTACCATAATAGCAAGCAAATATTTCCATTACCTTAAAGCCCACACATTTGGTTTTGCTGCAATAGTATTCTTCCGACG
This sequence comes from Sarcophaga carnaria, assembly GCA_958299815.1. Lineage (NCBI taxonomy): Eukaryota > Metazoa > Arthropoda > Insecta > Diptera > Sarcophagidae > Sarcophaga > Sarcophaga carnaria. The sequence continues at coordinate 17,758,474 of OY283149.1, read as the reverse complement.
AGACATTAAGTATAACCGTTAAGCCCATACGTGTACCCGTACCACCTGAAACCCGAGGATAATAATGTGGTGGTAATTTGGCGGGATAACCTCTTTCCGGTATCCAGTCAATCGGTACATAATGATTTTCCATCGCTGGCAATAGCAGATTTTCATCGCTGAAAAAAATTATCGTAAATTTACCTCAAGCATGACTACGTCATCATCATCATCATGACTCCATCACCATCACTGAGGGGACTATAGTCAGGCTTCTATAACCCAAGCTTTTTCTAATTTATTTAACGGTATTAAGGCAGTCTGGCTCACGCTTTAATAGTGCATGAAGTAGATCCGAATCGTACGTACGTACGTACGTATTTGGTCATTACAACCCTTCAGTCAGGATTACGACCTAGTTTCTCACACCACTTATGTTGTGTGTGTTATTTTTATACATGAGTGGTGGGACCTACAGTTTAAAGTCGACCCCGAACGACAGATTTTTGAGAAACATTTTCATGGTAATTTTCAGAGTTTTTGCCAGAAATCTGCTGAGAGAAAGTCGCCGAAGGAATACTTTTTTGTATTTTATTTTGATGTCTGGCCTGGTTCTCGAACACTGGCTTTTCGTCTAATAAGCCTACTACCACTACCTACTAGACCACGGCGACTTCTAGGAGAACCAAATCGCTCAAGTTTAAGCTGTGACTACATGGTACCGGTGACTGTTTTTTGACGCACACTCCCATACGGAAAGAATGGGTTGCTGAGGCTGTCATCGGTGATGGTGATATAACGATCTTAACCGATGGCTCAAAAAAGAAATGCGGAACTGAAGCTGGGGTCTATCCCCATTACCTGGCACTGAACGATTCATACAGATTACCTAACCAGGCCAGCGTAATTCAGACGGACATTTTTGCTATTGAACAGGCTGCACGTATGGTTGAAAAGTGAAATCTACCTCCTTCGAAATTGATCATATGTGTGGACAGTCAAGCAGCAATCAAAGCGCTGCGATCGCATCATGTCAAATCAAAAGGCGTCAAGAGTTGCATGGACTCTCTACACGGTATAGTTCGACACAACAACCAAGTCTACTGGGTTCCACGTCACTGTGGCATAGAGCGAAACGAAAAGGCAGACGAACTGGCCCGGAAGGGATCGGAGATGTCTGAGGAGGACACGATAATGGAGATATATGCGCCCATATAAGAATGCTTTTCCAAACTGGAAAAACAACATGGAATTCAACACACCGTGGATGGTACGACATACATGGTTGCCGAATTTTAAAACTGCTATGTTTAGCAATGGACTTCAGCAAAACCAGGGAACTATTTAAGTTCGACAAGAAAACGGTTAGCGTTCTAACAGGTAAGGGGACACAGTGGGATTGTCAGTTTTGCAGACAAGCTCGCTCTGGCCCACCAGGATTAAGGCATAATGTGGAGGAAACAGAATCGGTGCAACACGTTTATGTGCCTTGCACTTCAGGACACACATCATCGGTTTTTGGGTAACAGAACGTTTGAAGATTTGGACATGGTGGCGAACGTTCTACTAAGGGAACTGGCCGTAGCTCGGGGTGGTTCAAACCCACTACTAACGGATTATGACAAGGCGGCTTACCTCATACTGGGTAATACAATGGGGCATATGGCCACTGAGTAAACTTGCCTGTGAATGGCAAGCTACCCGCTAACCTAACCTAGCTTAAGGCAGTAGCCAGCGTTGCAGTTTTTTGTTATCTCTAACCAAAATTGGTTACTTTTGACTCTACCCTGACTACCGTGACAAAGACAACTCAACCCGCAGAAAGGTTAGGAGAAAAACCAATTGATGACGTTGTAGAGAAATTGTGTACCTTAAATTAAAATCAGTCAACCGTAAGTCCTGTTTAGAATTCTCAACCAACTCAATAGTTAATTGAAAATGTGGATTTCATCCAAATCACTTTGGCTACACATGGTCTGTCTATAAATTCTGTCATTCTGTTTCAGTAGAAGCCATTGAGAGATAGTCCCAGCCTCAAGTCATAAGCACACAGAGGCAAGCGTCCTCATATAAGACGGTCTCTGAGTATGTGTAACGCAATATTTGGTGGGCATATATTGATAGTGGACTAGATTTTTCTGGCCTTTATACAATTGCAGTAGAGCTCTAGTCAGATCACAGGAATGCCAATTTATTCTGTTCTATCTACTGGGTTCCACGTCACTGTGGCATAGAGCGAAACGTAAAGGCAGACGAACTGGCCCGGAAGGGATCGGAGATGTCTGAGGAGGACACGATAATGGAGATATATGCGCCCATATAAGAATGCTTTTCCAAACTGGAAAAACAACATGGAATTCAACAAACCGTGGATGGTACGACATACATGGTTGCCGAATTTTAAAACTGCTATGTTCAACAGTGGACTTCAGGAGAACCAGTTAACTATTTAAGTTCGACAAGAAAACGCTTCGCGTTCTAACAGGAATTGTAAGGGAACACAGCGGGATTGTCAGTTTTGTAGACAAGCTTGCTCTTACCCACTAGGAGTACTGCAGGAGCTGGCAGGATTTGGAAGAAACAGAATCGGTGCAACACATTTCATGCGGTGCAACACCTTTATGTGCCTTGCACTTCAGGACGAACGTCCTCGATTTTCGGGTAACAGAACGTTTGAAGATTTATACATGGAGGCGAACGTGCTACTAAGGGAACTGGCCGCTTTAAATCGTAGCTCGGGATGGTTCAAACCCACTACTAACGGATTATGACAAGGCGGCTTACCTCATACTGGGTAATACAATGGGGCATATGGCCACTGAGTGAACTTACCTGTGAACGGCAAGCTAACCGCTAACCTAACCTAGCTTAAGGCAGTAACCTGCGTTGCGGTTTTTAGTTATATCTAACCAAAATTGGCTATTTTTGACTCTACCCTGACTACCCTGACAAAGACAACCCGCAGAAAGGTTAGGAGAAAAACAATTGATAACGTTGTAGAGAAATTGTGTACCTTAAATTAAAATCAGTCAATCGTAAGTACAGTTTAGAATTCTCAACCAACTCAATAGTTAATTGAAAATGTGGATTTCAACCAAATCACTTTGGCTACACATGGTCTGTCTATAAATTCTGTCATTCTGTTTCAGTAGAAGCCATTGAGAGATAGTCCCAGCCTCAAGTCATAAGCACACAGAGGCAAGCGTCCTCATATAAGACGGTCATTGATTACAGATAACGCAATATTTGTTCAGCCTATATTCATAGCGGACCACAATTTGCTGGCCTTTATACAAGTGCAGTAGAGTTCTAATCAGATCACAGGAATGAGAAATTATTCTCTTGGTACAGCAGGGAAATGCGTCAGCTTTGTTGTTACATGCAACGACCCTGTGGTATTTAAAAGTCCATATGAGCGTTATCGTCGAATGTTTCCCTCTGTCCTATAGAGACAACTGAAATTCGTATATAATCGTATATGTCCAACCGTGTAGGAATCTAATGGCCTATTTACACACACTCGATAAATTCTCATACCAAATTCGCCCAGCGGCATTGTTTTACAGATTCAATCGTTATTAGATGCAAGTCACTATTTGGTGTGGTTGAGAGGAGGAAGATGCGGAGCATATTCTAACATGCTGCCCTAGATTTAGATGGCCCGGGGAAACGATTCGAACCAACTCGGCTTATGGAAGAGGCGTTGAATTCTAGGATTCTATGGAGCCAATACAGTCAGAGTATGACTGAGGTTATGCAAGAACTCCGATGGCTGGAGGAACGCAGGCTAAATTTAATTTAGTGTGACAAAGCTTTAAAGCTAACCAGCCCTCCGCGAAGTAATACCTTAGGTACCAGTGATGGTGAATCGTGCACTCTTTTGTTGGAACAAAAGTGTCTTTCGAAGATTCCCACCTCCGGCCTAAGGCAAAAAAAAAACTATATGGTGTGGTTTTCATTAGTCCATATTTCCATATTAATCAGACTATCACTGTTGACGACTAGCACTATTGTTCGATGATTACTAACTTGTTTTGATCGGAATTGTATGATTTGCCCACCAACGACATGTGGTTTCATCAAGTCGGTGCCACGGTTTACACAGCTAATGCTACATTGCATATTCTGCAAGAGCAATTTGAGGACATGGTCATCTACGTATACGCGATGTGAATTGGACACCGAAATCGTGCAATTTGACACCGACTTTTTCTTGCAGGGTTTTCCCAAGCCGCTGCTGTATGCAAAAAAGTCACAAGTCTTAGTGGGACTCATAGCCAACACAACCCGTACCATCGATCAACTGCAGCTTGATTTATGTACCAGACACGGAAATTTGGACATTCCGGATGTGCTCTAACAGAGGAGCGGTGGCGGACACTTAAATTATGTTGTAGTACACACCAGAGATCAGCAATGAATCACTTTTTCGCTACTCATAAGTACTCATTAAATTTTGAGTATAAGTGAGTCAACAGTATTGAAATTTAACCACTCTGATTCATTCGTAGTCACTACAACGTTGATTTATAAGTACAGGTTGCAATGAGTATGAGTACAACGTTGACATCAAACTCATACGATTCGAAATATGTTTGATTCATAAGCCTACTCATTCAGATTCAAACTTTGGAAAAATACTTATAATACTCATAAATGATTCAAGTGATTCGAATCATTCGTCAAAATGTACAGCCTTAGTTGTTGTTGCATTTACAAAAAAAGAAGAAAGAAAAATACAAAGACTGCAAGCAAAGCAAACACACAACCTTCCAGTGAGTATTGTAGTGTTCATACTTATTTTATGACACGTGTATACAATGAGTCATGTAGAATCAAAATCAATAACATCATGCGTATTGTTAAGTATGAGTACCGTGAGTATTTCAAACTTTGAATATGAGTAGTATGAGTGTAATATTAAAATAAGTATGAATGCATGTAAGTATCATAAATTATAAGTATGATTCGAATCTACTCATCGTTTTGAATACTCATTGCTGACCTCTGGTCCACACATAATGGCAACACCAAGTCTTTCAAACGACTAGGAAATTTCGATGATATTTAATGGAAAAGCGAATACATCCGCATATATTATCCTTTCGTTCCTATTGTCAAAATACAACATCTGATCAGGCAGATTTGTATGCCACTAAATGTCTAAATAACGAAGTTGCTTGTCACTTTTAGGCTCAACTATGCTACATAAAATGCACAAGACCCTAACCATGAAATAGGGAAAGTTATCAATAGGATCAAAACTTTGAAGAAAACTATTTAATGTCTAGAAAGTCGGAGAATAAGACAAGCTTAGGCTAAAAGCTTGTCCACATCTGACAAACCACTTAAAACTCTAACATCCTACAGTTTCCCTCCAAGTCCGTGATGCTGTTATTACGTTTCCGGAGAAAATATTGGAATTAATGTTTGATGTACAAGAAGTGTGCAGGTTACCTGTTGTTCTTATCATTTCATACCTATAATTTCTTAATAAGTATTTCGGATCCAAGGCATTAAAAGTACAGCATAAGCCATCATCAGTTAACACGGTATTAAAGATCACCGAACAGTTTTCGATTTGAGAACCAAAACTGCAATACAACAGCATATCTTCGCAAGATTGGGCCACCTGAAATGACAAAAAAAAAACTACATGAGTAAACATAAATTTTCTAAAGGCACAAAGTTCGTGACTTTTTTATCTTCACGTCTCTTTCATTGAGAAGGAAATGCTGATATTGTCAATGCTGACCTAAAAGCAGCATGTAATTCAACAAACCTTAGTTGGTAAAACATACCTGGCTGCCGAATTTCAAAACTGCTGTGTCCAGCAGTGGACAACGAAAAAACCAGGGAACTACTTGAGTTCGCTAAGGAAACGGTTCACAATCTAACAGGAATTCTAACGGAACGGCAGAAGCTGCCAGTATATGATAGAAACGAAATCGAAACCTTTTATGTGAGTGCCATGTACTTTTAAACAGGCGTTATCGGTTTTAGGGTGACAAAACGTTTAAAGCAGGTTTCATCCGAAGGTAGGGGTGATTCAAACCCACCATTAGCAGATCATAAAAAGCGGGCTTACACTGGGTAACGCAATGCCTGTGAACGGCAAGCTCCCCCTAACCTAAAGTAATACAATGCAGGGTTAAAAACCTATGAGTTATAATACGAATTGCTCCCTAATCTCCAGCCTTAGCACCGAGGGACTATATCTTTTTTAAATCTGAAGAAAAGGTTCGCGGAAAAGAGATGAAATTATTACACACATAAATAACTATTTTGATGAATTCGAAAAGTCTTATTTTGGAAGTCATAAAATAAGTGCATTAACCTTGATTCAAACACCTGCTCAAACATGTCGAATAAAGCGAAATAGGAAAAAATACCTGTTTCTGCAATCTGCTGACAAAAACACTGAGAACGGATTTCGGCCTGCCGCAACACATCCTTCCAGGCGATTCTGCTTCTTGCGCGCCTACGCCAGTTGGTCAGACCAATCGATGACGGGGCTTCCTCGATTTGGTCCTTCCAACGAATACAAGGTCGTAATCTTCGCCGACTTCCGCAGATCCCCGCATCAAATACCCGTCTCTCATGCTCCTCCATTCGAACGACATGGCCGAGCCAGCGCAGCCGCTGGATATTAATACGCTGCGCAATGTCTATGACGTTGAGGAGCTCATCACTGTTGGATCGGATGCCGAAATCATTGCCAACTCCCACTAGACCGTAGATATTACGTATGATTTTTCTCTCGAATACTCTCAAGGGGAGGATGAGTGTCTTGTAGAGTATTAGTTTTGTCGTCCGAGAGAGGTCTCTGCTACTCAATTGCTTATTGAGACCATAGCAGCACCTGTTGGCAAGAGTGATCCTGAGCTTGATCTCCAGACTGACATCATTTTTGGTGGTAACGGCGGAGCCAAGACAAATAAATTCCTTGACTGTATCAAAAGTATAGTTATCGGCCGTAATCTGAGAATCAATCACGTCTCTACTTGTCGATAACATATACTTTGTTTTGCCCTCATTTACTGCCAAACCCATCTTAGTAGACTCGCGTTCAATAGCACTAAAGTCAGCAGTAACATCTCGCTTGGTACGCCCTATGATGTCAATGTCGTTGGCGCACTCAAACAACTGGACACTTTTTTGAAAAATAGTGCCATTGCGATGCACACCCGCCTTTCGCAGAACAGTCTCCATGACGAAGTTGAAGAGGTCGCAAGATAAGGGGTCGCCTTGTCTGAAACCTCGCACGGTATCAAAAGGTTCGGAGAGGTTCATTCCTACCTTGACGGAGCTGCAGAAATTGCTCAACGTCATTCTGCATAGCCTTATCAGCTTCGCAGATATACCGAGCTCAGACATTGCGGCAAAAACACGATCCCTTATGGGGCTACCGAAGGCAGCCTTATAGTCGACAAAAAGATGGTGTGTCGAATTGTTTTTCGTGGGTCTTTTCCAGGAATTGGCGTAGTGGGAAGATCTGGTCAATGGTGGACTAATCAATGTTTTGACGAGTGGCTTCAGTCTTGTCTGTTAAGGTCGATGTAATTGTAGGTTCCTTAACTCATGCATAAAACTAACGCTCACAATACGGGTAGTGAGAGAAACTAGGTCGTAATCGTGACTAAAGGGTTGTAATGTTGGAAAACAAATTAAGTTTCTATCACAATACCTGTGTGTCCTTCAAAAAGTCAGGGCCTTATTGACAAGCACTTGAATTCGAATACTAACCTCGATTAAGATGGCCTTAAAATATTTCCAAGTGCCCACATAAGTTATGGCTAAATCGCTAGTGCCCTGATCACATAAACTCATTAGTAAAGAATAATTGGAACTGGATCTACAAAAAGAAAAAAAAAAGAAATATCGAATTGGAAAATTTTGAAGATTAGAAGGGAAATATAGAGCTTTACCTGGTTATAAACTGGACTTTACTTTTTTGGGCCTGATTCAAATTGCATATGGTTATGGCTGGAAAGGGAATTTCGGTGCTTGATGTTTGCTTAGCACTGGTGGATATTATAATGGGTGAGGCACGCCATTTCTCATATACATTCGAGATGAAAAACGCCGACAATATAACGACACCAATAAAGGAGAAGCCAAAGAATACTCTGGAAAGGAAACGCGTTATTTGATTAAGTGTGGGGTAATAATTTGGTATACCTATGTACCTCTCGGGTATGGTAATTTTATCCTCGGCAATATACTTCAAGCCATGCAACGTAGTATTTTGTAGATAATATTTGATATTCTTTTTAACAGACACGCGTGAACACACCTTATCATCATCGTCACTTGAATAGTCAGGCGGCTTTTCAAAGTCTATTAAATTAAACTTTTAAATCCTTTTGACATAATAATGGAATTGGAAACTTAACTTACAACCTACCGTTGTCCGTCAATGATTTTTTATTCAATTTATTGAAATTATTTTCTTTCACTTTCCAATCCATTTTGATGCTTTTCTTTTCCGTAATTTCTAGTTTCGACGTGTTGATGTTGCACTTTTAATTACTTTTCTGTGGAATTTCGTATTCGTTTTTATATCCTCATATTTTGTTTGATTGTTGGCCGCGATAATGTCCATTTCAATGGTAAATACAAAATTATATTGCAATTTTAATCAAAACCCATCAACATAATCATATTGACTTAATAAATACTCTCTTATAAAATGGAAAAGGGTTTGCAAATTACATTTGACATGCCAAATTATTGCAGCAGACAGTTTAGAGCCGTTCAAGTAGCCATCTGTGATATCCTACGCAATAAAGTTTTTCTAGATAAATTTTTAGTAGTCGATTCAATAAAAATTAATCGACCTAAGAAAGTCAATTGAGCACACTTGGGCCAAATAGGGCCCATTGTGAAACCACAATTTTTTCTTTCTTTCTTCTCCCACGAAGCTTCTGATAAAGCAACTTAGTCTGCCAACGTCAATGCTTGACAGTTTGACAGTTTCTCCAGATCATCCTTACAAGTGATTCCAGTTTTACGTGAGCACCGCCATAACGGCATATCCCTCGGTGTCTGAAACACCAGTGAAATACAATGCGTCTACCAACGCCTCCACACACAATGATGAAATCATATCACTATGTGTGGTAGCACTTTGAAGCCATGTTGTGTTGGACATGACTTTCCTCTTGTTTAGGGGTCGGAGACCATCTAAACTCCTTCAATGCGTTAAGAGTGTAACGCCACACTGTAATTATGTACTCCCGACACCCGTGGTACCAGATTAAAGACCTCTGGTCAGGCTTCGCAGCCAAGCAAAATCAGACTGCTACCAGTTGAACCCCAACTAGTTCAAGACTGGTGACAGTTTTGCAATGTATGAGAGCTCAGCACATAGTACCGAATTCCCAGTACATTACTAAAACTCTTACAGTAGGCACCAAGATACCTTTTACCCCTTTGACATAGTGCCGGGGTCTCGTTTCTAGTAGATGGAAAACAATCAAAATGAAGTCGCCGTAGTCTAGTAAGTAGTGCGTTGGCTTATTAGATGTAAGGCCACGGTTCAAACCCCAACTCAGACATCAAAACGAAAATATGAAAAAATATTTCTTTGTCGACTTCCTCTCAGCAGATTTCTGGCAAAAACTCTGGGAGTAAAATAAAATTGCCATGAAAAAGTTTTTCAAAAATCCGGCGTTCGCAATCGACTTTAAACTGTAGGTCCCCCCACTCATATATTTAAATTAACACACGCATATTGAGTGGTGTGAGAAGCTAGGCCATAATCCTAACTAAAGGTTTGTAATGGCCAATTATGTTGTATGTATGAAGAACAGTTTCATCCCCTTCCACATTTCTGCAGAATCTGCAGAAAGCATTTGCAATGTGTCCCTCACCAATGCTCCTCGAATGCGTGCCCATAATGCAATGAACCGTTATGACTCCGTCAACCATAGTGAATGTGTTTACTTGGAGTTTGAGCATCCCTCCATCTAGTTTTGGCTAGATTTTCGAAGCCGTCCATTTGCGTTTTAAATTTTTTTTTTTATTTTTTATAAGACCAACTCTCAAGGGATGTCCCGTACTCATGCAGTGCATTGTGATGGAATTGGGAAAATAGGATATGAGAAGGAGAACAGTGGGAATAGTGTTTGTGGATATTAGATTTGAATTTTTTATATTATAAGTTCCACATACGGATAGTCCGGATTAATCTGCTTGGAATGCAGAGTGCAGATCCACAAACGGATGTGCTCTGCAAGAAAGAATATATGATTCTCGGGAAGAAGTTCCCTTATCTCCGTAATAGTAGCTATAGAACAGTGAAACCCAAGGCACATTGCGACAATGAATCAATAGAGTTGGTTACCCTACCGTCATTAATGAGCATCTTTACCCTCGACCTTAAAATGGACTTTGAGACACTGGCCCATACATGAGAGTTGTATTCTATTCGTGATCGGATATAAATGGTTTAAATAGCAGGGAGATCAGATGAAGTGACGTATTTCTTGCACTTGAATGCTTCTTTCGACAAATATAAAACAGTTACATATAAAACGGAGACAAAAGACAGCGCTTCTACCGCTTGATGTCCTAGCATCTCTCAACTTGCTCTACCAGACTTCTAATATCAGTACTCTGCAGAGTATCTCAGTATCCTCAAAGAATCCCCCACCCAGGATCCTCAACCTCATCCTAATAAGAGCTGGTCAATTGCAGAGGATGTGTTCGATAGTCTCCAATTGCTTCCTGTCACAACTTACCTTGCAGTAGTCCAACTGAGATCTGTTGTAGATCCTTGTTAGTGATCTAACCTCACAGTGCCCTTTAATAAAGTCAATAACTGACCGCATAACAACACAATCTATACGCTCAACGCCTCTGCACATTGCTCCTGAATCATACAAAAATACTCACTAGTTTCGCCATGGATTCGGAATTCAATTCCGGTCTTTTTCCAAGATCCCGACACCCTCTGTTAAAACGTGTGAGCACTCCGTTTGTTTTTTCTTTTTCTAAGTCTAGATGCGAATGATTTCCTACTGAGTCTGGTCAGACGACAGCACTTAGTGCACTTACTTTTGTTTGCTGTTACCAATATCGAGACAAACCTAGAATACCATAGCGCTTAAACAATAGTTTTAACCTTAAATATCAAAATAGTTTCAACCGTAAAAATCTAAAGCTGTAGAATAATCAGTTTTTAGTTAATTTTGTAACGTCAAATACCCTACACTATTATAGTTGGTATGTTCTAATGGATTCATACAAAAGTTTGCAAATTTAGTGTTTTGGTTCAAAGAACTTTTCTTAAAATATAAACAATTGTAGTCAAGTAAGTAGTGTATTGGCTTATGAGGCGAGAGCTCGTGAGTTCAAACCTCAGCTCTGGTATCTCGAAAAGTTAAAGAAAATATTTCTGACGGCTGTCTTCTCTCAAAAGTCTTCTGGCAAAAGTACCGAGAAAATGTCGGAAATTTTAGCATTGCGGCAATTCTTCCAACTTTAATTATAGCTCCAGATTACACTGACTGATTTCAAGTACGTGTTTTGCTTCTTCGTTCTCTTCGTCACATAATCTTCATATAAAGCTTGATGCGATTGCAGTTTAAAAAAAATGTTCTTTGAGTTTACAATATCATTCTCAGCCTACTTTTGGATAGTATGATGCAATAATTAAATCTCTTTCCACTTTAAAGTAATATAGGTTCCCTCAAACCTAACTGGTTTGAGAAGTCTTCGTCATTCTCCACGTTAATTTCATACAATATACCTTGCTCAACTGCTTTTTAAACTCTGCTCCTAATAAACCCATTTTTTTGTCTCATCATTTTCCTGAATTCCCATATGACCTGGGATCCAATACAGAGTAACTGGGATCAGGTGCTCGTATGGCAACCAGATTGTCAAATAATATTTCTATGTACGTCCTGAATCGAGCAAACTCTTCGATTGCCATAAGTTTTGCTTAGAAGGTGCCCCAGAGTTTTACCATGACTCCGAATATTTTTCTCGGAGACCGATCAGCCCCCTCTGCGGGTTTACATTTCGATTGTTTTCTGAAATATTGGTATCATATCGTAGTTGTAAAACTTTTTTACTCTGCTGAATTAAAACAATAAAAAACACTAAATCTGTTGAGAATGATGATCGCCTTTCAGATACAGTCTACCGATACCGATCTGGATACTAAGAATATCTGGTTTCAATAGAACGGCCCTACATACCACACAATTCATGACAAATTGAATATTCGGCACCAGCAATTTGTGAACTACCCACCGAGTTCGTGCGATTTAATCTCCGTAATTATGTTTCTGGTGGAAGTTAAGTATCCGGTTAAGTATGAGAATAAATTACAATCCACATCGATCTTCAAAGTCAACACAACCCATAACATAGTATGAATACGGCTTGAGTACGGCAGTAAGGTTTTTCGCTGTCATTTTCAAAGCATTTAATATTTATTTGAACAATAACAATAAATAAATATAAAACGGGCCAAATAGGATAAATAATAGTGTGATATAAAGATGTGACAAAGGTACCTGGTATCAAGAATTCCAAAACATTTTTTGTTAATCCAATAGAGGCGTTGAAGCCAATATTTATATTATCCATCAAAAATTTCAGGTCATCAGTCAAAAAAATGCAGCTCATCGACAAAAAAAAGTCATCTACTAAAAAATTGAAGTCATCGACCAAATAAATTCAAATCATCGACCAAGAAATGCCTGTCAGCAATCAAATAATTGCAGGCCATCTACCAAAGGAATTGCTAAGTCATCAACCAAAACATGCAAGCCATCAATCAAAAAATGCAAGCCATCGCCAAAAAAGGAAGCCAACGATAAAACGTTCAAGTTATCGACAAAAAAAAAACAAGACACCGACAATTTTGCCCGGTTTATATAGACAGCTTTTTTGCTCATTTGAAGAAAACAATTAAAGGGTCCGCCAGATAACTTTTTTTTAAAAAATGCTTTAAAAAAAACTACTGAATATTTTCTCAAATTTCTTTTTTTATTTGAAAGTGCAATCCTTCCGGTTAATAATGGAAAATAATTTCATTCAAATGGCTGCCTCGGCAAGCCATGCAGTAGCCTACACCAGAAGATGCCGATTTTGGCAAAAAAAAATCATCTTTTCAGATGAAGCTCATTTTGATCTTGGCGGGTATGTAACAAGATTGCTAAGATTCTGCAATAATTTATTGGCAATTTGAAAGCCGGTATTCGATAATGGTGTGGTAAAGAATTCCGCATAATGTTTCAAATCGAAACAACTAGGCAGACATACTTCATCACATTCCCGTTCATTTTCATTATCATTTCGCATGGAATGCAATCGTATACGCTCCACGCAGGCCACATCATAAATACTGCACACCGTAGTATTGCCCAATCGTTTGGGCATGAAGTGCGAAACACAACCGCAGTGGCGTAGCAACATTTTGGCAACACATTCCGTTTCACAATTATGCTGGCTATAGCTGGCAAAATATTCTAAATTGTGTTCGTCTTGAAACAAACACTGACGATGTTTCAAATGTACCCTGTGCAACATTGGATCAGATTCTAGTTTTTCTATGCGTACACGGGCTTTAGTCTCATAGCCAGTGGACAGTAGCAGGCCCACTTCCCTTACATTGGGTGTTTCGGTGGGACTATGCATTTCCATTTTAAAGCCAATGCTATTGGAGGAAGAACAATAGTACTCATCGGCTTCTGCATTGAGGATAAGCGTTAGTCCCAATGATTCACCTGTACCGGCCGCTTTAAAGGGATAGAAATGTTTTGTTAACTTGGTGGGATAGCCCCTCTCTGGTGTCCAAGGCACAACATTCGCTTCACTGTGATTAGTCGAGGCTTCATCAATAAGTGGCATGGTGCTGTAATTATTTCAAGCTTATATTTGCCTTTAATTTAATTGAAATTTAAACTTTTACCCTTTTTAATACATGAATTTCGGCGGCAGCATATTAAATCCGCAGCATAATCCCTCATCTGTAACAATGGGTTGAAATAAAAGACTGCAGTTGTATTCAATACTGCCGAAACGGCACGATAAGAGCATATTTTCACTAGGTTGAGATATCTGCAAATAAGAAGAGAGAACTATGCATCCCGATAATGTTCCTAGGTTTCAGAAATTTCCCCCGAAGAAACCATAATCCGACGCTAGCTAGTGTAATGGTTGCATACCCAAACTATTGAATCAGAACATGAATATTCCGATTGAGAAACAATAATGAACTGTCTACGTATTTAAAATGCAGTATGAAAAGTCGAAAAGGTACACGCATCAGCTTATTTATTAATTTAACCATACCAGAATGGCTTTGAGTGAATCTATAACCAACCAGATATTTACAACACACTAAAAACTGGACAAGATTTACGAAAGGCAAATAGATATGTATCGGCTATATGCCAGTTAAAATTCCGCTTTCAATACTCATTGCATCACGAGTATGTATTAGGCCAAGCCTAATCCTAGTATACCTACAATAATGATAAAACTGTGCAGTGGGCATAACTAACATGAGATAGTCAGAATAGGCGTAGTCGCCTTAGTCTAGTAGGTAGGTTAGGTTAGGTTAGAGGACGTGAACTTGTCAATTAACAGAAGTACAGTACCCGGAGGTCGAATTGACCTACTGCACAACGTCCTAGTTTCTCACGCCACTTATGTTGTGTGTGTTAATTTTATACATGAGTGGCCTGCAGTTTAAAGTCGACTCGGAACGATAGATTTTTAGGAAACTTTTTATTTACTCTCAGAGTTTTTGCCAGAAATCTGCTGAGAGGAAGTCGCCGAAGAAATACTTTTTGTATTTTGTCTTGATGTCTGGCATGGGGCTCGAACCCTGGGTTTACGTCTAATAAGCCGACACACTACCTACTAGACTACGGCGACTTCAGTCTAGTAGATTATAGGTTGCCTTTTGCACGAGAGCCCATGGTTCAAACCCCAGGTCAGAATTCTCGAACAAACGAAATATTTATTTCTGCGACCTCCTTTTCTAGCAAAAATTTTGGGAATGAATCAAATTGCCGTGAAAAGTATCAACGTTAAACTGTAGATCCCCGTTAACTGTAGATCCTGTGAACGGGTGGCCTCACATCTCAGAAGCCAACACACTACCTACAAGACTACGGCGACATTCTTGCCATTCGTTTAGAATACTCCTTCAAATATATCTTCTCAATGCACCTCAAACTGGCGTGGAATCTTGTCTCTCTCTGTCTGTTCATAGCCGCAAGGCCGCAGACCTTCCGAGCAGATTCAGCCTCCTCAGGCTGTCCCGAGCTAACATTTACTGCCTTTCCATTCAAATAAAACAAAGTGTGTGTTAGACATCATCGAAATTTTCTACCTATTGATGCCATCAAATGGTTGGATGAAACGGAAATGGATGACAGGATATTATAGTATATAACATCGTTTAAATGTTCGCCCCAGATTCTCTGAGCGGTATACATACCAAATGTCTAATTCACCATCACTCTGGCGCATAAATCAGGCTGAATTTGACTAATATCAAGGGTTATGTTGGCTTTCAAAACCGCAGTAGTTTGTGGCTTAATCATACACCTTAGGCTTAAGAAAACTCCACAATTTTGATTGTTCACGTTCATCAAGAAATTAATCTCATTGTTAAAGATGAGTTTTTGATCAGTTGCTAACTGCTCCAGAGGACATTCAGCGAACACATGTCTGGTGTCTGATGTTTCCTGATGGTCATGCGTGGTGTTTTGGCAAAACAAAATGAGTATATGACAACTAACTGAACAGATGTAGCTTTAACAAGATGACCGTAATCAACTGTTCACTCTCGGAAGTCCCTATATATTCCGAAAAAATATGTTTTCATATTTAATTTTGTTGGAAATGAATTTGTACATCGGCGTCACGTCTAATATGCCAACACTCTACCTCTGCCTACATTCTTGCCATTCTCTTTGAATACTCTTTCAAACACCGAAAATTGGCGTGGAAGCTTTTCTCTCGCTCATTGCTAAGGGACCACATGTCTTGCGAAAAGGATGACTCTATATACAAAGCACTTCCTATCTTTGAATTCAAAGAAAACATCATCGAAATTTTTTATTTGTTTAAAAGACAGATTGATGCCTTGGAATGGATGGATGATGGATGAAGTGATATGATAGAGTATAAAATCGTTCAAATATTCGCCCCTGCTTTTCTAGGTGGAGCACATGCAAAATTTCCGTTTACTCTGGTACATAAATCAAGCTGAATCAAGCAGTCTCAAATCGCACGATCTCGATGGCCAGTTCACGTCACCTCTACGTGAGATGACTATGGCCTCAAATCGCTCGTGCAGAATATCCAACGTAGCATGAACTGCGTGACCCATATCGCCGTCCTGTTGACCACACATGTCGTTTACGTCCAAATCATCGAATTTAGGCTAGAAGAAGTTAGTTATCGCCGACATATAGCTCTCGCCGTTCACAGTAATGGTCTGGCCAGCATTGTTTGCAAAGAAATATTGACCGATGACGTAGACAGCCAAAAATCCATACCAAATAGTAACTTTTTCGGGATGCGGCGATGCAAGGGTCGCATAGGTGCGGCAAATAACAGCATCCATCGAAATAATGGAACACTTATTACATCATTGGAAGCACGGCAACCATATAAAGGGTGTTTTTATAGAGGTATAGAACTTTAAGTTGCAATAAAACAACGATGGATTATTCGATTGACATGAATTTTATTTATCTGAAAGATAATCTCGTGGCATTACATTTTAAATATGATTTCTGGCATATGACCGCCACGGCTGGCGCGGATGTAGTCCAATCTGGACCTCCAATTTTCGATGATTTTTTCCAACATTTGTGGCCGTATATCGGCAATAATACGGCGAATGTTGTCTTCCAAATGGTCAAGCGTTTGTGGCTTTACCGCATAGACCAATGACTTTACATAGCCCCACAGAAAGTAGTCTAGCGGTGTTAAATCACAAGATCTTGGAGGCCAATTCACATGTCCAAAACGTGAAATTAGGCGGTCACCAAACGTGTCTTTCAATAAATCTATTGTGGCACGAGCTGTGTAACATGTTGCGCCGTCTTGTTGAAACCACACCTCCTGGACATCATGGTTATTCAATTCAGGAATGAAAAAGTTAGTAATCATGGCTCTATACCGATCACCATTGACTGTAACGTTCTGACCACCATCGTTTTTGAAAAAGTGCAGACCAATGATTCCACCAGCCCATAAAGCGCACCAAACAGTCAGTTTTTCTGGATGTAACGGTGTTTCCACATACACTTGAGGATTACCTTCACTCCAAATGCTGCAGTTTTGTTTGTTGACGTAGCCATTCAACCAGAAGTGCGCTTCATCGCTAAACAAAATTCGCTTATGAAAATCGGGAACAACGGTAATCTCGTTTTGGGCCCGTTCAACGAATCTACGCCTTACTTGATGATCGTTTGGCTTCAAATCTTGCACGAGTTGGATTTTGTAAGCACGCAAACCAAGATCCTTCCGCAAAATCTTCCATAAAGTGGATGGACACAGATCCAATTCCTGTGCTCGATGGCGGATGGACTCATTCGGGTCTTCCTCAATGCTACGCTCTACAGCAGCAATAGCTTCTTCTGTACGCACCGTACAGCGTCTCTGGGGATGCGAGTTATCAATAAGAGTAAACGTGGTGCGAAAACGTTCCATGGTTAATCGAATTAACTGCTCTGATGGACGATTTTGTCGACGATAAAATGGACGTAGTGCGAGATACGTTTTCCGCTCAGAACCATTATTTTCGAAATAAAATTGCATTATTTGCAAGCGTTGTTCAGGCGTGAGTCTATTCATGATGAATTGCCAAAGCAAACTGAGAATAAATCACTTGACAGCTGTTAAATCGGTCGCCATCTTGAAAAGTAATGCCAACTTAAAGTTCTATACCTCTGTAAAAAACACCCTTTATTTTGCTTACAACACTCTGCCAGACATTACTAGTGTAAGAAGAGTGCTTTGGAGGAAAACAGGGAAATGCATACACTATACTGAAATGTTATGAATTATAAATGATTGGAGTCTCTGATTAGTAAGAGCACAACCGGCTGACATTTCAGGTTGGTTGTATGCCGCCAAAGTATACAGCAGGTCCTAGGAAGAAATGCTTGTCTTGTGTGCTGTACTTCCTACGTTTTTCAATGGTCTCTCCACCTGAGCTTCCTATAATGTTGTTCATTCTCGATCGGAGATCGGCACGACTGCAAAAAAAATTTAAAAATTTTATTCGTCTTTTAGCGAAGGAAGATTCTTTAGTATTTGAAAATTGCCAAGGTTTGCCGGTAAACACTTTAATCCTTTGGTGTACTTTATTTCAGTCGGGTAATAATTACAATAATTGTTCATTGTTTTGTTTTGTTTTTAATATTACTGTTATACTTATAAACAATTTCATAAAATAATTTCAAATGAAACAGCATTTATTCCAACCAAATGCAACTGTCCCGCTTCCAACGATCATCCAAATCATTGCTTATCAGATAAGGCATTGAGTTCTTCACCTCGAATAAACGATTCTTTTCAAATAAAATTTTTGAAGATGATGATGAAGATGAGAAATAAGGTTTATTCATACGCCGTTTATTAGATTTTCTCAAGGCTTTTGTCTTCGATTTCGATGAATGCATCTGAGTGCCAGTTTCCAAGCGGCCGTAAATATCTTTAGACTTTCTGAATTGACGTATGGCACGATAGGGACGTATTACGGCAAAATAGATAAGTTCGGCTATGGAAACAAAACTAAAACCTAAAAAGAGACCCATTAAACCGCCAATGCTGGCTACAAAAGTGAAATAAAATGATTAAACTGCACTCGTCTAAATGTATGGTAGGACTTACACAAAAAATCCGTTACACCAACGAATTCCGTTTGCATGCTACTGCGAAATGAATTTTCCTTGAAATAAATATGTACCACAGCCAGATTCTCTTCGACATACGAATGACTCAGATTCATGATACGTGTGCTGACAATATCAAAACCATTGTGAGAGAGTTTGGTTGAAAACGAATCCGCTTCGAAAGTCAAATCGTAACAGCTGGGTAGACACTCATCCAGACACGATTTGATGCCATTGTCCATACGCAACAGAACTTTACGTTCACAGTTAGCATCGTAAATATTACAAACCGATATGTTGCCATTTGTCCGGGGCATAAAAAAACTCACACAACCACAATACTTGTGTGTCACCTCTGCAACACACTCCATTTCACAGTTACGTTGCGTGTAATGGGCGAAAAATTTCAAATTGCCCTCATCGTGAAACAAACAATGACGATATTTTCTATGCACCGATCTCAAATGTGGTTCGGATTCGGTTTTAACCGGTCGTACGCGTAATTTAGTTTCTTTACCGTTTTCTATAAAAAGTCCAGTCTCACGTACATTGGGTGATTCATTGGGACTGTGCAGTGCAATCTTAAAACCCACACTGTTCGCTGAGGAACAATAATACTGATCCTTCTGTACATCCAAAACAATTGACAAACCTACAGATTCTCCCACACCGGCTACCTTCTGGGGATAGAAATATTTTGGTAGTGTCTGGGGATAGCCCTTTTCGGAATACCAATCTACTGGTTGATGCTCAACGAAATTCGAATAATTGTAATGTGATCTTGGCAGGCTGCAGATTAAATAAAATAAAAAAAATTTAGAAACGCTTTTAAGTGGACATTATCCCCACTTACCTAGCAAGATACATAAACCTTGGATTCAACATGTTGAAAGCACAACATAAACCCTCATCCGTGACCAATGGATAGAATACGTGACTACAGTTGTACTCACGACCGCCATATACACAATTGACCAACAAACTCTCGCAAGGTTGGGAAATCTAAAGAAAAGTGAAGAAAACATTTTAATTTTTAATCTTAACTTTGAAGAAAGTATGTAAAGGGTGTTTTTTACAGAGGTATAGAACTTTAAGTTGGCATTACTTTTCAAGATGGCGACCGATTTAACTGCTGTCAAGTGATTTATTCTCAGTTTGGTTTGGCAATTCATCATGAATAGACTCACGCCTGAACAACGCTTGCAAATAATGCAATTTTATTTCGAAAATAATGGTTATGTGCGGAAAACGTATCGCGCACTACGTCCATTTTATCGTCGACAAAATCGTCCATCAGAGCAGTTAATTCGATTAACCATGGAATGTTTTCGCACCACGTTTACTCTTATTGATAACTCGCATCCCCAGAGACGCTATACGGTGCGTACAGAAGAAGCTATTGCTGCTGTAGAGCGTAGCTTTGAGGAAGACCCGAATGAGTCCATCCGCCCTCGAGCGCAGGAATTGGATCTGTGTCCATCCACTTTATGGAAGATTTTGCGGAAGGATCTTGGTTTGCATGCTTACAAAATCCAACTCGTGCAAGAATTGAAGCCAAACGATCATCAAGTAAGGCGTAGATTCGTCGAATGGGCCCAAAACGAGATTACCGTTGTTCCCTATTTTCATAAGCGAATTTTGTTTACCGTTGAAGCGCACTTCTGGTTGAATGGCTACGTCAACAAACAAAACTGCCGCATTTGGAGTGAAGGTAATCCTCAAGTGTATGTGGAAACATCGTTACATCCAGAAAAACTGACTGTTTGGTGCGCTTTATGGGCTGGTGGAATCATTAGTCCGTAGTTTTTCAAAAACGATCGTGGCCAGAACGTTACAGTCAATGGTGATCGGTATAGAGCCATGATTACTAACTTTTTTATTCCTGAATTGAATAACCATGATGTCCAGGAGATATGGTTCAACAAGACGGCGCAACATGTCACACAGCTCGTGCCACAATAGATTTATTGAAAGACACGTTTGGTGACCGCCTAATTTCACGTTTTGGACCTGTGAATTGGCCTCCAAGATCTTGTGATTAAACACCGCTAGACTACTTACTGTGGGGCTACGTAAAGTCATTGGTCTATGCGGTAAAGCCACAAACGCTTGACCATTTGGAAGACAACATTCGCCGTATTATTGCCGATATACGGCCACAAATGTTGGAAAAAGTCATCGAAAATTGGACGTCCAGATTGGACTACATCCGCGCCAGCCGTGGCGGTCATATGCCAGAAATCATATTTAAAATGTAATGCCACAAGATTATCTTTCGGATAAATAAAATTCATGTCAATCGAATAATCCATCGTTGTTTTATTGCAACTTAAAGTTATATACCTCTATAAAAAACACCCTTTATTTCAATGAGGACATGAGATCTAATTGGCCCAAGAACATCAATGAAAAACAATCTAAATGTGCTAAAGAAGGAGAAGGTCTTCGAATATCGCAGGACAACATGTCTACATCAGGCTTGACAAGCTTGACCTAGACGAATGGAAATGGAGCGGACAGTTTTCTCCAAGGCTCCAGCTGCTGCTGATACACATTCAAACACGATCTCTTCCAATTTCTACGCAAATTGACTAAACCCGTCCCGGAATACCTGAAATAGCGTGTGTCATATCAGCCTTAAAATGGAATAAAGCTTCTGGTCCGCTGAGCGCTGAATAATTTTTTACTTTCATATCAGATTTCTGCACTAATTAGGCACTACTTATTGAACTAATAAAGGGCAACGATCACCCTGTTGTCTAAGGAAGGTAGTCGTTCACAGAAACATGAGAGGTATTATCGTGCTTACTACGAGCTGAGTTATATTATACTTTCGTAACAGATTTCCGCTTTAATGAAACACTACGTACTGAATTAATAAAGGAACCGATCACCCTGTTTTCTAAAAAACGTGGTCGTTCACAGTGCAGGAAGGGGAAAGGTATCATCCCCTTTACATATAATCAGTAAACTTTTATTACCACATTAACGCACGACGTATGATTGGAGAAGAGACTGTTGAATAACGTGCCGCAGTATAACTGTGTATTATAAATTTCGAGAGTGGCTTCGACAATACTAAACACCACATTTAGAAAGCAGAAAAAATTATGCGTCTAAACAAAGTATTATAACGAGTCTTCCAAAAGTCACTTCCGAGATTTTTTGGTAGATAAGGACCTGGTGTTTAAGCTACATCTGGCGAATTAGTTGTCATTGCTACAGTTTGTTTTGCAAAACAACCTGGACGCCATAACTGTCAACGGTAAATTCTTTAGGTCGATGGTTATCAACCTTTGGTCTGAATTGATTGACCTGAATATCTGGATGTGGTTTTTACAGGATGGAGCTATATGAAACTGAGTTTATGCCACTTTCAATATCCTGCACGAGCGCTTTTGGGGCATTCCTCAAAGAAAACAGTGACTCATGTTATCCTTTAAATTTAGTCTGATTTATGTGTCAAAGTCAAGGAAATTTGGAAATTTCGGATGAGCTCTATCGAGAAAAGTCATGGCGTAATGTTGTACGGTACTACATTCCACACATACTGCATAAAAAGCTTCGACACGCATTTTCTTATTTTAATTTAAAGGTAGGAATCACTTAATGAAGTCGCCGTGGTCTAGTAGGTAGTGTGTTGGCTTATTAGACGAACATGTATAAAATTAACACCCACGACATAGGTGGTGTGAGAAACTAGGTCGTAATCCTGACTGAAGGGTTGTAATGACCAATTATGTATGTACATATGTATGTAACGAATAACTCCAGAAGCGTTAGGGAATGTCGCTGCTGTCCCGACCTTCTTTCTGAGCGCTTCAGTGTCTCACTTCTATAGGTCCTTGGCCACAGTAATATTCAGCGATACTGCAGAGCCGACGAGCTCGCCAGGCCTGTGTACTCCTTCCAGAATCATCTTCAATCGACTTGAGGTATGCCATTTACCTCGGTCAAGTTGGCCATTGCACAGAAAGTCTTTCGGGACGCCAATCTATCGTGGGTCAATGAGGAGTCCTGCTGTACCACTAGGCTCAATTGTGCCTCGATGGATAGCAGGCGGACTTGGTCGTAACGTCATCCCGATCGTAATGGCCATGCTTTCAGGTCATTGTTTTATGGGAAGACACGCGGAAAGAATGCAGCTTCCATTTAACAACTTCTTCCGTGGTTGCAGATCCGCTGAGGAAGAGGAGACTGTTATCCACTTTTTTGTCAATGCCCATCTCTTGCGAGGAGCAGATATAAATTATTTGGCTCTCCAATCCTTTTCAGCTTGATAGAGTTGATGCCAAGGATATAGCTTCGGTTATCAAACTTTCTCATCGGTTTTCCAGCGTAGGGTAGCCGTGCTTTTAATGTGCAGCCTTTGCGCTGAACAGCTTCTTCCCTAGTTTGGTGGAATTTGGTCAGTACAGGGATTACCTTTACCTGTGGCGTCACAACGGGCCTCTATGCGTGTTCAAGTGAGCTTTTGGTATCAAAGCTACCACTCCAACCTACCTACCTTTATTTCATTAACTACTAACTTAACAGATTTGCCACTTACATTTACAATAAACCTTCCCAAATCATTCCAATTTGTAATCGTTTTCACTACAGTTATATTGACTTCACGTTTACACAGCAATTGCAATTTGGCAAATTCCGGGGAATTTCTGTAATTAATTTCACATTTTAAATGAATTGTAATTTAAATAAAAAAAAACTTTAATTATAATTTGTATTGCTAAGCTTACTTGTGAAATTGCTCCACTTTAGTTGATAAAGCTTGATTCAAGTTGCATATGGTTACAGCCGGAAATGGTTCATCAGTTATAAACGTTGGTTCCGGATTAATACCAACAATAATTGGTGATGTTGACCATTTATGGTATACACGAGCAATTAAATAAATTGCTAAACAAAGTACGGTTATAACGGAAAAACCAAAAAAGTATCTGAAAAACAAAATTTTGAAAAACTATTGAAACTGTCATCACTTTTTGGTGCAGGTGGCAACTCTAAGATTTGGCAGCTGTCACATATGTTTATTCCGACCTAATTTTTCACACCGCTTATGTTGTGTGTGTTAATTTTATACATGAGCGGCGAGACCACAGTTTAAAGTTGACTCTGAACGACAGATTTTTTGCGAAAGTTTTCATGGGAATTTTATTTAGTTTCAGAGTTTTTGCCAGAAATCTGCTGAGAGGAAGTCGCCGAAAAATGCTTTTTGTATTTTGTCTTTGATGTCTGGCCTGGGGCTCGAACCCTGGCTTTGCGTCTAATAAGCCAACACGTTACCTACTAGGCTACGGCGACTTCATCACGTCTAATAAGCCAACGCACTATCTGTTATACAACGGCGACTACATTATAATTCTGAAGACTAGTTATAAAAATTTAAAAAGTTATGCAAACACTGCTCGCAAACTTAGAAGAATGTTCAGTCGAGAAGTGTTCAAAGAGTGGACAAAAAAACTTGAAGAAACTACTGTCGGTCTCTCGAAAACTGTTCCTGCCATGTACAGGAGAAGGGTGCCCAATAGCCGAAAACATCTATTCTACATCGTTCCCAACAGCTTCAAATTTCGCGAACTACTTCGCAGCGTATTTTCACAAAGGTCCTCTACCTTAATGCTTACATAATAGCGCACAAAGTACCCAACTATAGTAAGGTTGGGTTAGGTGGTAGTAGCTTTGATTCCTCTAAACCAATTGAATAAATTGGTCAGCGCAGAGGCTGCAAAATAAAAATTCAATGGAGTAGGTAGTTAGGTAGGTTGAAGTGGTAGCTTTGATTACCAAAGCTTACTTAAGTACACAAAGCCGGCCCGTTGTGATGCCACAGGTAAGCGCAGTCCCTGTACTAATTGAATTCCCCAAAACTAATCGAAGAAATTGGTCAACGCGGGGGCTGCACATTAAAGCCCTACCCTATGCTAGAAACCAGCGAGAAAGTTTTACAATCGAAAATATGTCCTTGATATCAATGAACGATATCTTCGTTAAGCTGACTTGACAATGAAATATGCCGACAATTTTTCCAATGGAACCAAAGTGAAAAAAAGTCCCCTCTTCTGATGAATCGCCCATTCATCTGAATACTTGGCACTCAGAAAATCTTCATACGATCCAAAAGGAACAAATGGAAGCAAAATGATCAACGATCTGGAGAGTATTTTGGCCCAGGCACGTAATTTTAGATGGGGTTTCGTGTGGTCTCAGCTGGACAGCATGGATCTAGACAAGATTTGGCTTTACCACCAAGACATTATATGCCACATCTCGCGTGCCGCAACAATTTTCCCGAACAAATTATTTCAAGATATTCTAATATCAATCAAAAAACATGCACCTTAATGCGTACAGAATTCAGCATAGTCAACACACAAATTCACTAATTGGGGGCTAAGAAAATCCTCATGCAATCCATAAGAAACAAATGCAAGTAAAACGAGCACCTGCCTGGAGGAGTTTTGGTCAAGGCTCAACTGGGTAATATGGATGTGAACGGGATGTGCAGCAGTCTATTTATTGCAGCAACAATTTCCAAAACAAATTATTGAAAAAATTCTGACATCAAATAGCTCCTAAAATTATAAGATTTAACGCTGTGCGATTTTTTCCTTGGTGTTTGGTGAAATCTCAGATTATTCCAAATGTGGTGGATAAATTCAAGCCTACTGGTTCAATTACCGATCGGCCAACACCCGTACGTTCATGAAACATAAGGTCTGTTGAAAACACTGTACGTGGCAGCGCCAGTGAGCAGGTGAATCAGAGGCAGTCGATTTCTCATCACTCGCAAAACTCGGTCTTTCGCAGACCACTACTTGGCGAATTTTGCGTCGTGATTTGACCTTGCATCCTGACTGATATAGCATAACTGAAGATTTATGCCTATAGATAATCTCATGCGTTCGCTGAATGAGCTCTGGAGCTGACCTAATTTTCATTGATCAATTATCTTCAGTGAAGAGACCCATTTCTGAATTGAATATGTACGTAAACAAACAAAATTGTTGAATTGGAAACGATATCAATGCGATCCGAAAGCGTGCATTCTGAAAAAGTCACTATTTGGTGTGTATCAGAGATCAGCAATGAATCGTTTTTTCGCGATTCATAATCACTCATGAAGCGATCTCTGGTGTGTATATTGGGTTCATATTTTTTGTAAACGGCTGTGATTGGCTATGCCACCACTGTTAACGATAAGCGTGATAGGTTGATGATTACCAAATTCTTTTGGCAGAGTTGGATGATATGAAGATAACGGAGCTGATGTGAACTGCCCACTGAGATCGTGTGTTTTGATGCCGTTAGACTTTTTCTTGGGGAGTTTTCTTAAGTCGCAGATGTATGCGAATAATCTACAAGTCACATCAATCCTCTATGCCATGCAAATAAAACTTAGGAAAAGTAAATGGATCGGCTATACTATCGGAAAGAATACTGATAGTATGACTAGAATGGCACTTGAGTGAAATCCTCAAGGCTCAAGAAGCCGTGATCGTCCATCGAACACCTAGTGATACTCCAAGATCTAAGAAAGTGCAATCTTATGTGGGAAGACGCAAAAATAACAGCAGTTAACCGGATAAAATGGAAATGCTTTGTGGATGTGTGGAAATCTGTCGACTTAAACTGTAGATCAGAGGTCATCAATGAGTATTCAAAACGATGAGCAGATTCGAATCATACTTATAATTTCTGATACTTATACGCATTCATACTTATTTTAATGTCATACTCATACTACTCATACTCAAAGTTTGAAATACTCATCGTACTCATACTTAACAATACGCATGATGTTATTGATTTCGATTCTCCATGACTCATCGTATACACGAATCACAAAATAAGTATGATTCGCGTACGAATACTACAATACTCACTAGAAGGTTGAATGTTTGCTTTGCTTGCTGACTTTGTCTTTTTTGTTTATGTTTCTTTCTTCTTTCTTTGTAAATGCAACAACAACTAAGACTGTAAACTTTGACGAATGATTCGAATCACTCGAATCATTTATGAGTATTATAAGTAATTTTCTAAATTTTTAAATCTGAATGAATATGCGTATGAATCGAACATATTTCAAAGGGTATGAGTTTGATGTCAACGTTGTACTCATACTCATTGCAACTTGTACTTATAAATCAATGTTGTACTGAGTACGAATGAATCAGATTAGTTGGATTTCAATACTGTTGACTCACTCATAATAAAAATTCCATGAGTACTTATGAGCAGCAGAAAAGCGATTCATTGCTGATCTCTTCTGTAGATCCTGCCACTCGTGGATAAAATTAGCACACACAACATGGGTGGTGTGAGAAGCTAGATAGTAACCCCGACTGAAGAGTTGTAATGACCAATAAGCATGTCAAAACCATTTCATATAGCTATGCATAGAGGGATATTTGACGGTACTTTAAATATGTATCGGTTTTACTTTACCTTTCGCTTGCATTCAAATCACTATCGGCCACATACTTTAAGCCATGTAATGTTGTATTTTGACAAAATTCATCGGTATTTTGTTTTAAAATTTTTTTTAAATTTAAGCCACGATATTTACTTTTCATATTCACAAAACACTTTAAACACTTCATAACTACCAGACACCAAAAAGTCTACTCATTGACTGACTAATTAGAATGAAATGTTAATGAATTAATAGAAGCGTTTAGCATTTTATATCCTCAGTTGTATGGTTTACGGCTTTTTAATTAAATTAATGGGCGGCAGGCAACATGAACCAATTGAAACGAATTAGGATAATATTTGTTAACTGAATATGTAGGTTCAATGTCAGCTTATGAAAATAAATAAACAAAATCTTAAATTTATTAATTATAATTCCTATTGATTATTATTAGCATTATACGGTGGTATAGGTATGTTTATATATTTTAATTTGGTACCCAAGAGAGTACACATTAGTCAGTTAGTAACTGTCATGGCGTTAAATGGTTATTTTTTTTAATATTTTTAAAGTAAGTTTAAAATTTTTAATTCCACTCTTTAACTCCTTATTCAAATTCACATTAATAATGTAAGTCGCCATAGTCTAGTAGGTAGTGTGTTGGGTTACTAGACGTGAGGCCACGGTTCAAACCCCAGGTCAGACAACTCCAACAAATTGAAATAAGATAAAATATTTCTTCGGCGACTTCCTGTCAGCAGACTTCTGGCAAAAACTCTGAGAGTAAATAAAATTGCCATGAAAAGTTTCTCAAAAAATCTGTCATTCGGAGTCAACTTTAAACTGTAGGTCCCGCCACTCATGTACAAAAGTAACACACACAACATAAGTGGTGTGAGAAAATAGGTCGTAATCCTGGCAAAAGGGTTGTAATGACCAATTATGTAATATAAGGCGCCCCAATGGCAGGTAGTGTGCTAAACTTCAACTCTCGAAGTTGGTTTAGATTCCCACTAGAGACCAGCCTGGCTGTTTTGTGATTGTCTGGTTGCTGACATTAATTATATGTGGTTAAGCGCAATAGAAAAAGAAAGTGTGAATTATAAAAAAGGAATAAAGGTTTTACATTGATTACCGAAAAAACTATTAACTTCTCTTACAACTTTCTTTCTGCTATTCCTACCAGAGATCAGCAATGAATCGTTTTTTCGCTACTCATAAGAAATTTTGAGTATGAGTGAGTCAACAGTATTCAAATTCAACTATTCTGATTCATTCGTACTCACTACAACATTGATTTATAAGTACAGGTTGCAATGAGTATAAGTGCAACGTTGACATCAAACTCATAGCATTCGAAATATGTTTGATTCATATGCCTACTCATTCAGATTCATAAATTTAGAAAAATACTTAAAATACTCATAAATGATTCGAATCACTCGAATTTACAGTATTAGTTGTTGTTGTATTTACAAAAAAAAAAAGAAGGCAGTAAGCAAAGCCAATACACAACCTTCTAGTGTGTATTGTAGTGTTCATATTTATTTTGTTATTCTTGTAAATGTTGAGTAAAGGAGAGTCAAAATCAACAACATCATGCATATTGTTAAGTCTGAGTACGATGAGTAATTCAAACTTTGAATATGAGTAGTATGAGTATGATATTAAAATAAGTATGAATGAGTATAAGTATCAGAAACTATCTACTCATCTTTTTGAATACTCACTGCTGATCTCTGATTCATCTCCTGAGTTTTCGTCTTAAAAAAATTAAAAAAAGATTAGAATATCCAATCAGGTGAAATACAAGGGTGTTATCCTGGATAGGAAACTAAAATTGAGACAATACAATATGTATGAAGTTGCAGCAGCCTAGCAGGCAGTGTCTTGACTTCTTGGACATGAGACCTAGATTCAAACCCCAGGTCAGGCATCTACAACAGAACGAAATATGAAAAAAATATTTCTTCGGCGACTTCCTCTTAGCAGATTTCTGGTAAAAACTATGAGAGGAAGTCGCCGAGGATATTTTTCAGTAGATTTGTGGTAAAAACTCTGAGAGTAAATAAAAAATTGCCATTAAAAACTCCCTCAAAAATCTGTCATTCAGAATCGACTTTAAACTGTAGGTCCCGCCATTCATGTATAAGAAACCACGCAACATAGATGGTATGAAAAGCTAGGTCGTAGCCTTGATTGAAGGATTGCAATGATCGATTAGGTATGTATGTACAATATGCAGTAGAACTATAGGTTCTAACGCCACAACACTGGCTCAAAACAGAAGCGTAATTAGACCTATTCTACCTATATTTCAGGCTTCAGTAGTGAGGTGTACATTAGAATAATTCAAATGGTTCAATGAATGTGTTGTATACGGATAATCCTACCTCCTCTCTTGCAGATGACAGCAATATTTGCCATTTATATTCATTTAATGGTATGCCGAGCCCTTTGGAGATTGAGGCGAAAAGGCTTAATATGAATGACGCTTTCACATCCGACCTGTATTCACACTATAAGGGTTGTTATAGATGGAATCCCATTAGACGAGTTCAAGTTCAACACTGAGGCACAGTAAGGTTCTGTTCTATTTCCAACTGTATTTCTTATTTTCATTAACGATCTGTTTTTTGGAACTGCTAATCCTATCTACTCTTTTATAGATGACAGCAATATTTGCTACTCATATTCATTTAATGGAAAGTCGAGCCCCTTGGAGATGGAGACGAAAAGGCTCAAAATATGAATGACACTCTCACATTCGACCTACAGTCAATCTCCGAATGGTGTCGGTTGACCTTAACTCGTGAAAAATGCAATGCAGTTTATTAACACACATGCAATAAACATTAATGAGTCAGGCGCTCTTAGTTTTATGTTCGCTGAAACCAGCACCTTTTTCAAGTGTCGAAAGAAGCATTCAAATACCTCGGTTTCTTAAGACGATGCAAGAAATACTTCATTTCATCTGATCTCCTTACTATTTTTTTCCAGCACCCCTCTTGGGAGCATATACTTACTTACTTAATTGGCCATAACAACACGATTAACGGATATCGGCCGGCCGCAACACATCCCTCCAGGCGCCTCTGCTTCTTGCGCGCCTACGCCAGTTGGTTACACCAATCGATGACAGAGTTTCCTCGATTTGGTCCTTCCAACGGATACAAGGTCGTCCTCTTCGCTGACTTCCGCAGATCCCCGTATCAAATACCCGTCTCGCCGGAGCATTCTCCTCCATTTGAACGACATGGCCGTGCGAGCGTAACCGCTGGATATGTCGTTGAGAAGCTCATACAGCTCAGTGTTGCATCGGATGCGGAAATCATCGCTAACTCGTACGGGACCGAAGATCTTACGCAGTACTTTTCTCTCGAATAATATCAAGGCTGCTGTATCGGTGCTTAATAGGGTCCATGCCTCCGCGCCGTAAAGAAGCACGGGTAGGATAAGCGTCTTGGTAGCATATGGCTTTCACAAAAAATGTCTGCCTTGTTTCCGTGTCTTTAATCAATTTTTGTTGTTCGAGCGAAGCGAGTGATTGGTCTCCTTACTATTTACACCACCTAGTCGTCGTAGACTAGTTCAAAGCCCAGGTCAGACATCAAAACGAAAATATGAAAAATATATTTTTTTGCCGACTTCCTCTCAGCAGATTTCTGGATTTTATTTCATTGAAACAGTTTATTTTGATTCCAAGGTGTCAACTGGGGTAATATCACCACCTGACATATTTACTAGACTTTGCTTGCTTGAAATGCAATATTTCCCTTAGTCTGATACAATTGAATTCCAAAGATAAAAAACTTATGATTGCTCTGGTAGTATATTTATAGTACAATAGTCTGTTACTGTGAAGTTCTGGCATTTATTAATTCCCACCCATGTACCCTAGTTTTGCATACTTTTCCGTCTGTGTGGTCACAGTCACGTCTCTCAGAATATAAACAATTCCACATCAATTCATTTGCATTTGCAATACATTATTATTTAATACTAATAAGACTTTACAAACTAAACGACATATTAATTTATTATCTGTCTACGATTTGGCTTCTGTATCATTTGTCCCAAATGATCACTGTTGCGACGTTCAATTTGTCTCGGTGGAAATTGTTGTAATTTGGAGGATTTAATCAAAGGATCCGTGGTGGTCATATAATACGATGGCCCATCTACAAAACGTAATGAAGGATTTCGTGAGTTCTGGTAAGAAACATCTGCACGACTGCCACCTTTAATGCGATCGTGGCGCTTTACCACATGATAAGGCCGTAAGATGGCATAGTAAATGAATTCGGCTATTGAGATGAAACTGAAGCCCATAAACAAGCCCATCAAACCACCAACACTGGCTGTAACAAAACATTCTCAAATTATTTTTCAATTTCATTTCATGTATTCTCGGTTTACTTACACAAAAAATCTGTCATGCCAATGAATTCCGTTTGTTTGGTGCTACGAAATGTATTGTCCGTAAAATAAAAGTGAACCACAGCCATATTCTTCTCAGCATACTCACTGCTTGTATTCTTAACAAACTTATTGGCAATGAGGAAGCCTTCATGTGATATGGGTGCTGAAAAGAAGTCCGTATAGAAATTCAAATCGAAACAACTGGGCCAACATTTATGCTGGCAATCTTCCATTGCTGTATGCGTGCGATTGCGTTTATTTTGCAAAACCATTTGAACACATGGCGTATCTTTCAGACCACATATGCGGGCATCATTCTCCAGCATCGGCATATAGTAGTTCAAGCACTTGCAAGAGTCCAACAGCTGTCTAGCCTGGCATTCCCTCTCGCAATTGCGCCGATTGTAATAGGAAAAGTATTCCAATTTCTCTTCACCATCGAAGAGACATTTTCGATATTGTTTGTCTATGGATTTTAAATTCCTTGCTGCCTCGGTTTTATCTGTGCGTATACGTATCTTTGTCTCACTTCCTGCTGGCAGCAGAGTACCAATTTCCCTGACATGGGGAATTTCGGCTGGACTATGTAAAGCCATTTTTAGGCCCACACTGGCCGTTGAGGAACAATAGTAATCGCTTAAATCAATGTCGAATGTAAGGCTTAAGCCCAAGGTTATGCCAGTGCCTACGGCAGTGCGTGGATAAAAGATTTCAGGCAACTGATCTGGATAGCCCTTTTCAGGATCCCAATTGACTGCCTCAGCCTCATCATTGTATGTTTGATTGCGCAGCTTAGAAACCCTGTATAATATGAAAATAGTTTAAAAATCAGTATCGTATTACAAACGCTGTAATTCATTACTCTACTTACTCTACGTTGTACATAAAGTTGGGACTTAGCATGTTAAAAACGCAGCAAAGGCCCTCATCTGTTACTATGGTTCTAAATATGTCGCTACATTTGTAGTCTATAGCGCCATAATTGCAGCCGACAATCATTTCTTCACAGGGCTGGGATATCTAAAATAATAAATTTGAGGTTAGTCTATACACTCCTTTCCCCTTAAATTAAGATAGGCTGCCATATTTGAAATAAAATTTTCCTTCCTTTTACTGGCATAAATAATGACTTAATAATGCAGAGACGGGAGAACAGAATTGCTCCTGGAATGGTAGTTGGAACCAAATGTCGTTGATCAGTCAGAATTCCTCGATTGATAGTCATGTTGAAAGATTAGAATTATTTCACTAAATATACCCTTCATAAATCGGAAAAAGTGGGATAAAAAATAGAACGGTTAGGGAATCGGATCTAATGGGCAGAATAGCCATGGCATCAAGGCATCATCCAAAACATTTTTCGTTACGGTCGGGTAGCTTTTGGGACCCGAGATATAGCCCACGAAGCTTTCTTTTTTTACATGAACATAAAAAGGGTAAATAAAGCCCTCAAATTCGTTCAAAATCGGATATATAAGAGAGTGGTGAGGGAGACTGACATAGTGGGCTCGATAGTCCTGGTATCATGGATTCCAAAACAGTTTTTGTTACGGTTGGGCATTAGTTAGGACGGGAGATGTCGGTGACGAAACTAATATAGGGGTAGAATCATTGATACAAAAAGTACAGGCAAAAAATGCAAGTCATCGACTAAAAATATGTAAATCATCGACAAAAAGTGAAAGTCATTTACAGAAAAACGCAAGACGCCGACAATTTTTATAGAAAACTTTTTGTTGCTCATTTGAAGAAAAAAATTAGTAACGATCGACCGTAAGAAAATCTGTTTTGGAACCTTTGAGACTATGGCTATCCAGCTCACTAGGTCTATTTCCCCCAACTAGGTGCAGGTCTTACGGTCTTAAGTAAGTCCCGTCCGTAAGGAAACTTGTTTTGGAATCCTTAATCTAATAGCTATTGTAGTGTACGGTTTAATAAATAATCTTATTTTATTATTCTCGTTTTTTTAGCCTCTTTAAAACCTTTTCTTAATAACAAACACCATTTGATTACACGAAAGCTTAATACTTAATCTTGTCAACATGTTGCTAGCTTACGGAAACATGTAGCCAATGAAATGTTTATAATGTAATAAGCAATCCAACATAAATATTTACTAGTATGATCTTATATGATTTTTCCGAAAATTAAATATGAAAAGATTTTCATAATATTCATTGCTTTTTTTTGTAATATAATGGGAATGTACTAACATTTAGCAGAAAAAATTAAATTAGTACAGTACATACGTGTCTGTTGGTTATAGTGGCAATCATGTTTTATATTTTTTTTTAATTGTCGTGAACTTAAACAAGCCTTAAAGTGTACTTATACATGTTTTCCCGTTACACCCTTTTCTGATTGCTAACCGCAGTTTCTTTACAACAAAAATTGAACAACTTGTTCATTTTGATTAAAACTCTGAACTCCGAAGAAATATTTTTTGTATTTTGTTTTGATGTCTGGCCTGGGGCTCGAACCCTGGCTTTACGTCTAATAAGCCAACACACTACTTACTAGACCTCGGCGACTCTGAACATATAGAAGAGAATATATCGTTACGAAAATGAAAACATCGTTTAAAGCCACACAAACACCTACAACGAACTTGTTACAAAAAAACCAACAACATCAACATGAAAGGAAAGGAGACAGACAAGTATGGCAGAAAGCAACAGCAAACAACGTGCACAAAATACACAAACAACAATGCAGTCGAGATAGAATTCTCGAGAAGGCGAAAACAAGAACCTTCTGCTTCAAGAATGTTCATCAGACTGATTTTGTGGACATATAAAAAGGCAAGACAAAGCAGACAACTAGTAGTAGTAAGAATTCAGTCAGTCTTGTGTGAAGACGCGTTGCGTGCGAAGTAAACAGTCGTGGTTTGAAGATCGATATTGTAAAGATCTATCGAAGAATTGTTACAGCACTTTAGTGCTTATTATCAATGTTTTATCCATGAGTGGCGGAATCTACAGTATAACGTCGAATTCGAACTTAAAATTTGAGAAGTTTCTTTGTGGCAATCATTAATTTACCAGAAGATTGCTTTTTATTTGCAATTTATTATACATATATAGTCGCCGTAGTCTAGTAGGTAATGTGTTGGCTTATTACACGTAGGGCCACGGTTTATACCCCATGTCGGGGATCAAACCGAAATATGAACAAATATTTCTTTGGCGACTTCCTCTCAGCAGATTTCTGGCAAAAACTCTGAGAGTAAATAAAACATTGCCATGAAAAGTGTCTCTAAAATCTACCGTTCGGTGTCAACGTTAATTTGTAGGTCCCGCCACTCATGTATAAAATTAGCACACACAACATAAGTGGTGTGAGAATCTAGGCCGTAATCCTGACTGAAGGGTTGTGATGGCCAATTATGTATGTATGTATATTGAAGCTTCAAATTTAAAATGATATAACAATGAATACATATTGTATTCATGTCTTAAATCTAAGAATATCTAGGCCAGTTAACACTAGAAATAAATTAATCTTTCGACGTTACCTGCAATACGATGTGTTACGTTTCTAGTGTGGATATGAGAGCTCTTGTATAACTCTTTTTTATACGAATGTGGCCACTGCAGTTCAGTATGCTATGAGCCAGTGGGTTTGGATCGAGTAGTTTTTATCACAATATTTTCCAATTTCTGTTTTTAGCGATTCGACGTTGATAGACCACAGAGTAGCTGTGATCATGTATAACTGTTTAGTGGCATATTCGAAGCATATATTAAATATAAAACGAGTCCCAATATATAATAATGTGTCACACCAGCAGTTATTGGCTGAGAAGCTCTTATTTTTTAGTACAATTCTTAAGGGTTTGGACATTATGGGTTTCTTGACAGTCATCTCCTACTATATTGAGACATAAGTGATACATAGAGGGATTAAATTCGAATTTTTCAATAAAATTAAGGGTTCTGTTACGACAGGTTTGGTTTTTAATTAGTTGCGAATAGAGCACGCCCGGTACATTCTAAGAAAATACATATGTACGTCTGCAAACTATTATTAATGCCAACGGTATCTACACAAAAAAATTTTTTGTTGTACATTTTAAAATATTTTTTCTATCAAAACACTTGTCAACAAAATGTGGATGTTTTTTAATATATTTCCAAATTTTTCTTATCAAAATATATATAAAATTAATTAAAAAAAAATCATTAAAAAATTTGTGGAAATGTTAAAACATTTTCTTCGCAGACTGTATATTTTTTAAAACTTTTTTTCGTTAATCTGTTAAATGTTTTATGAAACATTTTTAAAACGAAAAAAAAAAATTCGATTTTTTTAAATAATAACGGGTGGGCCATCTATCGGTTTAAATTTGACTACTTATTTCATTCTATCCTGTTACTAAATTCAGTGTAGAATACAGCCCTTTTATCTCCACTGAACGTAATGAATCGATTTACGCTTGAGCAACGTTGGGATCCATTGCACCAAGGAGAAACTACACGATGATGTCGACTTTGCCAAAAAAAAATATTCTTTTCTGTTGAAGCCCATTTTTATCTTGGTGGGCATGTTAATAATTGAAGTCGCCGTTGTCTAGTAGGTAGTGTGTTGGCTTATTAGACATAAAAGCCAGGCCCAGGCCAGATATCAAAAAAAAATACAGAAAGTATTTCTTCAGCGACTTCCTTCTCAGCAGATTTCTGGCAAAAACTCTGAGAGTAAATAAAATTGCCATGAAAAGTTTCTCAAAAAATCTGTCGTTCGGAGTCGACTTTAAACTGTAGGTCCGTCCCACCACTCATGTAAAAATTAACACACACAACATAAGTAGTGTAAGAAACTAGGTCGTAATCCTGACTGGAGGATTGTAATGACCTAGTGTGTGTGCGGTATGTTAATAAGCAAAATTTCTGCATTTGGGGCTCAAGAAACCCACACGTGGTCTTACAAATATCAATGCACGCATTACGAGAGACGGTTTGGTGCGGCTTGTATAGCGCAGGCATCATTAGCCCATATTTCTTTCAATGAAGACACCTATCGCACCATGATAACCGATTTTTTTGTATCCAACTTTCATGGTATTGATGTGAACGATGTTTGATTTTAACAGAAAGGTGGAATTTAAAACACACATCTCATGCCATGTCAAACGTTTGATGGCTATTTAATTAGCAGAAATGGTGATATCAATTGGCCGCCAAGAAGCTGCGATTTGACACCGTCGGAATATTTTCTAAGGAGCGTAGTTAAATAAAAGTGTTATGCCGAAAAACAAGATACAATTCAGCATTTGAAGGCCAACATTTGTGATGCCATTGCCGAGATACGACCCCATACACTCCAAAAAGTTTACGAAAATTGATCCGATTGAATGAAGTACTGTGAGGCCAGCCACGTTATCCATATGAATGAAATAATATGCCATTACTAACTGGAACAATTATACTTAACAACAGAAATATAAATTTGCAAAAATTTCAAATCGTTATTGATTTTTTTGCATTTTTAAATGTAAACTTTTAAATCACCCACCCTATAGTATGAGACTATTAAAGCAAACGAGCAAATTTTTTATTTTATAGAAAGACACTAAAAAAGAACTCCAGAAATGATGACAGTGTTATGGTTGTCATATTTGTATTCTAGATATTGGCCGTCGGGCCATCTCTTTTGTGAGCACTGTGTCTTAGTTTTTGAATTATTAATCCTTTTGCAAAATTTTCATGTTTTTAATCACTTTATTATTTTTTTCTTACTTAATGGATTATTAATTTGAATTTTAATTTTTCTTGATCATTACTGCACTTCAACTTACATTCACAATAAAATCTTCAAAATTATTCCAATTAATTGCATCGACCATTGACATGTTCACTTCACGTTTGCACAACAACTGTAACATCGTATATTCACTTGTATCTCTACAAAAACAACAAAAGTGTTAAACAAACCGTTAATTCACTTTATTCCCTTTCCAACACTTACTCCTTATAACGACGTGCTCTGGCTTTAGAAGCCTGATTTAAATTACACAACGTAACGGCGGGAAATGGTTCGTTTACAATAAAACTTGGATCCGGATTAATACCCACTATAACCGGTGTTGAACGCCATTTGGCATAGACATTCGATATGAAGAATATTGACATTAACACGACCGCCACAAAGGACAAAGCAAAGAATATTCTTTCACCCGGATACAATTGCTCATCGACAATATATTTTAAGCCATGTAATGTTGAATGCTGGCAAAATTCATTTGTATTTTCGGCAATAACTGTTTTACAATCGACAACATTTTCTTGTTGTTGTTGTTGATGTGGTTTTTTCGTTACGTTTCTATTGAAATTATTGCGCACGGGCATTTCATTTTGTGGTCTCCGTAAAACATTTAAATGTAAGGGCTTATCACGCGTGTGCCTTAGAGCGGCCTCCGGTTGTACACGATTTAGGACGTTCATTGGTTAACGTTTAAAAAATAACTGACGCGGTGCTGAAACAATCTCTTGAATTTATGCGTGTGAGACCGTTAGTTGTGGTACTCAATTTCAATTTATTGCATATTTAATATCCACGGTAATTTGTTTATTACTGTATTGGTAAATAAAGGCAAATTATCTTTTTTGAACTCTCTAGACAGTGTTGTAAATATAACTGCGTATGGAACATCATCATTTCCCATACTCTACACTCGGTTTGACAGTTACTTGTCGTTCGTTGTACGGTCATATTGGACACAATGTGGATGCAATTTGAAAATAAATATGGAAACAGGCTTAGGAATGAGATAAAAATTATTACCGAGTGGAAAGAATACTTTTCTGAATTGCAAGATAAAGAACTTTTGAATCCTTTGAAGATTCATTTCAATCACCAGATGATGGCACCATTAAATGTATTGGAAAAGCAACATAATTTTTTATGAGTCAGATATTTTGTCAGCTACATGAGATTTATCGATATCGATAACTATGGTTTGACAGCCAAAAATAGGAGAACCTACGATATGCGCCAACTACAGGGGTATAAGCCTTCTCCCTATCCTATGCTTACGGGCGTATTGTGCGAACGACTGAAGCCATTCGTCAAAACACTTATCAGTGTGGCTTCAGACCTGGCAAGTTCACCATCGACCAGATATTCACCCTACGTCAAATCCTGGAAAAGACCCACGAAAAACAAGTCGACGCACACCATCTTTTTGTCGACTATAAGACAGCCTTCGATAGCCCCATAAGGGATCGTGTTCTTTGTTGCAATGTCTGAGCTCGGTACAGCGAAAGTGATAAGACTATGCAGAATGACGACAACATCAATTCTTTGATAGATCTTCACAACAGCGATTTTCAAACCACGACT
Organism: Sarcophaga carnaria; assembly: GCA_958299815.1. NCBI lineage: Eukaryota > Metazoa > Arthropoda > Insecta > Diptera > Sarcophagidae > Sarcophaga > Sarcophaga carnaria. The sequence goes on along the minus strand of OY283149.1, from coordinate 17,719,435 downwards.
GTTTACTTCGCATGCAACGCGTCTTCATACAAGACTGACTGAATTCCTACTACTACTCGTTGTCTGCTTTGTCTTACCTTTTTATATGTCTACAAATTCAGTCTGATGAACATTCTTGAAGCAGGAGGTTCTTGTTTTCGCCTTCTCGAGAATTCTATCGCGACTGCATTGTTGTTTGTGTATTTTGTTCACGTTGTCTGTTATTGCTTTCTTTCATGTTGATGTTGAACAATTCCTGCAGCTCCGTCGAGGTAGGAATAGACCTCTCCGAACCTTTTAATACCATGCGAGGTTTCAGACAAGGTGAATGCTTATCATGCGATCTCTTCAACTTCGTCAAGGAGAGTGTTCTGCGGAAGGCAGGAAGGAGTACATCGTAAATGCACTATTTTTCAAAAAAGCTTTCAGTTGTTTGCGTACACTGGCGACATTGACATCATAGTTCGTACCAAACGATATTTCACTGCTGCCTTTAGTGGCTCCGACGTTACCACCAAAAATGATGTCAGTCTGGGGATCAAGCGCAGGATCACTCTTGCCAACAGGTGTTACAATGGTCTCAATAGGTAATTGAGTAGCAGGGACCTCTCTCGTACGATCAAACTAATACTCTACAAGACGCTTATCCTCTCCGTGCTTATTTATCGCGCAAAGGCATGGACTCTATTAAGCATTGATGCAGCCGCCTTGAGAGTATTCGAGAGAAAAGTCATACGTAAGATCTTCGATCCACTGCGAGTTGGAGATGTTTTCCGCATCCGATACAGAAGTAAGCTGTAAGAGTTACTCAACGACATAGGCGTTGTGCATCGTATTATTGTCGTATTGTTTGAAGTCGCCGTAGTCTAGTTGTTCTAGGTTCAAATCTCAGGTCAGACATTAAAACGAAATACAAAAAATATTTCTTCGGCGACTTCCTCTCAGCAGATTTCTGGCAAAAAACTCTGAGAGTAAATAAAATTGCCATGAAAAGTTTCTCAAAAATCTGTCGTTCGGAGTCGCCTTTAAAACTGTAGGTCCCGCCACTCATGTATAAAATTAACACAAACAACATAAGTGGTGTGAGAAACTAGGTTGCAATCCTGACTGAAGTGTTGCAATGACGAATTATGTATGATTATTGTGGTTTAAAGGCTGACAGCATTATCGGTTATTATTCCTGTTGAAATGAGCAAAAAGCTGCCGTTACAATGAATGGCGAACATTAACATGCCATGCTTATAGTACCTTAGCATCAACGACAATTGGGTCCAACAATACGGCAAAACTTAAAGAGCTTGCCCTAAAGAGCGCTTAACAATCGATTTATTGGAAAATTCTTTTTTTGACACTTTTCTTTTCAGAAGTGCTCCGGTTCCCTGAGTCCACGTTCTGGATTTCGGTTTATGGAGTTATGTTAAGTAATTGGTTTATGTCTTGAATTATTCGTCTCCAAACGACAGATTTGAGAAACTTTTCTTGGCAATTTTATTTACTTTCAGAGTTTCTGAGGTAAAGTCGCCAAAAGAAATATTTTTTTATTTCGTTTGTTCGAAATGTCTGAGCTGGGGTTTGAACCATGTACTTTTGTTTAATAAGCCAACACACAAGTAAGCCTAGACTACGGAGACTTAAAAACTCTCTAGATACACAGCTCGAAGGACCATTGTTTCACTCAAAAAGTTACACACTCCAATTCATATCATCAGTGTATTCGAGGTTTTCTTGTTGTCTATTGAGACTCCATGAAGGAGACGTAAGATCCTATCCACAAGTGTGGCCAAGAGCTTCACCAAAGCAGTATCGCTTCGTTTGAGCAGATAAATACTACCTCCTAAGAAATAAACGCAAAGGATTACTTTGAGGGGAATTAATTTTCCTCGCAACTTTCTGAAAATATTAAAAAGAGATTTTCATTTGCAGCATGCCAATCTATTCGTTTACTATCAGTCTTTGTTACTTTCTTTCTAAGTCAACTACTACATACTAATACTACTACATACTACATGTGTGTTGTAATTTAAATGGGTTGGTCTTTTTAATAACCACACTTTATTGTCGCATCTTTTGTTGAAGTTGATTCATTTGGACGATATGTTACATGATTTATGAGTATGATGAGCATGTCTCGGCGTAGTTGTATCTAAAATAATAGTCTTCATATTAATAAAGCCATATGTAAATACAGTGTCGATTAAAACAATTTGAATAAAATTGAAATTGACAAGTAAACCTGTTGGTAAGTTCAAACTTTATTTGGAATAAGATTTAATCTCCAGTATTACTGCCAGTAACTGCAAAATAAATCTTGCTATGGCAGCAATGTTTATAGCCCGCAGTTCAGCCAAGGATGACAGAAGTTAAGAGATGTTAAGAACATTTGCCTTTTCATGGCAAGAGCAGCACATTGACACTGAGGTGGAAGATAGTCTTCTCCTCAGGCCTACATATATTGCAGAAATTATTCGAAGGAGTGGAAAGTTTTATCGGCATGCCTTCCAATAAGACAGGGGCTCGTGACAATCTTTATCATGCGATGAATGGCCATCCGATTTTAGGACAGAAGTGAATCAATTTCTCAGTTCTATCCATACAAGTCGAACAGAGGCTAGATATATTGCAAACACTATTGCTGTCAACGAAGTTAACACTGTGTTCATATATGCACTTTTATTCAGTCAATATTCGGTTAATTGAATACAATATTTTAAGTGTTCAAGCATAATATATGCAGTTCAGCTTATTCAATATTCATTTGACAGCTGGTTGTTTCAACAACATTGTTTTTATTTTGGTCGCCATTTTTTGTTTGTCGCTGTTGATATTTGACAACTCAGTTGAGTGTTCGGTTAATTGTAATATGCTACTAAACACACTTATGACAGTGCTGCATTAAAATTTGCGTATTTATTGAGAGTATTTATTGCGCAATTATTAATTAAAACTTTATATTAAATATTGAGCTCAATAATGGCGTTTATTGAGATTTACGCAATAAAGTTGCATATCTGAACACCGTATAAGTCTAACTACAAAAAAATCAGGGAATACCTAGTTAAACTGAGGCATTAGAAGTTTTGTTCATTTTGTTGTCTAATAAACCAACACACTACGTACTAGACTACGGCGACTTCAAAATCGTAGATTGCAAATGAAATAAAAATGAATTTGTGTTTATTGTTCGCACAATTCTGTGTGCCACTGTTCACAACTTGATGTAAACAAGAATAATTGCTTTGTTTATTATTCTTCTTTACGCTCTTTTGCGTAAACACTAACAATTGTTTGGCAGATCTTTATAAAAGAGATCTTCAAACCATGTTTATGCTCTTCACACGCAACGCGTCTTCACACAAGACTGACTGAATTTTTACTGATCCCGTTGCCTGCATTGTATTGTCTTTTATATACCAACGTAAACACGTAAACAGTCTGATGAATGATCTTGAAGTCGAATGTTCGTGGCTTTGCCTTCTCGAAATCTCCATAAATGTAGACATCGTTGTTTCATTGTTGTTTGTGTATTTTGTTTACATTGTTTGTTGGTGCATTTTTGTTTACTTGTTTATCCCCTTTTTTACTGATGTTGTTGGTATATTTTTGTTTATCCCCTTTTTTTACTGATGTTGTTGGTATATTTTTGTTTACTTGTTTATCATGCATGTTCATTGTTTTTGTTATTGTAGCTATTCTTTATCATTTTAATGATAAACGATGTAACACCATTTCAATTTTCGTAACAATAATTTGTTTTGATCGATACTGCATGTATGGATATGTGAGTGTGTAAGTGTTTTAATATCCTACAGTTTGTGTAGATACGTATTGATGATTCTGAATTACCTTTAAGCACTGTTTACACTTTCACTTAAAATACCTAATGAAAGTCACAAAAACAAAACGAAATACTGTGCCATTTTTAGATGACATATTCAACTAATCCTGGCGCTATATTTTTTTAGTTTTCCATATGTACGACGAGTGTGTATACATTTAATGTTTATTGTATAATTATTTCCTTCTACACATATTCAAATAATATTTCAAATAAACTGTGACTTGTTTATTTTATGTTTATGGATTGCCTTCTAGTTTTAATCACGTGCTTACGTTCTACAGGTCAAAGTAGATGGGGGGATATGGAAATTACTCACCATCAATCTATAGGTACGCACACGAGATATGCTTGTATTTTTAGAAAAAACGTTAATTGTCTTAACCCTGAACATATATTAGGTGTTATAAAATACATATGTATGTATGTATATAATTTAAATATTATCTTTATATACCATTTAGCGATAACACGTTATGCCCCAGAGGGTTCTGTGTAAATATTTTGTTTCCTTTTTTATTATTATTTATCGAATATTGTTTATGCGTATAATTTTTTTGGCATTTTTATGAAATTCCAGGTAATCTGTCTAACCTGACGTCTATTAAAGCTATCTTTATTAACCACAAAGATAACTTAAATAAATCGAAATTCATTTTAACGATTAGAAGGATAATAAAGTTCGAGGACTGTTAACAAAAAGTCAGCAACCTTAATAATAATGTTGGTAGCACAATTTAGATTTAGGTTAGGTTTAGGTTAGAGGACGTGTATTTACCAATTGACACAAGTACAGTACCGGAAGTCCAGTTGACCCCTTGTACAACGTCCTAAAGCGGAGAGGATAATAGGGGAGATAGGGGAAAAGGAGAGGAAGTAAGAAAGGGAGAATAAAGGAAGCAGAGGAATTACACAGACTAACAAAACACACAAGAGAGCGTGACTACTCTATTGAAGCCCTAGCACTTCTGAAACAGTTCAAACTAATAATGAATCTATGGAGAGACTTTATGTCGGCTCTCGAAGCAGAATTCAAACGCTCAAAGAAGCCCTTTCCAAGGGTCTTTAAACACAACCTACTAAGAGCTGGACAGTTACAGATAATGTTTTCGATAGTCTCCAACTCCTCCTCATCGCATTAATCTCGCAGTGCCCCGTAATAAACCCAATAACTAACCCTCAAAGAAGCCCTTGCCAATGGTGTTCAACCTCAACCTACTAAGGTCTGGACAGTTACAAAGGAGGTGTTCGATAGTCTCCAACTCCTCCTCATCGCAACATACCCTGCAATAGTCCGGCTGGGGTCTTTTCCAGATCCTAGTCAGCGACCTAATCGCACAGTGCCCTGTAATAAGCCCAATAACTAACCTTAAGCTAGAATGGGCTTAAGGGAATTTCGTCACTGTATCGACCTTCTTTCTGGACGCTTTAGTGTCTCACTGGTCGGGGTCCCAGGACATAGCAACATTCCGAGGAACTGCAGGGCCGATGAGCTCGCCAGAGCTGGGGCACTTCTTCCGGAATCTTATTCAGTAGACGTGGATATGCCACTCGCCTCGGTCAAGCTGGCCGTTGCGCGAAAATTCTTTCTAGACGCCAACCTATCCTGGACCAATGAGGAGTCCTGCTCTACCGCTAGACTCACCTGGCCTCTGATGGATATAAGGTGTACCAACCAGTTACGTGGCATCATCTCAATCACAGTGGCCATGCTTACAGGTCACTGTGTTATGGGTAGACACGCGGAAAGGAAGCGGCTCCCATTTAACGACTTCTTCCGTGGATGCAGATCCGCTGAGGAAGAGAAGACTGCGAGGTGCATATATAGGTTGTTTGGCTCCCCATTTCTTGTCAGCTTGACGGAGCTATCATCTATTGATGTCAAGGATATAGCTTCATTCATCAAATTTGCCGGATAGTTTTCCAGTGTGGGGTAGTCGTGCTTTGATGTGCAGCCCCTGCGCTGACCAACTTCCTTCTTTTCCCTTTTGGTGGAACTTGGTCAGTACAGAGACTGTGTTCACTGGCGGCATCACAGCGGGCCGCTATGCGTGCTCAAGTGAGGTCTTTGATGTCAGAGCTACCACTTCGACCTACCCTAACCTAACCTTAAGCTGGACTTATCCAAGCCCAGCAGCCAACTTGTTCTTGTTCTGTCTATAGCAGGCCATAGACCCCTAGAAACATAACATTCCGATCCATTCCCCCAACGCCTCTGCCCTTCCCCCCTGACCCATTCATTGAGAAGGCCTTAGAGGTGGGAGATTGGGGGATCAGGACCAACTATAACATCGCCCTCAAAAAGTGAACCTAATCTAGCAAGAACAAACGCCGTCGCATTGCGGAGTATTCCGGATTCGGTCTGGTCCAAAAGTTCTTAACGACTCCATACACTTGCGTACGAGCCGTGATTTGCACCGCACCGACTCAATGGCCATTAGGGCAGCCTGACTGTCAACGATGATCATATAAGATTCCGAATTCGAAGTAGGCCTACCAGCTATGGCCTCAATTTAGGTTACATGCATACAATCATTCAGTCAGGATTAGGACCTAGCTTCTTACACCACATATGTATGCTAACTTTAGACATGAGTGACGAGTGACCTACAGTTTGAAGTCAACTCCGAATGACGGATTTGTTTGAGGAACTTTTCATTGCAATCTTATTTACTATCAGAATTTTTGCCAGAAGTCGCCGAACAAATATTTTTTCATATTTGGAGATGTCTGATCTGCGGTTTGAACTTTGACCTCACGGCTAATAAGCCAACACATTACCTAACAGACTACGGCGACTATAACTTAGGTTAGGGTAGATTAAACTGGCAACCGTCTTAAAGGGCACAGCTTCCTTGGGTCCTGTACAGTCGCGTTTTAGATATTATATTTCATCATATAATACCTATTCCATCATATAATCACAACTCCCGATTCCATTCCGAGAGCCTTATAAAGGTGTGAATTTTTCTCAAATCGCCTTTGACTAGACATATTTCTTTTTGTCACTAAATTATGGGTGTACAAGAATTTTTCTTCTAAGGTTCCTAATGGCCAGACAATGGCAGAAATGGTAGACTAAGGTCTCTTCTTCTTTTTCATCGTTACAGCTTCTAAAGAAGTCATTATGAAGTACATATTCCCAGTCTTCTGGCGTGAACACCCAGAGGCCAATGTTCCATTATTACTGCTATGAGGTTCCATGATAGGTTCCATACAATATCTGTTCTATGCATATCCATGTCAAGCCAGATCAGTCTGATATTTCTACAAGTGGGTTCATTACCTCATCTTTGGCAATGAATGGACTTTTGTGAGACGATACGTTTGCCTCTTTGCACAGGAATCACAATCTCACGTAGGAATTCATTTCAATTTTCCTTGGTGCCCGCTTTAGCAAATGCGTCAGCCTTGTTGTTACTTTCGATGTTCCCGTGCCCAGAAATCCAAATGAGGATAACCGTCGAATGTCTCACTAGCTGTGATATACACATTCTCTAAGAATCTAATGACCGCATTACCGTTGGTAAATATGCATATATCGCTATGCGATATATTCTGTGAGTGTAAGCTTAAAGAAGATTCAATGCCTTGTAGAACAACCTTCGTATGTATTTTATTGTTGAATTCAAAATATTGAGGTTAGTGACTTACTGACAGTCGACTAATTGAAAAAAGATTCCAGATATTAAAAAATTATTACATCCATAAACTATTTGTGATAAAGACCACCATTTTCTGTAACCACAATAAAACAAAACAAATAACGAAATTCGTAAATATCCAAATTGTTAGTAAAGCTACATACGTTTTTAAATACTAAAATCGTTAAATATTTAAGAATACAAAACCTCCTTATTATACACTTTGAACGCCGAACATTGACAGTTTGACATCTGTCAAATTGGTTGTCATTTACTTAGTCAAAGAATCATCTTCAGCTCTGAGGCCCATCTCTGGATGAGTGGATACGTAAACAAACAAAATTGTTGAATCCACGATGTTAATCTTGATGAGATCCGAGAGCATTTAATGCATCCCGAAAAAGTCACTGTTTGGTTTGGATTTGGAGTTGGCGGCGTCATCGGTAAATCTTATATATGTACATATAAAAATGAATGTGGGTTTGTTTGTTTGTTTCATATCTATAGACGGCTAAGCGGCTGGACCGATTTTTTTTTTCACAGTACCTTCCTGTATGTCTGGAAGGAACTATAGACTACTTTTTATTTTAAAATTTCAAGTAGGCGAGGTGCCACGCCCACATACCCAATAAGTATTTAATGTCGCATATCTCATAAACTAGCTAGAGTCCTCAAATTTTGTATGGACGACTTTGACGCATATATGAACAAAATGGGCGGATTGACTTTAGTGGGCGTGTCACCTCCCATAGTCTATATATATAAAAATTAATATTTGTTTGTATGTACCTTATAGAATCGTAAACTGTGCATTTGATCGTGTTATGATCTTTAGCAAAGTCGTTGCGCATGAGCCGTGGAAGGTTTATAAGTTGGTATGACCAATTTCCGACAGGTGGCGCCTCTGGAAGTTACTCAAAATTAATTAAATCGTAAACTGTGCATTCTTTAACAAAATCGTTGCGCATAAGTCGACGAAGGTTGGGGCGATTAATTTCCGATGGATGGCGTTACTGAAAATTATTCAAAATGAATGACAAGCAATTGGTCCACCTATACCTCAAGCACGGAAGAGAAGAGCATTACGAGCCTTAGAATCCCTCGAGCATTAAAACTGGAAAATCTTCGAGTATATGCCGCTGAGACCCGTTCGCTTGAACAACGAGAAGTGATATTAGAAACTGATCGAATGCGTACTACTCAGGCCCGTTCATATGATTCATCAGGACAACGGGAAACAAAATCAATAAAATGATTCAAAATTAATTGGACAATGTAATGTGTAATGTCTTTCCTTCAAATTTATTTTAGTTGGTAGCGCAGCAACACGCACAGGGTACAGCTAGTATTTCTATAAAAACAACCACTATAGGATAATGATTACCAACTTCTTTTGGTCTACATTGGATGATATGTTCAGCCTGATTTATGCGCCAGAGGTGTAATAAGACCTATTCTAACTTACGTATCAGTAAAGTGATGGACTTTGAGGGAAATGCTCCACTAAAGCGATGCAGAAGGTTCCAAGGATGGATTGTATAAGGTAAGCGCCGCTGTTCATACATACATACATAATTGGTCATTACAACCCTTCACACCACTTATGTTGTGTGTGTTAATTTTATACGTGAGTGGCGCGACCTACAGTTTAAAGTCGACTCCGAACGACAGATTTTTGAAAAAATTTTCGCCGCTGTTACCCACCAAAAAAATTGGAAATGATACTCTTTATTTAACCTATAGAGGTACCGGTTTGCGACATATTGTCTTTAGGCTATGGAGAATCAATCAATCAGAGCCATAAATCGTGTTACCAGGGTATAATTGGAACACTGGATGAATAATTGCATAAAGTCAATTTGCTACACAGATGACTCTAAAACTGAAGATAATACGAGACTGAGCCCAATATAAAAGAATCATAAGCCATACCTCCGATACTGAAGCAGTTTTTAATTAAATCAGTGAATATATGACCTCATCGTATAGAGATTTAATATTATTCACAGTAAGTCAAATAACAATTAGGGAATAGCATCCAGTTATGAGGGATCAAGGACTAGCCTGGAATGTAACAAGACTATTTATTAACAATTCTCCAGGCATGACACGATACGCATTATATGGGTACCTTGTCCTCAAAGAGTAATTGGAAACAAGGAAACGAATATCTTTGCTCATAGAATCAGAGTGTTAGTTTACATTAGGTAAGGTGGCAGAACCTCCTTGAAAGAAGATTTTGGCTCATCGTGACACAATCAATCGATCAGAAACCTTTGCGCAGACACATAAGGTAAAAGACAGTCTCTTTCTACTTTTCAGGACCACAGTACCTGTAGAAGTCAATTGCCGAAATTTCGAGTCTGCCGACGAAAAGAACAGTGGTCCGAGATAATGGCTATTATGCGATTAATGGTAATGATATTTAACGGTAGAAGTGAGTCGGTCATCATTTTATCCATACATGTCTATAGTATTCATACAGTCTAGCGCTGCTGAACGTCCCCTTTTATTGACAACGAGATTGAGCCTCCCTGTAAAACCACTTGGTTTGAGAGGAGACTTCGCCTCTCTTTATCTTGCCGTTTGTTGAGCATATTTTTCCAAACATCCGCATCTACTCCGATAAGTGGTCTGAAGATAGTGGAGAAGATGGAAGTGACTGTTGGAGGCACTAAGACGACAGGTTGAACTTCAAGGAGCACGTGAAATACATCGGCGAAAAGGCATCTGTAACCCAGGGAGCACTGGTGAGGATGATGCCAAATATTGGAGGACCAAATCCACTTAACAGGAGAATAATATCGAGGGTTATGACGTCGATAATGTTATATGCTTGCCCAATATGGTAGGAGGCACTCTCCGTAGGGACGACAAGGAGGAAACTGTCCTCAGTGTATCATCTAAGCGCGATTAAACAGATAAGCGGCTTCAGGACAGTGTCTGATGAAGCGGTACTGGTATTGGCAAAGACAATACCGATAGACATATTGAGACGGATATACTTTCGCCGTCTCGAGCATCCAGGACAAACGGCAGCTATAAAAGCGGAGGAACGAACGACTTCCATGCACAAATGGCAGTCACGATGGGAGAACGGTTTAAAGGAAAGATGGACATTTTACCTTGTCCCTGATGTAACCCTTTGGATGGAGAACGAACATTGCGAACTAAACGACTACGTGACCCAGTTCCTAACTGGTCATGGGTGCTTCAGGAAGTACCTGGACAGATTTGGACATGATACTTCCCCTTTATGCCCAAACTGTGTAGATGAGGAAGAAGACGCGGAGCATATTCTAACATGCTGCCCCAGATTTAGATGGCCCGGGGAAACGAGTTTCGGACCAACTCGGCTTATGGAAGAGGTGTTGAATTCTAGGATTCTATGGAGCCAATACAGTCAGAGAATGGCTAAGGTTGTGCAAGAACTCCGAAGGCTGGAAAAACGGAGGCGAAATTTAACTTAGTGTGACAAAGCTTTAAAGCTAACCAGCCCTCCGCGAAGTAATACCTTACAGCAGTCCGGCGGAGGGAGAGTGGTTGAAGTGTGTAGGGAGTGGGTTTAGTACGTAAAAACTCCAAAGAACTCCTCATAAGCTCGTCTGATTGCTCATTGCCGAGAATTCCCATATGATCTGAGATTGAGCGTCCCTGTGAAACGAGTGGAAATATTCAAGTTAGCTGATGCGATTGGAATGTCTGTGACCTGCAACATTTCGGAACTGAAATTTTCCTAAAAACTCGGCATTCATGAACAGGGACGGACGTTGAAAACACATTAGTTGCAGACCTAATCGCAACCTGATCCTGAACACCACCAGAAAAATACGATGGTGGTCAGGCAACCTATAAGAAAGTTTCATATCAGAACCCTTAGAAAATATACCACAGCCCACCTTAACACGGTTCTTTGCGCCAGCAGTACAAACATCAGGGAACGTCCGGACCTTTGGACTAGAAGTCCACAGCTGGAATTCTAAAATCAAATATTCTATTCAGAATGTTATAAGGGATCATAAAATCGACACATATATGTCTATGTCGCCGTAGTCGTGGAGGTAGTGTGTTGACTAATTAGACATGAGACCTCGGTTCACATACCAGGTCAGACATCTCCAACAAAATGAAAAATGAAAAAAAATATTTCATGGGTGACTACCTCTGAGCAATTTTTTGAGAAAAGCTCTGAGAGTAAATAAAATTACCATGAAAAAGTTTCTCAAAAATTTGTCATTCGGAGTCGACTTTAAACTGTAGGTCCCGCCACTCATGTATAAAACTAACACACACAACATAAGCGGTGTGAGAAACTACGTCATAATCCTGACTGAAGGGTTGTAATGACCAACTAGGTAGGGTTAGAAGTTAACTACATTAAGTCCCTCTGTTTTAAAAAGATTAGAGGGGAGCCAAGTGAAGATAGCAAATCATGCCTTAGTTGGAGTACTCTACGTACTCTGTCTATCAGTCGGCAGTGGCATTAATGCTTGCACACAGTCTACAAAACGTGTACACCATAAGATAAGTTTTTTTTTTTGTTTTGTTTTGAGACCAACACTCAGGAGGTGACCTCTATTCACGGAATCCATTGTGTTGGAATACAGGGAAGATAGATTTTAGGAGAAAGGAAAAAGGGGGCTGTAGTTGTAACAGTTCTGCTGCTGTCTCCGGAAGTATCTCCATGTGGATATAAGAAAATTAAGTTTAGGTACTTGACTGTACGCCTATGTGATTCTGGTGGAGATGGTAGGGATAAGAGATGGAATTATGAGTTGTAAATTGAGTATATTGGTAGTCGGCGTTACGTGATCGGTAGTGCGAAAAAGCCCGCTACTAGTTTTGAATTCAGCCACAAGTCTATAATTCGAAAGGTTGTGGGATTTGCGGGGCAACCAAAGAGGTGCACCATATCATGTGGTCCTTGGTTGCATGAAGGGCAGCGATCCAAGGTCACCGTAATAATTCTGTTCAGAATGTTCACAAATTCTGATCTTAGCTAGGCCAGGATGGTTCTAGTAACCCTGGATAGCTGCCTTTCATTATCCGATATTGGTGGTGGATGCTGATTTTGAACCCTGTTGTGGCTAAGTTCGTCCATTGCTGTCGTCGTTTGGTGTAGGGAGCGCTGTGCTTCCCTTACTGACTGGAGGTCCACTTTTGTATGATGTCCGTGTTGAAGGTTCTGAAGAGGTGTCTAATACGGCAAGGAGTTGGGTCGTCCATGACTATATGATTGTTGGGATGGGAGGGTAAATAGCAAGCTATGAGGTATTGCTTCGTCAGGAGCTCGTTGTGTTTCCTCACTGACAATATTTGGGACTCTTCGTAAAGGTGGTCTACACTTGACATCTTCACACATCCTGTGGCTATACGTAAGGCGTTGTTCTGCGTCGCCTGTAGCACACGCCATTGTGTATCACTCAAGAATGAAGTTCAGATTGCAGCAGCATAATTAAGGAGGGATCGCCCAATAGCCTTGTAGGTGGTGATGATAGTTTCTTTGGCCATTCCCCATGTAGTTCCTGATAGCGCTTTCAGGACCCTTGAAGTTTAGCACATTACAAATTGGACCATCGGGTTGATTCCACCATGGCCTTAAAGAGCCAGGACTGTGATAGTTGGCCTCCTCTCTTTCAACCTACACTACCTACCTACCTAAACATTGTTACAAGCATGGCAAATAAATATTGAAATTAAGAATTATAATTACTTTAAATGCTAGCAAATACAAATCCTTTGTGACAATAATTTGATGGAATATGTCTGCAAGTTTAATTAAACGCCTTCGTTTAAATTTTCACACAATATATCCATCACGTCATGTGCATAAGTTTCAATACTGCTGAACTGTTAAAACTAAAGGTCAGCTAAGACAAGATAAATGCATCAAATCATCAAGACCGATAAGAAAAATAAATTAAAATTGTGGCATATTAAAGCAGGACAACTAGCACAAGAAACAGAATAAAAAATGCAATTAACAATGAACATTGTTTAAAAAAAAAAAGAACAACCACTCATCTGCATTCATTTAGCTTTTGTTAATAATAAAAAAAAATTATATTTCATTCACTGTGTATGTAATTCGTTTCTTCAAAACCTTAATTCTTAATTAAAAAACTGTACAACAAAATTTTATACTTATTTTGATTACGAGCCTGCCTGCGTATTTGCCCGCCTCAGTTATTGAACTGAAAGAAATCCACAGACAGATCCAATAGAGGATTCTCTGCAGTTGTAATTGCGGTTGTTGTCTCCTTCATATTAACCGCTTCAACAGCATTATCGCTCGCATGATCGATATGAGGTGGCAAGAGTTTAGCTACCAACGTACTGTTATTGGCCGTTGTTGTCAGACTATTGGCATTGGTTGCTGGCTGTTGTTGTAGCATGGAAGACGCATGGATTTTATTTATGTCCGTCTGCACTAAATCATCTACCGCCCTTAGTAGACTTTCTTCGGAAGGTGGCAGTAATTTGCCACCAGCGGATAAATTTAATTTTTGTGCTGCCTCATCTGTAAGCGTATCATCTAAAGTTATGGATAGATTTGTATAATCTAAGCTGCGAGTATTAATATTATTGGGTTGAGTATGATTAATTTGTGTAGAAGTCGAGTCAGCAAGTTCTGGCTCTAAAGGTGCCTCAATGGCTGACAAATCCAAAGCATATTGTCCCTCCGGTATGCCCAACAACTTGGAACAACGCTGATTGACAAAATGCAAACCAGAAGTGTTACGTATTAAACGATTACTTCGCAATTGTAATTGTTCTACCAAATCGTTTAATTCGTTGAGAAAGAGATCAGCTTTCTGATCTTCATTAAGGCTTTGGGAGTTTTGTAGTTTTGAGATCAAGAAACGAAAGAGCGACATATCCTCCACTGATTGGCTATTGTCTGTATACGTTGTTGCTGCCAAAGGTTTTGCATTCGTGCTGGGTATTTGCATATGTTCGGGATGTTGAGTAAAATGCCGTTGTAGTCTTCTACCCAAAAAGATTTTCTTACATGTCGGACATATGGCTTCAGGTGGTACTTTGCGTTTTGATGGTGAATGTTGTGCTGCTTCGGAAGGGGTTTCGGTGGTTGTTGCTTCAACTAAGTTTTCTGTTTCATTCAGAGGCTTGTTAATAGTGTGTTGGTTGTGTTTGCTGTTGTGATAGTCACCATCCTTTAACTCATTAAGCAGATCTTTTATATTCTCCTGCGGATTTAAGGGTGGCGCTAGTAATTGTTTGTTATTATTTACCTGTAAACTACTGGGTGTTTTTATTAAACGTCCTGATCTTGTTCTGACATTTGTTGCACTTTTCGTTGGGGTTTCAGTTTCATTTGCAATCGCCTTAGTGTTGTTGCTTTCTTTTTTAAGCAATTTATTCGACTTTTTAACGATTAGCTCATCTTGTTGTCTTTTCCTAGGCCGGCCTAGTTTGTTTACAGGCTTTTGCTTCACGGCTGTATGTTCATCTTGGTCCACATCAATTATTTGGTTTGTGCTTGCCGGATCTGGTTCCAAACCCATTAGTTCTGGCGTCAGAAATTTGTAAATTGTCTTCTGCTGTGTACTGTACTGGGTCCGAATGATTTCATTGCGTTTTCGATCAATCACTATGTGATCACGATTTGTAAGTTTTAAGATATCATAAGCCAAACGATTTAAAGCATCCCATTCTTTGGGTATTTGATCTTTTTTCGAATTCACTTCACATGAATTTTTGTTTTCTTCTAGCTTTTTAACCTCCTCCTCCTCGTCTTCATCATCATCACTTTCCATGGGTTCTACTAAAAGCACTCTGCTTATGGGTGGCGCTTCACACTCTTCTGCCAGTATGTATAAACGTTCAAAATCCTTTTTGCTTACAATACGTCCATGCCTTTCCATTTCACTGATAAAAACATTGGGTTTACCGAACTCCAATTTGCCATCGTTAAAGGCAACACCCTCTATGCGCTTGTAAATGCCCGGCACCATAAATCGAGAGGAAATCGGTTGTAAACGATCCTGTTCGACGGTAAACAGCAAAGGATCTTCTCCCAACAAACTTTGGCTATCGGTGGTCAGTAGAAAGTCATCTGTAGTGGAATTAAAGAAATCCAAATTGATAGTTCCTTTGGTTTTTGTGTCATCCTGTTTCTTTTTGCGACTCTCATCTTCCTTCTGTTGTGTTCCATACTCTAAATTCTTTAAAATACGTTCTTTAAACATTTGTTAATAACTTTTTAATAGCATTTCGTGTTTACCTTATTAAATTTTAATAAGTGTTCGATCTCTTCAAATATGTTTGTTTCCATTTCTTTTTCCATGACAATCTCATCGCAACCCGTTGTGCATACATCTTTATTGAGAAATGCATTCACGTCCAATGTTATTGACATTAAATATTGGATTTATTTTTAATTGTTGATTTCTTTTTCTTAAAAAATTCTTGTAAATGAATAGACAAAACTGAACGAAAATGTAAACAAATGTCAGCTGTTTATCAACATAAACTCACCAAGAATGAGAGTTGCCAGAAGGTTGTATAGATTGTCTTGTAATAAGTGGTGAATTAATTTTTTTGTTGGTATACAAACATGGAAATTCTTTAACTCTCTTTCTCACCACTGGTTTCATGCTTGTATATAAAAGCTACAGACTGTGAAATAAATTAACTTCAAGTAAGTAACCATGCTAAACACCAATAACGTTACCAAATTTTAGCGAATTTAACAACCATTTGTGTTGTTTGTGACCGTCATGGCGATTCGTTTGTTTATTTTTGTTGTGATTAACTATATACGCTGATTAACTTACTTTTTAATTAATTAGGCTGAATCGAAACAGCGGTACCGGGAGCGATGAGCGCTAGACGAGTTCTAGACAGCATTCCCAAAATACCAATAGACAGCCTTATGCTGCGTGATGTGCTAAATCGCTGGCCTGAACCAAATATAAGCTTGCTGAACTAGAAAAAACGCCGGCGACGGATGCGGCTATCAAAAGACAGCGGCCTCGCACCGGGCGCTAAGAACATCGTAGCTCACATAGCACCCAACATCTTATATAATGAGGAGCTTAAGAACAGTATAGAGTTGGTATATATACATATATACACTGCCGAACTGGAGATTAGCAGAAGATGTCCTTGCGGAAGTCATTCTGGAAGTAATGAAGGAGAATCCGTGACTGCTTCCAGTTTATAAAATGTATGGCTGGCATCAAGAGCAACCGAAAGTAGTAACGTGTGCCGACAATAGAGCCCTGGAACTCTCCACCATTGACTCTAATCGGAGAATAAGCCCTTTTTTGGATGTAAAGGTACATGAAGAAATCAAATTGTGGAATTTGGAACAACACCAATCCACATAAGATCCAAAACCATCCAAAGAATTCCGAAAAAGTCGATGTGGAAGGTGGATTTTAGGCTGAGGGCAACAAATGTGCATTATTCTTTGAGAATGACGTTTAGTTTTAAAATCGACTCCGAACAACAGATTTTTGAGAAACTTTTCATGGCAATTTTTCTTTATTCTCAGAATTTTTGCCAGAAATCTGCTGAACAGAAATATGGTTTCGTTTCGCGATGTCTGACCTGGGGTTTGAACCTTGGCCTCATGTCCAATAAGCCAAAACTCTACCTACTAGACTACGGCGACATAGACAGATGATGCCAAAAACCCACACAACCTTCTAGCCACCCTGCGCCGCCCTGAATCGACATCGCTCTTATTCAGAAACCCTGTTAGGGATAAGATTCTGGGTTTGAGCGATCCTGACTATAGGTTACTTGTTCCCAATGCAAGTGATAAGGTAAGAACCTGTATTGTGGCTCATAGTAATTAGGATTTATTAATCACTCCTTCCTTTTGTACCCAGGTGACGTTACAACTGGAATGCCCTTGTGATCGAAATGATGCTGTGATCTTTACGTACGAGTCTGCAACTCCTCCCGATGACCTCATTGCAATTCTGGTGGAGTATGCGAAAAGGAAAAGCTGTCGTCTCGTTGCTGACATAATAGGGGTGAGTCGCTTTTAGATTTTATTATCCTTAACGGGCTTAACATATGTAAAGTTGCTAACGCGAAATCGAGTTAGGGAAGCTGTAATTGATATTACGCTCTATAATATGGGTAGGTCTATGATTAGGGACTAGAGGGTTTCAGACGAGTGTACCTTCTCGGATCAACAGCTGATAACCTTCAGTATTAATATATCTAGTGGCTTTCAGAAGCCTAATAGGAATCCGGAAAGAACCGACTGAATCAAATTTGAGAATATCGTGGAGGAGGAAATCTTAGGAACCTTAGGCGTCGTTCCACTCCTGGTGTCAATTATCGTGTTGGATCTTTAGCTGACATTTTGTTGTCTTGTTACAGAGAAGCTTGACCCCTTATATACCCGGGTGTGCTTGTGTCGGTACACCCAGTCACGTTGGCCCTAAGTATTATGGACCGATATCGCTCCCATCCTTTCTTTTGATAGCTCTGCAGAGACCTATCCATATATCTTTGAGGTCAAACATTTACCGATCTTTGTTGAGTATGTCGCAACATGCCTACGTTAGGGGTAAGTCGGTTGAGAACGCTCTTCATAAAGTAACAAGCTTTGTTGAAGCAAATTTTGCTAGGGGTGAATACACTTAGTCAGCCTTCTTAGATATTGAGCGGGCCTTTAACAATGATACCACTTCTTCAATAGAGGATTCACTTAGGGATATATGTGCCCCAGATTTTCGGGTACGGTTTATCACTGACCTGCTGGGTAATAGATTGACCCAATCGAATCTGTGTGGTTGTTCTATCGTTAAGCGTGCAACCAGAGGTTCTCCACAAGGGGAGGGGGTGTACTTTCCTCTCTCTTAGCTCCTACCGGCTAATGTTAGTTTAAGACATCTAGAATGATGTGGTTGTTCTGGTAGGTGGCAAATTTTTGTCAGCGCTGGAGACTGCGTTTGGAGTATTATCCTCTTTGGCTGCAAACTGTGCTCTGGGTATAAATCCCAATTATACAGAGCTTTTTTATGCTCTCGTAAGTATAAGATTGAAACCTTCAGGTTACCGAGCTTTGGTGATAACGAGCTTCCGTTTTCTTCCGAGGTCAAGTATCTCTAAGTTGTTCTAGACAGCAAGGTGAACTGTAAAATGAACACCGAGGAAAGAATGAAGATGGGACTGAATGCTCTTCATCAGTATAGAAACTCCATAGGTAAGAGCTGGAGTCTTCCGTCTAGAGCCATTCGCTGTATACATTTGGCGATTGTTAGATCGGTTATTACTTATGATCGTATCATTTGGTGGAATGTCCAGGTCCTTCCAATGTGAAGGTCCAGCGGATGGCCTTCTAGAGTGTCACCGGAGTGAGGAAGAGTTATCCTCAGACTGCTCTTGATACTATGCTCTGCTTGACTCCGCTTGGTTTGTATGTAAAACAGTGTGCACCGCCCAGTGTCATATGTCTGACGGAATCGGGCTGCTTTAATAACGCTCGATAGGTCACTCCATAATTCTGAAGGTTATCTTTCCTGAGGGGAGGAACGGACCGCCTGGAACAACCACCGACTGTATTGTGCCAGAGGATATGTTCCTGTCTGGTTTGATCATACTCATACCGGATAAGGTACTATGGAATGGTGAGGTACTTCACAGATGGCAGAAGGATGGAGGCACAGGTGCTGGGGTTTTCTGTAAGTATCTCGGTCTTTAACTTCTATCCGTCTATCCTTGGTTCCGGGACATAGCCGTGTACTCGGTAATGAGACGTCGGATGGTCTCGCTGGATTAGGTTCACTTTCTGAGGGCTCCTGATCCCCCAATCTGACAGTGCCTCATCCCTGGATATGTTAGGGAGGAAGAGCGGAATGGGAAACTACCAAACACCTTCTCTGCAACTGTTCAGCCCTTAGTAGGTTGAGGTTGAGAACCTTGGACAGTGGCTTCTTTGAATGTTTAGACTCTCTCTGTCGAGAGCCGTCATTAAGGTCGTGCTCTCTTGTGTGTTTTTCACTCGTCTCTTATATCAAAACAAATTTCCACAATTCACCATGTCTCGACAAAACTCACCGAACAGAAATGTCAACACAGATTGACCATCTCAGCTGTCAAACAGTGGCTTGTAATATATCGATAGCTTCCGATATGTATGTATAGTACCTGATACATACATACGTATGTATGGTACCTATAAATTTCTCTTAATACAGTTAATTTTGGAAAATTTTTACGCTGGCAGAGTTTATAATATCATTTCTCAAATTAAGCACAATTTACTCTATGCTGCCCCATCCAATATGTATTGTGTGATAAAGATATCTCACGCTTATCAATATCATTCCTTTTTCCTTTTCTTTTCTGTTATTTTTATTTAGTTTTTCTTTTAAAATGTCAAATTTTATGACAGTTCAATTAAATGCCAATTATCGATAATTACGGCTAAACGATAAAAAAAAAGAAAATCAAAAAAAGTTTCTTTCTATTCTTCTGAAAAAAATTTGGCTGCCTGGCTGTTTGACGGACTGGCTGTATGGCTGGCTATTAGATGACAAAGAAAAGAAGACCAACACAATAACAAATGGGGTCGAAAAGTTCATATACATCCTGTAATGGCTAAGGAGTGTGGGGCACAGTACCAAATGACATGAGAATATTTCAACAAAAGCCACAAATTGACAAGTGTAAGCCAAAGAGCCTCAAAATTTCAGTAGAAAAAAAAGAAACGAATTAAAAGTGCAAAGGAGGAAGCAACCAAAAATTGTTCTCACACTTTTAGAAATTAAAGCTAAAGTGTCTGGGTGTCCTTTTTTTAAGTTATGCTGCCAGATTTAATGTTTAAAAATGCCGAAACGTATAGGCATTAAATTGGATTCAATTATGGACTGATTTTTATACACAGTTTTGTAAGCATATGCGTGTCTGAATTCAAACCTTTACGTGTTTAATTAAGGAAACCTTTTTTTATCCTTTGGAGGTCAGGTAGTGGATCATAAGAAAAAGTTTCAGACGATCATTAGTCGCTTGAGAAGAGTTACTGCCTCCTCGTGGCGTTCAACAGTAGCGTGCTGGAGTGGGGTTTCTTAGAATCTCATGATTCCACATTTACGGATATGTTTCCTTTCTGTACTTATTCATGTCTATAGTATGCCTCTCTGTAGAACGCCTGATCACGGTATACTGTGACCAGTGCCAATGATCAGCCTGAATAACGGCTCCCTTCAAAAATTTTATAGTCGCTAACAGGGCTTCACCGACACCTAACCACCTGTGTGAATAACTTTTTCAGGTTAGCGGGGGCTGTGACCTGGTCAACCTCCCTCTTCCTTACACTCGTGCGGCTCAAATAGACTCAAAAACAGATATAAAAACAGTAAATAAAGAAATTTCTGGCGACAAAAAGTCTGGCTATCAACGAGAACTCTCTGTGTCCGTACCGGTACTCAAGCCTAAAGGGGACAATTCCATTCAAATAAAAGGCCCAATCCTCAAGGGGGACTTACCATGAACTGTACAATAACAACCCTCTCTAGGAAAATCCTTGCGAGACAGGGGGATGACGAATAAAAAGCCACAACAAAACTGCTTCTTCTTTGGCCTAACTGGAAGCTACGACACGTCATAGTAGTCGCAGAACTGCTCTCCCGAATATAATCCAATTGAAGGCAATTCCGCGCAATAAACTCACAGAGGATAACACGGTTAAACTGGAATGGACACGTAAAAATGTCCGCCGGAAAAGTGTACTAAGAAGGTACCTGAAAAGGATAGTGACATAATTGTGGGCACTGCTAAAACGACGCCTAAGTGGCAGAAATCTGCAGAGATGGTTTTCAGATTGTTGCGGTACAAATTCCCAACAAGCCCAAGCACAATACTGGCCCAACCAGAACCTTTAGAACTTTCACCAAGAATGCCTTTGTTTGTTTTGTTGTGAATCACAGTGACGCTGAGGAGATCATCAGGCCAGCTAATTGCAAGAAGACCGAACTAGCTCGTCTTCGGTCTTTAATAAAAATTATAACGATCACCCCACATGTCCATTACGTAGAGTGATATTAGGATCTGATTAAGTCAACGCTTTTGGGATCTTTATAACCCGTCATTGAGAAATTTTAGAAATTCTGGCCAAAGATCTAATCCCTCATAATCCTAAATTATGCGCTAGTTTACTGGCACACATGGCAGATCCTAATAAGATCCTGGATGTCTTCAAGATATCCAATAATGACCTGAATATTGATAATTGGCGTGTGGCCAATGTTGGAGAATTCTCTAACGGGTTCAGAGAGGAGATTATGATCATTAAAGAGCAGTCCCTTCCCCTCTTCAAGTCTCTACGAGTTTGATAAGATATACAACAATGTATATAAGACTTAAGCCCCGGTTAGCCAAACGTCAACTGAACGTACATTCGATTTTAGCATATAACGAGCAATGTAAAGGCTTACATACATAATTGGTCATTACAACCCTTCAGTCAGGATTACGACCTAGTTTCTCACACCACTTATGTTGTGTATGTTAATTTTATACATGAGTGGTGGGACCTGCAGTTTAAATTCGACTCCGAACGACAGATTTTTGAAAAACTTTTCATGGCAATTTTATTTACTTTCAGAGTTTTTGCCAGAAATCTGCTGAGAGGAAGACGCCGAAGAAATATTTGTCCATATTTCGTTTATTTGGAGATGCATGACCTGGGGTTTGAACGAAGGCCGCACGTCTAATAAGCCAATACACTACATACTAGACCACGGTCCGTGGTCTACCGAAATTATATATTATGGTTCGGTAGTGGCTTTCATTGCTTTTCGTATTCTAAAAACAAACGTACGTTCCGTGGACGTTTGGCTAACCGAGGCTTAAGCCTTCACTTAATGTAGCCGATGCAGAGGTACCGCCAATGGAACTTGCTTCCATAGACGCACCTACGACGGATAACTCTGCGTTGTAGTGCTTTTCGGGCTTTCATCTGAAGTATGCGATCATGTGGCCGGAACATCTGGATGATGAAAGTCGTTTCACGCAGAGATGTTGATTTATTTAAGAGATTTTGTGCATTAAACAAGATATCTGGCAACTCTGTATTTGTAATCTAAACCAGTGGACTAAATTTAGAAAACAAGAATACATCCACAACATATTTCTCAATCACTGTACTTCTGGTCGTCATAGTTACACCCACACACACACACACAAAAGAAGAGAAGAAGAAACACAAATTCCTTCAGTCCTTCAGTCATCGAAATGTACAAAGAAATGTTCATTTGAATGAATCGAAAATTAGATAATTTTCTTTTCTTTGTTGTTGTTGCTTTAAGTGGCTGACATTAGCAGTGGCCTTTTTTAAAAGTTCTTCATTTGCACACCCATTTCTTTCACTTGGAAATATTTTACAGTGTCCTTACATGTCCCAGATATGGGGATGTACTCGTATGTATGATGGTATGCAAGTGAACGTCATTAAATCCCAATTCAAGCCGGCAGACATACATATACTGACGATGGATGGTCAGTAAAACTGACTTTTTGTCAAAATTTTCAAAATGAAGTGTTTTAAATTTCATTCACTGCAGCATATGCAGGTGTATGTGATACATTGAAAGAAAAAGGCGAACAAAAAAGAGGAAGGGGAAGAGAAAATTTTTGGATTTCAAATTGTCCTTTTGTTCAGTTTTACTTTTGCCACATGGAGTTTATTAAAATATGGTTGTGTTAGATTAGAGTCAATTGTTTTTCCTTTTCTTCGTCCATTCCTTTGCAACTGTCCTTTTCATATCCTTCCGTTTGAAAGTTTCACTAGAGCTTCGTTGTATATTGGTAAGTGTGTGTATACAGTATCTGTGTTAGTTATTTGATTTTAAATGGAGTCCAAATAATTAGACAAGTTTATCAACATTGTTTGCCATCATTTGTCATTATACTGATGATAATTTGCTTGTGATACTTTATAGCTGGCATTGGCAATTGTAAGAATATTCAAAATTAAGGAACTCTTTTTAGTTTTTTTTATTTGCTCCTCTCCTCCTCTTTTAAATATGGGTTTTTCGTCACGTGGCTTCACTTTTTTTATCACGAGAAGTATGGAAATCTATAACTGTGGTTTGACAACTGAGCATGCCAAATGGATGGGCTATTTTCCCTGAAAGATCTGTGATGAAAACAGATACGCCTGCAGAAGTCTTCAGTTTTTGGAACAAATATCAGGAGATCATTTAATCTTTCACCGGAGATTGGTTAAAGTCATCGAATTGGAAATCCATACTGAAGAGCTTAAGGGTTACAATTTATGTGAACAATCAGTTAATACTAAGGACTTTGAGAGGACATGTCTTTAGGTCACATCTAGTCTGGGAGGGTAAAAGGCTACCGAACTGGAAACACATACCGAACCGAAAAGCTATGGAGTTACAAATTATGTGGATAATCAGGTAACACTAAATGTTCTGAGGGGACATGCCCTTAAGTCACATCTAGTATGGGAGTATAAAAGTCTACTTAGCGACCTTATGCCAGATTCACAGATTGTATTATGCCGGGTTCCCGATCACTACAGCATTTTTGTTAACGAAATTGTTGAGGAACTGACAAGATCAGGTACAGGGGTCTTCATTTTTTAGGACAAATATCAGGCCGAATGTTGTCTTTCTTAGAGAGAAGTTTTGCTGGAAAACATATACCGGAAAGCCCATGATTTACAATTTATGTGCATGATCAGGCAACACTAAATGCTTTGAGGGGACATGTCCTTAAGTCACATCTAGTCAGGTTGTATAAAAGTCTGCTTAGCGACCTTATGCAAGATTCTCAGATTGTATTGTGCCGGGTACCCGGTCACTACAGCATTTTTGTCAACGATATTGGCGCAGGGGTCTTCATTTTTTAGGACAAATATCAGGCCGAATGTAGTCCTTCTTAGGGAGGGGATTTGCGGGTTGTTAAGACCACCGAACTAGTCAGGAAACATATACCAAAAAGCCCATGACTTACAATTTATGTGCATGATCAGGCAACACTAAAGGCTTTGAGGGGACATGTCTTTAGATCACATCTAGTCTATGAGGCTGCTTAGCAACTTTGTGTCTGTTTATCAGATTGAATTATGAGGGGTATGTGGTCTAGGCGCAATTTTTTGCAACGAACTTGGGACTGAACTTATTAGATCAGGCTCATATTCGAAGGCTAAACAGAGGAGAATCGATGAAATCACCAATGAGCTTCTTTTTTGCGATTGTTCAGGAAAGGTTTCATTCATGCGTAAATCGTATATGGGCGTGTAGAACGGCCAAGGCTTAATCACATAGAAATGAAACTTATTCTGAACATGGGAAGGCGGGAGATGATAGCTACTATGGGAGCACTAATGGGGTAAGATCCCTTTATATACAGCATCAGTAGATGGAATAGAGATATCTGAAATTATTGTAATTTATGTGAAGGAGCAGAGGAAACAGTGGATCATTTTTTATTCCATTGTTCTGGTAGCCAAAGATGGCTTCATTCAGGGGATTGCATAGCTAAGGGTATATATTTACTGGTAGAAGTTCATCTACGGACGCCATGAATCACTTTCCTTCTTCTGTTTCTTTTTCTTTCCTAATTTCGGAAATTGGATGAAATCTTGAGCTATAATCCCAAAATAAAGGGTGTTTTTTATAGAGGTATAGAACTTTAAGTTGGCAGTACTTTTCTAGATGGCGACCGATTTAACAGCTGTCAAGTGATTTATTCTCAGTTTGGTTTGGCAAATCATCACGAATAGACTCACGCCTGAACAACGCTTGCAAATAGTGCAATTTTATTTCGAAAATAATGGTTCTGTGCGGAAAACGTATCGCGCACTACGTCCATTTTATCGTCGACAAAATCGTCCATTAGAGCAGTTAATTCGATTAACCATGGAACGTTTTCGCACTACGTTTACTCTTATTGATAACTCGCATCCTCAGAGACGCTGTACGGTGCGTACAGAAGAAGCTATTGCTGCTGTAGAGCGTAGCATTGAGGAAGACCCGAATTAGTCCATCCGCCATCGAGCACAGGAATTGGATCTGTGTCCATCCACTTTATGGAAGATTTTGCGGTAGGATCTTAGTTTGCGTGCTTACAAAATCCAACTCGTGCAAGATTTGAAGCCAAACGATCATCAAGTAAGGCGTAGATTCGTCGAATGGCCCCAAAACGAGATTACCGTTGTTCCCGATTTTCGTAAGCGAATTTTGTTTAGCGATGAAGCGCACTTCTGGTTGAATGGCTACGTCAACAAACAAAACTGCCGCATTTGGAGTGAAAGTAATCCTCAAGTGTATGTGGAAACACCGTTACATCCAGAAAAACTGACTATTTGGTGCGCTTTATGGGCTGGTGGAATCATTGGTCCGTACTTTTTCAAAAACGATGGTGGCCAGAACGTTACAGTCAATGGTGATCGGTATAGAGCCATGATTACTAACTTTTTCATTCCTGAATTGAATAACCATGATGTCCAGGAGATGTGGTTTCAACAAGACGGCGCAACATGTCACACAGCTCGTGCCACAATAGATTTATTGAAAGACACGTTTGGTGACCGCCTAATTTCACGTTTTGGACCTGTGAATTGGCCTCCAAGATCTTGTGATTTAACACCGCTAGACCACTTTCTGTGGGGCTATGTAAAGTCATTGGTCTATGCGGTAAAGCCACAAACGCTTGACCATTTGGAAGACAACATTCGCTGTATTATTGCCGATATACGGCCACAAATGTTGGAAAAAGTCATCGAAAATTGGACGTCCAGATTGGACTACATCCGCGCCAGCCGTGACGGTCATATGCCAGAAATCATATTTAAAATGTAATGCCACAAGATTATCTTTCGGATAAATAAAATTCATGTCAATCGAATAATCCATCGTTGTTTTATTGCAACTTAAAGTTCTATACCTCTATAAAAAACACCCTTTACAATTAAAACTCACTCATAAGCTCTGCGAGCCCTTCGATCGGAATCAATGCTAGCATCCGAGCCGAGGATTGCAGTTTTCGGCAGAAAAAGTAAAAAAAGTAAAAAGTTTGCGTTTTTCTACACATGTTTCTACTGTCCTAGTTTTTAGAGCCTCGTTCAGCCGGCAGAGATTTCTTAAGCTTTAGATTTCTTAGCTATATACCGCCATCCATTCGTCTGGATATTTGTACATAATTTAGTGCTTAGTACTGAACCTTAAGTTAAAGCAATTAAATATAAACGCTTCTATACGACTTTGGTAAATGAAAGAAGCTTAAATGTTTCATCAAATTTCTTACAATTCATAATGAGCGACTTTTATGCAGCACTTACAGCTTTTTCCTCATTAACACTGAGGAGCACTTCCTATCGACCATCTTTCGTGAAAGCAGAAACAGAAACCGATAATGTGGCATGGCCTTCAATTACCCATTAACCAGTTGTTGTACGAAACATGTGAGATTTGTTTCTCCCATGGCTAAAAACTTCATAATAGAAGTTGTATTGGCCAAAAACTTGTTTGGGGGAAAAACTAAATTTGTTGTTCATTTGTTTTGTGGTTGAGTTTTTATTGAACTTGAATAGTTTCTCTTCACTTTGGTTAACTTTTATAATTTCTTTCTTCTTTTCTTTATTGGATTCTATTTAGTTTTTATTTGTTTTAGCTTAACTTTATCGAATACGACATCGTTTTTGTACAAGTGTTAATTGACTTAACAAATGTTTTTTGGAAAATAAAATGCATGCTTTGGGTAACGATCTTCTTCCTGGAAGGGAAGGAAAATTTTGAAAGAAAAAAATTCTAGAGAGTAACCTCACATACATAGACACAAACATAATTGGTTATTACAACCCTTCAGTCAGGATTCTGACCTAGCTTCTAATACCACTTATGTTGTGTATGTTAATTTTATAAATGAGCGGCGACAAGTACAGTTTAAAGTCGATTCCGAATGGCAGATTTTGAGAAATATTTTCATGACAATTTTCTTTATTTTGTTCTCAGAGTTTTTGCCAGAAATCTGCTGAGAGGTAGTCGCCGAAGAAATATTTTTTCATATTTCGTTTTGTTGGAGATGTCCGACCTGGGGGCTTGAACCGTGGCCTCACGTCTAATAAGCCAACACACTACCTACGAGACTATGGACTACCTATGTATCTGCCTTTATTAGGATTTTATTATTGTATCAACCATTGAGGAGTGATTGGTCAGTTTACAACATTAACATCTAAAAAGTTCACAAAATAATTGTATAGGGCGGGTTATATATCGGTTTAAATTTGAACCATCGGGATTTTCGAATCTGGCAATACTTATGTCATTATATTCTGTTACAAAATTCAGTATATTATCTCCACTGAATGCAATGAATGAAATGAAAAATTACGCTTCGTATTGGCTTCACTAGATGGGATAGTTGAAGTCGTCGTAGTCTAGTAGGTAGTGTGTTGGCTTATTAGACGAAAAGCCAGGGTTCAAATCCCAGGCCAGACAGCAAAACAAAATACAAAAAGTATTTCGTCGGCGACTTCCTCTCAGCAGATTTCTGGCAAAATCTCTGAGAGTAAATAAAATTGCCATGAAAAGTTTCTCAAAATTCTGTCGTTCGGAGTCGACATTAAGCTGTAGGTCCCACCACTCATGTATAAAATTCACAAACACAACATAAGTGGTGTGAGAAACTAGGTCGTAATTCTGACTGAAGGGTTGTAATGACCAATTATGTATGTATGTATGTAGATGGGCCAAGGAGAAACTGTACGATGATGTTGATTTTGCAAAAAAAAAATCATCTTTTCGGAAGAACCTCATTTTCATCTTGGTGGGTACATTAATAAATAAAATTGCCGGACTTGGGGCTCAGAAGGCCCACAGAAAGACCACATGGTCCTACAGAAGCCGATGCACTTATTACGATTACTTGTTTGGTGCGGCTTGTGGAGCAGAGGTATCATTGGCCCATATTTCTTTGAAAATGAGGACAGCGCATTGCGGCCAAGACACGTATCGCACCATAAAAACCTATTTTTTTGTACCCGCTCTTCATGGTATGGATGTGAACGATGTTTGGTTTCAAGAGCATGGTGCAAATTGCAACACATCTTCTTGCGTCAAAAGTTTGATGGCCGGTTAATTAGCTGAAATGGTGATGTCAATTGCAGGCTAAGAAGATGTGATTTGACACCGTGGACTATTTTCGGTGTGGTGCCATTAAAGAAAAGTGTTATGTCGACAAACCAGAGACAATTGAGCATTTGGAGGCCAACATTCGTTACACCATTGCCGAGATACCAGACCATACACTTGAAAAAGTGCACGAAAATTGCTCCGATCGAAGGAGGTACAAAGGTACGTGTTAGAGAAATCGTGTGTGATACGATCACAATCGGCCTAAATCTACAGCGAATTGATTATTCTGAGCATTGTTTAAAGCTGTTGAATCAAAAATAAATTCGAATGAATGAAACATGACTCCATGATTTCATATTAAAATCAACATGATTGTCATCTGAGTGTCACCGCAAAGACACTTCATTCGATTGGGAAGATTATTTTTTTTTCGCCGAGGAGGGGTAAATGTACCTAACCGCACCATAGCGGAAGTCGTCACATGCTCCGTGTGTGGGGCCCTCACCCACTAAATCCCCCCTCGTATCCTGTGGACTTGTTTGTGCCCACTCCGGAACTACGGTAGTATTACTTCGGAGTGGAGTCCTTTTGGCCCTTTGGCCTCTTCATGTCTATATCCGCTTCCGGATTGCGAATCGAAAGTTGAGGAGTTATCTAAGCGTCTCCACTAATCCTTTCGTCTAAATCATCGTCTCGGTTACGCTTGGCACGTGTGACAGTATCACCTATGCCGACATGCTTACTCGTTCTGCAGCCTCAAGATCTCTCTTCTTCCGTCTCAGAATGCGCTCTACGTAATTCACTGCCGAGGTCCAATTCTCACTACTCGCAGTCATAACCCCGACAATATTAGCGGCTGTGATAGTTCCAACTATCGACGTGCACACTCGAAAAGAGCGTGCTCTGCGTCATCAATTACCTCCCCTTCCTCGTAAAGACAGTAAGGGGAGGCGGCCTTGCCCATTCTGTGCAGATATTTCCTAAAATATCCGTGACCCGATAGCATCTGTGTAACGTAGTAGTTCACCTCTCCAAATTTCCGACCAATCCATAGCCTTATGTCCGGAATAAGTCTAGCCGTCCATCTTCCTCTATCTTCCTCGTTCCATCGTTGTTGCCATTTTGAAATGGTGTTCTCCCTGAAGTAACCTGTTATGTGATTTCCAGCCGGTTTCGGCTTATAAATCTTCATCCGCTGCACTGCCAGCAGATCCACAGGGATTATACCTGCTATCACCAGTACGGCTGGAGCGGACACTGTACGATATGCCGACGCGATACGCAATGCAGCCGTTCTCTGTACTGATATAAGTGAGCTTTCCCGCTTTTTAACATCTAGTGTTTTTGCCCAAATTTCGCTCCCATAAAGCATAATGCTGTTTCCAACCTCCATCAGGCGTTTCCGTCTCGCCGGTAGCGGGCCTCCGACATTCGCCATTAATCTGCTGAGCTGTCCAACGATCTTCTGGGCCTTGTTAGCCGAGTACTGAATCTGATACTGGGGTCCAGCCTTATTCCCAGGTATTTCACCGAGCTCTCGGTCCTAATTACTTTGTTTCCAATACTCATGTCCACATGCCAGGGGATACGACGACCAGTGATTAGCAGCAATTCCGTTTTATGCATGGCCAGGTCTAGGCCGTGGGAATCCAACCATGCTTTTGTTCTTAGCATAACGCGTCTCAATTTTCGTTGTGCATCTTCCGTGTTCCTGGCTGTGATAACAGCTGCGATATCGTTCCGTCCAGCATATCCTTCCTCAGAATTCCATCATAGCTAACGTTCCACAGGTCGGGGCCGAGGATAGATCCTTGTGCCGCTCCTGATGTTACCTGTTTCACCCTTAAATCCGAGCTTGTGTTATACGCCAGCTGCCTGTTACTCAAATAACTGCTTATCATGGCTAGAATGTAGTGTGGCATAGAGAAATTGTTCTCCAAAGCATCCAGTACATCGCTCCATCTAAGTCTGTTAAACGCGTTTTTAACGTCTAAAGTGGCAAGCAGTACCACAGGCCTCGTAAAGTGACTCCCACGCTGTGTGACCATAGCCGCTTCAGTCACCTCTCTCAAAGCGCCAATTGTTGACCGACCGGGTCAACTTTGCAGCAGTAAGCCGTGGCTTCAAAAGCCTCTCGAGCAGCTACCCTGACGTATCCAGCATGCACAGTGGCCCGTACGCGGATGGGTGCTTCGGATCGCCCTGGCAAGATTATGGCATCAGTATTTTAGGAGGCGCTTGATAATAATATCTTGGTTAAAAGTGAAAACAACATTAAAATTGAAACACTTTTTTATATGTTAAGTGGCAGTTTCCTCTTTAAACACATTTCATATGTAGCTTCAATTTATTGTGCAAATCCGTATTATAATTTGCAATTATCAAAATATTATTTTAATAAAGAACTTAAATTACTTAAACTTTTATTAGAAGATTGCATGTCTTCTTTATGCACTTACGAAATTGATTCAGAGATGGTTTTCATATCCTTGAGTAGTACTTTATCGGCTTTTTTCATGGACTTTCTTGTCATTGTTAAAAGAAACTTGAGTTAGAAAACGAATTTTCTAAAATTTAAATTTAATTTAAATTTAATAACTGCTTAAACATACTTATGAATAACGTTACATAAACAACAGTAAAAACAAAAACAACAATCATTCAAAATGGGAAAACTATATTTTAAATGATGGCCATTGAATTTCATTATCCTTGTGTTGTCCCAACAATCAACATACACTCGTACAGCTTTGTAACTTTGTATTTGTAAATTTAATTTTGTATGAGTGTTATGTACATATGTATGTATATATATTGCATGTAAGTTTGTATTTGTGTATGGTTTTTTAAGGATGTCTCATAAAATAACAATAATAAACTGTTATAAAATGGATTTCCATTTAAGGCTCATGTTTTAAACGTTTATTGTTTTTATTAAGTGTCGCATGATATGGAGAATGAATTACAAAAATAACAAAAACAAATAAAAAACAAAAAAATAAAAAATAAAGTAATAAAAAGCCCTTATAAACACTTCAAGTGGCAACATGACATATTAAAGATGATGACGATGATTATTATAATGATGTTATAAATACGAGGGTCCCCAAAAATTTTTCCAAACTGGTAAAAAAAAGTTCCGTTTGCATAGACAAAGAAATATTAAACCAAGCAACTTCATTGAAGGATTGAGAATGTAATCGAGATTTATCGAAATTATATCGGTCGTTGTATGAGAACTATCTATATCATTAATTATGGTTTGACCGTTGAGAATGTCAAACAGTTTGAATATTTCTGTTCAAAAACATCAAATCATCGAGCTTCACTGAAGGAATAAGAGTCATTTCTAGATTTAATCGATTTTCATCGAACTTGTGCTTTGCAAGTTATATCGGTCATTACATGAGAACAATTAATATAGTTAACTATGGTTTTGACAGTTGAGAATGTCAAACAGTGTTAATATTTCTGCTCAGATCATATGAAAGAAACATCAAATCTTCGAAATTCATTACAGGATTAAAATTCATATTTGGATGCAATTGATTTTCATCGAACTGGTGCTTTGCAAGATTTATCGATCGCTGTGTGACAGCTTAGAATGTCAAACTGTGTTGATATTTCTGTCAAGAAAAGTTTAGCAAATCATCAGGAATCGTTTAATACTCGAACGTATTTAATTGGTCATTACTACTTTTAATCAGAATTACAACCTAGCTTTCTCACGCCACCCATGTTGTGTGTATTCATTTTATACATGAGTGGCGGGACTCCGAACGACAGATTTTTGAGAAGCTTTCCAAGCAATTTTATTTGCTCTCAGAGAGAGGAAGTCGCCAAAAGGAATAATTTTTGTGGTTATGCAAAAGCTGAAAGCACTTGAGACGTCCAAAACAGATACAATGCGCCAATACCTTAGCAATACAAGGGAAAATAAGAAATTGTTATCTCCGAATCACACGGGTTTTAGATGCCAGAGGCTGTTTTCGGACGAACATACAAAGAACTCACATTCCCACCGATGGCTTAAAAATGAAATGTGGAACTGGGGTCTATTCCGATAAGCTGGCGCTGAAATGTTGTTATAGGTTAGCTAACCAGGCTAGCGTATTTCGGACGGAGATTTTAACTATGATTGAAACGTATGATTGAAACCAGACACCTACCTCCTCCGAGCGTAATCATATTTATTGAAGTCGCCGTAGTCTAGTAGGTAGTGTGTTGACTTATTAGACGTAAAAGCCAGAGTTCGAGCCCCCGGCCAGACATCAAAACAAAATACAAAAAGTATTTCTTCGGCGACTTCCTCTCAGCAGATTTCTGTCAAAAACTCTGAGAGTAAATAAAAATTACCATGAAAAGTTTCTCAATAAAATCTGTCGTTCGGAATCGGCTTTAAACTGTAGGCCCCGCCACTTTTTATTTACTCTCAGAATTTTTGCCAGAAGATTGCTGCTGACATGACCTGATGAGAGAGAGTATTTTGTTATTACACTATCCAGTCAAAATTAAAAAATTTTTGATCAGGTCAAGTCTGCAAACACGAATTTTTGTCCACTTACGCCTGATCGATGGCTTGCCATCAGGGCACTTTTGCAGGCGAAGTTCGCTAGCGTAATAGCCGCTTGATAGTTCTAAGAGCAACTATTATTATGATCGCTACCAGCTTTATAATACGTTCAAATGTAAAAATGTAAAATGATGTTTTCATTGCTCTAGTTTAGGCGATTTACTGTCTCACAAAAATAAAGAGCAGTTGCGGCCTATGTGGTTCTGAATTGTCTATTCGTATTCTAGTTTTTAGAAGTCGCGTAGTCTACAAAGTAGTTTTTTGGTTTATTAGACGACACACTAAGTGGCATTTACCCTGAAAAGCTGGCCAAAAAGGCAAAAATGAATTTCAAGAAATTTAAGAAACTGAGTATGCAGTTCGATAGACAACAAAATTCTTCTGAATTTCTATTGAATTTCCTCGCATAATTCGTACGATATAATCTGAAGTGCTTATTTCTGGCCATTTATAAGCGCAAACGTGAATTTCTAAAGGGAACTTTATATGGGACTAGGGTCAAATGTGATCCAATTGTATCATGATTGTTGCATAATTACCATAATTATGTGTAAATAAGTGAAATTAGGGGAATTTGTATGGGGGCTAGGCGAAATCACGGACCGATTTGAACCAAAATCAGTTGGGTTCATCTTTGGGCCTAATTATCACTAAAACTATCAAAAAATTCCAGCCATTAACGCATAAAACATTTTTATTCATTATGGCCAGGTTTTCAGGCAAAATGTGCGACAGTCCGTGTTGTAAAACCTAGCTCGCATAATTCGAACAAAACAGAATAATTCTGACTAAAAGGTTGTAATTACCAATTCAGTAAGTGAGTAGCTTCCTACTTCGGTGATACTATGGATAGAGAGTTAAGAGACCTTTTATATTCTTGTAAATAATGTAAACGTTGCACTATTTCGGTAGTAACTTCGGCGTAGATTCAAGAATTTCCGAAAGTTATTTTGAATATTTGTAGCTGCATAAGCGACAATCATGCCACGTCTTCTTTCCACGCCTTTTATAAGAGCGTTAAGGTATGAGATTTCATTGCAAAACCGGGAGTACCTACTGGAAACACTTGAGACGTCCAAAATAAATACTATACTCCAGTATATTAGCAGTGCAAGGACAAATACTAAATTGTTAGCTCCTATTTTCTCAAATCAACTCGGGTTTTATATGGTATCTTGAACATACAAAACTCACCCCCACACGGGTAGAATGGGTTTGCTGAAGCTGTCATCGGTGAAGATGAAAAAATTAAATGTGAAACCGGATTAGGGGTCTAGTTCGATAAGCTGGCACTGTTCCACTGTATTTCATGCAGAGATTTTTGCTATAAAACAAGCTGCACGTGTGATTGAAATCAGAAACCTACCTCCTTCGAACTTGATCATATGTCAAGGCGCTGGGATACCATCTCGTCAAATCAAAGGACATCAGGAGTTGCATAGGCTCTCTACACTGTATACGTCGATACAACACCCGCCTTTACTAGGTCCGGGCCACTGTGACATAGAAGGAAATGAAAAAATTAACGAACTGGCACGGAAGTGATCGGAAATGTCTGAGGAAGAGACGATAGAGGGGATGAGCCAACACAAGAATACTTTTTCAAATTGGGAAAAGCAGCATGGAATTCAATAAGCCGTAGGTGGTATTACATATCTGGTTTCCGAGTTTCAAAACTACTGCATCCAGCAGTGAGCATTAAAACCAAGGAACTTGAGTTCGACAAGAGAAAGGTTCCCACTGTAACAGAAATTCTAAAGGGACATCGCGCTTACTTGAGCTCGACAAGAGATCGGTTCGCACTATAACAGGAATTCTAAAAGGGCACTGCGCTATTGGCAGTTTCGCTGACAATCTCGGTCTGTTCCGCCGGGATTACTGCAGAGCTACCTGAATGTGGAAGAAACGGAATCGGTACAACATCTTTTATGTGAGTACCCAGCACTTTAAAACAGACGTATTGGGTTTTTGCGCGACAGAACGTTTGAAGATCGGGCCATGGTGCTGAACGTGGCCGGTTTCATCCGAAGCTCGTAGTGGTTTGAACCTAGTGGTTTGGATCGCAACAAGGGGGCTTACCTTACGCTGTATAACATAATGGGTTATTTGGGCCACCGAGTGATCTTGCTTGTGAACGGCAAGCTACCGCTAACCTAACCCCTCTCTTATATTAGGAAAGAAATTTAGAATTTTAAAGCCTTGAGTATTTCTCCAATAAGTATGATAATCTGGAGGAATAGATTTGACTATTTATGTATCTATTTTTCTCGAGTGTATTGCATATTTATTTACTAAAATTTGTAATTGACCCTCGTGTTTTTATTTAAACTTTTTCCATACACATCTTTCTATTTTTTATGTACGAGTATTAGTTTCAGTTTTTTTTCCCATTCACACATGTAGAAAATGTTCAAAATACATATGAGAGTATATTGTGCAAAAGGCATGAGAAAAAGGATGAGAAACAGAAAAAAAAACAAATTAGAG
Source organism: Sarcophaga carnaria (assembly GCA_958299815.1). NCBI lineage: Eukaryota > Metazoa > Arthropoda > Insecta > Diptera > Sarcophagidae > Sarcophaga > Sarcophaga carnaria. The sequence goes on along the minus strand of OY283149.1, from coordinate 17,683,825 downwards.
AAGAAGAAATCAAAAACTAAAAACAATGTCCTTAAAATCCATTTATATATGTACATATGTATGTATGTGTACAGTTTTATATAAATGAAATGATTCGAATACTATTGCAGATGCCAAAATAACAGATGGCAAATGATTTTAAGTCCTAATGACTAAACTTGTGCTGGTTGACCCTTATAACCCCACCTTACGCCCTCCCTACTCTTTAGCATAAACATCATCGTCATCGTCATCGTCATCATCACAATCACCATTTATAACCATTTGATCATCAGCAGTTTGTAGATTTTAAAATATTTTGGCAAATAGTTCTGTGTAAGTAACCCTTTTTAGTGGATGTGTTTGTTATACGTCATCCCTTTAAATAGATTTTCTATTACGTTTTAAACTGCAGTCGAGTAATGTGAGTTGACAGGATTTATTTTTTCTTTTTTTCAAATATAATAATGAGGATTCCGTAACACCCTACTGACACTTAAGTGAAATTAGTCAGCCGCCTAGGTACCAACTATGAGACGTTCTGAACCAATGTTCCTCTCGTCGAAATTTAGAATAATTTTTGAAACCGAATCAAATGAATTGCAAAAGAAACTCAAACTAAGCTCATGAAAAGTTTCTTAAAAATCTGTCGTTGAGAACCGACTTTAAACTGTAGATCAGACATCTCCAACAAAACGAAATATGAAAAATATTTCTTCGGCGACTTTCTCTCAAAGTCTCTGAAAGTCAAAAAATAAATTGACATGTAAAGGTTTCCCGATCGATCGTTTCGTTTCGATCGTTTGGATTCCCTAAAATCGGTCGTAGCTATCGCCACTCATGTATAAAATTAACACACTCGACATAAGTGGTGTAACGGATTATTGTAGCGTATTTCAGGCGGAGGTAATGGCGAGTTACCGGGACGCTCAATGGATCTTCGTAAACGGTGCTCCTTTCTTCCGCGTCTCGGTCTTCTCTGATAGTCAAGCCGCCATAAGATCTCTGTCGAGCGTTGTGACTAACTCCAGGATCGCTAGAGAATGTCGCCGCTGCCTCGACCTTATTCTGAGTGCTTCAGTGTCTCACTGGTCTGGGTCCACAGTAGATTCCCTGAAAACTGCAGGGCCGACGAGCTCGCCAGACCTGGTGCATTCTCCTCAATCCACTTGGATATGCCACTTACCTCGGTCAAGTTGGCCATTGAGCAGAAATTCTTTCGGAACGCCAACCTATCCTAGTTCAATGAGGAGTCCTGCTCCACCGCTAGACTCACTTGGCTTGGCCCGTGATGGATAGAAGGCGCACCAATCAGTTACTCGGACTTGGTCGTGGCATTATCTCAATCACTGTGGCCATGCTTACAGGTCATTGTGTTATGCACAACGAAAAGGATGCAGCTCCCATTTAACGACTTTTGCTGTGGGTGCAGATCCGCTGAGGAAGAGGAGACTGTTATTCACTTTCTTTATCAATGCCCATCTATTACGAGGTGCAGATATGGGTTATTTGGCTCCCCAATCCTTGTCAGCTTGACGGAGCTATCATCTATTGATGTCAAGATATAGCTTCGTTTATCAAACTTTCGGGCTGGTTTTCTAGCGTTGAGTAGTCGTTTAAAGCTACCACTCCAACCTAACCTAACCTAAGTGGTGTAAGAAGCCAGGTCGTAATCCTTACTGAATGGGTGTAATGTAATTTATATATGTATAGTCCACTCATAGTGGACTTCTTTCGAAGATATCTCATACACACTTTGTTTTTATTTAAATTCAAAGATAGGAAGCGCTTAATAAAAAACTTGATATTATTATGTTTTTACCTTTTAAAACGTTTAAAATATGGCCTTGTAGATTGCAAATAAAATAAAAATAAATTTGTGTTTAGTTTTAATTAAAAATCTTTATTTAGCGTACAATCCTATGTGCCACTGTTCACAACTTATTGTAACAACAACAAATGCTTTGTTTGTTATTCCTCTGTTTACACCCTTTGCATAAACAATAACAATTAATATACAATTGTTCGACTGACCTTTGTAACGGAGATTTTCAAACCAAAATTACTCTCTCGCACCGCGTCTTCACACAAAACTGACTAAAGTTTTACTGACTCAGTTGCCTGCTTTGCCTTGCCTTTTATATGAGAACTTGAGCATTTTGATGAATGTTCTTGGTGTCTAATGTTCGTAGCTTCGCCTTCTCGAAATCTCTATAAATGTAAATATCGTTGTTTCATTATTGTCGTTTGTGTATTTTTGTTTATATTTATACTTATAGTGTTTGTTGTTGTATTTCTGTTTACTTGTTTATCTTTTTTATGCTGGTGTTTTTTGATATTATGCAGTGCGATAATTTGTAAAGAAGGTCTTTGTAGCTTTTATTCATAATTTTAATGTTAAACGATGTAAAAGAAAAACACCAATATAAAGATTTTTCCATTTTCTTAACAATATATAGGGACACCTTTTTCAAACTTCAGTTATCAGAACGGATCGGAAATTATCGACCTATAAAGCTCGTCGATGACAATGATGGGCTGGCTAACAACATTCGCAAAGAAATATGAAAGCCGTAAGCCCAAAATCCATAATAAATCCAGATAATCCAATTCAGATCATAAAAATTAATTCACTAAAGTAGAGTGCAGTTAGGTGGTTCACTTTACTTCCCTTCCTTTGCTGAGACACTTTCAAGCAAATATTTTTTCTGTCATGACAGTGCAGTCACTTCTCTCTCATACTACTGCTGGAATGAATAGAATTCATTCCAAATAGTTTAAATGATAAGGTTGTTGGAATTTGAATATACTTAGTCTACCAACTACTACTGACGAATGGATAGTTTTTTTATGTCGCTGTTAAAATTTTTTTTTTGGCACAGCAAAAGGAACTTCATAGTCTTTTATTTTAAATGCCCGGGTATACTCGTATATGTATATTTATGTGTGTATGCTTTAAAATATATTTATTATGTTGAAGAATTCATATAATCAAGTCGTTTTAATTGTGTCCTTTTGAATGTTACTTTGCTGCTGCTTTTGTTCAATGTCCTTGTTGTTGCAGACGAAATACTTGCATTTAATTTAATTCAAATGGAAATGAATGAAAATATTTATGACTTTATTTTTATATTAATTCCATTACAAAATAAAGCACGAGTGAAAAGAAATTTCAAAGATAATAATTATTTAACATTCAAATAAAACTGAATTAATTGAATCAAATGGCTGAAGATTTTGTATCAAATATTTTGCAAACATGAGTTTAATTAAGTGTTGAAAGGCTTTATCTGTAATAATTGTATCCCGTTTTCTTAATGGATTAGGTTAGGTTAGGCTAGAGGACGTGTACTTGTCAATTAAGACAGGTACAGTACCCGCAGGTTGAATTGACCCATTGTACAACGTCCTAGTTTCTCACGCCACTTACGTTGTGTGTGTTAATTTTATACATGCGTGGTGGGACCTACAGTTTAAAGTCGACTCCGAACGAAAGATTTTTTGAGAAACTTTTTTCATGGCAATTTTATTTACTCTCAGAGTTTTTTCCAAAAATCTGCTGAGAGAAAGTCGCCGAAGAAATACTTTTTGTATTTTGTCTTGATGTCTGGCCTGGGGCTCGAACCCTGGCTTTACGTCTAATAAACCAACGCACTGCCTACTAGACTACGGCGACTTGAAACAATACGATAATAAACATACAATTTTAATGGATTCGTTAACTGCCTAAGCGTTGTTTTTGCACCATTTTTGTGGCCATTTTGTTATTGACGTAGCCAAGACACTACCTACTAGGCTACGGCGACCTTAAGAAAGTGGATAACAGTTTCCACTTCAGCAGATCCACACCCACGATAGAAGTCGTTAGATGGGAGGTTCAGTCTTTTCGCGTGTCTTTCCATATCGCAATGACCTCTAAGCCTACTGTGATCGAGATGGCATTGCGATGAAGCCCGAGAAGTTGGGCTTCTAACAATCGTAGATTAAGGAATCTGGCAGTGGAGCAAGATTCCTAATTGACCCAGGATAGGTTTTCACCCAAACGATGAAGAGGGTTCAACACTTAAGTTTTCATTGAATTGAAAACAGTTGAATACTTGATGGTCCCTTGAAATAATGGCTATAAAAACTGGCTCTGTGCGAATCTGGTATCAGAGTATATCGAGTGGAAGAGCAGCGTGGCACGGAACAGCCTTCACATGTCATTGATGTGCAATTCCGATTTCTGGCAAAAACCTTTGGAAGTAAATAAAATTGTCACGAAAAGTTTCTCAAAAATCTGTTGTCATTCAAATGGGGCTTTACAGCATTACTGAAAATCACTTTTCAATGAAATTTAGTGTCAGCTGCCAATTGCTCCAGAATGCATTCATCAAACACTCGTCGTTGTCTATGGCCATCCATAGTAATTTGGCAAAGTATGCTGAATAAAAGACAACTAAACTAAACAAGAAGGTCGTTATTATAAAAATTCGAAAGTCCATGTTGTCAGACATACTTATTTGATGAACCGTTCAGTCAGGATTACGACCTAGCTTCTCACACCACTTTTCTTGTGTGTTAATTGTATACACTAGTGGCGAGACCTACAGTTTAAAGTTGGCTTTGAACAACAAATTTTTTCGAGAAACTTTCCATGGCAATTTTTATTTACTCTCTGAGCTTTTGCCAGAAATCTACTGAGGGAAAGTCGCCGAATGAAATATTTTTCATGTTTCGTATTGTTTCGTCCCTTGCACTGCCAGATTTTTGTAGTATTTTTCAGTATCAGAATATCCGTGCAAGTTCCGTATCAGAATATATCGTATGGTGATATACGCAATTGTACCAACATTAAAATGCCCTTTAGATCCCTGGAGAATGTGTGCACCACATCTAAGATTGTCCCAGAATGTCGGGTGTCTGGAGGAGAGAGCGAGACGTTCGGCTGTTACTCTCATTTGAATGTCTGCACATGGGGATATTGAAGGTAACAACAAGGCTGGTATTTTTAAGAAAATTCAAATGAATTTCTACATCAGATAGGCCCTCCTCTCCAGACAGACAAACAAATGTCTCCCAAAAAACTCCAATTGTTGGCAAAGGTAAGATGTGATAATGAATCCACTTATTGAGATATCAGACAGATCTGACGGGACATGTACGACATTTGCATTGAACCTATCTATTTAGAAGTCGCCGTAGTCTAGTAGGTAGTGTGTTGGCTTATTAGACGTAACGCCAGGATTCGAGCCCCAGGCCAAACATCAAGACAATATACAAAAAGTATTTCTTCGGTGACTTCCTCTCAACGAATTTCTGACAAAAACTCTGAGAGTAAATAAAAATTGCCATGAAAAGTTTCTCAAAAATCTGTCGTTCGAAGTCGACTTTAAACTGTAGGTCCCACCACTCATGTATAAAACTAACACACACAACATAAGTGGTGTGAGAAACTAGAACGTTGTACAATGGGCCAATTCGACCTCCGGATACTGTACTTGTATTAATTGACAAGTACACGTCCTCTAACCTAACCTAACCTATCAAGATTCCATCTAAGAAACCTCATAGCAGTGATAATTGGCCTCTTGGTGTTCTTGTCAGGAGGCAGGGAAGGAAGCTGTAACGAAGAGTAAGGAGAGGACGCCATTGTCTGGCCATTAGAAACCTGAGAAAAAATCCTTGGTCACCTGGAATTTAAAGACAAAATATGTCTGGCCAGGCCATAGGCAATTTGAAAAAAATTCACATTTTCATAAAAGGCTTGAGACGGTTGAGGGATGTCTAGCCAAAGGCGAGTTTAGAACAATTCACATCTTCATAAGACCCTGGGGAGGGTTGGAGGATGCCAAAATGACGGAATAGCTAATATCGGTGGTACAACGGGAACTTAAGTAAGCTGTGCCCTTTGAGGCGGCTGCCAGTTTAATGTAACTTAACCTAAGTTGTAGTCGCCGTAGTCTATAAAGTAGTGTGTTGACTTAGATATATTATAAGGCTACGGTTCATACCACAGGTCAGACAGCTCCAAATATAAAAAGAATTTCTTCAACGATCTGATCTTCTCAGCAGATTTATGGCAAAAACGCTAAGAGTATATAAAATTGTTATGAAAAACGTTTCCCAAAAGTCTGTCTTTCGGAGTCGACTATAAACTCATAAGACTCTCGGAATGGTTGAGTGAGATCAACTAGGAACTGTGATTATATGACGGAATAGGTAACGTCGGTATAACAATACGACCTTGTAGAGCTTAAGTAAACTATGGCCAATGAGGCGCCTGTAGTCTAACCTAATGCTATGTTCAGACACGCACTTTTATTGAGTAAATTAATTATTAATTGCTCAATAATTATTGCTCAATAAATTCATAAATTGTTATAATATTGATTAAAACTTGAAATACAGCACTGTCATAAGTACGTTCAGTGAGCATATTACAATTTTTCGAACACTTTCTACTGATATTTGACAACTCAAATATCAACAACGACAAACAAAATAAAATAAAACAAAAAACAACGAACAAAACAAAAACTATGTTATTGAAACAACCAGCTGTTTGGTTTACCAGCTGAATATTGAATAAGCAGCTGAACTGCGTATATTGTTATGTCTGAACATTTAAAATATTGTACTGAATAAAACGAATATTGACGCAATAAAAGTACATGTCTTAACATAGTATAACCTAACCTGTTAATTTGGTTTGTAGGCAAATTTTACGATCACCCTCGTATTTCTGATTTTTGTTTTTAATATTTAAATTCCCCTAAAATTTTCATGCAAAATTCATATACAATATTTAAGAATTTTTGTTGTTTCTTTTAGAAAAATGATTAATTGTTGTTTGACGTCATAGCCACCAGGATCATCAACAGGAGTTGAAAGCAGAAATCCTTTATTTAATATTTGTTGGTATTTCTCTCTCTTTTTTTTCAACTTGTTTATTGTATAGAAAAGTGTTGTAATTTTTTTTTCTTTTTCGTTGCTGCAACACAAGCTGCTGAATACAATATTAATGATGCATAATGCAAATTCATATATTTTTTTTGTGATGATTTTCATCATATTCATGCAAGTATGTTGAATACATGATTCATTTTAAATTATTTCGGTATTTAAATAAAATTTAAAAAATCTAAAACATTTGAAAGTAGATTTAATTTGGAATGGAATATGAAGACATATTGTAGTGGTTGGGAAATGTAATGTACGAAGTAACAGAACACATAGTTGAGTTAACATCAAAGCAGGCGATTGAATACCTGGGCGTAATGATTGATAACAGGCTCACGTTTAGAGAACATCGGTGCGGCGACGACATGTGCATTTGCCCGAATAATGCCTAACCTAGGGGGCTCAAAACAGGAGAAGAGATGGTTGCTGATGAAGGTAGTGACATCGATCGCCATATATGCAGTCCCTATATGGGCCGAGGCTATGGATAGGCGGATCTATAGAGAATAGGAAGCGAAGGAATAGAAGCGGCCTACAGGAGGTCAGCTCTCAGGGTAATTTCTGCTTTCCGCACGGTGTCTACTGATGCAGCATTGGTGATTGCAGGAATGATGCCCCTGAAACTAGTAGTGAACTTAGAGAAGAGGAAACATGATTCAAAGAGTGGAACAGATCTTCCGAACCCCGCCCAATTGGTTGACGATGCCATGGATAGATGGCAGTAAGGCTGCTCCAATTCCAACAAGGGAAGATGGACCTACAGACTCATACCGAGTGTAGGCGAATGGACCAAAAGGAGGCACGGCCAGTCGAACTTCCATCTGACACAGTTGTTAACAGTCCATGGATGTTATAGAGCATATCTCTATAAGTATGGTCACGACGTAGATGAAGCATTCCCAGAATGCCGTAATGAAAAGGAGACGACGGAGTATGTTTTCTTTACCTGCCCGCGATACGATGATCAACGCAATTGCCTGGAGAGGAAAATAGGGTACCAGATAACGCCCGATAATGTAGTTAAACTAATGTTAACCTCATATGACAATTGGAACGCAGTATGGGTTTTCGCAAGGAGGGTATTGATGCAGCAAAGATTGGCTGAGAGAGCAAGGTCGGCAGAATTGGAAGGCAGCACTCGCTGAATGTCCACCCCGAAGTAATACTTGATTGTGATCCCGGGTTGGGTTTAGTATGCAGGCGCTCAGCAAGCCGAGAGTAAGTCTTGCGGCGAATCGTGAACATTGGTAGGCCGGGCTACCAATGTCTTTTAAAGATTCCCAGCCTTTAGCTCGTAAAGCTATAAACTTTATTTATTTAAGCAGAATTGCTGATGTCTTTGCAAAAATACCACTAACCTGTCCAAGAACAAAAATATAATAAGATTTGTCATTCCCGGCTCAGAACCTGATATACATCCGGGTGATTTCTTCTGTGATACCTTAATGCTTAACATTTTCCAAGAAGTCGCCGTAGTCTAGTAGGTAGTGTGTTAGCTTATTAGACGCAAGGCCACGGTTCAAACCCCAGTTTGAGACATCGCCAACAGAAAGAAATAAAAAAATATTTCTCTCAGCAGATTTCTAGCAAAAACTGTGAGAGTGAATATAATTGCCATGAAAAAATTTCTAAAAAATCTGTATTTCGGAATTGGTATTAAACTATAGGTCCCGCCACTCATTTAGAAAATTAACACACACAACAGGAGTGTTATGAGAAGCTAGATGGTAATCCTAACTGAAGGGTTGTAGTGACTAATTCAGAGTCTACATGTTGGATTCAAATCAACCTCCATACTGAACAAGTGCACTCTGAGTCTACACTCTGCCCCGGGGATAAAAGGACGACTATTAACCACTGCATATTTCTTGATAGTTTGATGCTGTTGTAGGATATTACCGAAATTTTTTATTATGCCATATACATACAGTGGTGGCCTTATAATTAGAAACGACTTAGCAACATGTATTTTTGTTAATTTGTTTTACAGTTTTCACTGTGTACCTGGGATCAAAGGCTTTGTTTGGAGGACGTCTTACATACGTTTTTCCATCAGATTGGGACAAATTAAACTTAGATTCGTCACTCCAGAGAACTCTGTTCCAGAAACATCGTTTCTAATTATAAGGCCACATATAAGGAATATGTGTCTAATATACACATACATACATACATAATTGGTTATTACAGCCGTTCTGTCAGGATTACGGACCTAGCTTCTAACGCCACTTATACTGTAGGTGATAATTTCATATATGAGTGGCGGGTACCAACAGTTTAAAGTCGACTGCGAGCGACAGGCTTTTGAGAAACTTTCCTTTGCAATTTTATTTACTCTCAGAGTTCTTGCCAGAAATCTGCTGCCGCCGAAGAAATATTTTTTTATAATTAATTTAATTTTATGCGTTATATTGGCTTTGAGGACTGCTTTGGTTTGTGATTTATACGCATACACCTGCGACTTAAGAAAAAAAAAAACACCACAAGAAAAAAGCGAACGTTGTCACATCGCACGATCTCGGTGATCAACTCACATTATCTCCATGTGACAGGACAATATACTCAAATCGCTTTTGAAAATTATTTAATGTGAAATGAACTATTGATTCCACATTTCGTTGGTATCTAGATCATCCAATTCAGGCCATAAAAGGTTAGTTTATAGCCTGACTAATGTCCTTCTCAAAAAAGTATGGACCGATGACGCCACCAGCTCAAAATCCATATCAAACAATGAATTTTTCAAGATGTATCAGATGCTCTTGCAGCTCTTGTGGTTTAGTATCATCCTAAATTCAACAATTTTGTTTGTTCACATATCTATTCATACAGACATGCACCTCTTCATTGGAGATGATACTATTCTGATGTCAACAGTATCAGAGCCCATTCAGCTAACAAACGTCGTTTTCTGCGATCGCCCATGGTGATGTAGCACCACAGACTAAATAAGTGACAACTAATTTGACAGTTGTAGTTTCAATAAGACAGAAGTTGCCTTAATCTAGTAGGTAGCACGGTGGCTTATTAAACTAGAGCCCATGGTATGAACAAAACGAGAGTGAAATAAATTTCCCACGGAAAGCATGTCAAATCTGTCGTCCGAAGTCGAGATAAAACTGTAGGTCCCACCACTCATGGATAAAATTAACACACACAACAAAGGCGGTGTGAGAAGCTAGGTTGTAGTCTTGGCTAAAAGCTTGTAATGACCAACTAGGTTAAGTAATTAATTTTTAATAAGATGGTCGTTAACCATTATCAGTGTTTGGAAGCTCCCTGTTAAAGGACTCTATATTAAGGATCGATTTCATAAGAATGTAAAAAAAATCAGTTTGCACCAGCACATGCCAAGGGTGACTGCATATCTTTTTCAGGCGGGGTTTTTTTGCTTTGAACAAGCTCTATGTATGATTGAAATCGGTCACCTACCTCCTTCGAACTATATTACGTATATGTGTAGACAGTCGAGCAGCAATCAAAGCGCACGCCAAATGAAGAGTTTCATGGACTCTCTGCACCGTATACGTCGAGATAGCATTCATTTCTACTGGGTTCCGGGCCACTATAGCATACGATCAGGGAGATATATGCGCCCCTACAAGAATACTTTTCCAAATTGAAAAAAACATCATGGGTTTAACAAAACATGGTAAAAATTATGAGAGTAAATAAAATTGCCATGAAATCTCGTTCAAAAATCCGTCGTTTGGAGTTGACTTTGAACTGTAGGTCCCTCCACTCATGTATACAAATTAACATACACAACATAAGTGGTGTCCAATCCTAGGTCGTAATCCTGTCAGAATCAGTTTTTTTTTGATCATGAAAACTGTTATTTTGCAGCAGGACAATGCAAGAGTGCACACATGTGCTCTTAACTATGCAAAAACCTTAATTTAAGCTATGTATTGCTACCTCAGATTTGGTTCCGAGTCCCTATTTTGTGTTTCTAAATCTTCAAAAATGGCTCGGTGAAAAGGTATTTGGCTTCAGCAATGAAATCTTTTCACAAATCAGTGACTTTTTTGATAACCTTCACGAAAACCAAAAAAATTAAGTAACAGTGGACATAATTTTTATCCAAAAAGCTGAAATGACATGAACTTATTGACATGCCCTCGTATGACAGTACTCCTGCTAGAGCCTGCTTAATGGTAATTAATATCCTCAGGGTGTATTTTGGCAAGTGTGATAGCATGACTCTAAAAAAAATGGAAAAACGCAAATAGAAAGATATGGGAGAATTTTGAAGCTATTGCAGGCCTGAGGCTTTGTTTGGCCTCATCATTTACCTCAAAAGTTCCAGTCTATATAACTCGTGCATTTTTTAGAACTGACGAGCTCACCACCTTATCTAGTCTTATCATAATTAAAAAAAAATGGAAGAAAAAATAAAAAAATTTAACAAAATTTTTTATTGAACTGGGATTTGAACTCAAGTTCTTTAAACTTTCTTTATTTATAATTCATAAAGTGACCATAAATCGTACAAAACAAAAAAGCAAGCACAACACAAACCTCATCGTCAACAACAATTTTCAAACTGAATGAATGAAAATGTGAAAAAAAATTATGAATGACACGAATATAACAACAGTACACGATATATTACACTCAGTCTACAACCTAGTATACATATGTGAATGAATGTCAAACAGTGGGCAAAGTAAAGAAGAAATGTTATTAAATTGTGATAAATATTCAATAATTTTGTATTTCAGTTTGAAATAAAGTTTCAGCTCTAAAGAAATCAGGCTAAATAATCAAATTAAGAAATTACATTCAAATTGTTGTTCATTTAAATTAACACACAAAATCAAAATAATTACTATACCGGAGCTAGTAAACTTTTTTTAATTGTTTTTAAGATCTAAGGTTGATTTTCATTTGATCTATCAAATTGGAGTGAATACTTGTAGAGAATATTTAAAAGTCTTTTGAACAAAAATTTATTTGAAAATGAATTTTTAATAATTATTTGAGATTATATTCAGGTTTTTTTTAAACAATTTTTTATTTTCAGAATTTGGTTTTTGCTTTTTTCTGACACACTGTGAATTCTTTTGTTCATATATTTGCCATATAAAGCCAGTTCAGTCAGTTCAGTTCTCTTTCTTTCGATAATTCTCTCTTTGTTTAGGTAGGTTTTTAGAAGACCAACATTTACTCAGCGATCGCCTCGGATTCTTTTGTAAGATATTTTTGTAGATTTTGAATTTTGAAGAAGCTCAGATGTTGGTCGACCGCTTACTGAACCAGTGAATTTGCATTTTTTATAAAATAGGCGAAGAGCGTATTATATTAGGGTGCGGTAAGATTCAAATAAATTTGGACGGGCAATGCCAACGGTCTGAATTCCTTTGAGATTTTCGGAATATCATTGTCAACTGTATTTTGGTTTGAATTGTATGATCTGGCCACTAAAGACATGTGGTCTCAATAATATTGTGCAACGTGCCGCATAGCTTACGACGCATTGGATAAATTTATGTCTCAACTAAGTCCAGACGAGCAGAGAGTTTTATATTCGAATGCTGAACAAGGCAAACAAATTTTCATCACCGTTATTTCGAATTTTAAAGAATAAAAGTGGCTTCATTTTGCTTCAGAACGGACATTATTGATGCTTCCTGACCTCTCAGCATTGATAACATAATCAAAGAACATCGTAGAAAATACAAGAAGCGTTCACCTCTTGGGAAAAAACATTAAAACTGATATCAAGTCTAACATGTTAGAACCTGCTCTAATTCATTTGAATTCGTCTAAACTAGCTTAGAAAATCTCCACTTGAAATAAACTGAAAACCGCTTAATTAGCATTACACTTAGTGAGCATTTGCTGGCTTGTGTGCTGGCATTTATTCTCTTGTAGATTCTTTTCGTCTGTCGTAATCAGTTTCAGATACTTTTTTGCGATTCTTTCTTGTTGTTTTGTATCTCATACTGCATTTAAATATGTTTTTTCACTTCGTTTCATTCGTTTTCATTCTGAAAAGTTTATTTCCCTAATTCTCATAAGCTTTTTTCAATTTTTCTTTGATTAAATACAACATTTTTCATTGCATTACGTACATACAGCCGGAGGACGGTCTATTCTCTCTCAGTTGAAAGGGTTGGTTACATTCCGTTTAATTGTAACATTAAGTATACTTGATATAAACATATATATACTAAGAATATTTCTTCCACAAAAAACAAAAAATCAAACAAAAAACCAACAAAAACAATTTCAAAAAACAAACAAAAACTTTCAAGATCACTTTCTATCCCCTTAGATTGCGATTAAAAAAACATTAACACTTCGCGGTGTTAGTAAATTTCAAACTGTAGAGAAATACTTGTGATCGTCCGTCTTTTTGCCTTGCTGATCGTTTTTCTTTTTGTAATTTTTCATTTCGTATGTATTCCTGGACAATATTGATATTTTTGAGTACTCATATGTAATCACATCGATTAGAGGACTTTAGAAAGGCAAGAAGGGATATTGGATGATACGCCATGTAACATGATAATCCATGTGTCGTATACACTATGTATTATATACTCCGTGTACCATGATACTCATGATACATGTGTGTATATACATATGTATGTTTACATGTATATTCTTGTATGTATACATGTTTTTTATTTTTGGCTTGGTTCTTCGAAACCCACTTTGGTTCCAACAAAAGAGTGCACGATTCACGAGCACCGGTGCCTACGTACTAAATCCACCACCTACATTCTTCAACCACACTCCCCCCGCGGGACTGCCGTAAGGTATTACTTCGTGGAGTGCTGGTTAGCTTTAAAGCTTTATCAGGTTAAATTAAATTTCGCCTCCGTTCCTCTAGTCTTCGGAGTTCTAGTATAACCTCAGTCATTCTCTGACTATATTGACTCCATAGAATCCTGCAATTCAACAGCTCTTCCATTAGCCGGTTTGGTCCTAAACTCGTTTCTCCGGGCCATCTAAATCTGGGACAGCATGTTAGAATATGATCCGCATCTTCCTCCTCATCTACCCATTTTTTTGCATATAAGGGAAGTATCAAGTCCAAATCTGTGCAGGTACTTCCTGAAGCACACATGACCAGTTATGAACTGGGTCACGTAGTAGTTCAACTCGCAGTGTTCGTGTTCTTCATCCAAATGGTTACATCATGGACAAGCCGAAATGTCAGTCTTCTTCATGACTGCTCTCCCATCGTGACTGCCATTTGTACATGGAAGTCCTTCGTTCCTCCGGTTTTATAGCTGATGCTTGTCCTGAATGCCTCAGACGGCGAAAATATATCTGCCACATCTCATCGGCCAATATGTCTATCGGTATTGTCTTTCCCAATACCAATACCGCTTCATCAGACACTATCCTGAAGCCACTTATCCGTCTAATCGCGCTTAGAGGATACACCGAAGCCAGTTTCCTTCTTGTCGTCCCTACGGAGAGTGCCTCCGACCATATTAGGCAAGCATATAACATTATCGACGTTGCAACCTTCGATATTATTCTCCTCTTAAATGGATTTGGTCCTCCAATATTTGACATCATCCTCGTCAGTGTTCGCGGAAAGTATGCATGTATGTATAGATGTATGTATACATGTTCGTGTAGATGTATGTATACATGTACGTATACTTGTATGTATACATGTACGTATACTTGTATGTATGCATGTACGTAAACATGTATGTATACATGTACGTATATATGTTTGTAAACATACATGTACGTATATATGTTTGTAAACATACATGTACTTATACATGTTTGTAAACATACATGTACGTATACATGTATGTATACATGCATCTGTACATACGTATTTCAGGTGGAGTTTTTTGCTATTGAATAAGCTCCATGTATGATTGAAACCGGCCACCTACCTCCTTCGAATTTTATTATATTTGTGCACAACCGAGCAGCAATCAAAGCGCTGGGAGCTCATCTCGCCAAATCAAAAGGTGTCAGGAGTTGCATGGACTCTCTACACAGTAAACGTCGAGAGGACATTCACCTCTACTGGGTTCCGGACCACTGTAGCATAGAAGAAACGAAACGATGAATGAACTGGTCAGAGGATCAAAGGAATCAGAGATATCTGAGAAAGAGACGATAGAGGAGATATATGCGCCCCTCCAAGAATACTTTTCCAAATTGTAAAAAAACAGCATGGAGTTCAACTAAACATAGTTTTCCAAGGGTCAGCAGATTTCTGGTAAAAATTCTGAGAGTAAATAAAATTGCCATGAAGTTTCTGAAAAAAATCCGTCGTTTGAAGTCGACTTTAAACTGTAGGTCACTCATGTATAAAAATTAACACACGCAACATAAGTGGTGTGCTAGGCTAGGTCGTAATCCTGTCAGAAGGATGAAAAAACTATGTTTTTGTATGTGTATAGGTGGTTCAATATACCTGGTTGCCGAATTTCAAAACTATATGTGATCGATAGGAGATTGTAAGTGTATGAATGAACCAATTTTGAATGATTACTTGGGTGTGTAAAGAGCAATATGGATGAGTTTCTGAATGGTATCGCTAGCATAGATCTACAGCACACAAGGCAGCAAACAGTGTGCCCTGATGGTGTACAAGTTTATAGGGTGCTATAGACTACATGTATCAAGGCTTTAAGTACGATTTTCACCAGAAAATTAAGACTGATTGTGGTTGCTAATTGATTATCTAATGGTCTAAGGTTTACAGAGCAATTTTTGAGAAAAAAAAATTACAATAAAAATAATGTTTCAACTTCAATAGTAGTGTAGGGGTAGTGTACCACAATACCCTCTTTTCCTGTAACTACTTTTCAGGTATTCCAACATAATGCAGTGTATGAATAGGAGTCATACGAGTATTGAGTGTTGGTCTAAAAAAAAGAATATGTTTCTCAGTACGACTTGACGCCAAAGAAAACCAATGTTTCCCACTAGTGGGACCAAGAGCTAAGAATCAATAATCAACAAGATCCCCTACCACCACACCAAACACTCTAGATGGCTGCCCCATTATCCTAGGCCTACAGCAGACCAATCATCTGCTTATCTGGAGGAACAAAAATAGGTTAGAGAGACGGAAACAATACAGAAATGCTTTGTGGAGGCCATATGCTACCAAGAGAGGTGTTGAAAGAAATAAAAAATTGTTTTCTGATCAAGAGAACTATTATTTTGCATCAGGATAATGCAAGGGTGCTCACATGTACTGTTAACTAGGCAAAATTCCTTAATTCGAGCTATGTATTGCTACCTTAGATTTGGTTCCGAGTCCCTATTTTGTGTTTCTAAATCTTCAAAAATGGCTCGGTGAAAATGTATTTGGCTTCAGCAATGAAATCGTTTCACAAATCAGTAACTTTTTTGATGACCTACACGAATCCTACCTTTTCAGAAGGAATAAAAAAATTAAGTAGGTTAGGTCAGTGTGGTAGCTTCGTACCAAAAGCTCAATTGAGCACGCATAGCGGCCCGAAAAAAATTAAGAAAATTAAGTAACAGTGGACATAATTTTTATCCAAAAAACTTATTCTTATGTTAAAAATGACATGAACTTATTGACACACCCTCGTATGACAGTACTCCTGCTAGAGCGCGCTTAATGGTAATTAATATCCTCAGGGTGTATTTTGGCAAGTGTGATAGCATGACTCTAAAAAAAATGGAAAAACGCAGATAGAAAGATATGGGAGAATTTTGAAGCTACTAAAGGCCTGAGGCGTTGTTTGGCCTCATCGTTTACCTCAAAAGCTCCAGTCCATGTCAATCGAGCATTCTTTAGAACTGCCTGATGACGAGCTTACCACACCTTATCTAAACTATCATAATTAAAAAAAGGAAGAAAAAATAAAAAAAATTAATAAAATTTTTATTGTATTGGGATTTGAACCCAAGTCTTTTAAATTTTCTTTATTTATAATTAATAAAGCGACTACAAATGGTGCAAAACAAAAGAGCAAGCACAACACAAACCTCATCATCAACAACAATTTTTAAACTGAATGAATGAAAATGTAAAAAAAATTATGAATGACATGAATATAACAACAGTACATGATATATTACACTCAGTCTACAAGCTAGTATACATATGTGAATGAATGTCAAACAGTGGGCAAAGTAAAGAAGAAATGTTATTAAATTGTGATAAATATTCAATAATTTTGTATTTCAGTTTGATATAGAGTTTCAGCTCTAAAGAAATCAGGCTAAATAATCAAATTAAGAAATTACATTCAAATTGTTGTTCATTTAAATTAAGAGCAAAATATTGAGAATACCGAACTAATATACTTCTTTTAATTGTTTTTAAAATCTAAGTTTGATTTTCACTTGATCTATCAAATTCAAGTGAATATTTGTAGAGAATATTTTAAAGGCTTCTGAACAAAAATTTATTTGAAAGTATTTTTTAATAATTATTTGAGAAAATATTCAGTTTTTTTTTAACAATTTTTTATTTTCCGTATTTCATTTTTGCATTTTTCTGACACACTGTGAATTCTTTTGTTCATATATGTGCCATATAAAGCCAGTTCAGTCAGTTCAGTTCTCTTTCTTTTGCTAGTTCTCTCTTTGTTTATAGATTTTTAGAAGACCAACATTTACTCACCAGTTCCACGAGAATGTTTAGTGTTTATTAGGCACTGTTGTGTGTATCTAATGAGTACAAACTGACTGATAGATAGCAAGCAATGATGTCAACCGTCTTAAAAATGATTATTTTAATATATTTATATTTATTACAACTTGCCGTTAATGTTAGGTTCAGTTAAAGTTTAGCTAAAGTGAACTTTAAAGTCACCTTTAACTTCTTTTCGTTATTACAACCTACAGATAAAATAAAGTTAACTTTATCAAAAATATGGCAGTGCCGGAACAATGTCGGTAACATTGCTCAATTGAATAATTTTTTTTTAAACGCAGTGGCAACGGCCTTCTGGTTTTTGTTGTATTTGCTCATTTTGATTATATTTTAAGTTGCCATATTGAAAATAATATGTATGTATGGTAAGTTCAAACATAAACTTAACTTTAAAAGTTACCGGTAGGATGATCTTCCCTTTAGCTTAACGCTCTCTTCTACCTTATTGTCCACTTATAATAATGAAAAACAGTTCATCTCTCCGTTTAAATATGCCCTTTAGTTAACGGCAAGTTGTAATAATGGTCCTAAAAATTTGTACTGCTGTCCGTGAGAGCATGTAGAAGAGTCCGCGGCAATCGATTTCTTATTGGTCACAAGAACTGGTCTTTTATCGAGAGGAATACTTGCAATATCATGCATAAATTCGAGTGTATTGCGAAAACATTGCCAATGTCCGTGAGAGTGTGTAGGAGATCCCAAGGCAGTCGTTTTCTCATCGCTCACAAGAACTCGGCCGTTTGCAGAGTACAAACTGGCGTATTTTGCCAAAACCAAAAATTTAATTGACCTAGAAACTGAAGTTAAACTTCTACAGACAACGGACTTGTGTTCGCAGTAAGCGCTCAGGAGAAGTTGGCAATTGCCTTCAATTTTCATTGAATAATCGTCTGACCAACCATTTCTGTTTCAATGGGTGCATGAACAAACCAAATTGCCGAATTTGGAACGATACCAATCTGCGTGAGTTCCAGGAGACACCAGGGCATCCCCAAACAGTGGCTGTTTCCTATAGATTTTGGACGGGCAATGCCAACGGTCCATATTCCTTGAGATGGTCGGAATATCACTGTCAACTGTATTTTGGTTTGAATTGTATGATCAGGCCACTAAAGACATGTGGTCTCAATAATACGGTGCTACGTGCCGCATGGTCTAGTAGGTAGTATGTTGGCTTATTAGACGAAAAGTTAGGGTTCGAGCCCCAGGCTAGACATCAAAATAAAATACAAAAAAGTATTTCTTCGGCGACTTCCTTTCAGCAGATTTCTGGCAAAAACTCTGAGAGTAAATAAAATTGCTATGAAAAGTTTCTCAAAAATCTGTCATTCGGAGTCGACTTTAAACTGTAGTTCCCGCCACTATATAAAATTAACACACACAACATAAGTGGTGTGAGAAACTAAGTCGTAATCCTGACGGAAGGGTTGTAATGACCAATTACGTACGTCTCAACTGAGTTCAGATGGGCGGAGAGTTTTATATTCGAATGCTGAAAAAGGCAAACAAATTTTCACCACTTTGGTTTCGAATTTTAAAGGATAAAAGTGGCCTCATTTTGCTTCAGAACGTCCATTCGTGATGCTTCCTGAATTCTCAACATTGATAACATAATCAAAGAATATCGTAGAAAGGACAAGAAGCGTTCACCGCTTTGGAAAAAACATTAGAACTGATGTCAAGTCTAACATGCTAGAATCTGCTCTAATTCAGTTGAATCTCCTGCATTAAATTCATCTAAACCAGCTTAAAAAATTCCACTTGAAATAAACTGAAAACCGCTTAATTAGCATAACACTTAGTGAGCATTTGCTGGCTTGTATGCTTGCTTTTATTCTCTTGTAGATTATTTTCGTCTGTCGTAATCAGTTTCAGATACTTTTTTGCGATTCTTTTTTGTTGTTTTGTATCTCATACTGCATTTAAATGTATTTTTCGCTTTGTTTCATTCGGTTTTCATTCTGAAAAGTATGTTTTCGTAATTCTCATAAGCTTTTTTCAAATTTTCTTTGATTAAATACAACATTTTGCATTGCATTACGTACATACAGTCGTAGGACGGTCTAGTCCCTCTCAGTTGAAAGGGTTGGTTACATTCCGTTTAATTTGTGACATTAAATATACTTGATATAGATATCTTCAACATATATATACTAAGCATATTTCTTCCACAAAAAAAAAAGAACGCAAAAAACAACAACAAAAACATTCTTCAAAAAACAACAAAAATTCAAAAAAATTAACACCTTCCAAAGGCGTTAACAAATTTCAAAACTGTACAGGAGTACTTGTGATCGTCCGTCTTTTTGTATTTTTTTATTCTGGACGAACGAGCAGGAGGTCATTTTATTATGTACTAACTGTTCCCAGCGCGTGTTGCTGCGCCACTAACTAAAATAAATTTGAAGGAAGGACATTACACAAATGTCCAATTAATTTCGAATCATTTTATTGATTTTGTTTCCCGTTGTCCTGCTGATTCAGATGAACGGAGTAGTATGCATTCGATCAGTTTCTAATCTCACTTCTCGTTGTTCAAGTGGTTCAAGCGAACAGTACAGTCTCAATGCTCGTCTGATTCTGAGGCTCGTAATCCTTTTTTCTTCCGTGCTTGAAGTGTAGGTCGACCAATTGCTTGTCATTCAGTAACGCCATCCATCGAAAATTAATCGCACCAACCTCCGTCGACTCATGCCCAACAACTTTGTTAAAGAATGCACAGTTTACGATTTAATTGATTTTAAGTAATTGTTAGTGGCACCATCTGCCGGAAATTAGTCATACCAACTTAGAAACCTTCCCCGGCTCATCCGCAACAACTTTGTTAAGATCATAACATGATCAAATGCATAGTTTACGATTCTATAAGGTACATACAAACAAACATTCATTTATATATATATATAGACTATGGGAGGTGACACGCCCACTATAACCAATCCGCCCATTTTGTTCATATATACGTCAAAGTCGTCCATACAAAATTTGAGGACTCTAGCTTTAAATACTTATTGGGTATGTGGGCGTGGCACCTCGCCTACTTGAAATTTTAAAATAAAAAATAGCCTGTAGTTCCTTCCAGACATACAGGAAGATACTGTGAAAATTTCAAGAAAATCGGTCCCGCCTTTTAGCCGTCTATAGACTTCAAACAAACAAACAAACCCATAAACAAATAAACACACATTCATTTCTATATATATAAGAAGAAGATTCTAGGAAAATTAGAACGTGTAATATTGAAAGAAACCTCATTGGCATCAGTACCAGCGAAATCATGCATAGAAAAAACCCATGGGTATCACAGATCAGCAATGAGTATTAAAAAAGATGAGTAGAATCGAATCATACTCATAATTTCTGATACTTATAAGCATTCATACTTATTTTAATATCATGGAACGCCTCTACTCGTATTCAAAGTTTGAAGGACTCATCATATTCATATTTAACAAAACGTATGCTGTTAACTCAACATTTATAAGAATCATAAAATAAGTATGATTCGCGTACGAACATTAAAATACTCACTAAAAGGTTGTGTGTTTGTTGTGCTTGCTGCTCTGCCTTTTTTCTTTTTTCGTAAATGCAACAACAACTAAGACTGTAAATTTTGATGAATGAGTCACGAGTCACTCGAATCATTTATGAGTATTAAGTATAAGTATTTTTCTAAATTTATAAATCTGAATGAGTAGGCTTATGAATCAAACATATTTCGAATCGTATGAGTTTGATGTCAACGTTGTACTCATACTCGTTGCAACCTGTACTTATAAATCAAGGTTGTAGTGAGTACAAATGAATCAGAGTAGTTCAATTTCAATATTGTTGACTCATTTATCTTCAAAATTTCATAAGTGCTTATGAGTAGCGAGAAAACAATTCATTGCTGACCTTTGATGGATATTATGTCAGAACCAGGCTGGAAAAATTCAAGCTCTAAAGAAAATATAGTGAATCCTATAAGAAATTTATTATGATCCAACAGTGAGCTGTATGAGCTCCTCAACGACATAGACGTTGTGCAGCGCATTAATATCCAGCGGCTGCGCTGGCTCGGCCATGTCGTTCGAATGGAGGAGGATGCTCTGGCGAGACGGATATTTAATGCAGGGATCTGCGGAAGTTGGCGAAAAGGATGACCTTGTATGCGTTGGAAGGACCAAATCGAGGAAGCCCGGTCATCGATTGGTGTGACCAACTGGCGTAGGTGCGCAAGAAGCTGCAATGCCTGGAAGGATGGCAGGCCGAAATCCGTTAATCGGGTTGTTAATGGCCAATTAGGTAAGTAAGTTGTCATATCGCCTGCCTACAAAGAAAAACTGGCTCTGGATACAACAAAGTATTAGGCTGGGAGCTGTTACCCCAACTACGTGTTCACCGGCTTGGTTCTTTCCGACTACTATTTGTTTTCATCGACTGAATAGCACTTCGATTCCTACGAGGAAGTCAAATATTGGGTGACTAATTGGTTTGCTTCAAGAGCTGAACAGTTTTATTGGCTTGGAATCTACAAATTAACTGAAAGATGAAAAGAATGGAAAGCCAGTGGCTAATTTAAAATATTTTTTCTTTATTTTCCTTTTAAAAAAGCTCACTTCATACCGGTATACTTGGTATCATGTGCCTCTTGATTATATCTCCGTTAAGAATACAAAACGAAGCGCATCTTAGCATTGATAAATCTGATGCCTAAGGACTATTTTTAGTTTATAAAAAAAGCAAAAAGAAGACGATCACAAATGTGTCTCAACAGTTTTTAAATTTATTAACACCGCGAAGTGTTAATGTTAAATCGCAATCTAAGGGGATAGAAAGTGATCATGAAAAGTTTTTGTTTGTTTTTTAAATGGTTTTGTTGGTTTTTTTTGTAGAAGATATATTCTTAGTGTATATATATATTAACTTAATATTTATAATCAAAGTATATTTTGCCACAAATTAATGGAATGTGGCCAACCATTTCAACTGAGAGGCACAAGACCGTCCGCTAAACACATGAAAAAATTTTGTATTTAAGCGAAGAAAATGTAAAAAAAGCATGTGAGAATTATTAGCGTATATTTTATGCAGTCTAAGTAAACGAATGTAAAGAGTAACTATGAGATACACACAACACACAGTACTGAGATACAAACAATTGTTGTTGTTGTTTTTGCTTTTTTGTTTTGTATCTCATAGATACTTGCATTCGAAACAACAAAAGAAAAATAATAAAAACAAACGCTGACTCACAGTAAGAGTAATAATATAAGCACTTGAGAGATTTCTTTTTTATCTGTTTTAGTGAACAAGCAAAATACAAAATAATTATACGAACATACGTACAAATATTTGTATGTACATACGAGTATATTAATGTAGTGCTTTTTGTTCGCAATATTGTACAGAATAAAAGCTGCAGTAGGTATGAAACAACAGCAAAAATTTTAATTACCATTCTCAACCAAATGTACATTAAACATTGGATACATTACGTAGAAGACATTGAATATTCAATTAAATTTTCAATTAAAAATATGTCATCAGAGCTTAGAAAAATTTTGATGGCCAAAAACGTTCGCTTAGAAAATATTCTCCAGTTTATTATTCTTATTTATGATCTTCCAACAGAGACTTTTGGAATTTGACAGCTAAATTAGTTGTTAACTGTCATATTAAGGGCCATTATTACAACTCGCCGTTAAAGTCGGGTTTAGTTAAATATAACTTTAGCTAAAGTGAACTTTAAAGTCACCTTTAACTTCTTTTCGTTATTACAACCTACATATAAAATAAAGTAAACTTTTTCAAGAATATGGACGACTTTGAGGTATATTTGAACAAAATGGGCGGATTGGCTATAGTGAGCGTGTCACCTCACATAGTCTACATATATATATAAAAATGAATGTTTGTTTGTATGTACCTTATAGAATCGTAAACTGTGCATTTAATCATGTTATGACCTTTAGCAGAGTTATTGCGAATGAGCCGGGGAAGGTTTCTAAGTTGGTATGACCAATTTCCGACAGGTGGTGCCACTGAAAATTACTTAAAATCAATTAAATCGTAAACTATGCATTTGATCATGTTATGACCTTTAGCAGAGTTATTGCGAATGAGCTGGGGAAGGTTTCTAAGTTGGTATGACCAATTTCCGACAGGTAGTGCCACTGAAAATTACTCAAAATGAATTACATCGTAAACTGTGCATTCTTCAACAAAGTTGTTGCGCTTGAGTCGACGGAGGTTGGTGCGATTAATTTCCGATGGATGGCGTCAATGAAAATTATTCAAAATGAATGACAAGCAATTGGTCAACCTACACCTCAAGCACGGAAGAAAAGAGCATTACGAGCCTCAGAATCAGACGAGCATTGAGACTGGAAAATCTTCGAGTATATGCCGCTGAGAGCCGTTCGCTTGAACCACACAACGAGAAGTGAGATTAGAAACTGATCGAATGCATACTACTCAGGCCCGTTCTACTGAATCATAAGGACAACGTTAAACAAAATCAATAAAATTATTCAAAATTAATTGGAAATTTGTGTAATGTCTTTCCATCAAATTTATTTTAGTTGGTGGTGCAGCAGCACACGCAGGGTACAGCTAGTGATAAAATAAAGTAAACTTTTTCAAAAATATGGCAGTTCCGGAGCAATGTCGGTAATACTGCTCAATTGAACAAGTTTTTTTAAACGGAGTGGCAACTATGGACTTCTTTTTTGTTGTATTTGCTCATTTTGTTTATATTTGAAGTTGCCATATTCAAAAGAATATATATGTATGGCAAGTTCAAAGATAAACTTAACTTTAATAGTTACGGATAGGATGATCCTCCATTTAGCTTAACGCTCACTTCTACCATATTGTCCACTTATAATAATGAAAAAATAATTTATCTCCCTGTTAAAATCTTCGCTTTAGTTAATAGCAAGTTGTAATAATGGCCCTAAATGTCATTTATTTAAACTATTTAGCCCAACCACCATGGACAACCATAGACAACAACCTTTGTTTGCTGAATAGATTCGGAAACAGTTGGCAACTGACACTAATTTTTATCGAAAAATAATTTTTAGAGAAACCCATTTCTGGTTGAATGTGTACGTGAACAAACAAAATTGTCGAATTTAGGACAATACCAATTCTTATGAGATGAATTTCATTGTTTTGCCTGGATGTTGGTCAGGTGACATGGTGCCGCATTGGATATTCCACACGACCAATTGAGGGCATGGTCATGTGAGGAGGTGATGTGAACTTGCCACAGAGATCATTCGATTTAATCTCGTTTCTTTTGGAATTTTCTTAAATCGCAGCTAATATAACCCATGCCATTGGTTAAATTTAGCCTGATTTATGTGCTAGAGTTATAGAAAATTAAACATTTCGGATGCTCTCCAGCCAGAGAAGCTGTGGCGGACGTCAGAGGGATGTTGTATAAAATTTTGTGGTACTTTTGTCGCAGAGACATGCGAATAAGCCACAAATTAATTAATTAATTGATTAATTGATTAATTAATTAATTGAATTACTAATTAATTGAATTACTTGTTTAATTTTCGGCAGTTGCTGACAGAGAGTAGTTCCCTGCCAATCCCTCCAGACATATGTATGTACACCATAACGTGCCTTGTGCTTTGTCATCCTCTGCTAAGCTTTACCTTCAGGAGAACTAGATTTGAACGTAATATGAAGGTAGATTAGACATGAGGCCACGATTCAAACCACAGTTCAGATATCTTCGACAAAACAAAACTTAAAAAAATATATCTTCGGCGACTTCCTCTCAGCAGGATTCTGGCAAAAACTCTAGGAATAAATAAAAATTTCCATGAAATGTTTCTCATAAAATCTGTCGTCCGGAGTCGACTTTAAACTGTAAGTCTCGCCACTCATGGATAAAATTAACACACACAACATGGGCGTTGTGAGAAGCTGGGTTATAACACGAATTTATTCATTCAATTTTATGATTTTATTATTCACGATCGATAGCTAAGCAAAAAAATTAAATTTGTTCTGATGCTCTCCGGCTTTCCATCGCTGTCAACATTTTCAGGATTCCTTTATTATGAAATGCACTCTTAAATATTTCTCCTCATTTCCTTCATTATATATTTCTAATACTTAATTTTATAATTCCCATAATCTGTTTTCAATGACGTTTCATTCAAATACAATTATTTTACACAGAGGAGACTACATGGTTGGACGGTCTTGTTCTCTCTTAGTGAAAAAGGTTGGCTTTTTCATCCCTCTTAAATTGTTTGCGAACTTTTCGGTATTTGCTGTTGCACACAAGCCCTCCAAATATTACATAAAAAGTACCCTTTACTTCTCTGCTCCGCCACAACTCAAATATACTTCTTCCTCTACCGAACACAAATTTTTCTCGAGGTAATTAATTGTCAGACAAACTCAACATAATAAGAGAAATTAAATTAAATTGTGAGAAATACTTCTCGGTGTGATCGTTCTTTTTGTTTTGTTAAGTTGAGCCTTTGTCAAATATTTTTCTTAATGATAATCAAGTTTAATGGACTACGTACTCATTTCTATTATTTGCAACACCATTATCCATGAGCGATTGCTTAAAGTGACATTCAGTGAATCTTTAACTAAAAAATTTCTAACTATCAAGAGCTAAAGTAGCACAAAAGACCTCAAAGTTTTCCTGAAAACCTAAAAGCAAAACAAAATTGCTTGCCTTCAAACATATTTGGAATGAGCAACGGAGTTGAATTAAACATCGTAGCGTACATTCAGAAATCTTAAAGGACATGTTGCTTAAACAATCTTTACGAAACACGGAGCTTGGACGAGTAATGTTTCTGAAAAAGCAAAACTGTGTCTTGATCACTTAAGATACATCCTCACTTCAAAATATCTGTATTAATATTGGGAGGGCCATCTATCGGTTTAAATTTGAATCATCGGTTATTTCGAATCTGGCAGTACTCATATCATTCTATTCTTTTACAAAATTCAGTATGTTATCTCCACTGAAGTCGCCGTAGTCTAATAGGTAGTGTGTTGGCTTATTACATGTAAAGCCCGGGTTCGTATCCCAGGCCAGCCATCAAAAGGAAGTTTGAAAAAAAAATATTTTTTCGGCGATTTCCTCTCAGCAGATTTCTGGCAAAAATTCTGAGAGTAAATAAACTTGCCATGAAAAAGTTTCTCAAAAATCTGCCGTTCGGAGTCGATGTTAAAATGTACATCCCGCCACTCACATATAAAATTAAAGCACACAACATGAGTGGTGTGAGAAGCAAGGCCGTAATCCTGACAGAAGGGTTGTAATGGCCAATTATGTATGTATGTATGTAGGTATCTCCACTGAACGTAATAAATCGATTTCTGCTTGAGCAACGTTGGGAATTATTAGCTCAACGAGGAACTTCACGATGTTGTCGATTTTGCAAAAAAATTCATCTTTTCGGATGAAACACATTCCCATCTTGGTGGCTACGTTAATAAACAAAATTGCCGTATTTCGGAAGCCAATGCTACCATTACCCATATCTCTTACAAAATGAGCATGGCGCAACCAATACGGTCAATGGAGATACCTATCGCACCATGATAACTGATTTTTTTGTTCCCGCTCTTCCTGATATTGATGTGAACGATGTTTGATTTCAACAGGATTATGCAACTCACCACACATTTCATGCCACAATCGATTTATTGCATCAATGCCGTTGGCCTTTTAATTAGGGGCAATGGTGATATCAATTGGCCACCAAAAGCTGCGATTTGACATTATTTTCTGTGGGGCGCGTTAAAGAAAATTGTTATGCCAACAAACCAGAGACAATTAAGGATTTGAAGATCAACATTCGTGATGCCATTGCCGAGATACAACTGCATACACTCGAAAAAGTGCATGAAAACTGATACAATCGAATGAAGTGCTGTGAGGTCAACCGCGACAGCCATATGAATGAAATATTATTTCATTTCTAAACGGAAGAATTGTACAAAATAATAAATTTGGCACAATTTCAAACCGTTTTTGTTTTGTTGCATTTTTAAATTATTTCATTTCTAAACGGAAGAATTGTACAAAATAATAAATTTGGCACAATTTCAAACCGTTTTTGTTTTGTTGCATTTTTAAATTTAAACTTTTAAATGGCCAACCCAGTCTGTTTCTTTATTAGAGTAGAGCCCATGTTCAAATCCCAGCTCAAATATTGTTGTGTACGGTTTAAGAATAATTTTATTTTATTAATCTTATACTCGTTTTTTTAGTCACTTGAACCACTGTAAAGCATTTTCTTTATTTAGTATGTTAGCAAGATCAACACCATTTGATTATACAAAAATTGTTTAATACTTAATCTTGTCAACATGTTGCTAACATACAGTTACATGTAGCCGATGAACATGTTTATAATGTAGCAAGTAAATCAACATGAATATTTAGGTATATGTTCCCACATGTGATTTTTCCTGATATTAAGATCGAACATGTTTGATCGAACTAAATTTATCAAGTAATGAACGTTTTTGTTCCATGTTTATAAACATTATTGCTGATACATTGGAAGAAAAACTCATTCAACTTATTTATGTTTTTGTGTAAATGAAGTCATGTATTTAGTATTTAATTTTAAAACTATTGTTGGTAAAACGCTAAAAATGATTTCACTTGGTTTTCTAATTAGCAAAAATAATTTTTTTTCTATTAGCTAACTAACTATTCTAATTTTTATTCACTATTTTTATGCATAAATTGTTAATTTAATCAATATTCTTGTATAATTGCATTCTAAAGTGTTTTTGTAGTTGAGAAATAATTTCGTATATTTGGTATTCTATAAAATGATGTCCTTAGGACCAAAGTTAGTGGTCCTCTTCAATGAATTTTCAATCTCTCTGAAATACTGCAAGCTTATAAATGACAATGCGATCATAGATTCCGTCTACAATAGAACGGCGCAGGAAATCTTGGTAAAACTACGTGGAGGGAGTAGGACAAGTCTACTTAAAGTCCAAAAAAAGCACTCTCAGTAAGGTTGTTAAGGTCATTGCTGGGCATTCCATTATGGACACGCATGCGAGGCGCATTAGTCTTGGACACCTTGCTAATGATTTCTGCAGAAACTGCAGAGATTACGAAGATACTGTTTTTCACTTACTATGTACATGCCCGTTACTATGTCGGGGGGATAAAAAAAGCGCTTTGGTGTCTACGACATAGACGATCTGGAAGAACCGTCACGCATTATATTGGCAAAAAAAATAATAAACGAGAGTCATTTATTTCCTATTCTTTCGAATTAAATAAAGCGCTGAATAAAAAATGTTTTAAGTTTTCGTATCAACCTAAACAAATGCTGAACCTGGTTGAAGATTTTAAACAAAATATAAGTTAGGTTAGGTTTAAATGCGTGTAACTGCCATTGGGACAAACGACCTATTGTTAATGTATCGTAGAAGAGAGAGAGAGAGAGAAAAAGAAAAAGGATAATGAAGAAGAAAAAGGAATGGGATAAGAGAAGAGTCATGAAAGGGAAAATATATGAAGGTAAACAAAATATAAAATATTAAACAAATAATACGTGTAGAATTTTCTTTGACTTGCTTTTTTTCCATTGGCTTTACAGTTTAGATTTTATGGTTGAGTGATATTTGGTGGTGTCCTGCACTTTATGTTTAAAAGCAATTTCAAGGAGCATTCATATGAAGCAACAAATTGAATATTTATTCTGTGGAATATTCAGAATGATAAATGTTTTCATCCCTATTTCCGATGCCCCAATTCGAGCAAACCATGTTTGAAACTCTAATTGAAATTTTAATTTCAGGCGTACTTAACATGGAAATCCTGAGTCAATTTTCAATCACTGCAGAGTTTTCTAGTACCCTTTCCCTTTCCCACATCCTCTCCTTCTTATTCCTCTATTATCCTTCCCTCTGTAAGGACGTTGTACAATGGGTCAATTCGACCTCCGGGACTGTACTTGTCTTTATTGACAAGTACAAGTCCTCTAACCTAACCTTTCTAGTATAAGATCTACACTAGTGGGAAATGGATCGTAAAAGCGAGTTTACGTTGGGCTGAACATAAATTTGTGTATTCGCGCTCCATTACAGGCCAATTAGAAAATGAAAAAAGAAAGAGTAGCAGTTTAATAGTCAGAAGAAAGTCGCTTTGCAGAAATCGATTAATTAAGCCTCAGATTGGTTTCAAATTTTTATTTGCCAAAACTAAGGTTAATTTTCAATCACTGCAGATTTTTCTGTTTCAAGAAATTTAGTAGTAGCACTTGTATTATACATACTATACGTAGTGAATTGGATATGGAAACTCACATTGTGCTGAACATAAATTTGTGTATTCGTAGGCCATTATCGGTCGACTAGAAATGAAAAGGAAAGACTAGCAGGTATATAAGTTGTCAGGAGAGAATTTTTTTGAGAAACTGACCAATTATTCCTCCATTTTGTGTTGTTTTTGCAATACATTAGTTCTGAAACTTACCCTTCAATTCGTAATTTAAAACAAAGCATCGTAATTTCCAAATTTTCTGGTGTAGAAATGGCCACAAATTACAACGTTCCTCAAAACCAAGATAACTCATATCAAATACAGCCTGATTAAGATGCCAGAATCATGGAGAATAGGCCATTTCGTTTGCACAAAGAAATTCACACTTGGCTTTACTTAAATTTGAAGATCGAAAGCGCTTAATGAAGACTCTGTATTAATTGTCTATAATAATTGTGTTATAATTTGAATTGTTCTTGTCATCGTTTTTGGAAACTTTTATGACTAAGATTACCTCCCAGTATTGAAGGACGATTTTTAAAATTCCACATTCTTTTAAAGGTTGGCATTTGAAAGGCAGCTAGCTTTAGCGGACAATATAGAATAACACTGTGAAGAAGTTAACATTTTAGCTAGGGCCTTAACTTCTTTTGAGTTGCAAAATGTCTCTTTTTTTTGTTGGCAATCCAATAACCAGCGAACTTAGTGACTACGTAAATGGAAGTAATAGAGATCAATTGGTAGCACCACAGCGCATATATAGTCATGAGAGCTTGTCAGTTCAGCAACTACAGATTCTAGCTGGTTGTACTTATTCAATCAGTTTTTAGTGAAACGTATTTTTTCAATAGAATATCATAAGAAAACTAAAATTATACTTGAGGGCTTCAGTTAATGGTTCCTTATGCCGGCAGTGGTTTTTGCGTTGGAATAATATTTTCTTCACAGCAACTGCATAAGATATCAGGGTTGTGGAGAAGATTGTTTAGGTCTTCCAAAATCGAACACTGTCAGGAGTATTTAAAAGAATTGAATGCTTCGTCTTTGAATTTGTCTCTAAGGCTTTACTTCATTTAATATGAAATTCCATTAAATTTTAAAGGTACCACAACAAGTTTAATGTACTCTACTTTAAAATCAATTACAATTCTTTATCAAATCTTCAAATTCATAGCGAAATTCTCTTCCTATTGTATTGACTTGGCAAGCATTCCCTTTATACTCTAGTATCAAATTCAAAAAGAAATTGCCTGTCTTTTGTGTATACTTGGCAAGCATTCTCTCATATGGGAATACATTCCACAGTAACTGATTGCCAAATTTTCTAGTCCACGTTCTATAATAATAGTAAAGCACCAGGAAACTCATACTGGGCTTACCATCAATTTTTATATTCTTATCGTATTATCCGCCAATTAATCTACTGCATGAGGAGTCTTGAAATAATTGCGGTTAGTCGCCATCCATGTGATAAAAAACCTAGAATAGCAGGTAAGTAGTCAGAAGAGAGACGTTTTTGCAGAAATCCATCAATTAATCTTCAGATTTGTTTTTCGTTTGCGATAAATAAAGTTTTATTTGATAATTCTGTGGCTATGTGCTTGGGTTTTTTGGGTACACATTAGGTAGGCCATAGCAAGGCACTAGCAAACTCGCACTGGGTTTAGCATCAAATTGTATATTCTTATTCCATTATCGGCCGATTAAACTATTGTATGAGGAGCCTACAAATAATTCCGGTTAGTCGTCCTCCATGTGATAAAGAAACGGAAGAACATTAGGTAAGTAGTCAGGCGAGAAACGTTTTTGGAGAAATCGATCGATTAATCCTCAGATTTGTTTTGTGCTTGCGATAAATAAAGTTTTATTTGATGATTCTGTGGCTGCGTGCTTGGGTTTTTTGGGTGCACGTAAGGTATACCACGATGTATGCTAGTGGCAAAGCATTAGCAAACTTATATTGGGCTTACCATATATTCGTGTATTCGTATCCCATAATCAAACGATTAATCAACTCCATGAAGAGCCTATAAATTATTCCGGTTAGTCCTCCATGTAATTAAAAAAGGAATGGATAGCGGGAAGTAGTCTGGAGAGAAATGTTTTTTGATACATTAATCCATTAATCCTCAGATGTGTTCAGTGTGTGCCATAAATAAAGTTTTATTTGATGATTCTGTTGCTGTGTGCTTGGGTATTTTGGAACCATCACGTTCTAAACTTCCATGTTAACATTGATAAATAAATTGCCACCCTGAAGACAGATGTTTTGCAAATTAAAACAAAAAATTGCCGCAAAAAGGTTACATATTTGCATTAACCCGGAGGGATTGATTATTTATCGATATGTTGTATAAAATTTCAAATTAAGATCGCCAATTTGTAATAAACTTTTAAAACTTTTTCCGGACCAATTTGTAATAAATTTTTAAAACCTTTTCCGGACCAATTCGTTTATCGTTCTTTTCTAATAAAACGTAAGCACCTTAATGATTTCACTGTCTTAAGAATTTAACATGTGCCCATAATTCTCTGTTCTTTGTTATAAACCGCACAGCTGATTGCTTCTCTTCCCACTATTATTCTTATCTGACTTTTATTGTTTACATTTTTAATTTTTTAATTTTTTTGTTTAAACATTTTTTCAAACTTATAATTCTCATATACGTTTTTCTCATACACTTCAGTATGTATAATATGGCTTCGTTGCCATATACCTAGGCGGTCTGATTCCTCTCAGTTGAAAAGGTAGTATCTGTTTCATCCCTTAAAATTTATACAGAGTCCACAAAAAAAGCGCAAATAAAAAATTGAAAAAAACACAAAAAAATTGAAAAACAAAAAACCAAAAAAGATTGCTAGAATGACCCAACAACACCACTCACTGTAACATACAAATTTCTACGAACTAAACTTGACCGCACTGCTCATAATTTCAGGACAATGTCCAACTTCTTCAAAGAGAAGTAAAATCATTGAAAAATTCGAAAACTGCAGAGGAGAGAGAACGAAGATTAATCTTAAAAGTTAATCTTTAAGACTGTGATCGCCTTTTTTTTTCTTTGCCGAAAATCAATTTTGATCGATAATGTTAGTATCGATAACCTTTAGACAATTCCAATGGTGTAGAACTACTGTTCCTTAAGGGCGAAAAATAGGGTGAGAAGGTCAGTATCTAAAACTTCTTAGTCGAGCTCTAGCATTTTGTAAAGGGCGAGACGCTTTCAGCCTTGCAGTACCATAATGGAACACAAAGCTGTTGCCTTTGGCCAAATGTATTTATTGCCAGTTGTGTGATGCATTTAAAGCTGAAGAGTACAGATAAGAATTGAACTTTGCTTCAAGTTGCTGCACAAAACACTCAACATAACCCTGTTTGCCGTATATATAGGCCTTGAAGACATTAGTGAAGAGTCATCCTACATTATTCTCAGGGTAAAAACTATGTCAGAAGAGCAGTAATTCCTGTTTGGAATTCTAGTTTAAAATCTTCTATCAATACTAGGTTCAGACAAGATGTAATCAATTTCACTTTGAATATAAGGATCCACAGGAAGTAATGTGCCAACGTGACAGGAAATTAAAGGAAGCATTGCAAGAAAGGCAGTATGTTGCCAATTAAGTAATCTAGAATACATGCTACAAAGTTTTTGTATTTTTTTAACCTTTTCAGCAAGTATTTCATTGAAAAAATTCAACAAGCAGGAACATATTCTGTTTAACTAACTAAGCCCCGATTAGTGAAACGTAACGGAACGTACATTTGTTTTTAGAATATGAAAGCCAATGAGAGTGATTATCGAACCGTAATGTTTTCTCTTTCTGTAAGATCTTGTCTCCTAATCTTCTCTAAAATTTATTTCAAAACAATCTTGTTTGGACCTAGTGAATTTCCATGACTCAAAGGGAATTTAAAGCAAATTAATCGCCTGTTTTCGTAAGACAAACGATTTCACACCACAATACAAATAGACGAACGAGTGAAATCGTTACAAAACGGAAACAAAATCTTTTTGGGACGCTTAACCATGCATTATCTTTTCTGATTCTCAATCGTTTCTATTCTAGTCAACCAATTAGCTTATGTGACACAAAAAATATCTTCTTTGAGTAGTCAGTTTTTTAAATGACTCCTAGCTGCCATATGATCGTTTTTAATGCTTCAAATATTTCGTGACTGCAGGTCTTGTTCTATATTTAAGAATTACATACGTCTGTTTTGGGACATGGTAGTCCAAATCTAGCTGCATTTTTGTCATCAAAATTTTCGAAATGGAAGTTATCGATAAAAATTAGGTATTCAAATTTCTTTAAAAACTATGTTAGCCTGCGTGAACACTAACTGGATGATTATTTCTTTTGGCCTGATTTGAGTGATCTGTATTCAAACGACATATGGATACCACATACCTTGTAACCCTTTAGATATTCTACGTGAGCGATTTGATGGCCGTGTCATCTCATGAGGAGAAGTCGCTGTAGTCTAGTAAGTAGTGTGTTGGCTTATTAGACGTAAAGCCAGGGTTCGAGCCCCAGGCCAGACATCAAAACAAAATATGAAAAAATATTTCTTCAGCGACTTCCTCTCAACAGATTTCTGGCAAAAACTCTGAGAGTAAATAAAAAATTGTCATGAAAAGTTTCTCAAGAAAATGTGTCGTTCGGAGTCGACTTTAAACTGTAGGTCCCACCACTCATGTATAAAATTAACACACACAACATAAGTGGTGTGAGAAACTAAGTCGTAAGCCTAACTAAAGGGTTGTAATGAAAAATTATGTATGTCATCTCATGAGGAGGTGGTAGGAACTGGCCGCGATATCACGCTTTTTATTTCCCGTTAAACTTTTTTGTGGGATTTTTTAAGCCCTAGATGAATGCGAATCGCTCAGATGCAGCATGATTTAAGCGCAAGATCTATGGAAATCAGGATATTTTGGATGCGCTGCACCCAGGGAAGCCGTAACGGACATTTGAATAAACTTATATTCCACATATAATGGTATCAATAGGTCTTTAAATCGAGTAAACAATTTCTTTGATATCACATACATACTTTGTTTTATTTACATTTAAGCAAAGGAATCTCTTCTGAATTCTGATTGGAAGTGCTTCTTAATTCTTCTTGAGTTCTTTTAAGGAAGTTTTATTACTAAACTTAGGTTCTGGTCTTGAGGGACGATTTTTAAATTCCATTTCCTTTTAAAGATTTGTGTTAGGAAGGCATCTCCTTTTAGTAGATTTCTGGCAAAAACTCTGAGAGTAAATAAAAAAATGTCATGAAAAGTTTCTCAAGAAAATCTGCAGTTCGGAGTCGACCTTAAACTGTAGGCCTCGTCATGCTCATGTGTAAAAACACAATTAACGTAATCCTGAATTATGTATGTCTATATGTATGTATTAGAAAGGCTTCAAGCTCTATGAGTCAATGTAGAATACTTGTGTGCGGAAGTTAACAATATCTAGAGCCTTAATGTTTTTTGAGTTGCGAAAATGCTTCTTTTTTTGTCGGGAGACCTTTGAGAGTACGCAAATGGGAATAATAGAGAGCAAGCGGGCAAGTCCTTCTTACAAAATTTTTTAGATAGCAGAACTGAAGACAACTGTCATGAGAGCTTGTCGGTTCAATGGCTATAGATTTTTTCTGGTTGCACTTATTCAATGAGTGCTCTGCGCACTACTCCTACGATCGCTCTGGAGATAATCTTATACCTTCTGCCGCTTGATATCTACTGCAGGAGCGTGATGGCAAATATTAGCAGGCGTCTCTGGGCTACTAGACAATGGAATGCATCGGGCATTTGCCATATAAAGATACTGGGAGAAATTTATATTGTCTGAAGCAATGATTACATGACAGCGCGATATGACTTCTCAATGAACTTGGGACATCCGTTCTGAAAAGGGAGGACTGGAGGAGTGGTTCAGTGAACCTCCCAAGGGACCCCGTACAAATATACACCGATGGCTCCAAACTGGAAGGAGCCGTTGGAATTGGTATCTATTCGGAATCAATCGGAATATCCAAGTCTATAAGGCTACCAGATCATTGCAGCGTCTTTCAGGCGTAGGTGTCAGCAAATCAGGCTGCGTTGAAAATTATTGTGGACAAAAATGTTCACAGGCGGAAAATCATCATACTTTCCGATAGCCAAGCGGCTATTAAGGCATTGGATTCCAGTGCAATAAACTCCAAGACGGTGTACAACTGTCGCAGATATCTCAATGAGATGGCGACGCGATATGGTGTTTGTATCACATGTGTATCGGGACATAGAGGTATTCCCGGCAACTGCAGAGCGGATGATTTGGCCAGTAGGGGAACGACCATCGAACTCTCTGATGAATTCTCTACATTAGGGATCCCTTTGGGTACCTGCAAGCTTATAATTGACAATGCAACCATAGATCTCGTCAACAGAATGTGGACAACTTCGGATAAGGGCAGAGCGGCGTAAAAGATCTGGCCAAGGCTGGATAGGAGGCGCAAGGCGTCTCTGCTTAAACTCCAGAGAAGTAGGCTCAGCACTGTTATTGGGGTTATTACGGGGCATTGCATTATAGGAGCGCATGCGAGGCGTGTTGGCCTTAGATACCTTGCAAATGATTTCTGAAGAAGCTGTGGAGATGAAGAGGAAGATGAGACTATTCTTCATCTATTGTGCACATGTCTGGCACTTAGTCGGAGGAGAAAGAGGTACCTAGGTGCCTGCTACATGGATGATATGGATGAACTGTCATGTATGGATATTGGCCGCCTGAGTCGCTTCATCGGAAGCTCCGAATTATTCCTGGAATAGGGGAAATGAGGAACTGTGGTATCACAATGGGCCTTGTGTGCGGCCTAAGTGTGTCCGCTCATGACTACATCAAGGGGACATCCACTTCTATCTACCTACCTACCTATTCAATGAGTTTTTAGCGAAACGTATTTATTCAATTAAATATCATAAGATAACTAAAATTATACTTAAGGGATTCAGTTAATTTTTCCTTTGCCGACAGTGGTTTTTGCGCTTGAATAGTTTTTTTCTTCACATCATCTGCATAAGATATCAGACTAGCGGAGAAAGTTGTTCCGTTCTTTTAAAATCGAATACTGTCAGGAGTATTTAAACGAATTGAATGCTTCGTCTTTGAATTTGTCTCTAAGACTTTGCTTCATTTAATATTCGATTAAATTTTAAAGGTACCACAACAAGTTTAATGCACTCTACTTTAAAATCAATTACAATTCTTCATCAAATCTTAAAATTCATAAAGAAATTCTCTTTCTATTGTATAGACTTGGCAAGCATTCCCTTTATACTCGAGTATGGGAATACATTCCACAGTAACTGATAATTTGTGGTACCCAAAACAAAGCTAATAATTGGAAGGCAAACGTATATTAAATAGCCTTTCATGTCTCTTCTTTCAATGTATGCAAGCAACTCTCTAACAATTTATTTTCAAACCAAGTGGCTGGCACAGCATTAAGACAAGAATTGTCTATTCGTATCTGATAACAAAAACACAACAAGTTCGACATAAAAATCTTCTTTTAAATCGTACGTAGCAAATAAACTCGAGAAAGAGTTACAATATTTACCATGGGTACTGGATGCTTCAGCTACAACATTGGAGAAGACTAATAATCATTCGCAAAGGCGTTTTGGTAAGTTTTTTCTGAAATTCTTTCTTCTTTTTTGTTGTTGTTGCTTATTTTCAAAGGCCAAAATTATAAAAGACTGCCTGCAGTATGGTTTTGTTAAGGACAGTGGGCTCATATAATAATCATCATGATGGGAAATTAGTTGTGTTATAATGTCATACAATTAGATCGGGTGTTTCAATTGTGACTTCCGGACCTTGACAGTTGATAACGGCCATCTAGTTTAAGCTACAGCTGTCAAATTAGCTGTCATGTCTTCAGTTCCCTAACATGAGTGTTCTGTTCGGTTAAAATACAATGTGTTTCAACCATTTAACGATTGCCATAAACGTCCTACCAAGTGCACTGCTATTCGCAATGTGGTGGATGAACACGAGGCCACTGATTGTATCGCTTCAGTCAAGATTACGATCTAGCTTCTCATAACACTTACATTGTGTGTGTTTTTTTGTACATGAGTGGCGGGACCTACAACTTTAAATCGACTCCGAACGACAATTTTTGTCAGAAATCTGCCGAGAGGAAGTTGATGAAGAAAATTATTTCATATTTCTTTTGTTTGTTCGCTGACCTGTGGTTTGAACCGTGGCCTCACGTCCAATAAGCCAATACACTAGCTACTAGACTACGACTACTCGACCTGCACCCGTAGAAAATTGAACTAACCCAGGAACTGAACTTAGGCGACCATGGACAACAACGTATGTTCACTGAATGGGCTCTGAGCAGTTGGCGATTGAACATAATTTTCACCGAGAAATCATCTTCAGCCCATTCAGGGCCCATTTCTAAATCAATGGGTACGTGAACAACCAAAATTGTAAAATTTGGGACAATACCAGTCCACATAACATTTAAGAGCGTCCAATGCATCCTGAAAAAGTCACCTTTTGATGTGGATTTTAGCTTGGTGTTGGTCGTTGGTTTATATATCTTTGAGAACAATTTTGGCCAGCAGACGGATATTGGATTGGATATCCTGCACGAGCTACTAGAGCGCATGGTCATCTCACGTGGTGGTGATATGAACTGGCCCTCCAGATCGTGTGAAATAGCTCCCTATTAGACTTTTTCTTGAGTGGTTTCCTTAAGTCTCGGAGGTGTATGCGAATAAGCCACAAATCACAGTGGTCCTCAAAGCCATAGATTTGGACAAATGCAGTCTGATTTATGCGCTTGCATTATAAGAAATTTAATATTTGAGATGCGCTCTACCAGGAGAAGCCATTGCGGACATATTAATAATGTTATACTCCACACATAATGGCATCAATAGGTTTTCAAAGGAATAAACAATTTCGATGATGTACTTTGTTTTTAAATTTAAAGACGAGAAGTTCTAAACTTCAAGTGTTATAAGTTCCCGTGGCTTTTAAAAGGGTCATAGGGCCTCAATTAGTTTTTTTAAACGTGTGTTGAAATATCTACTCTGTGCGGACTCCCTCATTTCATTATGACTATTTGCGCTGCTGTTTATTTATACATCGTCTTCAAGTTGTTTTCTCCCTGTGTGAGCCTGTTGCCTTGAGGATTCACTTCTATGACACCGATGGTGATATAATCTATCGGCTTTCTAAAGGAATGGTCGAACCAAAATCATTTGCCTGCACTTATCTTGATTGACAAGGACTGTTTTCTGCCTCAGTCTCTATTTGATTATAATTCATGGCCAGTATACATGGATTATCTGGCAAAGACCACGTTAATAGACCCATGTATCTTTCTTTTATAAATAACATGCTCACTTTCATTTGTATCTATTTTAAATCATTTCAGGGAAGTCGCATTAACATTCCTTCTCAGACCTGATGCTTTCGCTGACAGCATTATGTTTTCGCCAATTTGATTCCTGCGTAAGTAAGATTCGAAAAAGGAACATGTATTTGAAAGAGCTTGTATAGGGTGGGTGATTTAAAAGTTCAAATTTAAAAATACAAATTTTTTCTTTTATTGTGAAGTACATTTGTTCCGGTTAGAAATGGAATATTATTTCATTCATATGGCTGCCGCGGCTGGCTTCACCGTAACTCATTCGACCGACTAAATTTTAGTGCACTTTTTCGAGTCATACCTCGACAATGGCACCACGAATGTTAATCTTCAAATGCTCAATTGTCTCTGGTTTGTTGGCATAGCACTAGTCCAACGGTGTCAAATTGCAGCTACTTGGCGGCCAATTGACATCATAATTTCGACTAACTAAACAGCCAACAAACGTTTGA
The DNA here is from genome assembly GCA_958299815.1 of Sarcophaga carnaria. Lineage (NCBI taxonomy): Eukaryota > Metazoa > Arthropoda > Insecta > Diptera > Sarcophagidae > Sarcophaga > Sarcophaga carnaria. The sequence continues at coordinate 17,644,124 of OY283149.1, read as the reverse complement.
GGCAATAAATCGATTGTGACATGAGATGTGTTGGCAAGTGGCACCACCCTGTTGAAGCCAAACATCGTTGTTACGAATATGAAAACATCGTTTAACATTAACATGATTACCAATAGCTACACTAACAAATACAACGAACATGTTACAAGTAAAGCAACAACATCAGTATGATAGGCAAGTAAGCGAGAATGCAACAACAAACAAAGTGAACAAAATAAACAAACAACAATGAAGACGCAATAGAATTCTCGAGAAGACCAAACCTGGAACGTTCCGCTTCAAAGACCTTCATCAGACTGATTGTGTGCGCATATAAAAGGGCAAGACAAAGCAGGCACCGAGTAGTAAGAACTCAGTCAGTCTTGTGTGAAGAAGTAAACAGTCGTGGTTTGAAGATCGCTGTTGTGAAGACCTACCGAAGAGTTGTTAGTGTTTGCGCGAACAGAAGTGCAAAGTAGAATAGTGAGTAAACAATTATTGTTGGATACATGAAGTTGTAACAGTGGCATATAAAAGTAGTGCGAACAATAAAGAGTTTAATTGAAACTGAACACAAATTTGTTTTTACTCTGTTTGCAATCAACGTACTCATATTTTAAACGATTTAAAAGATAAAAACGTAACAATATCAATACCCCGAAGAACGGGTAAAAAAATCGGTTGTCATGGTGCCATATATGTTTCCAGTGATCGTAATGGTTGCGCCGTCCTCATTTTCAAGGAAATATGGGTCAACTTCGCCTCCGCTCTACAAGCCGCACGAAACAGTCACACGTAATGGGTTCTTTGGCTTGTGTAAGACCACGTGTGGCTTTTCTGAGCCCCAAATACGGCAAATTTGCTTCTCAACATACCCACCAAGATGGAAATGAGCTTCATCGGAAAAGATGATTTTTTTTGGCAAAATCGACATCATCGTGCAGCTTCTTGCACAATAAATCCCAACATATTCAAGTGTAAAACGATTCATTAGGTTCAGTGGAACGTATACAGTAAGACCCCGCTTAACATGGGGGATACGTTCCAATAAGTTGCAGCACTAAACGAAACAGCGTTCAACGAGGCAACTTAAAACGTACATATGTATACACCTACACATAGACATAATTGGTCATTACAACACTTCAGTCAGGATTACGACCTAGTTTATCACACCACTTATGTTGTGTGTGTTAATTTTATACATGAGTAGCGGGACCTACAGTTTAAAGTCGATTCCGAACGACAGATTTTTGAGAAACTTTTCGTGGCAATTTTATTTACTCTCAGAGTTTTTGCCAGAAATCTGCTGAGAGGAAGTCGCCGAAGAAATACTTTTTTGTATTTTGTTTTGATGTCTGGCCTGGAGCTTGAACCCTGGCTTTACGTCTAATAAGCCAACACACTGCCTACTAGACTACGGCGACTATGTATGCACCTACTAACTAATAGATCAACTGTGACGCAATAAAGATGCGTTCGTACTGTGATTGCGACTTCGGAAAATACAGTTGGAATCTTTATTCTGGCCAGACTAACAGAAGAGCGTTGAAAAAGATACATAGTATATTCCGTCGCTTTATAGTGCACCACTTTTGTTTGGTGCATAGCAGTAGTGTGTTTATGGGGTTTCTAGGGCACTTATTTCATACAAAATTTGGCTCATGCCTACGCTACAGTCGGTAGTGTCGGTTAGTCGATAGGTTTGTAACATGTAATATGAAAATTTATGTACGAATGATTGGACGGACCGAATGAGTGTGTGTGTAACATGTAATGTGTATGATCGTGTTTTTAATAATAAATTCATGGCACGTATTATCATACTCAATGCTGAAAAAATAGAAAAGGGATCTGCACCAATATAGTTGTTGTGTGTTTTTTATTTTTTTTTGTATATTTAATTAGAAGGATCTTTAATTTTAAATGTGATAAGAAAGAGTAGGTTGGTTGTGCGGTTATTTTTTATTTTTTGTGTGATTTAATTTGAAGGATCTGTAATTTTAAGATGATAACAAATTCTTGGCACGTATTATCATTCCCAATACTTTTTTATTCATCAAGGGGAAATTATATGAATTTTCTCTTGAATAAGCAGATGTATCGAAATGTGTTGGAATATCATTTCTAATATCATCATACATATCATTTGTTTTCACATCATATATAAATGAATCGGTATCCATATAACAGAGATTAATATTATCAAGATATTTTGTCTTCATATAATCGTAATGAAAGTTATACATTTTCCATTTTGATAATTTTTTCATATTAATTTTGATCTGCTTTGTATCTGTTCCCGATCTGCTTTATATCTGGACACGATCTGCTATGTATCTGATCACGATCTGCTTCGTATCTGCTCACGATCTACTTGGTATCTGGTCACGATCTGCTTCGTATCTGCTCACGATCTGCTTTATGTCTGGTCACGATCTGCTTTGTATCTGCTCACGATCTGATTTATACCTGATCACGATCTGCTTGATGTCTTATGTCTATATCTTTTGAATTTGGGTACGCTATATCGTGCTTTCTACAAGCTGCATCCAATAAATTTATTCCTTTGCCTCCTCTTGCTAATCGTTTTTGAAGTTTTGTATCAGGTCCACAAAACTGATAACCAGGTGGATGTAATTCAACATATAATTTGTTTATTAAGTTGTCTACAAATCTTCTTCCAATCTTACACTGATTAGGTGTTTTTCTTTTGACTGTAGTTTATAACCATTTTTTTTCATTACTTTCATACCTCTTCGCATGAAACACTACACCAGCTATACCTGCTATACCAGCTATATCAGCTATACCAGCTATACTAGCAAGCTGTACAATCTGTACTAGCTATACTAGCAAGCTGTACTAGCTATACTAGCAAGCTATACAATCTGTACTAGCATACTAGCAAGCTGTAGTAGCTATATCAGCTATATCAGCTATACCTGCTATACCTGCTATACCAGCTATATCAGCTATACCAGCTATACCTGCTATACCTGCTATACCTGCTATATCAGCTATACCTGCTATACCTGCTATACCTGCTATATCAGCTATACCTGCTATACCTGCTATACCTGCTATACCTGCTATATCAGCTATACCTGCTATACCTGCTATACCTGCTATAGCTATACCTGCTATACCTGCTATACCTGCTATAGCTATACCAGCTATATCAGCTATACCAGCTATACCTGCTATACCTGCTATATACCAGGTATACCAGGTATAGCAGGATATAGCTGGTATAGCAGGTATAGCAGGTATAGCAGGTATAGCAGGTATAGCTGGTATAGCTGGTATAGCTGATATAGCTGATATAGCTGATATAGCTGGTATAGCAGGTATAGCAGGTATAGCAGGTATAGCAGGTATAGCAGGTATAGCAGGTATAGCTGATATAGCAGGTATAGCAGGTATAGCAGGTATAGCAGGTATAGCAGGTATAGCTGATATAGCAGGTATAGCAGGTATAGCAGGTATAGCTGATATAGCAGGTATAGCAGGTATAGCAGGTATAGCTGGTATAGCTGATATAGCTGATGTAGCTACTACAGCTTGCTAGTATAGCTAGTACAGATTGTATAGCTTGCTAGTATAGCTAGTACAGCTTGCTAGTATAGCTAGTACAGATTGTACAGCTTGCTAGTATAGCTAGTATAGCTGATATAGCTGGTATAGCAGGTATAGCTGGTGTAGTGTTTCATGCGAAGAGGTATGAAAGTAATGAAAAAAAATGGTTATAAACTACAGTCAAAAGAAAAACACCTAATCAGTGTAAGATTGGAAGAAGATTTGTAGACAACTTAATAAACAAATTATATGTTGAATTACATCCACCTGGTTATCAGTTTTGTGGACCTGATACAAAACTTCAAAAACGATTAGCAAGAGGAGGCAAAGGAATAAATTTATTGGATGCAGCTTGTAGAAAGCACGATATAGCGTACCCAAATTCAAAAGATATAGACATAAGACATCAAGCAGATCGTGATCAGGTATAAATCAGATCGTGAGCAGATACAAAGCAGATCGTGACCAGACATAAAGCAGATCGTGAGCAGATACGAAGCAGATCGTGACCAGATACCAAGTAGATCGTGAGCAGATACGAAGCAGATCGTGATCAGATACATAGCAGATCGTGTCCAGATATAAAGCAGATCGGGAACAGATACAAAGCAGATCAAAATTAATATGAAAAAATTATCAAAATGGAAAATGTATAACTTTCATTACGATTATATGAAGACAAAATATCTTGATAATATTAATCTCTGTTATATGGATACCGATTCATTTATATATGATGTGAAAACAAATGATATGTATGATGATATTAGAAATGATATTCCAACACATTTCGATACATCTGCTTATTCAAGAGAAAATTCATATAATTTCCCCTTGATGAATAAAAAAGTATTGGGAATGATAATACGTGCCAAGAATTTGTTATCATCTTAAAATTACAGATCCTTCAAATTAAATCACACAAAAAATAAAAAATAACCACACAACCAACCTACTCTTTCTTATCACATTTAAAATTAAAGATCCTTCTAATTAAATATACAAAAAATAAAATAAAAAACACACAACAACTATATTGGTGCAGATACCTTTTCTATTTTTTCAGCATTGAGTATGATAATACGTGCCATGAATTTATTATTAAAAACACGATCATACACATTACATGTTACACACACACTCATTCGGTCCGTCCAATCATTCGTACATAAATTTTCATATTACATGTTACAAACCTATCGACTAACCGACACTACCGACTGTAGCGTAGGCATGAGCCAAATTTTGTATGAAATAAGTGCCCTAGAAACCCCATAAACACACTACTCATAGCCGTTTCATATGCACACATATACAACAAGTATCAATACAGTGTGCGATTTAGGAGTATCCCAATACTACTAATACGGAAACAGCGTTAAGCGGGATCTTACTGTACTGAATAGAATGACATAAGTATTGCCACATTCGAAATAACCGATGATTTAAATTTAAACCCATACATGGCCCACCCAATATTATTAATTTGTTATAGAAATTGTTTTTAATTCTCATTACGCAACCCACTGTACAGCAACTGCTGAACACAATTGTTCAAATAATACTAAGAAGATGAGACCAAATTAAACCCTTAAAAAGTGTTACAGCCACACTTGCAAACAACACTTTTACACAAACACACACACACACATACTGTGTAGCAAACAAACAACATTAGCAATTGAGTAACAGATGGACTTTTAACAATCGACTGCTGTTTTGTGTACAAAATGGAAAATGGGGTTGCATCAGGCAATGTTGAGTATTAAAAAGTACGACGAGTGCTTTGGATATGAAAAGAACAAAGCCACTGATGAAGATGATACCATTGACTGGGCCTGGCCTAACTAAGCTTATAGCTTTTGTTGCTGCAGCAGATGCTGTTGTTGTTATTGTTGATGATGTGAAGTCATTTCATTTCATCTTGTCTGTGAGTGAGTGAGTGTTCATTTGTTTTTTTTTGTAAGCAAATACTCATACAAACATTCGTATCTTTTCTTTCTGGTTTTTTTTTCTTTTAGTAGGGTATAGTGGGGGAGGCTAGGAAGGGGGTAAGGTATTATTTTTTGGATAACAGACCAATTCTTAAAATTGTTTTCGTGACTTAAATTTTCTGTGTGTGTTCTGTTCGTTACTTTGGCAGTCCTTAGTTAAGTTGCCATTGCTATTGCAGCAAAGAGAAGAAATTGGAAGTTGGTTGGCAAGTGGAATAGCAAACGGACGTGTTTGGAAATTATATGATGTGATTTGCCATCAAATTGAGTTAAAATAAATGAAAATAAAGCAAATAGTGTTGACAGGACTAGGAAGTTTTATTTGTTATTATCTGTATGCGTTAATATTGTAAATCTTTTCATCTCTTCACTTTTCTCATCGTTTTCTTTCAAGCAGGAATTCAATAAGAATGTGTTCAAATCATCAATTTATAAAATTAAAATTAATGGCGAAATATTATACAAAAATAGTGACTGAAGACTGACTACAGCTTAGTTTTCTTTTTCAACCATAATTAAGTCATGATTACTTAACAATGCAAAAAAAATTTTCTTTTTCGTTTATAAAGTAAATTTTATTCCTTAACAGTGTCAAATCGGAGCTTCTTGGGGGTCCAATTGACATCACCATTTCGGCAAATTAAACGGCCATCAAACGTTTGATGTAATAAATCGATTGTGGCATGAGATATGTGGCAAGTTGCACCACCCTGCTGAAACCAAACATCGTTCATATCAATATCATAAAGAGCGGGTACAAAAAAATCGGTTATCATGATGCGATAATTGTCTCCATTGACCGTAATGGTTGCGCCGTTCTCATTTTCAATGAAATAGGGGCCAATGATGTCTACAAGCCGCACAAAACAGTCAATCGTAGAAGATGCATTGGCTTCTGCAAGACCACGTGTAGGGCCCCAAATAAGTCAATTTTGCTTATTAACGTACCCACTAAGATGAATGTGAGCTTTATCCGAAAAGATGATTTTTGTGGAGTTTCTCGTTGGCTCATCTAGCGAAGCGGATGGTCATGCGGCTTCAATTTTTGAACCAATCGAACTTTGTAAGGGTCTCTTCGCAAAATTCAACGTAAAATGATGTGTGAAATGTTCAATTCTTGAAAACAATGACAAGTTGATGTTGAGGAATTCTTACGCGCACTCTTAGCCACAGTTTCGATATTTTCGGCTGAATGCACTGTACGACCATGCTCACGTCTTGGCGCATCAATAATGTGATCAAATTTTGTACGACATTTTCGTGCAACTTCCGACCAATTGTCTTTGTTTTGGAAATAAATTTCCAATAAATCCCAACGTACTCAAGTGTAAACCGATATATGACTCACTCGATATAAAACTTGAACTGAAATCGAAGTCCACTAATCCCTAATTTTTAATAGGAAAGTAAAAACATTTTAACATTTTTAACATTTAACAATTGGCCATTGGTGGCTACACATTTTTTTCCATCTTTCAGGCAATTTGTGGATTCAACGTCAATGCAACTGTTCGTCTCTTGAAGCGAACCAACTAATCCCCACCCAAATCTCCACTTCCTCTTAGGAATCGAAGTGTTGCTCAGCTAATGCGTGTCCCATCGATAAAAATAGACGGTACAAGGAAGGCCCAAAGTGTGGTGAAAATCGTGGATCGGGTAGAAGTTGTCAGGCTAATGTTGTGATTGTATCCTGAACCAGTTTTGTGTGCAGGTGCTTTCTCAAAAATTTACAAAATTTCTTTGCAAAATTCTCTGATCGTTTTTCGATCAATGCATAGTTCAAATTGATCATTTGTTGTGGGGAGCGATCTGTATTAACGATTTCACCAGGTTTTAGAAGCTCGTGATTTACCACACCTTTTTGGTTCCACCAGACATACAGCAGCGATCTGATTTTGCACTCGAAAATTATGATTGTCCCGGATTAACCCACATTTTTTTCCGTTTAGGATTCTGAAAATAACTACATTTGTCATCTTTTGTAACACTGGTTTTCCTTTATATGCTTGAAGCAAAATTTCAAAATTTTTTCGATTTACCATTTGTCGGTCATTCAATTCATGTGGCATCCATTTTCCAGACTTTGTGATCTTTTCCCACAGCTTTTAAACGATCAGAAATTGTTTTATGTGCAACATTTAAGATTTCTGTCATTTATTTTTAACTCGAGATGTTTGCAATTCGTCGTCTTCAAACTTTTTTTGATGGTCTTCCATATTCTTCATTTCTCACATCAAAATCGTTATTTCTGATTGTCATCTTCTACATATTGTTTTTGATAGAGCATGATTACAATGTGTCTTGGCAAGCATTCCTTCCATCAGAAGTTTTCTTGTTGCAATAAGCCTTTTCCACATTCTAAAAAGCCGCGTTTTTCTTACGGCCACCACAAAATACTTGTCAGGCAATGTCATCACTTGACATTCGAAGGGCATGGCCTTTTGCAGCCATAAGACATGAGAGACTTGATGTTTGCATTGTATGGTTTACAAGTTTTATGAACGGTGTCCATATAGGCAGTCAGCTGTCCAGATAATCAATGCACCCTATTTCACTTCACTAAAACTTTACTTGTTATATTGAAATGGCTCCCCTCTAACCATCTATTAAAACAGAGTGCTAACCTTACATACTTATTTACTTACTTAAATGGTCCCTTTAATCAGAATCACGACCTGGTTCGCATGCCACTTATTTTGCTTGTGTTAATTTTATACATGAGTGGCGGCACTTACTGTTTAAAGTCGATTTCGAACGACAGATTTTTGAGAAACTTTTTCATGGCAATTCTATGTGCTCTCAGACTTTTTGCCAAAAGTCTGCTGAGAGGAAATCCCCAAAGATATATTTTTTCATATTTCGTTTTGCTCGAGGTTTGAACCATGGTCTCGCGTCCAATAAGCCAACACACTACATACTAAACTACAAAGACTAGAAGGCCAACCTGGTCCAACCTGGATTATAAATACATCCAAATGGATCTTACAATAGGGACTTCTGAACTTTGACAGTTGACAAAGGCCATCTTTTCGAAGCTGCATTTTTCAATTTTATCGTCATTTATTTTATCTGTTTTGCAAAATTACAAGGGATGGCTACAGCATTCAATAATACTTGCAAGTAATAAAAACTACTTACTTACGTAATTGGCCATAACAACCCGATTAACGGATTTCAGCCTGCTGTAACACATCCTTCCAGGCGCCTCTGCTTCTTGCGCGCCTACGCGAGTTGGTCACACCATTCATTGACAAGGCTTCCTCGATTTGGTCTTCCAACGCAAACAAGGTCGTCCTCTCCGAAGACTTTCGCAGATCCCCACATCAAATACCCGTCTCGCCGGAGCATCCTCCTCCATTCGGACGACATGGCCAAACCAGCGCAGCTGCTGGATATTAATACCCGGCACCAACGTCTATGTCGTTGAGGAGCTCATACAGCTCAGTGTTGGATCGTATGCGGAAATCATCGCCAGCTCGCACTGGACCGAAGATACTCAAATACTGTTAAGGCTGCTGCATCAGTGCTGAATAGGATCCATGCCTCTGCGCCATTAAGAAGCTCGGGGAACATAGTATTAGTTTTGTCGTACGAGAGAGGTCTCTGCTACTCAATTGTATATTGAGACCATAGTAGCACCGGTTGGCAAGAGTGATCCTGCGCTTGATCTCCAGATTGACAACATTTTAGGTTCGGAGCCAAGATAGATAAATTGTTTGACTATATAAAAAGTATAATTATCGGCGGTTATTATTAAATGGACGTCTAGTTGGACATTTCACAATCGCCATAATCGTCCTACTGAAAAAACTATTCACAATGTGAAGAATATATTCGAGTCCACAGGACTAGTAAACAATCGACCAACATCCGTACATTGACGAAACCCAAGATCTGCCAAGAACTCGGGCGAAGTTGGCGTCGTGATTTGAACTGAATATATTGCACTAAATTTAAAAGGTTATAGGTAATGACATTCTTTGAATGGAGTTTGGAGCATTTGCCAAATGTTGCTGATTTTCATTGAAAAATTATCTTTAGCGGTGAGGCCCATAGGTGAATTTGTGGATTATATAAGATCCAGAGAAGCCTCCCCAAAAAGTTGTTGTTTGGTGTGGATTTTGGGTTGGAATTTTAATCGGTTCATATTTTATAGAGAACGACATTGGTCAGGCTATCACTGTTAATGGCGTGCACTATACATACATACATACATAATTGGTCATTACAATCCTTCAATCAGGATTACGACCTAGTTTCTCACACCACTTATGTTGTGTGTGTTAATTTTATACATGAGTGACGGGACCTAAAGTTTAAATTCGACTCCGAAGGATATATTTTTTGAGAAACCTTAACATGGCAATACTCTCAGAGTTTTTGCCAAAAGATTGCTGACAGGAAGTCGCCGGAGAAATATTTTTTCATATTTCGTTTTGTTCGAGATATTTGACCTGGGGTTTGAACTGGGACCTCACGTCTAATACACTATCACTATCAACACACTATCTATTTGTATACATGAGTGGCGGGACCTACAGTTTAAAGTGGACTCCGAACGACAGATTTTTGAGAAACATTTCAATGGCAATTTTATTTTTTTTGAAAATGCTTTAAAAAAAACTACTGAATATTTTCTCAAATTTCTTTTTTTATTTGAAAGTACAATACTTCCGGTTAATAATGGGAAATAATTCCATTCAAATGGCTGCCTCGGCTGGCCATACAGTAGCCTACACCAGAAGATGACGATTTTGGCAAAAAAATCATCTTTTCAGATGAAGCTCATTTTGATTTTGGCGGGTATGTAAACAAGCAAAATTGTCGCATTTGGGGCACAGAAAACCCGCACGCATACATTGAAAAGCCGACGCACCCAAACCGAGTTTGGTGCGGATTTTGGTCCAGAGGCATAATTTTTCTCTGAAAATGAGCAAGGAGTGGCCGTTACAGTGGCCGTTACAGGGCGTTCGTTATCGGGCCATGTTGAACGAATTCTTATTCACAAAAATTGAAGAGGAGGACATTGGCAACATTTTGTTTCAACAGGACGGCTCTACGTGCCACACAGCCGAAGCTACACTCGATGTTTTGCGCCCTGTTTTTGAAGATCGCATTATCAGCCGCAGAGCTGATGTCGTTTGGCCACCTCGGAGCTGCGATTTGACACCGTTGGACTATTATTTGTGGGGTGCCGTCAAAGGTAAGTGTTACGCCGACAAGCCAGAGGCAATTGATGCTTTAAAGGACAATATTCGTGAAGCCATTGGTGAAATACAGCTGCACACAATCGACAATGTGGTCGTGTAGGCTACTGCATGGCCAGCCGAGGCAGCCATTTGAATGAAATTATTTTCCATTATTCACCGGAAGGATTGTACTTTCAAATAAAAAAGATATTTGAGAAAATATTCAGTAGTTTTTTTTAAAGCATTTTCAAAAAAAAAAAAGTTATTTGGCGGACACTTTAGAAATCTGCTGAGAGCAAATCGCCGAAGAAATACTTTTTTTGCCTGACCTGGGATTTTGAACCGAGGTCCCACTAGACAATGCGACTTCATGCCAACCCATGTAACGACGAAAAATTCACCAAGTTACGGTGGACTGTTTCGTATTCTCTTGCACGCTCTTACGGATAGCGGCGATTTTTCGGCTGATGTTGCGTTTCATCAACATATGAGTATTGTTCGATTGTTTACTGAATCAGAGGTCTCGAAATTAACCATCGAATTGCGAATACCTCTCGGTAGAGAGGTACGTTGCCCCAAACAGAACACATATGTACATATTTTGTGGATAGATGCCGTCTAAATGATCAGGGAAAGTAATTTTAAAGGATAAAAATAAATTTTCTACGAATAAATGTTTCAAATGAAATCTTATTGCTGGTACACTAGCTACTGTAACACAAGAATACCATTTGAAACGTTTCATTTAAATACCTTCACAAATGATGCATTTTCTATGTGTTTGTAATGAAATCAGTTTAAATTGTTGGTTGAAGCTGGTTGGGCCACAAATTTTCCTTTTGATGTAAAAGAAATACGACACAAAAACCATACAGACTACATAGCAAGGACACTATCTTAAACATACACATGCTTATGCAGCATCAACACACCCGGTAGATTAGATTGTCCTCTTGCGAACAAGAATAACAGAAGAACTTTATTGTGAGTGTAACATTGTAGTTGTATGCTTGACTATGCTTGAGTTTATTGCAGTTCAGAGGTTAAAAAGAGGACCTTAAGCAGCAACACAGGGGTCAGTTCATCACATTGTAGACTGTATGGGTGAATGTTGCCAAGTTTTGTAAATAAATATGTAAATAAAATGAAATTAAAATGATAAACAAAATTGATAAATCAACATGAGTTTGTTTTGTTTTGTATGGACTTCAAATGTTACAATTAACAGGAACAAATGTAATGAAAATAATACAAACACACACACACAAATAAGAACTACATATTATAACATATTTATTGAGATGTTTATCTTGTTAAAATAATTATTTGTGTTTGTCTTGATAATTTCTAACATCTAAACAAGCAAGGCTTCTGTATAAGTACCATCCATATATTGTCCATTATCATAGGCTGTGTTGTATAATTTAATAACACTCCAGTAAAATATTTTCAAAATATTGAAATTTTACAAACTACGACTATGTGTATTCAACAATAAGTCTTTATTTATTTAATTATTGTATCATTTAAAATATTTTAATTTATTCATAAAATATTATTGTTGCTCTAGCATAGGGTCGTCCATTTAAAAGTTTAGAATTAAAAATGCAATAAAACAAGAATGGATTGAAATTTTGCCAAAATTAATTTTCTGTTGTGAAGTACGGGGTTATCCATTTCGTGGTTACAAAAGTAAAAGTAAATAAAACACATATAAAATATTTTTGTCATGATATTTCTTTTTTATTGTAAAGTTTGAACGTTGACATTATATGTGAAACACTACATCATTTAAATGACCTCCACGCGAAGTGTTGCAAGCATTGATTCTTTTGAGGTAATTTTCGACTACTTTTTGATACATATTCGGCGGTATCCCAGCCATAAGTTGACGAATGTTGGTTTTGAAGTGCTCAAGAGTTGAAGGTTTATCTGCATAAACACGGTCTTTCGCGTAGCCATACAAAAAAAATTCTAATGGTGTCAAATCGTATGATCTTGCTGGCCAGTTGATATCGCCACGACGAGAAATAACGCGGCCATGAAATGTCTTTTGCAATAAAGACATATTCGCTCGAGTTGTGTGGCATGTGGCGCCGTCTTGTTGAAACCACATATTCTCCAAGTCGTATTCTTCAATAGCAGGCAAAAAAAAGTCGGTTATCATATGACCACAACGCTTCGAATTGACGGTGACAGTCGTTCCATCGTCGTTTTCGAAGAAGTAAGGTCTAATCACATCTTCGGATCAAAGAGCCCACCAAACTGACTTTTTCTAGATGTAATGGCCTCTCTTCAATTACTTGTGGATTCTCAGAACCCTAAATACGATAATTTTGTTTATTTTTGTTTGTTTATTTATATTATTTATTGCTGAAGAAAATTTTGTTCAGAAAATTGCTGTCCACCGCCTGTTGTTCAAGCAGCCATTCCACGTATCTACGACGTTGTGAATGGTCAGCTGGCTTCAGGTGTTGCGTGAGCTGGACTTTATATGGATGGACTTTATATGTAGGTGTAGATCTAAATGCAAAATACGCCATAATGTGTCGTAAGATAGTTCTAATTCCTGAGAACGACGAGGAATCGACACATTGGAGTCTTCGGCAACACTTTCACTTACAATAGCGATATTTTCAGCGGAACGAGCGAAACGATGATGCACAGGCCTTTCAATGTTTGTAATCACTCCAGTCTTATGTAAACCATAATCTCCTCTTAAAGCACGATACGTGGCTGTGGCAGAATAACCATTTTTGTAGTAAGTTTTGATAATTTTTATACACTGTGTGATAGTTAAGCGATCCATTTGCGTCAATGTCAGACTTTCAACTAAAAAGAAAAAAATTGGTTTCACAACTTAGTTTGACAGATGTCGAATTCCAGTCCCATACTTTTGAAACCACGAAATGGATAGCCTTTTACAATTGTTTCGTTTAGAAATTGGAATACTATTTCATTCATATGGTTGAAACGGCTGGCTTCATAGTAACTCATTCGGTCGCGCCAATTTACGTGCACTTTTTCGAGTCATACCTCGGCAATGGCATCCCGAATGTTAATCTTCAAATGCTCAATTCTCTGGTTTGTTGGCATAACATGAAATTGATAAAATTCACATTGGCTTATTAGACGAAAAGCCAGGGTTCGAGCCCCAGGCCAGACATCAAAACGAAATACAAAAAAAATATTTCTTTGGCGACTTCCTCTTAACAGATTTCTGGCAAAAACTGTGAACGTAAATAAAATTTCTATCAAAAGTTTCTCAAAAATCTGTCGTTCGGAGTGGACTTTAAATTGTAGGTCCCACAACTCGTGTGTAAGATTAACACACACAACATAAGTGGTGTGAGAAACTAGGTCGTAATCCTGACTGAAGGGTTGTAATGACCAATTATGTATGTATGTATGTTGTTGGCATAACACTAGTCCAACGGTGTCAAATTGCAGCAACTTGGCGGCCAATTGACGTCACCATTTCGACTAACTAAACAGCCACCAAACGTTTGAGGCAATAAATCGATTGTGAGATGAGATGTATGGCAAGTGGCACCATCCTGTTGAAACCAAACATCGTTCATATTATTACGAATATGAAAACATCGTTTAACATTAACATGATTAACAATAGCTACACTAACAAATACAACGAACATGTTGCAAGTAAAGCAACAACATCAGTATGATAGACAAGTAAGCGAGAATGCAACAACAAACAAACTGAATAAAATACACAAGCAACAATGAAGTCACAATAGTGAGAAGATGGGCTTAAATCTGCAGTTACTGCTATTTTTATCAATATCACTTTTACTACTATTTCTATTTGTACTGTTAGTTACTACTCTGTTACATATAACAAACTCTGATTGTCATTTATACAGGCGCAGTTCTTTCTAGTATATTCGACTGTTCATATTGTTGTAAACTGAATTCTACTATTAATAAAATTTCATTAAATATTAAACAAATTATTTATTTTGTTTACATGGTGCCGAAACCCGTAGTGGAAAAAATAATAAATACAGCAATAAGAATAATTTAAGAACTCATTGTTTGACCTATATTTTAAAATGGCAGACGCCTGCAATTTTTTAAGACCGCCGAAGTCATTAGTGATAGAACACGACAAAGATATGGCCAAAGAATGGAAACTGTGGAAGCAGCAGTATGAATATTTTGAGGTTGCAACAGGATTAGATAAAAAACCCGAAAATATACAATTTGCAACATTTATGTCATCCATTGGCTACTCGGCAATACAAATTTACAATTCGTTGCCGGCGACAACTAACGAAACGCTAGCCGTCGTTAAAGGAAAGTTCGAGAAATATTTTACACCAAAGCTGAACACAACCTTTGAACGATATAAGTTTCATAAAATTATGCAAAATGATGGAGAAACCGTTGATGAGTATATCACCAGATTAAGACTACAGGTAAAAAATTGCAATTTCGAAGCATTAACTGATAGTATTTTACGGGATCAACTCATTCTTGGCATTAAAAGTGACACCATCCGCACAAAGCTGCTGTCAGAAGACATAACCTTAGAAAAAGCCCTTCAAATCTGTCAGGCCACCGAATTAGCACAAAAACAAACTGCAGAAATACATAGCGAAAGCGATAAAAATGTAAATATCGTATTTAATAAATCCAAAAGCTTTGATTGTCACAATTGCGGTAAAAATCACACAGTTCGCAATTGTCCAGCTTTTCGTCATAAGTGCAAGAAATGCAAAAGAAAAAACCATTATGAAAGCATGTGTAAGATAAAGGCAAAATATAAGTTTGATAAAAACAGAAATATTGATTTTTGTGAACAAAAAGAATTTAAAGGTAGCGACAGTGACGCCGACAGCGCTGCTCACAGCGACGTGGAGCTATTCATTGGTTGTGTTACGAAAAATAATAGACAAGAAAAAGAGAAATTTACAGAAACTTTAACTATCGGAGAGAAAAATTATGATATTAAACTTGATACTGGTGCTCAGTGTAATGTTCTGCCAAAAAGTGTGATCGATGAGCTTAAAACATTTAATAAAGAAATAAGCATTAAGCCTTGCCGCGTAAAAAATCTGGTGTCCTTTGGAAACCATAAAATGAATGTTGTAGGTGAGGTTTTGTTAACATGCAAAATAGGCCAGAAAAAATGCAAAATTTATTTCAAGATAGTGAACGAAAACGTAAAACCAATACTCGGAGCAAACTCGTGTGAGAAACTACACTTAGTAAAAAGAATACAAGAACTGGAAATTGCCGAAAACTTATTTGAAGGCCTTGGGTGCATCAAAAATTTTGTTTACGATATAGACTTAGTTGAAAACCCACGTTTTGAAATTTCCCCCGCCAGGCGAATAGCATTTAAAATTCAAGAACAGGTAAAAGCCGAACTTGACAAAATGGTAAGCATGGGAGTAATAGAACCTACTAATGAACCAACACCCGCAGTATCTCCAATGGTAGTAGTGCGCAAAAATAACAAAATTAGGATTTGTATAGACCCTACCAGCGTTAACAAAAATATTAAACGTCGCCACTACCCCATGAACACTCTAGAAGAAATTGCCGCTCAATTGAAAGGTGCAAAATTTTTCTCAGTTCTTGACTGTAAAAAGGGGTTTTGGCAAATTCCGGTTACAGACCGAACGAAAAAAATACTAACGTTCTCTACTCCTTGGGGTCGGTATTCCTGTAAAAGGTTACCATTTGGAATTTCATCAGCACCCGAAATCTTTCAATGTGTTATGCAACAACTCTTCTCACGTTTACCAAACGTGAAAGTTGCTATAGATGACATCTTAATACACGCTAACAACTTAGATGAACTTCGTGCAACTACAAAAAAGGTTATTGATATAATTAAATCAAATGGATTAAAATTAAATAAAGAAAAATGCAAATTTGAGCAAAGAGAAATCAAATTCCTAGGCCATGTAATAAGCGAAGCAGGTTTGTCTCAAGACCCAGAAAAAATAGACGCTGTCAATCGACTTAAGCCACCAAATAACAAGAAAGAGTTGCAAAGGGTCTTAGGTAAGTTTACATATTTGAGTAAATTCATTAAACATTTTTCACATATTACTGCACCATTACGAGCATTACTAGAAAAATCAACCTCGTTTTACTGGGATACAACACAACAACAAGCATTTGACAAATTAAAAGAAGCTATTAGCAAACCACCAGTTTTGAAATTGTACGATGTCAACAAAGATGTCAAGCTACAGGTTGACTCTAGCTCTTACGCCATGGGTGCAGTACTGCTACAGAACGATCAGCCTGTAGCTTATGCTTCCAAATCCTTATCAGACACTCAGTCGAGGTATTCCCAAATCGAAAAAGAGGCACTTGCCGTAAAATTTGGATGCGAAAAATTTCACCAATATGTCTGGGGCAAAGACATCGTTATCGAATCTGATCATAAGCCGTTGGAGTCTATTTTCAAAAAACCTCTACATTCGTCTCCATCGCGACTGCTGAAGATCAGGTTAAGTTTGTTAACGTACAACCCAAAAATAGTATACAAACCTGGCATCAAAATGTCCTTAGCAGATCCTCTGAGTCGAGATTGCATTAATAAAGTTAACAAAGAAGAGGATGAGAATCTGGAAATTCAGACAATATTGTCAATTTGTGACAAGGAATTAGAAACGTTAAAACAAGAAACAGTTTCTGATAATATCTGCCAAAAGTTGATAAAGCTGATACGAACGGGTTGGCCAAAGTCTAAAGAAAATCTGCCGATTGAGTTGAAACAATATTGGGATTTTAGAGATGAGCTATCAATAAATGACGACGGTATAATTTTTAAAGCCCCTAAAAAACTGAGAGAAAAATTTTTAAGAGATATTCACACTGGTCATTTCAGTTATGCTAAGTGTGTAGCTATGGCACGAGAATCAGTATTTTGGCCTCGTATGAGTCAGGACATTCATAATCTTATTCAAAAATGTGCAGCGTGCCAAGTTTACCAACGGAAAAATACGAAAATTAAAATCGGTGAAAAACAGATACCATCCCATGGGTTTGAAATAGGCGCAACCGACCTGTTTCACTTCAACAACGACGAGTATGTTGTTTTCATTGACAGCTACTCGGGCAACCTCAAATTTAAAAAACTTAGCGAAACAACTTCAAAGCAAGTAATTTCATTCCTAAAAGAGATTTTCTCCACGTTTGGACCCCCTCTTACTTTAGAAACTGACAATGGTCCTCAATTTTCAAGCAGTGAATTTAAACTTTTTTCATCAACTTGGAAATTCAATCATCGCACCAGTTCGCCGTATCACCCAAGTGGAAACGGATTGGCAGAAAAGGCAGTGCAGATTGCAAAAAATATCCTCAAAAAATCAACATATGACAACAGCGATTACTATTTAGGACTTCTAAACTACATGAACACGCCACGTGGCAATCTTGGTTCACCATCTCAACGCCTCTTTGGCCATGCCACGAGAAGTATACTACCAACATCAAAAGACACACTTCTTTCATCAGAAAGCCAAAGAATATCAAAATATTTGAAAGATGAAAGAGATAAGCAAAGTGAGTACGCAAATCGTGGTGCAAGAGTCAGTCCTCCCCAATTTACTGAAGGTGATACAGTGGTCACTAGAACGCAAAACCAAAGTACTTGGAATCCAGCAGTAGTTAAGGCACAGATTCATCCTCGTTCTTATGTCATTGAAGATGCAAATGGAAATCTGTATCGTAGAAATTCGCAAGACATCAGACTATCTCAAGCTAAAATTGCGCCTACAACCGATGTTGTTGCTGATTCTTCAAGTCCATCCAATGTCTTTCAACCACCAAGCTCCAAAAAGGAACCACCTCTCGTCCTTAGAAGATCCTCCAGAATAAAAACTCAACCACAACGTCTTCAGTATAGTTAATTCGTATTAAAAGAAGAGGGATGAGAAGATGGGCTTAAATCTGCAGTTACTGCTATTTTTATCAATATCACTTTTACTACTATTTCTATTTGTACTGTTAGTTACTACTCTGTTACATATAACAAACTCTGATTGTCATTTATACAGGCGCAGTTCTTTCTAGTATATTCGACTGTTCATATTGTTGTAAACTGAATTCTACTATTAATAAAATTTCATTAAATATTAAACAAATTATTTATTTTGTTTACAAATAGAATTCGCGAGAAGGCGAAACCCCGAACGTTCCACTTCAAAAACCTTCATCAGACTGATTGCGTACATACTCAAAGTCGACTCATGGCAATTTTATTTACTCTCAGAGTTTTTGCCAGAAATTTGCTGAGAGGAAGACGCCGAAGAAATATTTTTTCATATTTCGTTAAGTTGGAGAGGTCTGACCTAGGGTTTGAACCGAGGCCTTACACCTAATAAGCCAACACACTACCTACTAGACCACGGCGACTAATTGCTTGCGCATATAAAAGGGCAAGACAAAGCAGGCAACGAGTAGTAAGAATTCAGTCAGTCTAGTGTTGTGAAGACGCGTTGCGTACAAAGTAAACAGTCGTGGTTTGAAGATGGCTGTTGTGAAGATCTACCGAAGAGTTGTTAGTGTTTGCGAATATGGACCAATGATGCCTCTGCTCTACAAACCTCACCAAACAGTCACTCATAATGGATACATTGGCTTCTATAAAGACCACGTGTGGCTTTTCTGAGCCCCAAATACGGCAATTTTGCTTATTAACGTACCCACTAAGATGGAAATGAGCTTCATCGGAACAGATAATTTTTTTTTGCAAAATCGACATTATCGTGCAGCTTCTTGCCCAATAAATCCCAACGTTGCTCAAGTGTAAATCGATTCATTAGGTTCAGTGGAGATAATGTACTGAATTTGGTGACAGAATAGAATGACATAAGTATTGTCAGATTCGAAATAACCGATGGTTAAAATTTAAACCCATAGATGGCTCACCCTGTATGAGAGGAGTACTATTAATCCTGTCGTAATATAAATAAGATTGTATCAGTAAGCAATATTGTTCGGTACCCTGAACAGAGTACAGAGGTTGGCATGCTTGGCCATCACATGGGTGCTCTGACAACCATTAGACAACTTCGTCCAAAACATGGCTGCTAGAACTGTACTGAGGCTTATGTTCTCAGATATGTTTAGGCCATACACGGTAGGGTAGTGCACTTAGACGTAAGGCCACGGTTCAAACCCCAGGTAAGACATCTGGAACAAAACGAAATATGAAAAATATTTCTTCTTCGACTTCCTCTCAGCAAATTTCTGCCAAAAACCCTGAAACTAAATAAAATTTACATGAGAAGTTTCTCAAAAATCTGTCGTTCGGATTCAGCTTTAAACTGTAGGTCTTGCCGCTCATGTAGTTATAAGATGAAGACAGACAACACAAGTGGTGAGAGAAACTAGGTCGTAATCCTGACTGAACGATTGCAATGAGTAATTATGTATGTATGTACGGTAGGGCACTGCTCAATACGGCATGAATATGACTACATGGTATCAGAAAGAACACTCCCAGGGAAGAATGAGTTGCTGACACTATCATCTGTGACGTTGATATAACAGTCTTCAGTGATGGCTCAAAAAGACCTGGAATCTTGGCTCCATTCCGATATGCCGGCACTGAACGGTTCATACAGATTACCTAACCAGGCCAGTGTATTTCAGGCGGAGATTTATTCTATTGAATAAGCTGTACGTATGATTGAAACCAGGAATCTACCTCCTTCAAACTTGATCGTAAATGTGAACAATCCAGCAAAGCGCTGGAATCCCACCACACCAAACCAAAGGAGGACTCTTTACATCGTATACGTCGACACAACACCCCTCTCTACACAGGGCCACTGTGGCAGAGACGGATACTAAAAGGCGGACGAACTAGCACGGAAGGGTTGAGAGATATCTGAGGAAGAGATGATAGAGGGGATATATGCGCACCTAAAGGAACATTTTTCAAATTGGAAAAAGCGGCATGGGATTCAACAAATCAAAGGTGGTCAACCAAGGAACTACTTGAGTTGGACAAGAAAACTGTACGCACTTGAACAGGAATTCTAACGGGACACTGTACAGCTGACAAGCTCGGTCTGCCCCACCAAAAACTCCAAAAACTGCCAGGATGTGGAAGAAAGGGAATCTATACAACAGCTTCTATGTGCGTGCCCTGCACTTCAGAACTCGCGTCATCGGTTTTTGGGTGACAGACCGTTTAACGATCTGGGCGTGGTGGCGAACGTGCCACTAAGAAAATTCACCGGTTTCATTCGGAGCTCGAAGAGGTTAAAACCCACAACTAACGTATCATGACAAGGGGGCTTAGCTCACACTGGGCCACCGAGTGAACTTGACTGCGAATACCAAACTACCTGGTAACTTAACTACATTAATGATTTCAAATCATATTTGCATATTAAAGAGATTTTTGCTGAATGATTACGAAAACGGAAGTACTAAATCTATAATTATTATTTCATTCTCCTGCCAAGGCATTTGATATTGCAAAACTTCCCTTACACCTTGAAAATGCATCCCAAAATACTTCCACAAACTTTACTTGTCTTATACGAACACATCTTGCTGGACAAATGAGAACATTTTCAATTTTTGTTGAACAAAACATTTGATGTTCACAACTAACTAAGCAAACACACGTAATTTTTAAACTTAACTTTTGTAGAATATTCGAATTTAAGGCATAAAATAATGCCCTACGTATAGTTATGGGAATTATGATTCATGATAGGAATACACCAAGAAAATTTTCTGATCTCCAAATCGTGCCATCGAAATTACTGCCGGTAATGTGGTGGATAGATTCGAATCCACTGATTCAGTGAACGCTCGTCCAACACCCGTACGTCGATCTGCCGAAAACATCACCGTTATACGTGAGAATATACAGAAGAATCCGAGGAAGTAATTTCCGCGTCCCTCATGAGAATTCGGCCTTTTGCAGACGACAACTTAGCGAATATTGTGTGAATTGGGCCGCTACCCGTACAAATTCCAACTGACCCAGGAACAACGGCGTGTGTTCGCTGAATTGTACTGATCATTAGGTAGGAGAAAGAATGGGGATCATCTTCAGCGATGAGGCTCATTTCAGGAAGAGCAAACAAAGTTATCGAAATTAATTGCATTACCACTCCACATGAGCCTATAAATTGTGTAAATTTTGGGCTAATGGCGCTATTAGACCATATATCTGTGAGAACCACTGTGGTCAGGCCAGTACTGTCAACTGCGAGCAGGATAGGTCGTTGATTATTAACATCTTTTTGATGTTAATAAATTATAAAATTAACGCACACAACATGAGTGGTGTGAGAAGCTAGGCCGTAATCTTGACTGAAGGGTTGTAATGGCCAATTATGTATGTATGTTTTGACTGAATTAGATGATCTGAATAACCTGGACGGCGCTACGAGCTAGATAGCTTATGCCACATTGAATATTCTGCACGAGAGATTTTGAGGACATTGTTATCTTACACGGCGGTGATCTGAACTGGCCACCGAGGTCGCATGATTTTAGCCCGTTAAACTTTTCCTATTGCCAGCAGGTGCTAATATGGTCTCAATTGGCAATTGAGTAGCAGAGACCTTTCTCGTACGACAAAACTAATGCTTTACAAGATGCTCATGCTCCACGTTTTTCTCTATGGCGCAGAGCATGGACACTATTAAGCACTGATGCAGCAGCCTTGAAAGTATTCGAGAGAAAAGTCCTACGTAAGATCTTCAGTCCAGTGCGAGTTGGCGATGATTTCCGCCTTCGATCCAAAAGTGAGCTGTATGACTTAGCTCAACGACATAGACGTTGTGCGGCGTATGAACATCTAGCGGCTGCGCTGGCTCGGCCATGTCGTTCGAATGGAGGAGGATGCTCCGGCGAGACGGGTTTTTGATGCGGAGGTCTGCAGAAGTCGACGTAGAGGACGACCTTGTTTGCGTTGGAAGGAACAAATCGAGGAAGGCCTGTCATCGATTGCTGTGACCAATTGGCGTAGGCGCGCAAGAAGCAGAGGCGCCTGGAAAGATGTGTTAAGTCGGGGCGAAATCCGTTAATCGGGTTGTTAATGGCCAATTAAGTAAGAAAGTAAGTAAGTCAGTAAATAAATTTTTCCTTGTGCATATTTCGAAAGTCTCAGATGTATGCGAACAAGTCACAAACCAAGGCCAACGTAATCCATGCCATGTTAAACAAATCCAGACAGATTTATGATTCATAGTTTTTTCCAGTTAACTGCTCATAGAGGAGCTATGTTTGGTATAGAAAGCTCGAGGTTTTGGTGGCTTGGCAAATAAATAAAAAGTATTTCTTTGTTTTAACGTGTGGCCCTCATATCATGTATTCATTATTATCGATGTGCATCAGATGCAAGGCGCAGCGTCCAGTAAGTATACTCACAACTTCAGTTAAGTCGCCTTTATTTAGTCTTAAAGTATTCATAGTTTTCCTGGGCACAGGATCGTCATAGAGTATTATTGGAAGTTTTCCTGCTGTTCATTGTTCCAATTTTGAAGGGCGTTTCAGTCCACTTTCGTAGTGAGATTTTCAATGCTCCAAAGACAATGGGTTTTGCAGTTTTACGTTCTGGAATTCTATGGGTCTAGAATCTAAATTATCGCTATTTTTTACTGCCGTTCAGAAGCGAAATTAAATAATAAAATAAATTAAATTGTAGATCCCGCCGCTCCTCTGTCTGAGAGTAAAATTGATAAAATTCACATTGTTGGTATGAGAAATTAGGTTGCAATCCTAACTAAATGGGTGTAATTTCTTGATCCTATATCTCTGGATGCTATTGTTGTAATTGTCATTGAAGATATATAAGTCCCTAGATGTCAAATTTATTAAATTTTCACTGGCACAGCTAATGTATTTTCTAAACGCAAAAAACCATATTTGCTTCGACTGCTAGAGGTATGGATTGGGTTCTGGTTCTTCTACATACTGTTACGTTTTTATCTTTTAAAAACGTTTAAAATAAAAGCTCGTATATTGAGAAAGAAAATAACAATAAATTTGTGTTTAGTTTTAATAAAAATTCTTTATTATTCGTACACTTCTGTGCGCCACTGTTCACAACTTGATGTAAACAACAACAATTGCTTTTTTTGTTATTCCTCTGTTTCTACGCTTTGCATAAATAATAAGAATTACTAGGTAATTATTCGACAGTTCTTTGTAACGGAGATCTTCAAACCACGAATACTCTCTTCAAACACATCGCGTCTTCACACAAGACTGACTGAACTTCACTGCTCCGGTTGCTTTGATTTGAGTTGCCTTTTATGTGGCAGAGTAAACAGTCTGATGAATGTTCTTGAAGGCGAATGTTTAGGACTTTGCCTTCTCGAAATCTCTATAAATGTAAACATCGTTGTTTACATTTATTATTGTAGTATTGTTTGTGTATTTTGTTTACGTTTACTCTTGTAGTGTTGTTAGGGTATTCTTTGGTTACTTGTTTACCTTTTTTCTTATGCTGCTGTTTGTTGTTATACTAAGCAGTACGATAATTTGTAAACAGGTTTGTTTACTGCATTGTTTTGTTTTTATAGCTTTTGTTTATAATTTTAATGTTAAACGATGTAAAAGCAAAACACCAGTGTCTAGATTTTCGTAACAATACAATAGAAGTTCGGAGTATCCAGCTGTTTAGACCTATCTTTGTAACAAAAAGTCCTTATGGGCATGGGTTCAATACACCTTCTCTATCTCACGTTCATACTCTTGGAAAATGGTATTTGATACGATAAGTGGAGGTATTGTTTGGCTTCTTGTTCTTCTATATACCATAGACACCCAGTTCCGGGGTATCTACCTTTTTATACAGATCCTTGTAACAAGAAGTCCTAATGTTTGACCATTGAGGTCGATCTGATATCAGAAAGTACGCTTTGTTTGTAATTAATATGCTGCATCCCAACGGATAATTCCGAACATATATTCAGTATTCCATATTTGTAACAACAAGTCTCCATGGGTATCTGTGTTGTGATTCCATTTGATCATTGAATTCGATCTGACATCAGATTGATTGTAGTGGATATTCCGACGGATAATTCCGAGCTTACATTTTGTAACCCATCTTTGTAACAACAAGTCTCAAAGGAAGGATATCTGGAGAGCATAACCATTAAAGTCGATCTGATATCAAAGTGCTCCATTTGCCTGTGGTAGATATGTTGCCTCCCGCCAGATAATTCTGAGCTTAGATTGTTTATTCTGTGATGATACAATTGAAGTCACCGTAGCCTAGTAGGTAGTGTGTTGGCTTATTAGACGTAAAGCCAGGGTCCGAGGCCCAGGTCAGACATCAAAATAAAATACAAAAAGTATTTCTTCGGCGACTTCCTCTCAGCAGATTTCTGGCAAAAACTCTGAAAGTAAATAAAATTGCCATGAAAAAGTTTCTCAAATATCTGTCGTTCAGAGTCGACTTTAAACTGTAGGTCCCGCCACTCATGTATAAAATTAACACACACAACATAAGTGGTGTGAGAAACTAGGTCGTGATACTGACGGAATGTATGTATGATACAATTGGTGGCTTTGATTGATTTCTTCCTCCCACATACTGAAGACGATGCGTTGTAAGCTCTCTATCATGATGAAAAGCATACACTTTAAATGTGAATTTCACATTCTAATGAATACCCTCCGACTGTAGGGTATTTGCTAAAGACAAAGGTATAGAAAAACTTTATCTTTTCGTATCTTCATTAACAAACTGATTAGAAACAACACAAACTGCTGGAGAACAACAGATCTTTAGTATCTCAAGTTAAACTAAAATTTTTTTCCTAAAATTTCCTTAACATGCAACAAAATATTCTAAAAAAAAAATTTTTCGTACGAAAACTTATCCTTATAGCCTTGCCACATGTGGCAACAAATGACAATATTTAGAACAACACCACATAATTTCACTGGAATTCAATAAATGTTGTTGGAAATTCTTTTCAAACATTTTTTTATACACTCAAGTACAACTAACAACAAATGAAGTTGTTTTTAAATGAACAGCAACAGCAACAAGGATAATAACAACAAAATTCAAGTAAAATTTGTTTGGTTATTGTTTTTGTTTTCAAAATTCAAGTCATGTAACAAAATTCAAAAGTCTATTCAAATTGCAAAAAAAAAAAATAAAAAATTATTTTCAATACTGTGGTGGTTAGAAAATGCATGTAAATGTACATGGCTGTGTGTGAGCATGAAAATTTTTGTAAAACCAAAAAAATTATCCACAAAAATTACATTTCCATACATAAAGACATCATTTATGGACACATACACACACTCAGACCCATGTTATAGACACAGTCAACTTAATATTTAAGTGTGTATGCATACAATATGCATGCGTAAGTATGTAGTTATACAGTGTATTGAACGTGTTGCAATTTAATGAATCTCTCTGTGTAAATTTACATGTGCCACTGGAGGTCGTTTATTAGTGGGAGTGGGCAGCACTCTCACATACACACACACACACTTCAACGCCCATATGTCTACACTCATGTCAAATAATTTATGTTTAAAAGTGCACGTGCATCTTTAAGTGCTTCAGTGCTCTTTTATTTTTTGCCTTCAAATACACGCATACAATCATCGTGTCCTACCGAGTATCGAGCGTCCTGTTGTATGGATTGAAGAATTTTTTTTAAATTTTTTGTGGTTATTGTATACAGAATATGTAAAGTTTTGCTAAAAAGTGTGGTTATGTGGTTGATCAGTGTTTTTATTCTTTTTATTATTTCTGGTCTTAATATTGAAACAAGGCAAGAAAAAGGAGCAAAGTTTTGTAATATTTAACAAAAACCTCAGATCCGAATTTTTCAAGGAACACACTGTAACCGTGGTGTATAAAAAACCCAGCTCTTGACAAAAAAATTCATGATTTCATGCAGTTCATCAAGGTTAGTTTAGGTTAGAGCACGTGTACTTGTCAATTAAGACAAGTACAGTACCCGGAGGTCGAATTGACCAAAACAACGTCCTAGTTTCTCACACCACTTATGCTGTGTGTGTCAATTTTATACATGAGTGGTGGGACCTACAGTTTAAAGTCGACTCCGAACAACAGATTTTTGAGAAACTTTTTCATGGCAATTTTATTTACTCTCAGAGTTTTTGCCAGAAATCTGCTGAGAGAAATTCGCTGAAAATATATTTATTGTATTTTGTTTGGATGTCTAGCCTGGGGCTCGAACCCTGGCTTTACGTCTAATAAGCCAACACAATCTACTAGACTACGGCGACTTCAAATACAGTTCATCAAAGGTCAACATCAAATGATTGCGGTTAAGAGCAGCGTATGAACAGTAGATAGAATAGATAAACTGTGATAAGCTATCGGGTCTTCCAACAGGGATTTTCGTACTTTGACAGTAGTCAACAGCCATCTTGTTGAAGCCAAATCTGTCAAATTAGTTGGCATTTATGAAGTCTATTTTGCCACAGCACAGCGGACGGAAATAATATTCCTCAACGTGTTCAAATAATAAAATCGTTTTATCAACATACCACACGTTTTGAACATTTTACAATCGCCATAATCGCCTTACTGTGAAGGCTATTCGACATGTGGTGGATAAATTCGAGTTGCTTGGTTCTGAAAACGATCGACTAAACTCTGTACATCGACGGAACGTAAAATCTGATATAACCATGGCCATTGTCCAAGACAGTGTGCAGGAGAATCCGAAGCAAACAACTTGGCGTTGCTCTCAAGCACTCGTCCTTCCGCAGACCACAACTTGAAGAATTTTGGTTCATGACTTGGGACTGCAGCCTTACAAAACTCAAGTGGCCAAGAAATTGAAGGCAATCGATCATAGATAACGATGAGTGTTAGCCGAAGGGGCTCCGGACTCGTTGATAACTGGCCCTAATTTTTATCAAGTGACATGAGACTCATTTTTGGATGATAGTTACGACAACAAACAAAATTGTGGAAGCACTGAAAACACTATTGCACCCGAGATCCAAGTGCTTCTCATCTGTACAAAGAAAGTCACTCTTTGGTATGGATTTTAGGCTGGTAGCGTCATCCGTTCGTATAACTTTGATAACGACGTTAGCCAGGACATCACTGGTCCTGCAATCGGCAAACACGGTAGGTCGTTGATTAGCAACTTATTTTGGCCTGAATTGTATGAACTGGACTATAACGACAGATTTACTACGATATCAATCTACATGAGATCCAAACGTGTCCAATGCATCCCGACGTAAAAACCACGTTGACGTGTAGGCACTGAATTGCTCGACCTGGTCAACAACGACATGTTGTTTCAAAGTGGCAGCGCAATGTGCCATACAGCTTATGAAATATTGAAAATTTTGCAAAAGCTATTCGAGGACAAAATTTTCAGATTTACTACGATATTGTTACGAAAATGGAAACCGTATACCATTGTTTAACATCAAAACGATAAACAAAAGCTACACTAACAAATACAGCGAACTTGTTACAAGTAAACCAACAACATCAGTATGAAAGAAAAGGGGATAGGCAAGTAAGCGAGAACGCAACAACAAGCAATGTGAACAAAAACACAAACAACAATGAAGTCGCGATAGAGTTCTCGAGAAAGCGAAGACACGTAAGAAGACACTTCAAGAACCTTCATCAGACTGATTACGTGGGCATATAAAAAGGCAAGACAAAGCAGGCAACGAGTAGTAGGAATTCAGTCAGTCTTGTGTTAAGACGTGCTGCGTGTGAAGAGAACAGTCGTGGTATCAGTCCATATTTCTTTGAGAACGATATTGGCCAGGTGAACAGAGTCAACGGCGAACACTATAGGTCGATGATTATGACCTTCCTTTGCCCTGAATGTGATTTCACTAGGAGGGCGCAACGTGCTATACAGTGCATGGAATTATTGGTGGAGTCTGGTCCATCTACGTAGATTTTGTCAACGGCGAGCACTGTAGGTTAATGATTACAAACTTTCTTTATCTTGAATTGGATGATCAGGATAACAACGACATGTGCTTTCAAGAGGATGGCGTTATATGGTAGACAGTTCATGACATATTGCATATCCTGCACGACCGATGGGTACGTTTATCTGAAATGGAGGCGATTTCACCCAGTTAAACTTTTTCTTGTGTGGTTTTCTTATGTCGAAAGGTATATGCGAATAAGCCCCAAACCATGGTGGTTCTCGAAGCCAACATAAGCCATGTCATCGATCAATTTAGACTGATTTATGCATCAGAGTCGTGCATACGCTGCACATAGAGAAGCGGTGGCAAATATTTGAAGGATCTTATACTCCACACAGAATGGCATTGATAGGTCTTCCAGAGGAATAAAAACGTTCGATGATACATATATCACATACACACACACTTTGTTTTATTTAAATTTAATGATTGTCACCGTAGTCTAGATGAGTATGTGGTTTAAAATCCAGCTCAACCCCAGCTCAGACATCTTGACCAAACGGCGACTTCCTCACTCTTCTGGCAAAAACTCGGAGAGTAAAAAAAATTGTCGTGAAAAGTTTCCAAATAAATCAGTCGTTCGGAGTCGACTTTAGATTATAGGTCCAGCCACTTAGATAGCAAATTAACACACCCATCATAAGTGGTGTTAGAAGCTAGGTTGTAATCCTGACTACAGGGTTGAAATGATGAATTAAGTAGGTGAGTAAGTAAAGATAGGAAGAAAATATTCTGTACATTCGATCTTATATTCCAATTAGAAAAACCAACTTTTCCTGGATACTTGATCTGCTGATGATGATGATCAGAACTTAACGAAAAGCTTAAATTCATTTTGTATTTCCCTTTTCATTAAATCCAGCTTTGTTTTAAGATCTCTTTACATCTCTGACCTGCTTTACACAAGCCATCATACTCCCCATATCACACTACCATACTCACACAGTGCTTATTTAATTAAGGCCTCCTCCATTCATAGTTTTAATGGGAAATTCTTTACATTCGTATTCAACAGCATATGTTTGTAATTGTGTTGGCTTTTCTAAATCATTTCAAAACTTGTGGCCAAAATATATAGAAAATGCTTTTGCTGTTGCTATTGCTGTACTTAAGAGGTGAGGCTGATGCATTTTATGTGCAGATCTCTCAAGTGCATTTACGATGTCTTTCCAAAAACATTAAAAGACACTTTTTTTTAAGGGAATATGAATAGTTTTGGATGAGTTTTTCTGTACGAGATAAATTGCATCATCATGCATATAGTAAAAGAGGAAGACTTGCATGTTGAAAACTGTTATAATTTCTTTTGAAAATCAATTAAAAGAAAATTCTATGGAAATTCGAATAGAAAAAGCTTTTGAAAACATCTGCGTTAAAAAGTAGTCACCTAAATGGGAAAAGTTTTCAACATATTTTTTATTCTTGTAATTATTTTTAATATTTATTTAAGAAAATTGAAATTAAATGAGCAAAACATTAAACATAAAGGCTTAAATTGTAATTCATTGCTCGTTTATCATGGCGTTTCGACAAATTTTGGCTACAAATTGCCTAAAAAATGGCTCTAAAACGGATTCGAAATTTATTTATTCGAATAATTTTGACCTACTGGCTTAGATAGTTGAATCAATGATTGACAAACAGGTTTTCAAGCCAGAGCACTCAGACAGTCAGTTGTCCTGATTGCTGGTATGTTTGTCCCCGTAGTCTAGTAGATAGTGTGTTGGCCTATTAGACGTGAGGCCACGGTTTATACCTCTGGTCAGACATTTGTAATGAAACTAAATATGGAAAAATTTCTTCGCCGACTCAGTCGGGCGTTACTTAAGGCTAGGCGACGAAGATAATTTTTATTGAAATTACCCTAAAAAATAGTGCTCTACATATTGCGCTCAAATCGGTTAAAAATTAGCCCAGCTTGATATTATGGCTTGATAGCCATTATCTCAAGTATTCCGAAACAGGTTTTTAAAGGTCGGGTGTTACTTGCGACCGGAGATATAGGCGGCGAAGCTAATTGTTTTCTTCAAGTGAGCAACAAAAAGTTCCCTATATAAACCGGGCAAAATTGTCGGTGTCTTGCGTTTTTTATTACAATGACTAGCATTGTTTTTAATCGATAACTTGCATTTTTTGGGAGATGACTTGCATTTTTTGAACCATGACCTGCTCTTTTTTGGTCGATGACTTGCATTGTTTTTGGTCGATGACTTGAATTTTTTGGTCGATGACTTGCATTTTTCTTGGTCGAGGGCTTGCATTTTTTGGTCGACGACTTGCATTTTTTTGAACCATGACCTGTCCTTTTTTGGTCTATCAATTGCCTTGATTTACATTGCATTACAGTTCCTTTTTTATCGATGTCTTGTATTTTTGTGGTCGGTGGCTTGCATTTTTTTGGTCTATAAATTGCAATTTCTTATCGATGTCTTTTATTTTTTTGGTCTATAAC
Organism: Sarcophaga carnaria; assembly: GCA_958299815.1. Taxonomy (NCBI): domain Eukaryota; kingdom Metazoa; phylum Arthropoda; class Insecta; order Diptera; family Sarcophagidae; genus Sarcophaga; species Sarcophaga carnaria. Next base: position 17,612,985 of record OY283149.1, on the reverse strand, counting down.
CTGCACTTTTTTGAACCATGACCAGCTCTTTTTTGGTCGATGACTTGCATTGTTTTTGATCGATTACTTGCATTTCTTGATCGATAACATGCATTTTTGGTCGATAACTTACAGTTTTTATCGATGTCCTGTATTGTTTTGGCCGATGACTTGCATTTCTTGGTCGATGAAAAAGATATTAGCTTCAGCACCTAATTTAACTTCGTCTCCGATATCCCAAATAAAGCCCGGCCGAAACGAAAACTGTTTTGTAATACCTGACACCATGGCTATCCAACTTATTAGGTTTGGTTCCTCCACCATTCCATTTCTTTATCCTGTATATACACCACTTTACTTATAATTATTTGATTTTTAATGGGATATTCAAGAGAGTTTATCTTAATTAATTATCTAGAAATCATTCTGGAACTCAAGCTAGTATAACCTCAACTTGTTAGAGTATGAGAATCTACAAGTGGGGAAAAACTTCTGTCAAAGCGCAAGCAAACAATTAGATTTACGACTATAGGAATATAAATATAGTATGAATGGAAACATTAAAGACTGAATACTTTAGCTATTATGCAAGTACAACATAATTGAGAGGACTAGGGAAGCGACAGGCAAGCGCTTTACAACTGCAAAGGGATGGCAGACAACCACTATATATTGGAACTAAGCTTGCTTTATGTTATGTTTGTTGTACGGAATGCAAACAACAATGTTGCTGCCGGCTGATAGCCAGAGTACTTAGAGAGTCAGTTGTCCTGATTGCTGGTATGTTTGTCGCCGCAGTCTAGTAGATAGTGTGATGGCTTATTAGACGTGAGTCCACGGTTCATATGCCGGGTCAGTCATTTCCAATAAAAAAAGATTTTTTCGCCGACTTCCTCTCAGCAGATTTCTGGCAAAAACTCTGGTAGTAAAATAAAATTGCCATGAAAAGTTTCTCAAAAATATCCGTCGTTCGAAGTGGACTTTAAACTGTAGGTCCCGCCACTTATCTATGAAATTAACAGACACAAAATAAGTAGTAGTTATGTATGTAATTTTATGTATGAAGTCATTGCTAATTTTCCAATAAAAAAATCATACTCAAAATCATAGCACTTTGCCTGCTGAATGGCTTAATGAACACACAAAATGATCGTATTTGATACCCAGAAAATTAGAATGCAATACAGGAGAAACAAATACGTCCACAATGAGCAACTGCCTGTTGTGGATTCCGGTCATTAAATTTTTGAAGATCAGGTCGAGATAGCGGTGACTATAAATGGCATGGATCTGGGCGTATTTTTACCAGGATGGCCCCACTACATTCTGCATACAACAATAGATTTATTGAACAAAGATATTCTAATGTCAACAGGCCACTAACATCATGCGATTTAAAGTCGTGCAACTTTTTTCTTCGGAATTTTGTGAAATTTCGGCTTAATGGTAATAAATCTGAAACAACTCCTGCAATCAGTGAGATACAGCTACATTGCTGTGAAAATCTTATGATACATTTCATGAAAAATGTGATGGGCTAGCATCAGAGACGTGGCAGACATAACTCTGTCAAAAATGCTTATTTCTTGCGGGGATTAAAAAATAGAAAAGAAATTATATGCCGAAGCAAAATGTCATTACTGAATACCATAAATGACTTCCTTTCTTTACTTCTTTTTAATTGCCAATACAAAAATAGACAATTCAAAACGTTATTTTTATAGAATCTTTGTAAATGCACATGTAAATCTAGGTTGTGGGAAATATTATTAATACATGAATGACGGATTTTTATTTGCCCCATTTATATGCTAAAAACAGAATGTTTATAACGTAGTGATTGTGACAAACTTATGGTGTCAGATGGAAGAAAAAACTTTAAATTACGTATGACGGCACAGTGGTTATCGATGATCAAACTAAAAGCTGTCATAGTCTAAAAATATAGTTCGTGGATCGATCACTTACGACACACTCACGAATAATATTTATGTGAAGTTAGGTAGGTAGGTTGAAGTCGCCGTAATTTAGAATGTAGTGTGATGACCTAATAGATATGAGGTTACGGTTCAAATATGAAAAAAATTTCTTCGGCGACTTTCTCTCAGCAGATTTCTGGTAAAAACTCTGCCAAAACTCTTAAAAAAATCTGTCGTTCGGAGTCGACTTTAAACTGTAGGTCCCACCACTCATGTCTAAAATTAACACACACAACATAAGCAGTGTGAGAATCTAGGTCGTAATCCTGAATAAATGGTTGTAATGAACAATTATGTATGTATGTCTGTAGGTATGCAGATATGTAGTTGTAGAAACAAAAAGTTTGATACCACAGTTGTTGGTTTCCCTTCTTCATTGAACCATCCAACAGATATCTGGCATAGCGCATGGCATGTTCCCATTAGGAGGAAAACAGTTTCCTGCTCTTTATCGACGCTATAGCTCCTGCCGAAACCGCTGGTCATTTGTCCAAAACCAAAACATCTCGCCCGTACTATAAAGATCCAGCTGCAAGAGGCGTAATATTACCTTAAGCGCCTACATAGTTGAAGTACACAAGGCTCCACCAATAATGATGCAGGCTAGTTTTCAAAAATACGATCATTGGTCCGGTAGCATATTTTTCCATAACAATTTATTTTGAAATACAACGTAGGCATTTTTTACAATTGTTGCCAGTTTTCGAAATCATTTTCTTTCTATACAGCATAAAAACCAAGGCATCCGCCTCATCCGTAAGTTTAAGGCGACGGATTATACATTCTGGTGAAAAGCAACAACTCAGCTTAGCTGCAACCTCATAGCCATTGGCTAACTTTCTGCGCAGCAAGTTGCATTTTATCACTGACAGCGTCATCCATGTACATCTTGTAAATCTCAAAATTCAAAATTGGTGGGACAGCTCTCCATTCTCTAGAGGTTCCTTCCTATCCTTTAGGTAATAAGTGAACTTGTTATCGTCTGATAAATTGTTGATCCACAAAATAGTCTCTAGATCCAGCAAGCTGGCCAAGGTATACTTATAGTTTGTCTACACTCGTTTGAAGAACGTATTGACGTCACTATTTGTGGAATATAATGCTGCCAAACCTTTTCTAGATGAAGCGCATCCGAAATGTCTACTTTTCAATGACTCGATGCATAAATCAGGCAGAATTTGACCGAAGGCATGGGGTTGTGTTGGTTTTGAGGGCAGTTGTGGTTTGTGCCTTATTCACGTATATCTGTGACTTAAGAAAACCCCACATGAAACTGCCTAAAGGCGTCAAATCGCATAATCTCGGTGACCAGTTTGAATCACCCCTACGAGAGATGACCATGTCTGAAAATTCCTTGTGCAGAATATCCAATATGGCATGACCTCAGAGATACGTAAAGCCGTCCTGTTGAAACCATTTTTAAGCTGAAAGAAGTTGTAATCAACTTGCTGTTGACAGTAATGATCTGGCTTATGTCCCTCTCAAAGCAATGTGGAGTGATGACCAAACTATGACAATTTCGGGTTGTGTTGGATGCTCTTGGATCTCATGTGGATTGGTATTGTTCCAACCTTGAAAAAGTTTTTGAATTTTGTTGCTAAAAAACTTTAAATTGAGATGAAAATATACCAAAAAGGAACATAAAAACATAAGCATCATTATTTAAATATATTTTCTTTAATTTTCTTACCTTTTAGGCTAACAAAAAATTAAATTTTTAAAAATCTTTAAAAAGGATATATGGGCTGCTCTGAATGTATGATAGCTAATCCCAAACTATTTATAGAGTATTATTCCTTACATAAAACTACAAGTTGTGTGATAAAAGTTTTATGAAAATGGTTAAAATTTTCTAACAAAAAATTAAGATAATTATATTTTTTTTTTGAAAAAAAAAATCGTTTTCATTCGAATTTCAAAAAAATGCTTTAATCATGATTATTAAAGGCTGCAAGACTTTCAGCTCATTTTTCGAAAAGGCGTAATTGGTGTAAATTAATCATTATCAAAGCGAATCATTCTGTTATCTCATACGTATGTACATAGTTGACCGAAATATTATCATCTGGATAATAATAATAGGGACATGGGCACATTTTTTTAATGTTTGCCTGTTACATACATACATAATTGGCCATTACAACCCTTCAGTCAGGATTACGGCCTAGCTTCTCACACCACTCATGTTGTGTGCGTTAATTTTATACGTGAGTGGCGGGACCTACAGTTTAACGTCGACTCCGAACGACAGAATTTTGAGAAACTTTTTCATGGCAGTTTATTTTACTCTCAGAGTTTTTGCCAGAAATCTGCTGAGAGGAAGTCGCCGAAGAAATATTTTTTTTTTCATATTTCATTTTTGATGTCTGACCTGGGATACGACCCCGGGCTTTACGAATAGTAAGCCAACACACTACCTACTACACCACGGCGACTACTACGAATGTTTGCCTGTTACGTGAGATAAATATGAGAAGAGCAGTAAGAAAGACTCTACAACATTTCAGGAAACAGCTGCTAACAATCTGAGTGAAAATTGGTAATATTTTTTCATCCCAAACTACTAAAGGCAGTTTGTTCTGTTCCAAGTAGTACCATCTTTGGCAATAAACATAAGAAATTGAAATGTATCATTTTTGATACAAAGCTCGATCTACGGTTAATTGGTCATTACAACACTTTAGTCAGAATTACGACTTAGCTTCTCACACTATCCATGTTGGGTGTATTCATTTTATGCATGAGCAGTGGGACGTTCAGTTTAAAGTCAACCCAAACTACAGGTTTTTGAAATACTTTTCATGGCAATTTTATTTTAGCTGCGAGCTTTAACAAGTAGACTAGTGAGAGGAGATGTCTGACCTGGGATGTCTGACCTGGGGTTTGGAGTGTGACCTCAAGTCTTATAAGCCAACACGCTACCTACTAGACTACGGCGACTTTAAAGACATTCTGAATAAACGACAACTAATTTGACAGATGCCCTCTATCAGCTGTCACAGTAGCAAGGCCCGTTACAATATTTGCTATCCATTATGCTTGAAATACACTGTGCAGCAGAGCATATGACAATAGAAATTGAATATTTATTAACACCATTTCGCTTGGATATTAAATATCAATAATATTTACTGCAGCGAAATAGCTCATCAAAATCTCAAATGAACAATAAAACTGAATATATGCAGAAACACAAAAACCGTTTATGAAGAATGAGTAGAAAGTGGAAGGGCTAAAGAGAAACTAGATTTGCAAAAATATTAATAATATTGAATGAATGAAAAAACAACAAAACAAAATACAGAAAAAAATGAAATCAAATTGAATTGAATTGAAACTGGAACACAATATACACAATATTGTATATATGTACGGTGGCAGTGTGGTATAATACAGTTTTTCATATGGAAATATTCGCTGCAAAATGTAGTTGTAGAGATAGAGAGAGAGAGAGTATTATGGCATGACTATTATATATACTACCCTACCAAGTGTACCGGTATGGAGTGAGCGTCATGATACAAATGTCTCCTTAGGGAACATTTATTGTGAAATAGTCTTTATTTATTATTTTTTTTTTGTGTCTGCGATGTAATTCGTCAAACTTTTTCAGTAATATATGTCATTAAAGTGAGCCAACAATATTGAAATTTAACTACTCTGATACATTCATACTCACTACAACGTTAATTTATAAGTACAGGTTACAATGAGTATGACTACAACGTTGACATCAAACTCATACCTTTCGTAATATGTTTGATTCATAAGCCTACTCATTCAGATTCATAAATTTAGAAAAATACTTATAATACTCATAAATGATGAGAGTGATTCGAATCATTCATCAAAATTTACAGTCTTATTTGTTCTTGCATTTACAAAAAAAGAAAAAAGACAAAGACAACAAGCAAAGCAAACACACAACCATTTAGTGAGTATTTTAGAGTTCGTACGCGATTCATACTTATTTTGTGATTCGTGTATATGTTGAGTTATGTAGAGTCGAAATCAGCACTTTGAATATGAGTAGAGATTCCATGATATTAAAATAAGTATGAATGCGTATAAGTATCAGAAATTATGAGTACCATTCGATTCTATTCATCTTTTTGAATATTCATTGCTGATCTCTGGTACACATTAAATTAGTGAGCAGACAATATCAGAGATTATCAACATTTATAAAATGTCTTGCAGTTATTTACATTAGAACCAAGGGCTCTGACTCTCAAAAAGTATGCTAATATGCTTTCCAAAGATATTTTCATTACTAATTATCTTTTCCGCAGAATGTTCCAGCAAAGTTCCATTGATTTTCGAACCATCCGTTCATAATTTCAACGGAGCCCTTGGGAAGTCATAGTGTGGTGTCGTATAGTTAATATACTTTATGGTTCCAAATTCCCTTATGATTTTTAAGCAATGGCCTTAAGCAGTCTTCAAGTGCCGCCGACTGGTTATACATCCTACGCGCTTACTATAAAGATCCAGCTGGATGAGGTGTAAAATTATATCCAGCGCCTCCATTCTCCATTTGAAGAAAAGTATTTAAGAACAGCATCGTGTGCCTTTCGAGGATAATGCTATTCTATCCATAATAAAATTGGTTTCAATAGGTAAAAAAAAAATAAAGAATATGGTAGACCACCAAAAAAGTTTGAAGATAACGAATTGCAAACAATATTTGATGAAGATAACACTTTGAGTTTGAAGCAAATGGCGGAAATGTTTGATGTCGCATAACACAGAATTCTTGAACGTTTAAAAGCTATGAAAAGAGTCCAAAAATAAAGAAAAAGGGTGCCGCATAAATTGAATAACAGACAGATTGAAAACCGAAAAACTACTCGTGAATTTTTTTTTTTCAAAGACGCGATAGAAAAACAGTGCTGTAGTGAATTGTTACGGTGATAGAAAATGGATTTATTTTCAGAAAATTACGTGGCAGAAATCATGAACCAATCCGAGACAACCATCAACTTCGGTTGCAAAATCAGATCGATTCGTAAGGAAGATAATGCTGTGTGCGTGGTTGGAACGAGGAAGGTAGGGCGACATAAGTTCAATGACTGAGATATGAAAAACCGAAAAAAACTCCAGTAAAATTTTGCTTCAAAGGCACTATAGAAAATCAGTGTTGCGTCGCATTTTTACTGGTAATGATCAGAATAATCAGAATCCTAAACGGAAAAAAATTGTGGGTTAATCCGGGACAACCATCTATTTTAACTGCAAAACCAGACCCATTCGTTAGAAAGACAATGCATTGTGTCTATTGGAATCAAAAAGGTGTGGTGTACCACGTGCTTCTAAAACCTCGCGACACTTTCAATACATGCTTGCTACCGACAACAAATTATTAATTTGAACAAGGCATTGAACGAAAAATGAACACAATGCGCAATACAAGGCAAAATAATTTTGCAACATGGCAACACAGCTGCCTACAAAGAAAAACTGGTTCAGAATACAATCAAAGCATTAAGCTGGGGGCTGCTATCCCATCCGACGTACTCACCAGAGCTGGTTGCTTCCGACTACTATTTGTTTCCATTGATGGTGCACCCATTACCTGAGCAGTACTTCGATTCATATCAGGAAGTCGAGAATTGGGTGACTAATTGGTTTGATTCAAAAGACGTACACTTTTATTGACGCTGAATCTACATATTGACTGGAAGCGGGAAAAAATGAATAGCTACTAGACGTGAGGCTACGATTCAAACCCCAGGTCAGACATCTCCAACAAAATGAAATATGAAAAAATATTTCTTCGGCGACTTCCCCTTAGCAGATATCTGGTAAAAGCTCTGAGAATAAATAAAATTTCCATGGAAAAGGTTCTTAAAAATCTATCATTCGGAGCCGACTTTAAATTGTAGGTCCGGCCTCTCATATGTAAAATTAACGTACACAACATAAGTGGTGTAAGAAGCTAGGTCGTAAACCTGATTGAAAGATTGTAATGACCAATTACGTGTGTATGGAAAGAAAAACGATCAGAATGGACAAGACAAGGAAAAGTAATTTTGCAACATGGCGATACATGAGGAATTCGAAAATTGGGTGACTAAGTGGTTTGCTTCAAGAGAGGAACAGTTTTATTGGCATGGAATCTACAAAGTACTTGAAAGATAGAAAAACTGTGTAGCTGTGCAATGGCCAATATTTCTACGCTCATTTCATACCAGTGCATGTGGCATATACAAATGAGCGAAACAACAATGGGGACAAAAAACTTAAAACGGAACAATAAACGATTTCGAATAAGCAACAATCGACAAATCACACACAAAACACTTTAGAGGATTTGATGGCAAAAACATAAAAAGAAAAAACAACAACAAAAAATTTTGTACTGAAAACGACAATAGGAAAAATGTGGTATAAAAAAGGATTAAATTAAAATTTGAATGGAGAAAAAAAAAATATTAAATCTCAATATAAACTACTGAAAAACAACACCAACAACAACAACAAATATTAACTAAAACATTTCATATAAATTATTAAACATTCGAAATGGAAACAACAACATACCAAAAAAAAAAATCCAAAGCAATCCCATCGTTAATAATAAATAAAAATGGCTTAAATAGTGATCACAACAAAAACAACAACAGAAAAAAGAAAATGGAAATGAAAGCCGTACTAATAATGGCTTCCCAACCATGCCTATTGCAGAGTTGTTTGGCAACTGAATGAATTTAAATGTTTAAATACTGATTTAAAAACAAAAAAACCAATAAATTGTTAATGAATGCGTTTTTAAGCCATTTAATTAGAATCAATTAATATTTATGGATGCCATATTTAGAACTGCGTTGTGGAAAAACCAATTACAACAACAACAGAATCTATAACACAACCCATGACAGAAAATATGTATAAAAACAGATGGTACTTTAGTTCAAATGGGAATTTGATACACACATAAATTTATATGATTTTGAAGAATTTATAAAACAAATGAAAAGAGGAAAATTGTTAAATGAATTGCTAGCTTAGAACATAAAAGTTTAAAGATATGCTTTGAATGCTATAGATCTTATACATGAGTGGCGGAACTAACAGTTTAAAATCGACGGCAAATTTTTTTGAGAAACTTTTTCATAACAACTTTTTTTTGCTACCAGGGTTCTTACCAGAAATCTGCGAAAAAATATTTTTTCATATTTAATTTTATTGGAGATATCTGACCTGGGGCATGAACTGTCGCCTCACGTTTAATAATCCAATCCATGTTTAAACAGCCGATTTCAATAATAAAAAGAAATCATTTTAAATCCATCAAATTTGTTCTCTCTGGGAAAACGGTAACAACCTTTTCTACTTACTTAATACGTCATTGTAATCATTTATTCAAGGTTACAACCTAACTTCTCACACCACTTTTGTCGAGTGTGTTAATTTTATACATGAGTGTGGTGGGACCAACAGTTTAAAAACGAGTCTGAACGACAGATTTTTTTGAGAAACTTTTTCATGGCAACTTTATTTTACTACCAGAGTTTTTGCCAGAAATCTGCTCAGAAGAAGTCGCCGAAGAAATTTTTTTCATATTTGAACCGTAACCTCATATATAATAGGTCATCACTCTACCTTCTAAATTACGGCGACTTCAACCTACCTACCTAACTTCACATAAATATTGTTCGTTGATATGTCGATCGACAGCCTGATCCACGAACTATAATTTTAGACTATGACAGCATTTAGTTTTATCATCGATAACCACTGTATCGTCATACGTAATTTAAAGTTGTTTTGTTCCGTCTGACACCATAAGTTTGTCACAATCACTGCGTTATAAACATTCTGTCTTTAGCATATAAATGGAGCAAATAAAAATCCGTCATTCATGTATTAATAATATTTCCCACAACCTAGATTTACATGTACATTTACAAAGATTCTATGAAAATAACGTTTTGAATTGTCTATTTTCGTATTGGCAATTAAAAAAAAGTAAAGAAAGGAAGACATTTATGGTATTCAATAATGACGTTTTGCTTCGGCTTATAATTTTTTTTTTATTTTTTAATCGCAGCAAGAAATAAGTATTTTTGAGAGATTTTGTATCTGCCACGTCTCTGATGGTAGCCCATCACTTTTTTCATAAAATTTATCATAAAATTTTCACAGCAATGTTGCTGTATCTTACTGATGCACATTGGATTTCAGATTTGACTTTAAATCACATGATCTTAGTGGCCTGTTGACATCAGAATATTTTTGTTTACTAAAAATCTATTGTTGAACGCATAATAATAAGGGGCCATCCTGGTAAAAATACGTCGAGATCCATGCCATTCATAGTCACCGCTATCTCCACCTGATCTTCAAAAGAGTAATGACCGAAATCCACAACAGGCAGTTGCTCATTGTGGGCGTATTTGTTTCTCATGTATTGCATTAGAATTTTCTGAGTCTCAAGTACGTTCATTTTGTGTGTCCACTAAGCTACTCAGCTGGCAATGTGCGTCATTGGGGGTATGATTTTTTTATAGGAAAATTGGCATTGACTTCATAGATACAATTACATACATTACTACAACTTGTGTCTGTTAATTTCATAGATAAGTGGCGAGACCTACAGTTTAAAGATGACTTCGAACGACAGATTTGTTGTGAGAAACTTTTTCATGGCAATTTTTTTTACTCTCAGAGTTTTTACCAGAAATCCGCTGAGAGGAAATCACCGAAGAAATATTTTTTTATTTCGTTTTGTCGGAGATTTCTGAACCGAGGCCTCATGTCTAATAAACCAATACACAACCCACTAGACTACGGTCACTAATGAGGTTTAGTCGAATATAGTATGTGACTATCTGGAGAATATGAATTGTTTGGTAAGCGAGCAGGGAACATTTTCTTAAAATGGGGTATGCCTCGACCCCAAAATAAAAATTCTCTTACGATGAACGAATGAATCATCAGAATATATTGTTTGTACCAGTGGGACATTTATGCATCCCAACTGGCAAACAGGGAATTACCCATTGTTGAAGCCGAGCAGCATAGTGAAATATGTGAGGGCAATAGGCTGAAGTCGCCGTAGTTTAGTAGGTAGTGTGTTGGCCAGGGTTCGAGCCCCAGGCCAGACATCAACACAAAATACAAAAAGGATTTCTTCGGCGACTTCATCTCAGCAGATTTCTGGCAAAAACTCTGAGAGTAAATAAAATTGCCATGAAAAAGTTTCTCAAAAATCTGTCGTTCTGAGTCGACTTTAAACTGTAGGTCCCACCACTCATGTATAAAATTAACACACACAACATAAGTGATGTGGGAAACTAGGTCGTAATCCTGACTGAAGGGTTGTAATGACCATTTATGTATGTATGAATAGGCTTTGATTAGATATTGTAAGGATATTCAATAAATTTTAAGGATCTTATGGTCACAATACTAACACACCTCTTAACGATTACGTTCACTCATAGTTACAGTATGATGTCATTGGATATGCCATCTGGCGTCAATTTTTAAAATTTTGTTTAATAATAATAAATTGTTTTAAAATCGCAATGAAGCACACCGGGCTTTGGCTAGTACTGACAGTTGGTATCATTAATTAAATTTAATTGAATGATTAATACGAAATTTATTTAAATTTTTTTAATTTTATTTTACAGAAAAATTGGCAAGCATACTACCATTAAATGTGACAAAAAAAAAGGAAAACGATTTTTTTATTTCACATTCAAAAATGTTTTCTCCAGCATAATGCCTGTCGATAACATTTGAAATATTTCTCTGTGCATTTTGTTTGTCCAGTTGTGGCTCTTTTGTTTGCTTGTGTAACCGGAAATATCAAGTGAAAGCCAAAGAAAGAAATCATATTCCAGATGCATTTCATTCAAAAGACTTTTGTTTGTAAAATTTTTTTTTATAAAAAAATATGTTAAAATGAAGAAAAGAATGTAAAAAATTAGAATATTTTGCTGCCCACACGTAATCATATTTGCCATATTCAACGTTTTTCTAATTTTCCTTTTTTTCCAATTGTACATTTCTTTTGTTAACAAAATAGACTCGAATCGTTCGTTCATTCATTCAAATTGTTGACGAAAAAAAACTGAACACATTTTGCATTGGTAACAGAGTAAAGCATTAAATTAACTGGAAATAATGATAAAATAAAACCCTTTTCTATCATTCATTAGAAAGGAAAAAAAACCGAACAGGAAAAATTTGTGTGCTTTATGGTACAATTGATTTTTTTAAAACCTACGAATGTAAGGGAAAGAAGTAAAATTTGGCAATAACACCAGAATATGGTTAAAGGAATAAGGTCAGTCGTACTTTTTTTGGTTGTCCTATAAGACTGAAAAGGGTTTAAATTTAAATATATCGGGTCCTCCAATAGGAACTTCTAAACATTAGCAATTGATAACGGCCGTGGTGTTGAACTTACTTCTCTTAAATTAGTTGCCATTTATTTGGACTGTTTGGTCAAATCACTAAGATCGGGTATAGCATTCTACAGCACATGAAAGTAATAAAATTGTTTTATCGAAATGGATATTCTATTGAGGCGATGTATTGGGTGGGCCATCTATCGCTTTAAATTTGAACCATCGGTTATAACGAATCTCCCAATACTAACATGATTCTATTCTGTTATAAACTTCAGTATATTGTCTCCACTGAACGGAATTTATCGATTAACGCTTGAGCAACCTTGGGATTTATTGGGCCAACGAGAAACTGCACGATGATGTTGACTTACCAAAAAAAAATCTTCGAATCTGACAATACTTAAGTCATTCTATTCTGTTGCAAAATTCAGTATATTATCTCCACTGAATGTAATGAATCGATTTATGCTTGAGCAACATTGGGATTTATTGAAAAAATTGATTGGAAATTACGCGAAAATGTTGTGCAAAATTTGGTCGCAGAGAAGGACCAACCCCATATACGCAAGTTTATTTGCTAGAGTTCCTGAAACCGGTTTAATTGTTGATGCGCCAAGTCGTGAGCGTGCTCGTACAGTGCATATACCCGAAAATATCGAAGCTGTGGCTGAGAGTCCATCAATATCAGCTCGTCATCGTTCTCAAGAATTGAACATTTCACGCACCAGTTTTCGTTGAATTTTGCGAAAAAATCTCGGTATGGCGCCTTACAAAGTTCAATTGGTTGAAGAGTTGAAGCCGCATGACCCCACGCTTCGTTTTCGCTTCGCTAGATGAGCCAACGCGAAACTGCACGATAATGTCGTTTTCATCTTTTCGGATGAAGCTTATTTTCATCTTGGTGGCTACGTTAATAAGCAAAATTGCCGTATTTGCGTCTCAGAAAATCCCCTCGAGGTCTTACAGAATTCAATGCTCCATTACGGGCAACAGTTTGGTGCGGCATGTGGAGCGGAGCCATAATTGGCCCATAATTCTTTGAAAATGAAGACGGCGCAACCATCACGGTCCATGGAAGACACCTATAGCACCATGATAACTGTTTTTTTTTTGTACCCACTCTTCATGGTATTGATTAGAATGTTCTTTGGTTTCAACAGGATGGTGCAACTTGCCACATATCTTAAGACAAAATCGATTTATTACGTTAGTCATTTCATGGCCGTTTAATTAGACGAAATGGTGATGTCAAGAAACTGCGATTTGATATTGTTGGACTATTTTCTGTGGGCTGCCGTTAAAGATACGTTTTTTTTTTAAAGATAATCATACACCCAAAAAAGTGCATGAAAATTGGCTCGATCTAATGAGGTATTGTGAGGCCAGCTGCGGCAACCATATGAATGAAATAATATTCTATTTCAAACCGTAACAATTGTACTTCACGAAAAAAAGTAAATTTTGGTAAAATTTCAAACCGTTTTTGCAATTTTAAATTTAAACTTTTAAATCACCCACCCTATACTACGTGCTTTGCACACTTTACTGTAATCTCCCTACCGTGAGGACTGTTCACAATGTGGTGGAAAAATTGAAATCCACTGACTTAGTAAACGACCCAATAACACCCGTATGTCCACGAAATGCAAGATGCAGTCGATTTGGCTCACTCACAAGATCTCTGTCTTTCGCAGACAATAACTTTGCAAATTTTGCTTTGTGTCTTGGGCTTGCATCCTTAAAAAATGGAAGAAAAACGACCATAGACAACGACGTGTAGTCGCTAAATTGACTCTGGAGCATCATAGAAAAATCAACTTCGTCTATGAGGCACATTTCTGGATGAAAACAAAATTGTTGAATTTAGGTCAATACTAGTCCACATGAGATGAAAGGGTGTGTAATACATCTTGAAAAAGTTCCTGTTTGGTGTGGATTTTGGACTGGCGATCATAGCTGCCAGATTTGACGATTTATGTCCTTATTTTGACGATTTTTGGAAATTAAAAATTTACATCATATTCTTTACTTTAGTATATTAAAAGCCACTTAAAGCTTTGTATTTACTTTGCAATTGTTACTATTGCAAAATTAGATTATTAAAAACAAGGAGTAAAGTATTATATTTTTAAGTTACTTTCGAATACCTGTGATGATTTTTCTGTATTTCATTGCTTTTTAACCCCTTAAGAGCCAAAAAATTACAACTCCTAAATAACCTCGTAGTAGAGAATAATTTATCACTCGCCGTTGCAGACAATTTTAAAAATTCGAGTATAGCTTCTGATATTACCATCGGAAGAACAAAGGCAAGCGCCGTTATTTTGTTTCGTACGACCAACACTCAGGTGATCGAAGGCATTGTATTTGGAACTATGAAAATATATTATATGAAGAAGAAAAGAGAGAATAGTGTTTATGGACACTAGGCTTGTATATATTTATACTATAAGTAGCAGGAAAGGCCTCTGCAGGGAATGTGTTCCACATACGAATAGTCCGACTAAAAAACGTATTTTTACTGTACACGATCGTGAAACCTCAAAATAGACGTTGAGGCACAGACCCATACATGAGAGTTGTATTCCAGTCACCGTCGGTTACAAATGGTGTAAATAGCAAGATCATAAGAGCTTAAGAAGGCAGTCTAGATGGTAGTGTGATAGACTATTAGCGTGAGGGTCGAGGGTTCAATTCCCACCAGAGACTCTGATCTCTGACACTACACCGAGCATATGGTCAAGATACTCCGCTCGTATATAATTAGAATATAATTTTTAATTGTATTGTAATAAATAAATAAATAAATAAATAAATAAATAAATAAATAAATAAATAAGAAGGAACTGAAGGAACTAAAGGAACTGAAAAATGTATTGATTGAAGCCAGCATTACACTGAATTTTCATGCTCAGAATGTCAAGAGCTTCTGACTCCTTAATATTTACACCAACCTTAGATTAACATGAAGCAATATTAGTTTTGCGCTTATGTGTCAATAAACAGCACTGGGATAGATTGTTTAATCCTTTAACAATTTTTTCCTGAAAATGATATAAAATATCTCCGTTTTTGGAAAAAAATTAATTAATATTTTTTCTGACGGTTTTTTGACGATTTCAATAAACGTATTTGACGATTTTGACGATTTTTTCTCAAATATTTGACGATTTGATGCCTCTATTATATGGCAGCTATGCTGGCGATCCATATTATTTTGAGAACGACTGCCAGCTGCGTTCACCCATGAACTGATCTAAATATCAACGACGTGTGGTCTCAACAGAAATGCACCTGAATGTATGCGAATAAGCCACAAAACACAGCAGTCCTAAAAGCCAACATAGCCTATGTCATCGGTCAAATTTAGTGTGATTTATACACGGTCCTGAAAAATTTAACATTTCAGATGCTTTTCACCCACAAAAACTGTGACAGACATTTGAACGATGTTATATTCCACACATAATGGAATAGGAAAATGAATTTGAATCAATTCATCTACATACTTTTACGGACAGCGTCAATGTTTTCAGTAGATGTTGCGTTTCGTGGACGTATTCCACGTATTAGTCAATCATTTTCTTACTTGCGCGTTACAGACTTAATAAATGACAACTATTTTGACAGATGTAGCTTCAACAAAATGGCCATTCCCAACTGTCAAAGTTGTAAAGTCACTGTTGGACTTCTGGGTATTCGTATATTTTTTAAATCTTAATTTAAACACTTTTAATGAAGTCATCTTGTAGTCAAACGTAAAGAACTCTTTTAATTTTAATTTTTAACAAGTTTATGTCAACGGAATTACAAATTATATTTCGAATAATATTTCCAAACATTTCATTCCATTCATAACCATTGCAAGAAAAGTTTTGTAATGACGACCTTCGGTTGAAAAAAAAACGAATTGAATTTCAAAAAAAAAAATTTTTTTTTAATAAAATTGCAACTGTTGTGAAAAGTGCCATTTATTTTCTTAACTTCAATAATAAAAATTTATTTTAAATTAATTTATAAAATATGTATGAATTTTTGTGTGAAAAATGAAAGCTAAACGGCACACTTGTCACCAGCAGATATTCCTGCATTTTTCTTTTCTTTTCTTTCTCTTTCTCTTTTTTGTTTGATTCCAGTAGGTTTTTATGGGCACAACTGCTAAAGAAGCAGCAAAATATATGAAAATAGGGCGGACCAGTTGTGTATTTCTTAAAAATTTGCAAACAATTAATTGTTCATATGGCTTTAACCATCTGGTAACCCTAGTAATAAATGCAAAAAAAATCGAAGAAAAGAAATAAACGCGAGATTTTATTCCGTTTTCCATTGTATTTGAATGAATGGGCTCAGTGACCTGCAAAAGCAGCAGACAAAAAATTTAAACAAAATAGAAAAATGAATGTAATTAAAGAATAAAAATATAAAAACAAAAAATGACTAAAGAATACTAAAAGAAATGTTCGAATTGTCATGTAAAATTAATAGAAAAGTGTGAGTGCACTTTGGCCACAAGTAAAATACGATATTCCTTTATAAGAAACTACTTTAGCCAACTTAAATACATATATTAACTAACTACCCTACGTCCGTTATAATAAAAGCACTCAGAATGCAGAATGCCAACACTGCTGATAAAGACAAACGTACATAAATAAATACCTTAGAACAGGACAAGACAACTCTTCCAAAGTCTTTAACTTTACGTTGACGCATAACAAAAGCCAGGACAGTAAAAGATTTACAATGTAAACTGAACTGATAGCAATTATTTGGACTGGAGCTTACTTACTTACTTAATTCGCCATTAACAACCCCATTAACGAATTTCGGCCGGTCGTAACACATCTTTTCAGGCGTCTCTGCTTCTTGCATGCCTACGCCAGTTGGTCACAGCAATCGTTGACAGGGCTTCCTCGATTTGGTACTTCCAACACATACAAGGTCGTCCTCTTTGCCTGTTTCCACAGATCCCCGCATCAAACACCCGTTTCGTCGGAGATAGGAAGCGCTTAATGGAAGGTAACAATTGTGTAATATTTTCTAGCCTTGCCTCTGCATTCCATCTACACTCTTTGCGTATTTGTGATGGACTGAATAGCCTCAACTGTTGACCTTGCTATCAACATTCTTCTGAACTCACTTGTGTAATCCAGGCGAGGTGTTATCTCACATATATTTTGCTTTATTTTAATTGAAATAAAGGATGCGCTTTATGGAAGACCAGGTATATATTTAAAATGTAGACTTTTGAATAAGTTTATTGATATTTATTATTGTGAGATTTCCTATTTTAAAAATTCATATGAAATGCAAACTGTTGCCTGGTGCGTATGATTAATATTTAATTGATCGACACATTAAATATCACTCATACGTATATATTTAGACTTGAATTCCATGGTACATAGTGCTTAATATTGTTCTTCCTTAATGTTGTTACTACCATAACTTAAAAAAAAAACTTTATTGCTGTTGTTGCTGCTATAGTCTCTACTAAATATGGGTATTTATTTATTTATGCCAACCGAATAACACTTTTTGTTAACAATTCTTTCTATTTCGTGGTAAATTTTCTTTAATATCTGCCTGACTCCGTATCTATTTCCAATTTTTATATACGTATGTATGTATATAAAATGGTTGTATGTATATTTATGTCATCGTGGTGCAACATATGCAAATTTATGCGTTAGACTTTTTGAGGTCTTTACATAGCTTATCTGGGTTCGTATTTCTCTTATTGCATCCCATTTCTATGTTACTTTTATTTGTATATGTAAAGGGTGCCCTATCTATCGGTTTAAATTTTTTTTTTTTTTGAAACTGGCAATACTTTGTATGACATTCTATTCTGTTGTAAAATTCAGGATATCATCTCCACAGAACATAATAAATCCATTTAAACTTGAGCAACTTCGGAATTTTTTGGAATAGATTGTTGCATGATGGATATCATCTCTACTGAACGTAATAAATCGAATTCCACTTGAGCAAATTTTTTGGAATAGATGGGAAAACGGAAAACTGCATGATGATGTCGATGTTCCCAAAAAATAATCTTCTCGACTAAAACTCATTTTTATCTTGATGGATACGTTGATAAGCAAAATTGTCGTGTTTGGGGCTCAGAAAACTCACACGTGGTTTTACAGAAGCCAAAGCACCCATTATGAATGACTGTTTGGTGCGGCTTGTGGAGCGGAACCATTATTGGCCCATTTGTTTGAAATGAGGACGGCGCAACCATTACCTCCAATGTACTATGGATATCTATCGCAGCATGATAAAACGCCTTCAACAATCTGAGGCGGACAGATGTGATAGAGGCCTTGGAGACAACTTTTAATGTTCCAGCGTATTTGATGAGAGTTATTAAGGATTACCTAAGAAATAGAGTGCTGATATACGACACAGACCAAGGGTCAAGAATAATGCAGGTCAATTCCGGAGCTGCACAGGAGTCCATATTGGGACCAGATCTCTGGAAGGCGACTTACGATGAAATCCTGAGAATAGAGATGCCGGAGGATACTTTCCTAGTCGGATACGCAGACGACATCGCAGCAGTCATTAGGGGCAGAAACAAAGACGAAGTCCAACGCAGATTACGACAAGTCATGATGCGGACTAAGCACTGGTTGGAATCTCACGGCCTACAGCTGGCCATGCATAAAACGGAGCTGCTTCTACTAACCAGACGACATCGAAATCAACATAGGCGACTTGGTTATTCAAACAAGGAAATCGATTAAATACCTTGGGGTTAGACTAGACTCGAAACTGACCTACTCAGAGCAGATAGATTATGCAACAGCAAGAGCAGCTGGAATATCAAATCAACCAAGTAGACTGATGGCAAACCTTGGTGGACCCCTCCCAAGTAAGAGGAAGCTACTCATGGAGGCTGGAAATAGCATACTCCTCTATGGGTCTGAAATCTGGGCTTCTACTTTGGAAACCCGGATCAGAGCTGAAAAACTACTGTCTACGCAGAGAATAGTTGCTGTACGAGTGACATCCTTGTATCGCACAGTATCGACACAAGCTGTCTCAGTTATAGCTGGAATGGTTCCCATAGACCTACAAGCATATGAGCGCCGGATGATCTTCAACGCCAGGCAAAGTACGACTCAACCACAGAGCATAGAAGCGATAAAGCACGAAGTCTTCCTAAAATGGCAATTTCGCTGGGAAAATGAACAGCATGGAAGGTGGACATATAAACTGATTCCCGAGTTGCAAGTGTGGAAAAACAGAAAAAAACGGCGAAGTAGACTACTACATAACCCAGATGCTGACCGGTCACGGATATTTCAGAGAGTACCTGCATCGCATGGGGAAATGCCGCTCGCCATTCTGTATATACGAAGAGAAAGAAACGTTAGATGATTCCGAACACACTTTCTTCAGCTTTCGTCGATGGGCCGAAAGCCGTCAGCGACTCGAAGCTGAAAACGGCGTCATTAGCCCTACAAGCGTCGTGCTGAAAATGATAAACAGTAGAGAGAGCTGGAACGCAGTAAAACACTTTGTAGAGCACGTTCTGCGAAGGAAAAAATTTGACCTGGACGCAGCAGACTGAGAATAGAGCGGATGCAGGCTGGCGACGATGGAACTGGAACATATGCTAGAAAAGGGGTCCACCTCGAAGTAATACAACCGTGGCTCCGAGGTGGAATGATTCCCCGGTAAGGAGACAAGGCGGGTTTTTAGTCGGTATAGCCAGTGGGAGAGTCCGACATATCAAAAAACATTTTCCCTCCTTCCTGCTAAAAAAAAATCGCAGCATGATAACCAATTTTTTTGTACCCGCTCTTTATGGTATTGATGTGAATGATGTCTGATATCAACAAGATGTTGCAACTTCCCAAACGTCTCATACCACAATCGATTTAGTGGGTCAAACGTTTGATGGCCGTTTAATTAGCTGAAATGGTGACGTCAATTGGCCGCCAAGAAGCTGCGATTTGATACCGTTGGACTATTTTCTATGGGGCGCCGTTAAAGAAAAGTTTTATGCCGATAAACCAGAGACAATTGAGCATTTGAAGGCCCTCAATCGTGCATCCATTGCGACCTCATACACTCGAAAAAGTGCACGAAAATTGGGGCTAACGAATGAGGTACTATGAGGAACAATTGTAAAGGGTGTTTTTTATAGAGGTATAGAACTTTAAGTTGGCATTACTTTTCAAGATGGCGACCGATTTAACAGCTGTCAAGTGATTTATTCTCAGTTTGGTTTGGCAATTCATCATGAATAGACTCACGCCTGAACAACGCTTCTGTGAGGAAAACGTACGCGCACTACTTCCATTTTATCGTCAACAAAATCGTCCATCAGAGCAGTTAATTCGATTAACCATGGAACGTTTTCGCACCACATTTACTCTTATTGATAACTCGTATCCCCAGAGACGCTGTACGGTGCGTACAGAAGAAGCTATTGCTGCTGTAGAGCGTAGCATTGAGGAAGACCCGAATGAGTCCATCCGCCATCGAGCACAGGAATAGGATCTGTGTCCATCCACTTTATGGAAGATTTTGCGGAAGGATCTTGGTTTGCGTGCTTACAAAATCCAACTCGTGCAAGATTTGAAGCCAAACGATCATCAAGTAAGGCGTAGATTCGTCGACTGGGCCCAAAACGAGATTACCGTTGTTCCCGATTTTCATAAGCGAATTTTGTTTAGCGATGAAGCGCACTTCTGGTTGAATGGCTACGTCAACAAACAAAACTGCCGCATTTGGAGTGAAGGTAATCCTCAAATGTATGTGGAAACACCGTTACATCCAGAAAAACTGACTGTTTGGTGCGCTTTATGGGCTGGTGGAATCATTGGTCCGTAATTTTTCAAAAACGATGGTGGCCAGAACGTTACAGTCAATGGTGATCGGTATAGAGCCATGATTACTAACTTTTTCATTCCTGAATTGAATAACCATGATGTCCAGGAGATGTGGTTTCAACAAGACGGCGCAACATGTCACACAGCTCGTGCCACAATAGATTTATTGAAAGACACGTTTGGTGACCGCCTAATTTCACGTTTTGGACCTGTGAATTGGCCTCCAAGATCTTGTGATTTAACACCGCTAGACTACTTTCTGTGGGGCTATGTAAAGTCATTGGTCTATGCGGTAAAGCCACAAACGCTTGACCATTTGGAAGACAACATTCGCCGTATTATTGCCGATATACGGCCACAAATGTTGGAAAAAGTCATCGAAAATTGGACGTCCAGATTGGACTACATCCGCGCCAGCCGTGGCGGTCATATGCCAGAAATCATATTTAAAATGTAATGCCAAAAGATTATCTTTCGGATAAATAAAACTCATGTCAATCGAATAATCCATCATTGTTTTATTGCAACTTAAAGTTCTATACCTCTATAAAAAACACCCTTTACTTTGCAACAAAAAATAAATTTGAAAAAATTTCAAACCGTTTTTGTTTTTTTTGCATTTTTAAATTTAAACTTTTAAATGACCCACCCTATATTTCACTTATTGTATCCCATTTCTATATTCCTTTTTATTGCGAATGTATAAAGAATTCTTATACCTATTTTAAGACATCTAGTCGCTATTATTAGAGTCCGTTGTACATGTTGTTGTCATTTCTTCTCTTCTATTCAATTCAATTGTTATGATAGTCGTTGTCGTTGTCGTTGTAGTCGTCTTGTATTCAAAAGGACAAAAGAATTTCTGTTAAAAGACATTTTCGCGCTGTAAAATTCGTTTATTTTGCAGTTGCAATCTCATATTGTTCCCGGTTTTTTCTTCCCATTTATTGTGTGTGATCTTTTTTGTACGAAAATTGCAAAACTAAGAGACAACATTTCAAGATAAGACTTTGTCTCAAAGACCATTACAATAGATACGTGGTTTTTTATGTTTATTTTGTAAACTGCATTTCTAATATGATTTTTATGTAAGAATTGTTAAATTAAACCCAAACAAAAATGCAAAATATTAATTAAGTTTCCCACATACTCGTTCACCCACACAAGTTTCATATTCATTAACTTCCTGGGAAAAAATTTGGCAAGCAATTGTGTGTGAATTTAATTTGCCTTCATTAGAATGTCTTTAATAATGCTGAACACCAAGTTGGCCTTAATCCAAATTCACTCCGATCACATTAGTGGCCAATAACTACGACATCATTATGCATTGAATGGTTATATTAACTGGTAGATAATGTCTTTGAATTCATCAGTTGAATGAATTTATTTAAAGGCGTTCATTTTAATGGAATATTTTAAATTGAATTAAAAAAGAAAACAATTCGTTTAGATGCACTAGTTTGGCATTGTGCTCTAGCGCTCTCGTTCGTGCGCTTAAACGGTTCTGGATTTCCTTTTAGGGGATATTGTTACGTTTTTACCTTTTAAAAATGTTTAAAATATGAGCTCGTAGATTGCAAATAAAAAAAAACCAAATTTGAGTTTAGTTTCATATAAATTCTTTATTGTTCGCACAATTCTGTGTGCCACTGTTTACAACTTGATGTAAACAACAACAATTGCTTTGTTTATTATTCTTCTTTACATTCTTTTGCGTAAACACTAACAATTACTAGTCAATTTGTTCGATAGATCTTTATAACGGAGATCTTCAAATATCGATTATTCTCTTCAAACACCGCGCGTCTTCACACAAGACTGACTGGTTTTTTACTGACTCCGTAGCCTGCTTTGTCTTGTCTTTTATATGCCGACGTAAGTAGTCTGATGAGTGATCTTGAAGTCGAATGTTCGTGGTTTGCCTTCTCGAGATCTCCATAAATGTAAACATCATTGTTTCATTGTTGTTTGTGTATTTTGCTTACATTTATTTTTGTAATGTTTGTTGTTGCATTTTTTTCTTGTTTACTTGTTTATCCCCGTTTTGTATACTAGTGTTTTAGGTATATTTTTGTTTACTTGTTTATCATGTAAACAAGTTCATTGTTTTTGTTTTTGTAGCTTTTTTTATAATTTTAATGTTAAACGATGTAAAAGCAAAACACCATTTCCATTTTCATAACAATATGTTAAGTCATTGGATTGTGCGGATAAAATGGCAGCACTTGAGTCATTGGAAGCCAATATTCACTGTTAACACCATACAGCAGATTTTTTGGGAAACTTATTCAAAAATTGGACAGCTAAATGCAATTCCATAGAATATTCCTTATGGTTTCATTCTCCAAGAGGCACACTTTGTATTCTGTCCCATCCAGTAAACGTAACCAACTGCAGCAATGCAATCTCAGATAATTGATTCGCGAAAGAAAACCTGCAATTCATGTCCGCCTTTCCTAATTTATGTAGCTCTTCTTCTACTCTCTTGGCCTGGTGCATCTCTCGAGCGAGTCAACTACCTGACGCTCTATGCCTATAAAGTTTGCTGCGAATTCATCTCCTTCAGCAATTTCTTCGCAGTGAGCCCTCAGTTACACGGGCGCCAACCGAATTCTAACTTTATTCATCATACCGAGTTGTAGAAGATGATCAAAGCACCCTTCGACATGACGACATTCCTTGGAATACTAAGCTAATGCTGTCAGTGAAACAAATAGAATTCCATCAGCTTGAATATCATGTGACTATTTGCTCTTAGACGCGAGATTTTGATAGAAGAATTCCCCGCTTATAGGCGTTGTCCTGTATGCATTTTTGAAAGTGTTATTATCCTTAAACCATAATGTTGCTTCTTGTTCAAGGTATACTTTTTTGGTTTCGCTTAAATTCTTATGGAGCATTGGGAATCTATAAAATTTCTCCAAGTAACTTTGTTTCATTCCAGCTTCCTCTGCCCCACTCTACGTCTTTCATCAAACTATTTCCCTAGGATACTAGCTGTTGCGCATGAAAAGACAATAA
This sequence comes from Sarcophaga carnaria, assembly GCA_958299815.1. Lineage (NCBI taxonomy): Eukaryota > Metazoa > Arthropoda > Insecta > Diptera > Sarcophagidae > Sarcophaga > Sarcophaga carnaria. The sequence continues at coordinate 17,588,787 of OY283149.1, read as the reverse complement.
AGACAATCTAGGTTACTGTTAGCGAAAAATGGAAATAAGAAACCGTTCGTTGATGATAATGTCCAATGTGCGTCCATCAAACAACATTTGTTTGCTTCCAGTCCAGTTAACCAAATGAAAGCAAGTTTCATGACTAGTACGTCAACCCGCTGAATCTTTCATGTAAAAGACATAACAAAATTGCATATACCAACCAGAGGGCAATAAGGTTCACCGTTCTGAAATGGCGTTTTGTCGACCATTAGGTTAGGTTAGGTTATCGGGTAGCTTGCTGCTCACCGGCAAGTTCCCTCGTTTGCCCGTTTGTGTTACCCAGTGTGAGGTAAGCTCTTTTACAATAAACCATTAGTAGTGGGTTTGAACCACCCCGAGCTTCTGTTGACACTGGCCACACTCACCACCATGCCCAAATCTTCAAAAGTTCAGTCACCCAAAAACCGATAGCCGTCTGTTTTGAAGTGTAGGGCAATAGCATAAATGCTGTTGTACCTGTACATCAGGGTAGCTGGTCATTTTTTTGCCATTACTGGCTACACATTTTTCTCATCTTTCAGGCAATTGGCGATTCCACGCCAATACAACCGGTCATCTCTTGAAGCAAACCAATTCGTCACCAAATTTTTGATCTTCGCGTAGGAATCGAAGTGCTGCTCAGCCAAAGCGCGTGCTATCGATAAAAACAAATAATAGTCGAAAGGCGACAAGTCTGTTGAATCTGGCGACTGGAGTAGCAGCACCCAGCCTTATGCTTTGATTGTGTCCTGAACCGGTTTTGCATGTTTCAAAGTGATCATTTGTTCGTGGTAGCGACCTCTATTATCGGTTTCACCGGGTTTTAGAAGTCCAACATGCATCACAACTGTCTGGTCCGCAAAAGCATTATCTTCCTTTTGAATCGATTTGGTTTTGAATTGTGTGATCGAGATTGGAGATCACGGCGAGTGATATACTTAGGTGATTGTCGATTTATTTTGGCCTGAATTGGATGATCTCGACACAAATAATATCTGCATACAGCATATGTCGTATTGGTTGCTGTGCACGAGCGCTTTGAGTAATTGATCATCTCACGTGGTGGTGATGTGAACCCTTTAGACTGCTTCTTGTGGGGTTTTCTTAAGTCGCAGAAGTTTGCGAATAAGCTACAAACCACAGTGGTCCTGAAAGTTAACATACCATCGGTCAAATTCAACCTGAGTCATGACTGCCTACCACCCAGAGAAACCCTTGTGGACGTGTGGACGATGTTCTATTCCACACGTAATGGCATCAATAGATCTTTCAGATGAATAAAAAATTTCGATGAATTCCATACAAATTTATTTATATTAAAAGCCGGGGCTTCATGAAAGGCCCGCTGTTTAGATATTTTAATTTCTTTAAATTTTACAAAATTTTCAGTAAAAATATTATGACTTTCTATTAGAAAAACAAAACCTCATCCGCATAAAATTAAGAAACAATCGTTCATTTATCCTTCAATAACACACACACCCTTAAATTAGAAATCAATGATTCATGACATTCCATGAAAAAAAATTTATCTCCAACCCAAAAACTGAAATGAATGAATGGAGGATTGAAATGAAATCAAAACTGTTTTTGTCGTACGCCCAATTCGTTAACTTCACAGCGTTTTTAAGGACTCTATCTCTCTCTCTCTGTCTCTATCTTATTTGACTCTCTTATGGTAGATGTGGTCACACACAGTGTCAACAACACTCAAATGCAAATGAATAATAAGTGCTCAGAGTAGTAATTTAAATAAAAATCCTTGGAGTTTTTCCTCTGTTAATAAAAGTCTTTCTTTTTTCAATTGATTTTCAAGTGTTTAACAATAATGAAGAGGAGGAGAGTTTTTTTCTATTTAAATGGCATCCAAAGAGATATTATTTATCATCGACTGTTTCTGTAAATGAGGTTTTTATGAATTACTGCCAGAAAGTATTTAAAAGGATACCTGAAATGGTAACATTTTTTAGAAAATCAGTGAAGTACCCTTAACTAGAGGACTTTTTTTTGTAGTAAAAGAGGTGGAAATTTGTGAAAGAGTTTTGTGGGCATTTCACACACTTGCCCACAAATAAAGAAATAAAAGAAAATAATTAATAACAGAGAATTATATATAGAGAGAAGAGTATCTTTTCACGCAATATGTCACATAAAAAATGAGAACTAATTTTCTTTCATGAAGACCTGAGTTACATACATACATACATACATAATTGGTCATTACAACCCTTCAGTCAGGATTACAACCTAGCTCCTTACATCGCTTATATTGTGTGTGTTTTCATATTTCGTTTTGGATTTGATTTACGGGTTCTTGTCTACTTGACTACGGCGTCTTCATTCTTATAATTTTTTGATTTGAGTTTAGAATTCCATGTAAGAACTTCTGGCCTGAAGTTCCATAGGTTCGCCGTGGGAGCGCTAAGGCTCATACAGATAATTCCAAAATGCTTCCTAAATACTACAAGGTTTTCCAAGATGGAAATCGTTTTGAACGCTGCCTAATGCCTGTTGGTTAGCAGGAGTTTCCTTGAATATTTTTTTACTTACTACCTGCTAGACTACGGTGACTTGTTGGGGCTTGAATCACGGACTCTCGCTTAATAAACCTACAGTGAGTTCCATCTAGCATGCCGACAATATTTTGGTGATGACTCTTGTGTATAGAGATAGACCATTTCCCCATAATCTGGTGTGGATACGAAGGAAGTGACATCATATTTACATGCAACATACATAATTGGTCATTACAACCTAGCTTCTCACAGTTTCTCGTTGGCCCATCTACTGAAGCGAAAACGAAGCCGGTGGTCATGCGGCTTCAACTCTTGAACTTACCAAATTGTGTACGATTTTTTCGTGCAATTTCCGACCAACTGTCTTTTGTTTTGGAAATAAATTTCCAATAAATCTCAACGTTGCTCAAGCGTAAATGGATTCTGTACGTTTAGATAAAATACTGAATTTTGTGACAGAATAGAATGACATAAGTATTGCCGGATTCCAAATAACCGATGATTCAAATTTAAACCAATAGTTGGCCCACCCATTAGTATAGATTATACAAATTTATTTGTATGCCATTAAGAGAATCATGCTTTAATGAGTAGCCCTGATGATGAATGTCGAGACCGGTTAATCAGGACTTGTGAATTAGCTTTCGGTGCATGGCTTCGTGTCTTATCACAACAAGCTGCTATCTGTGCTCAAGTGAGTGTTGACTTTAACAAGGCTACTCTCCTATCCTATATCTATGTAATGACGCCTAATTTGGCGAACACTTCTTCTTCTTATGCTTCAATATCTCCATTTATTTCTTTTAATTTAAATTAATTAATTTTCTCCACAATTTATTATTTCTTTCCACATTTTTTTTCGCTTTTCGCTCGTTTTATAGTTTATATTTGAAACAATTTTATCGTTTAAATTATTTTTTTTTTCTTCATTTCCTGTTCGGTTTTGCTCACCACATTGGCGACTTTGAAAAGGCAAAAAGAAAAACGAAGTAATAGTTCAGAAATTTTATTGCCTGAAAAGTTTTTCTTGCCACAAAAACACTAAAAGACACTCTGTTGCAATAGCAGCGTCATTTTGCACTTTACCATGAATTTATAAGAACTTTTTTTTCGTTGTGCTTCATAATCATGGCAAACAGTTGCTATTTCTGCGCGTATTTCATTCGTTTCTTTTTTTTCTGTTTTTTTTTGTTTCAAAGTTTTTATCATATAAAATCATTTGGTAAATGTGGTGGTCTCCTAAACATTCAGACAATATGATGTCGCGTTACTTAAACAATAAATTATAATTTTATAATTTAATGCAACCCTACGAAATTGTTATCGGTGATATTAGTTTATAAAATAGCAGGGGTATAAACTTACACATGCATAATTGGCCATTACAACCCTTCAGTAACGATTACGGCCTACCTTCTCACACCACTCACGCTGTGTGTGTTAATTTTATACATGAGTAGCGGCACCTACAGTTTAAGGTCGACTCCGAACGACAGTTTTTTTGAGAAACTTTTCATGGCAATTTTATTTACTCTCAGAATTTTTGCCAGAAATCTGCTGAGAGGAAGTCGCCGAAGTGATATTTTTAAATATTTCATTTTGATGTCTGACCTGGGGTTTGAACCGTGGCTTTACATCTAATAAACTAACACACTACCTACTAGACTACGGCGACTTCTTCTTTTGTAAACATACAGATCCCTCTTAAATTATATCAAACTAGTCGAGAACAATTCTAAAATTAAATGGACTAAGGAGCTTCAACCGAACTTCTTTTTATTCATAAGTGGAACGTAAAATGGTCTGTAGTCATTAAGTCTGCACGGGTCACTCTTTATGCCTAACTCTCAGGGAAGTAGAATATCACTGAGAGTAAAAAGAAGACAGCGCCTCTAAAAGCAGTGCTTAGCAATCTTCATATACTCTATTCGGTCATAGTGGAACCTATCTTGCATTATGGTGTACATATGTGGTGGACGGTGTGCAAACACCAATGCCTCTGCCTGCTGATAAACAGAGTATAAATGCAGTCGGTTGTCCTGATCACTCCAATGAAGGCAATATTGACTATACATACTGTTGAAGCGGTAGGCCGAGATTTTGGCTCATTGCAGTTCAATCCTGATGGAAACTAAACCATGGTTATGCTGCTAGTAGGGGAAGACGTAGAAGAAGTATGGTCATCACAATCCTTTAGTCAAGAATACGACCTAGCTTCACACTCGACTTATGCTGTGTATGTTAATTTTACACATGAATGGTGGTGGAATGTACAGTTTAAAGTCGACTCCGAAAGATAGATTTTTGAAAATCTTTTCACGGTAATTTTTTATTTACTCTTATGTTTTTGCAAGAAATCTTCTGAGAGAAAGTCACCGAAGAAATATGTTTTCATATTTAATTTTTTTGGAGATGTCTGACATAGGAACTTCTGGTGTGATGATCTGAAGGTTCGCTGTGAGACCACTGAGGTTCATACATATGGCTTCAAATTGCTTTCTAAGCGCTACAGGGTATTCCAAAGCGAATATCATTTTGAAAGTCATTTCGACAGCAGAGCAATGGTTGGTGAGTGGCGAGGTTTTGCCCTGAAAGTCTTTTGATAGACTAAGACAGCCACGCTGTAATGAAGTGCCTAATGAAAGTATTTCTGACATCTCGTACATGAATGCTGAGGATTTCTCAGGGAAATATTTAGATCATTCAAAGATAATTCTTCTCTGGATTTCGAGACACAGGAATATCATTGGACATTGCATTGCAGATGAACTAGGTCGAGCCGGTGCGAAGCCCTTGATATCTGACATGTTCCGAGACATAAGTATTTCGATTACCTCAATTAAACTGGGTATTTTACGTTGGTTTTTAAGAGAAGTTCAATCCCATTGGCAGTAGGAAGGTTGCAGGCTGGTTGCTAGATTCTGCTGGGCTTGTTTGGAGAAAAAGAGAATTTTGGACTTTTCTTCACTTAAACCGCCCGGCCATTCATTTCGCAATTGCTATTTCCACATGCCACATGTCCACATGTCCTTTTAGAAGACTAGTCTGGTTTCTGGTTATTGGGATATTCTTAGCAATGGCATAGGCGACGAACTTGCTGTAGCAGTTACACTCCTATCGAATAAAATCCATTTGGTTGTCTATTCTCGTCTGAGAAAAAAAGAAAAAATTTTTATTCATTCTCAAAGTTTCCGCCAGAAGTTGGCAGAGAGGAAGTCGTCGAAGAAATATTGTCATCATACATGCCAAACCTCAATGATTATTGTTAGGATCGGTTACTTAGCTCTTTTACGTCTAGGGTATCACACGGGGTCGCTATGTGTGCACAATTGAGCTTCGATTTCAACAAAGCTGTCACTCCTTCCTGAGCTCAATTTGGAGATCAAGTGCGGCATCACTTTTACCGGCAGGTGCTGTTATGGTCTTAATAGGCGTAACGCAGACACTAATAAGTACCGATGCAAAAGCCTTACGAGTATTCGAGAGAAAAGCCGTATGTAAGGTTCTCTACAAGTTTGCGATGATTTCCGCGTTTAATCTAATAATGAGCAGTATAAGCTTAGCAACGACATGGCTGACATCAACTTGTCATAATTCTCAAGAATTGAACATTTCACGCACCAGTTTACATAGAATTTTGCTAAAAGATCTCAGCATGGCGCGGTACAAAGTTAAACTGGTTTAAGGGTTGAAGCCGCGAGATCACACGCTTCGTTTTCGCTTCGAAAGATGGGCCAAGGAGAAACTGCAAGATGATGTCGATTTTGCCAAAAAAAAAAAAAAAAAAAAAAAAAAAAGTTTATGGATGAAGCACACTTTCACCTTAGTGAGTACGTTAATAAAAAAAAATTGCCGTATTTGGGGCTCGTGGTCTTAAAAAAGCCAATGCAGCTATGACAAGTGACTGTTTGGACCGGCTTGTGGAGCGGGGGCAACATTGGATCATACTTCTTTGAAAATGAGGAGGATGCAACAATTAGGGCCCATAGAGATACCTATCGCTCTCTCATAACCAATTTTTTTGTACCCGATCTTCATGGTATTGATGTGAACGATATCTGGTTTCAAAAGGAAGGCACAACTTGCCACACATCTCATGTCAAACGTTTGATAGCCATTTAATTAGCTGAAATGGTGATGTCAATTGGCCGCCAGGAAGCTGAAATTTGACACCGTGGTACTATTTTCTGTGGGGTGCTGTTGAAGAAAAGTGTTATGTCGCCAAACCGGAGACAATAGAGCATTTGGAGGCAACCATTCGTGATGCCATTGCCTAGATGCGACCACTCGAAAAAAGTGAACGACAATTGATGCAATCGAATATGAATAAAATAAAACTCCAACAATTGTAGTTCACAACAAAGTTCGTAAGTTTAAACTTTTAAATAGCCCACCCTTTCTTTCAGTCTTGTATTTATTTATTTATTTATTAATTACAATACATTTACATATTACAGGGTGGCTGATATGTAATGCAACAAAGTAAGGCGCTATATTTTTTAATTTTTTTTAATTTTATTGTTCAAAAGCAAAAAATGTTGTAAATAACATCAAATTTTAGAATCAGTTTAGATTTGTTCGAATTGGCCACCTTTGGTACGAATTATGGCCTTCAAACGGCCGACAAAGCCATCACAGCCTGCACGAAAGTGGCTCTGCGGTATTTTGGCCCATTCCCGGCGAAGCGCCGTCTTGAGATGGTCGACACTTTGATATTTTTTAATGAGAACCTTACTCTCCAAAATGCCCCAGGCGCAAAAGTCCAACGGATTGAGATCCGGAGATTTTGGTGGCCATTGTGCGGTAGAAATGAAGCGAGGAACCTCCTTTTTAAGACATTCTTGGTTGACGCGTGCTGAGTGCGGTGGTGCTGAGTCCTGTTGGAATGTGTATGGTCTGAGGCCGAAATGTTTGTCTGCCCAGGGCTTCAATACTGTCTTTAAGACATTTTCCCGATAATATTCGGCATTTATTTTGACCCCACGGTCGATGAATACGAGCGGGGAGCGACCATCGGCCGTTACGGCGGCCCACACCATTACCATCGGCGGCGCTTGTGTTCTGGTGGCCAATTGCAGGTGTAAATTTTCTGCTGACCTCTTTGGCAAGTAAACCCGATCATTTTGTTTGTTCACAAACTGTTCAATTTGGAATGGCTTCTCATTGGAGAAAACCAAATTCGGTAACTGGTCACTTTCGTGCAAGCGAAGTAACTCCTTGGCTCTTTCCAGTCTAACTTTTTTTTGTCCATCGGTGAGCTCTTGCACTTTTTGGAACTTCAATGGCTTTAGTCCAAGCTCATTTTTCATTATGTGTTGCATCCGTTCTCGTGATATGTTCAGCTCACGAGCAATATTTCTACCACTGCGGTGTGGATTTCGATCAAATCTGGCCTTCACTTTTCGGATCATTTCTGGTATTGTTACCGTTTTTTTTCGTCCACTTTTTGGACGCGATGCAACACTGCCAGTATCACGGTGACAAGCAATGGTACGAGAAACAAAAGATTTATTTACATTTAAATGCTGGAGGGCTCTAACGATAGCCACCTGTGGTTTTCCAGCCAAATATAAAGCAATCACACTATCACGCTTGAATTCCATCAGGAATAACTTTTTTTCTGAATGCAACAAAATGCTTTTGTAAGCTTGTAAATAATAAAATGAACTGTCAGTGGAATAAATTTGTTAGCTTTCAGACAAGCGGTTTACAAATGATAACAACCTGAAGTTGGTTGCAATACATATTAGCCACCCGTATGTATATTTAAATATATACGAGCTTATTAACTTTCATCATATGCTCGGTGTAGTGTCGCAGACCAGAGTCTCTGGTGGGAATCGAACCCACTATCCTCACGCTAATAGTCTAGCACGCTACCCACTAGACTACCAGGGCACACCAGTCTTGTATTATTATTTTAAGTTCCCAAGCTCGTAAAGAAAATACCCTGTATGTATATTACGTACTAAAATTTACAACTGAACGATGAATTGCGTGACCAATCGGGCTTTGTCTTAATCATTTCATTAATAATTTCTTACAAAAAAAAATAAAGAATATCTTGTTTTGTGCTGATTATTCGTAAAATTAAACGAAGGTACAGGTAAATACAATGACTCCACATTTATGATATGCTTTTTTGACAGTCGCCTGAAAAAATTATTATTATCCCTTAAGCGATACAATAAACTGCAAGGATGGCTTTCCTTTTAAAGACTAAAAATAAATAACGCTCAGCAGTGTTATTGACTTTAGCATTACAAATCTGCATTCAATATATCATTCTGGAAAAATAATATGAAATAAAAATCTATACTCAGCTCTCTTGTCTTCCTCTACCTCTTTAGATAGAAAAAATTTTCTACAATCTCTACGTACATATGTATGTATGTACGTACAGTATGTTTTCTATTTCTATAGAACTCTACGGCACATGAATTTTTTTTTTGCAAAATACAACAACAACAAAACGCAATGAATTTATTTTTATTGTAGAAAAAGTGGCAAATAAAAGAAAAAAATTGGAAAAAAAATCACTTGATAACTGCATAATACGCGGTTTCTAAAGATGATTTAACGGTATATGTAACGGGGTTTTTTGTGCGGTTGTATAAGTTTAGCTTTTCGATTGAATAGAGCGGGTTTGGTTACACTATAATGCCAGAGTATGATTTTACTATGCCAGGGCATTGTTTAGTTTTGTATCTCTTCGATGGGGAAAATATATCAACAACTGTCTGAGGATTACGAGACTAATAAATACTGATGCTGCTGATAAAATATATTTGTAAGTATATGTATGTGTGTATGTGTGTGTGTGTACAATATATATTTATATACCATGGTAGACCTATACATTGAATATTCTTTAAATGGAAGAGGAACAAAATGAATCAGAAATTGTTGGATTTTAATCGTTTGCCTTTTAACAATGCCTTACAACGATGCCTTAAAAATTTTCTCTCAAATAAGAGTTTCTGATGCTAGTGCCTAGGAAAATATTTAACAATGGGAAGACATACATACAGCACTTGCAGTTTAAAGTCGATTCAGAACGACAGATTTTTGAAAAACTTTTCATGGCAATTTTATTTAAACTGCGAGTTTTTGCCAGCAATCTGCTGAGAGGCAGACGCCACTTCGTTGTGTTGGAGATGTCTGACTTAGGATTTAAACAGAAGCCTCACAGCTAATAAGAACACACTGCCTATCTTTAAATTTAAACATAACAAACTATGTTCGAAACATCCACGAAAGACTTCTTGACGCCACAACATCGTTGAAATGGCCGCCTCAGCTTCTCTAGGTGGAGAGCACCCGAAGTGTAAAATTTTCCATAACTCTGGCTCATGTATCAGGTTGAATTTGATCGATGACATGGGTTATGTCGGAGTTTGAATATCTTTGTGGTTTGTAGCTTATTTGCATACACTTGAAACTTACAAAAGACCCACAACGAAATGTCCAATGGAGTCAAATAGCACGACCTCCTCTGCATGACATACATACATACATAATTGGTCATTACAACCCTTCAGTCAGGATTACGACCTAGTTTCTCACACCACTTATGTTGTGTCTATTACAGTTTAGAGTCGACTCCGAACGACAGATTTTTGAGAAACTTTTCATGGCAATTTTTATTTACTCTCAGAGTTTTTGCCAGAAATCTGCTGAGAGGAAGTTGCGGAAGAAATACTTTTTGTATTTTTGTTTTGATGTCTAGCCTGGAGCTCGAACCCTGGCTTTACGTCTAATAAGGCAACATACTACCTACTACCTGTCACCTAGCGTCATTCTGTTGAAACCACATGTCGTTAGTGTCCGGATTATTCTCTTTAGGCTAAAGAAGTTGGTAATCATCAACTTATAGTGGTTGCCGTTGACAAGGATAGTCTGGCACCAAACACTGACCTTTTCGGAATGCTCTTTTGACTCTCTAAAAAATCATGTAGATTGATTTCATTTCATATTCGGCTATTTTGTTTGTTTACGTATTTATTCATCTAGAAATGGGTCTCAACGCTCAAGATGATTTTTCTATGAAAATTGGGGTCAGTGGTCAACTGCTCCAGAACCCATATAGCGAACAGCCATTTTAAGTATCTGGATCAGATGAATTTTATATGGGCTCAGGCAATATCACAACATAAATTTCGTACTCTCTGAAGCACAAGTTCATATGAGCAATGCGAATTCGACTATCTCAGACTCTTCTGCTCATTCTCAAAGACAGCGGCGATGTTTTCTGCAGATCTTGAGTTTCGTGTAAGCGCAGATGTTAAACGATCGTTTTTATGAACCAATGGACTCAAATATATCCACCATAATATATAATATTGCAATTATGGCGACAGTAAAATGAGTGGTAGATTGCTCAAACAGAACACACATTTTGTTAAACCAATTTATTATTTGAACATGTTGCTCTTTCCCTCCGTTTGGTTATTTGCCAAGATAGTTTGATTAAATGACGACTAATTTGGCAGAAATAGATTCAATAAGACTCACACCCTGTTCTTTTATTAAATTAGTTTCAATATTGGAGTTTCTTCAAATTTGTATGACCACATTTTTAGCAGCAGGCGATAATGATGCCGAGCATACTTTCTGGGTACTAGTTATCTCTAGAGGTTGAATTTTATTTGACAGAATCTCTACAATAAGAGTGGGTGACTCATACATCAACATCAGACATCATACATCATACATCATAATCATAGTCGAACATTATCATCATACTCATACATGATCGTACTCATACATCATAATCCTACTCATACATCATCATACTCATACATCATCATACTCATCACATTCAAACATCATCATCATACCCATACATGATCATACTCATATTTCATCATACTCATATATAATCATCATTCTAATACATTATCATCATACTCACACATAATCATACTCATATGTCATCGTCATACTCATACAACATCTTAATATCCGTAAATTATTATCGTACTCATACATCATGATCATACGCGTAAATCATCATCATATTCATACATCACCATTAAACTCATGCATCATCACCATACTCATAAATCATTATCACACTCATACATCATCATACTCATACATAATCATCATTCTAAAACATTATCATTATACTCATACATCATCGTCATACTCATACTCATACATTATCTTCATACGCGTGAATTATTATCGTACTCATATATCATCATATTCATGCATCATCATACTCATACATCTTCACCATACTCATAAATCAATATCATAGTGACATATTCTCATCAACTACGCAAAATGATTATCTGAGTAGACGTTGAAAGAATCATTTCAAAAGAAAGTAGAAGTCGCAATACGCTCAAAACAATTTAGAGCCCTCCTTGCTTAATAAAAAATGGAATGCCTTATAAAATATTTGATACCAAATCCTCAGTCGAATTACTTACTGTTGCGGTCGATCATGAAACATCCCGAAAAGTTGGGAGCACAACATTACATCGAAATCTAAATTGTTAGTTGACGACTCGCGTTTCGTCTTCACTCCAAGTCCCTATAATAATATGACTGAATTTCCGTCTGCTATTACTATGCCTGCAATCTCGTTAAGATTTGAGTTTAATGAGATTCGGAATATTATTGCACAACTCCATCCAAAGAAAGCTCCAAAGAATTGAAAAAATAAGTAACGAGATGCTTACCCATGAGAATTATTATTTTAATCTTCAGTGAAACTTTACGCCTTAAATACAAATCTCAAGAATTGATGGCTGTGCTGTGGCTGTGTTTCTCTGGGTGGAGCGCATTCGAAAAGTCCAATTTTCCATTACCCTGACTCATAAATCATGATGATATGAGTTATGATGGCTTTAAGGACTGCTGTGGTTTGTGGTGTAAGGCTGCTTAAAAGAATCTCAGAAGAAAATTTTAAGGCCCTAAAATTGCACAATCTCATTAGGCAGTCAATTTCCTTAACGAGTGGAAGATTCTACTCACTCCTCAACTATGACAATTTTTCTTATTGACGTCATTAGCAATTTAATCACTACTCTCCGGTACACATGTTAACAGTTTTGATTCGAGAAGAGTACATTTAACCATACATACATTTACATCAATAATTGCAATTTTTTTGCCAAGCATTACTGAACAAAAATTTCAACACAATTTGGTATTCATGGCTATCAAGCGCGTAGGTAGTGACATGTATAGTTCTGATCCCTTTACCTTAATTGGCCATAACAACCAGTTTAACGGATGTGCCGCAACACATCCTTCTAGGCTCCTCTGCTTCTTGCGCGCCTACGCCAGTTGGTCACACCAATAGATGACAGGGCTTCCTCGATTTGGTCCACAGATTCCCGCATCAAATACCCGTCTCGCTGGAGCATCCTCCTCCATTCCAATGACATGGCCGAGCCAGTGCAGCCGCCAACTCTCACTGGACCGAAGATCTTAAGTAGAACTTTTCTCTCGAGCACTCACAAGGCTGCTGCATCTGTGCTTAATAGGGTCTAGGCCTCTGCGCCATAAAGAAGCACGGGTAGGATAAGAGACCTGTAGAGTGCTAGTTTTGTCACACGAGAGAGGTCTCTGCTACTCAATTGCCTATTGAGGCCATAGTAGCACCTGTTGGCAAGACTGATCCTGCGCTTGATCTCCAGACTGACATCATTTTTGGTCTTAACGGCGGAGCCAAGATAAATAAATCCCTTGACTATATCAAAAGTATAGTTATCGACCATAATCTGAGAATCAATAGGCCGCACGTCTCTACTTGTCAATAACATATACTTTGTTTTGCCCCCATTTACTGCCAGACCCATTTTAGTAGACTCCCGTTCAATAATACTAAAGGCAGCAGTAACATCTCGCTTGGTACGCCCTATGATGTCAATGTCGTTGGCGTACTCAAACAACTGGACACTTTTTTGAAAAATAGTACCGCTGCGATGTACCTGCCTTTCGCAGAACACTCTCTATGACGAAGTTGAAGAGGTCGCATGATAAGGGATCGCCTTGTCTGAAACCTCGCACGGTATTAAAAGGTTCGGAGAGGTCCTTTCCTACCTTGACGGAACTGCAGGAATTGCTCAACGTCATTCTGCATTGGCTTATCAGGTTCGCAGGTATACCGAGCTCAGACATTGCGGCAAAATCACGATCCCTTATGGGGCTATCGAAGGCTGCCTTATAGTCGCCAAAAAGCTGGTGTGTGTCGAATTGTTTTTTGTGGGTTTTGTCTACGATTTGGCGTAGTGTGAAGATCTGGTCGATGGTGGACTTGCCAGGTCTGAACCCGCACTGATAAAGTCCAATCAGTGCTTTGACATGTGGTTTCTGTCGTTCACACAATAGGCCTGTAAGAACCATAGTTCTGATGCCGATTAAAATAATATCAGATAACATACTATTAAATTTTATATTTGTGGTCGCCGTGGTCTAGTAGGTAGTGTGTTGGCTTATTAGACGAAAAGCAGGGTTCGAGCCCCAGGTCAGACATCAAAATAAAATACAAAAAGTATTTCTTCGGCGACTTCCTCTCAGCAGATGTCTGGCAAAAACTCTGAGAGTAAATAAAATTGCCTCGAAAAAGTTTCTCAAAAATCTGTCGTTCGGAGTCGACTTTAAACTGCAGTTTACAGTTAACTGTAGGTCACGCCACTCATATATGAAATTAACACACACAACATAAGTGGTGTGAGAATCCTGACTGAAGGGTTGTAATGACCAATTATGTATGTATGTATGTATGTATGTATGTAACTTAACATTCCCAAAATGTTTCCCCCTTATTCCAGTCTCTGTCGTAAAGAAACCCTATTCTAAAGCTTATTGCAGCAGTTTAAGTGCAGTTGTATTTGCTGTTACTGATTTTTATTTAGTCGAGTTCAATTGTACACACAGAGTTATTTTTAGCGATTTAATATAGAATTTCGCAATTTTTCTTTTTTTTCCTTCCAATATATTTCATTTACTGCCGTAGTTTTTTTTCTGCTGATTGGCATTTACCATATCCTTAGCTTGTCAGGCCATTGTTTCCGTTTTATTTTGGATGGTTGGCTGCGATAACTGTTATAAGTAAAGCTGCGTTTTATTTTCCTTCCATAGACTAACTATACATGGGCTTTTGTATTGTAGCATGGTATATATGTATGTATGTATGTATGTATGTATGTATGTATGTATGTTGTAGCGTAGTTATGTCATTGATTTAGTATTTACTTTTGTTTTAAAAATCTTTATATTTCTCTTCGTTAGTCATCTTTTTTGTTTCTTGCCTTCAGTTGTTGGTTAAGACTGTTTTCATTTGTACTTTAGTGGAAATTTAATAGATAAACTGTAATATTGAGGTTTTAAGTGCTTAAAATATGGCAACACACTTAAAATTGTTTGAAGGTTTAAGTTAATGGAATTTTATCAATTCGTAGCAGAAAAGTACAAAAGTTTGATGGTCACACTTCTGGGAAGCATTAATGCCTCACATGCACCAAGTGTTCGTTCTAATGATTCATTCATCACAGGGTCAACATACAGTAAGACTCCGCTTAACTCGGGGGAAACGTTCCAATAAGTTCCAACGCTAAACGAAACAGGGTTAAACGAGACAACTCATAAATCAACTGCAACGTAGGAAAAATGCGTTCGTACTGTGATTGCAACTTTGGAATATACAGTTGGAATCTTTATTCTGGACAAACTAACAATGGCTGGTGCATGGTCGTTTCATTTGCACTCATATACAACAAGTATCAATACAGTGCGCAATTTAGGGGAATCCCAATAATACCGCGTAATACTGAAAGCTGTAATACTGGAGCAGCTTTAAGCGGTTTCTTACTTCATTGGGTTCCCATTCTGACTACAGGGTGGCTAATATGTATTGCAACGAACTTCAGGTTGTTATCATTTGTAAACCGCTCGTCTGAAAGCTGACAAATCTATTCCAGTGACAGCTTATTTTATTATTTACAAGCTTACAAAAGCATTTTGATCTATTACATTCAGAAAAAAAGTTATTCGTGATGGAATTCAAGCGTGATAGTGTGATTGCTTTATATTTAGCTCTAAAACCACAGGTGGCCATCGTTAGAGCCCTCCAGCATTTAAATGTGAATAAATCTTTTGTTTCTCGTACCATTGCTCGTTACCGTGAAGTTCCAAAAAGTGCAAGAGCTCACCGATGGACAAAAAAAAGTTAGACTGGAAAGAGCCAAGGAGTTGGCTTAAAGACAGTATTGAAGCCCTGGGCAGACAAACATTTCGGCCCATTCCAACAGGACTCAGCACCACCGCACTCAGCACGCGTCAACCAAGAATGGCTTAAAAAGGAGGTTCCTCGCTTCATTCCTACCGCACAATGGCCACCAAAATTTCCGGATCTCAATCCGTTGGACTTTTGCGCCTGAGGCATTTTGGAGAGTAAGGTTTTCACTACAAAATACCAAAGTGTCGATCATCTCAAGGCGGCGCTTCGCCGGGAATGGGCTAAAATACCGCAGAGCCACTTTCGTGCAGCCTGTGATGGCTTTGTCGGCCGTTTGAAGGCCATAATTCGTACCAAAGGTGGCCAATTCGAACAAATCTAAACTGATTCTAAAATTTGATGTTATTTCCAACATTTTTTGCTTTTGAACATTAAAATTAAAAAAAAATTAAAAAGTATAGCGCTTTACTTTGTTGCATTATATATCAGCCAACCTGTAAGTGCTCTTTAAGGCTACAGTAACATGTCAAAAGACCGTTCACTTACATACTTTCTTAATTATTTATTACAACCCTTTAGCCAGTATTAGAACCTAACTGATTTTACCACGCATGTTGTGTGTTTTAATTTTATCCATGCCCGGCGAGACCTACAGTTTAACATCACTATGAATGGCAGATTTAACCAACTCAGAGTTTTTGCCAGAAGTTTGGTGAGAGCAAGACGCCGAAAGAAATATTTGTTTTGATAGCTGGGTTTTGAACCACAAGTTGTTGTCTAATAAGCTAACGCACTACCTACTTGATAGCGACTTTTATTGCCGTTTACTGAGCTCATGTAACTCTTGGAAACTTTGATGCATAACTAAAAGCTCCTCCAATTGTACTTACTCAACAGACTGGTGAGAGCAAGACGCCGAAAAAAATATTTTTTTCAGAGCTGGGTTTAAACCACGGACTCTTGTATAATAAGCCTACTAGAATATGGCGACTTTGAAGGCCGCTTACTGACCTTAGAAATTCTTTTAAATTTCTTTGCATAACTCAAATTTCTTATTGTAATTACCCAATAAAAGTTTAAGTTGCTTCAATTCTCTTTGGTTTGAGAAGAGAGTTTGTACCTCTCTATCTCACCTTTAGCTGAGTATAACCTTACAAACATCTCTCCACATACATTTAAAGGTCCCCCAAATACCTTTTTTTTTTTGAAAATGCTTTAAAAAAAACTACTGAATATTTTCTCAAATTTCTTTTTTTATTTGAAAGTACAATCCTTCCGGTTAATAATGGAAAATAATGTCATTCAAATGGCTGCCTCGGCCGGCCATGTAGTAGCTACACCAGAAGATGCCGATTTTCGCAAAAAAAATCATCTTTTCAGATGAAGCTCATTTTGATCTTGGCGGGTATGTAAACAAGCAACATTGTCGGATTTGGGGCACAGAAAACCCGCACGCATACATTGAAAAGCCGACGCACCCAAAACGAGTCACTGTTTGGTGCGGATTTTGGTCCAGAGGCTAAATGGGCAATTTTTCTTCGAAAATGAGCAAGGAGTGGCCGTTACAGTCAATGGCGATCGTTATCGGGCCATGTTTAACGAATTTTTGTTCACAAAAATTTAAGAGGAGGATATTGGCAACATTTGGTTTCAACAGGACGGCGCTACATACCACACAGCCGAAGCTACACTCGTTGTTTTGCGCCCTGCTTTTGAAGGTCGCATTATCAGCCGCAGAGCTGATGTCGTTTGGCCACCTCGGAGCTACGATTTGACACCGTTGGACTATTATTTGTGGGGTGCCGTCAAAGATAAGTGTTACGCCGACAAGCCAGAGACAATTGACGCTTTAAAGCACAATATCCGTGAAGCCATTGGTGAAATACAGCTGCACACAATCGATAATGTGCTTAAAAATTGGACCGATCGTGTAGGCTACTGCATGGCCAGTCGAGGCAGCCATTTGAATGAAATTATTTTCCATTATTAGCCGGAAGGATTGTACTTTCAAATAAAAAAAGAAATTTGAGAAAATATTCAGTAGTTTTTTTAAAACATTTTGAAAAAAAAACAACAGTTATTTGTTTTTACCTTGTAGCCCTACCAGCGACCTATAAGCTCCTCTCCTTGCAAACTTATCTGACTGCTTATTAAGGCAAATTCTGACATGAACTGAGTTACAGGAGGGAATGACTTGATTCAGACAAAGTCAGACAGTACTGCTGCGTACTGTCTTTTGTACCTCCTCGAGAAGTTGAATTGAGTACCTCTTTCTATAGAATAGATTTTCGCTTGGAAGATAGATGAAGGTTTCCCTATGGACTCATAATATTTCATTCCGGCATCAAAAACTCACGCTCCTGATTCATGATTCCTTCTTGACTAACCTAAATAAGCCCTAAATAAAAAGGCCCCTTTTTAAGAGAGTATTCACGTTGAATTGAGTACTTCCTGAAATAGACTTTCGATTAGCTTTCACCCGTACTCTGTTCTTTCTGCCCAAAATGATTTGAGCACAACTTTCGGTAGCGGAGACTTTTGCTTGGAAGTTACCCTAAAATTTCCCCACGGGCTTAAAATATTTTTTACTCTGGAAATAAAAACTCCGCCTCCTGTTGTTCTCAACCCATTATTATACAACAGAGTGGCCTTTCTTAAAAGAGCATGCAGCCTATAGGGTACTACATTCACTTTTATTTCTACGACTCGTTACGAAGTTTTCGTTAAAATCATAATTAGTAGTGTGTTGGCTTATTAGACGTAAGGCCACGGTTCATACCCCAGGTCAGACATCAAAACGAAATACGAAAAAATATTTCTTCGACGAATTTCTCTCAGCAGATTTCTGGCAAAAACTCTGAGAAAAAATAAAATTGTCATGAAAAAGTTTCTTAACAATCTTATCGTTCGGAGTCGACTTTAAACTGTTGATCCCGCCACTCATGTATGAAATTAATACACACGACATGAGTGGTGTAAAAAGCTAGGCCATAACCCTGACTGAAGGGTTGTAATGGCCAATTATGTATGTATGTTATCGGTTTCGCCCAGAGCATATTTTATGTAGAAGTCGTCAGTTAGGTCGAGAAGTCTCCTGACTAACTTCCTGTTTGATTTGTCTTCCATTATATCCAAAGCTCTAGTCTTCACTACTATGTGCAGTGGATTTAAATCCAAGAGAGTTTTGAAAAAACTCGTCGCAGTCTAGTAGGAAGTGGGTTGACATACTAGACGTGATTTTCTCAAACATTTTAACGTGCGGATTCGACATTAAACTGCAAGTCCCGCTACTCATGTATAAAATTAACACACACAACATAAGTGGTGTGAGAACTATGAATTACTGGTCCGAAGTTATAAAGTTTCGCTGTGGAATCCCTGAGGTTCATACATATGGCCTCAAAATGCTGCCTAAGCACTACAGTGTATTCCAAGGCGAATATCATTTTGAAAGTCATTTCGACAGCAGAGCAATGGTTGTTGAGTGGCGAAGTTTTCCCTGAAAACCTTTTGATTTACTCGGACAGCCAGATTGTTATTAACTTCCCAATGGAAGTATTCCGAACGTTATGCCCATGTATGCTAAGGAATTCTAAGAAGAATATTCGGATCATGCAAAGGCAATTCTTACATGGGTTCTGGAACACAGGGATGTCATTGGGAATTGCATTGCTGGTGAACTAGCCCGAGCGAGTAAGAAGCTCATAATCTCTGACATTGTACGAGGCATAGGTATTCCGATCACCCCAATTAAGCTGCAGCAGGAAGATACGTGCAACGTTGCTAGACTCCACTGAACTTGTTTAGATAAGAGAAGAACTGACTTTTTTTCGCTTAAACCGAATGGCCATTCATCCCACAATTGTAATTCTCTCATACCATTGTCCTTTTAGAAGACATTTCAATGCACTTGGTATTCCATTGATTAAGTTCTGCCGCCGCTGTAGGTCTTGGCAGCGCCATATATCAATGCACAACATACAACATAAGTGGTGTGAGAAGTTAGGTCGTAATCCTGACTGAAGAGTTGTAATGATCTGTTATGTATGTAGTATACCATCTTAAGCAGGTTTATGAATCTTGTTCAACTCCATTCGAGTTGTTTTTAGATGTGCTTTGTTTGTTCAAACAAGGGCCCAATAGTTTACAATCATTCTGATCATAATGATATACATACAGTGCCTAGTTATTTGTTCACATTTTCTGCATATTAATAAGGCAAGTTTGTTCTTTTCTGGAATGCTGTCTCTACAAGCTCTTTCTGTTATACCCGTGATATTATCTACACAGGAGTCGAATATTTTTACAATATTTACATGTAGGAAATATTCTCCCTCTCGTATATGATACTATGGTGATCTGACTATTGTGACCATTAACTTATAATCTCAAGGCCTCTTAGGATAATATTACAAAGTAAGAAAAGGTAAAAAGTTTTTAAATTAAATATTAAAAACATGGCAACAATACCAATAAAAAGGGAATTTATTGTATACAAATTCTGTTCCTTAGTACAAAGAATATTCCAATTTATTAAAATAAATTCCCATTTAATTTAAATCAAATTAAATACGAAATTATCTTAAACATTTCTTTTGAACTCCTAATATACACGAGTAATTTTTCTTAACGGACTATAAAATCATTTTATTTACCCATGTAATGTAATGGCATGTGTTTGTTGGCTGTTGCATTAGGGAGTCCATTTTTAATTTCTCATTTACTGCTAATTAGTTTTGTTCTCCTTAAAAAAAAAAAAAAAAAAAAAAAACTGTTCTATTCTATTCTGCCATTAAAAGCCTTCTCCATGTGCTTTAATAGCTACTAAACGTACATAAATTTACTTGTAGAAAAATTATTTTTCAAAATGGGAACACAATATAAAAATTTCTAATATAGTACGTTCAGCCATAGAAATTCTATTCCTTGAGCAAATGTTAATTGAATACACCATTTCCAAAGAAAATTTTATCAAGTAAATTTTTATAAAATTTTGTAAGATATCGGGCCTTTAATTAAGCGTTTCCTGTCTTTAAATTTAAATAAAACAATCAAAGCGAAATTTGTCATTTGTTTCAACTACATATTGATGCCATTATGTGTGAAATATAACAACGATCACGTATGTGTCACAGCTATTCTAGAGGGAGAGCATCCAAAATGTCCAATTTTCGGGACTCTGTTGCATAAACAGGCTTAATTTGACCGATGGCATGGGTTATGTGGACTTTGCTAACCGCTGTACTTTCTGCCTTTTTTGCACACACTCGTGACTTAAGAAAAAGGCTAATTGGGTACAATTAAACAATCTCAATCGCCAGTTTCCTTCACCTCCAACTGATATGATCATGCCCTCAAATCGCTCATGTATAATATTCAACGTGGCATGAACTGTCTATCGCGAAACGCCATTCTGTTGAAACCACATATCATTGGTTTGCCTATCATCGAATTCAGCCCTAAATAAGTACGTTATCATCGATCCTTACAGTAGCTGTAATCTAGTACTCTGGGAAAATGGACCACAACATTTCTCTCCGGCTGCCGAACTACTGTGTGTTTCAGGCGGAGGTGATGGCCATTTACAGGGCCGCTCAATAGATCCTCGTCAACGGTGCCCCTTTCACCCGCGTCTCGGTCTTCTCCTACAGTCAGGCCGCCATAAGATCTCTGTCGGGTTTTGTGAATAACTCCAGGATCGTTAGGGGATGTCGCCGCTGTCTCGACCTTCTTTCTGAGCGCTTCAGCGTTTCGCTGGTCTGGGTCCCCGGCACAGTAATGTTCTGGGGAACTGTAGGGCCGACGAGCTCGCCAGAGTTGGTGCACTCCTTCCGGAATCGTCTTCGATTGCGTTAGGCATGCCACTTGCCTCTTCCAAGTTGGCTATTGTGCGGAAATTCTTTCGAGACGCCAACCTATCCTGGGTCAATGAGGAGGGAGTTCTGCTCCATCGCTAGACTCACCTGGCCCTTGATGAGTAGTAGGCGTACGAACCAGTTGCTTGGACTTCATCATCTCGACCACAGTGGCCATGCTTACGGGCCATTGCGTTATGTGCAGACATGCGGAAAGGATGCGACTCCCATTTAACGACTCCTGCCGCCGGTGCAGATCCGCTGGGGAAGAAGAGACTATGATTCACTTCTTCTGTCAGTGTCCGTCACTTGCTAGGTGCAGGAATAGATTATTTGGCTCTTCATTTCTTGTCAGCTTGATGGAGGTATCATCTATTGACATCAAGGATATAACTTCGTTCATCAAACTTTCTGGCTGGTTTTCCAGCGTGGGGTAGTCGTGCTTCTGATGAGCGACTTCTTCCTCCTCCCTGCTCTTGGTGGAACTTGGTCAGCACAGGGACTGCGTTCACCCGTGGCATCACAACGGGACGCTATGCGTGCTCAAGTGAGCTTTGGACATGATCAAAGCTACCACTACCATCTAACCTAACCTAACATAGTAATCTACTCATAGGTAAGACGAAATTTGAGATTTCTGGCAAAAACTCTGACAGTGAATCAAATTGCGATGAAAAAGTTTCTTAAAAATCTTTCGTTCGGAGTCGACTTTAAATTGTAGCTGCCGCCACTCATTTATACAATTAATATATACATACATTGACAATGACAACCTGAACAACTTCGTTCTAAAAAAGCGATATGGACCGATGACGCTGTCAGCACAAAATCTACAGCAAAGAGTAACTTCTTCTATATGCATTTGACGCTCCCGGCTCTCATGTGGTTTGTTAACTTCCAAATAAGGACAATTTTGCTGGTTTGCACATCCAGTCATCAAGAAATGAGCCTCATCGTTAAATATAATGTCGATGAAAATCATGGGCGAATGCCAAAAGTTCAAGAGCCCATTTAGTGACTCTATGTTGTTATCTGTGGTTGTTAACCTTCAGTTTCTGGATCAATTGAACTTTTTACGTATTCTGGTTTGCCAACAGATGAGTTTTTCTGAGCGACGATAAATGGATTGCGTTAGATTCTCCAACATACTCTCTTGGATAACGGTACTGTTTTTGAGTGATCTTGCATTTCGTACTCGTGTTTGTTGATTCTTTAGCAGGAAAAGTGGTCTCGAATTTATATACCACAGAGATCAGCAATGAGTATTCAAAAAGATGAGTAGATTCGAATCATACTCATAATTTCTGATACTTATACGCATTCATTGTTATTTTAATACCATACTCATACCACTCATATTCAAAGTTTGAAGAGCTCATCGTACTCATACTTAACAATACGCATGATGTTATTGATTTCGACTCTCCTTTACTCAACATTTACAAATATCACAAAATAAGTTTGAACACTAGAATACTCACTAGAAGGTTGTGTGTTTGCTTTGTTTGCTGTCTTTGCCTTCTTCTTTCTTCTTTCTTATGAGCCAAATCACTCGAATCATTTGTGAGTATTATATGAATTTTTCTAAATTTATGAATCAGAATGAGTAGGCATATGCATCAAACATATTTCGAATGTTATGAGTTTGATGTCAACGTTGTACTCATACTCGTTGCAACCTGTCGATCGATTTATATGTGATGCTCTAGTGAGTACGAATGAATCAGAGTAGTTAAATTTAAATACCGTTGACTCACTCATACTTAAAATTTCATGAGTACTTATGAGTAGCGAAAAAGCGATTCATTCAAACGTCCGCCAGGCATTCTGTGGCTGAAACGCATTTGAAATGTTGAATTTTTTATTACTTTGGCGCTTAATTCAGACCAAATTTTGGCTTCGACTTTCTGCCTTATTCGCATACACATGCAACACTTTCGAAAAAGTCCAATGAGGTCAAACCGTAACTGGGACGCTGTTTACTCTGAGAGTAAATAAAATTGCCATGAAAACTTCCTCATAAATCTGGCGTTTGGAGTTGATTTTAAACTGTAGATCCCGCCACTCATGTGTTAAATTAACACCCACAACATAAGTGGTGTGAAAAGCTAGGTTGTAATTCCAACTGTAGGGTTGTAATGACTAATTATGTATCCATGTATTTATTATCGATCTATAGTGCTTGCCGTTGACAATGATGACTGACTAACGCCGTTCTCAAACGACGCCGGTACAAAATCTACTCTAAACCGTGACTTTTTCGTCATGTATTAAATGTTTCTGGATCTCATGTGGGTTGTTAATGTCCAAAAACAAAAAGAGACAAATTTGTTGGCTCGGTATCCATTCATTACATTGGTCTTGGGTACCTTTCTAAAGATTTCAGCAGAAGGGTACCTGCCCGGCATTTTGTCAAAGGAGAAAAAAGTACTTTGGAGCTTGCTATATGGATGATCTGGAGGAACTGTCTTGGATCGACATTGGCAGTTTATGTCGCTTCATTAGGTGCTCCGAGTGGTTCAGAAACTAGGCGACAGCAGAAAACTGTAGTAACACAATCGGCTCTATGTGGCCTAAGTGTATCCGTCCGATTCTCTTAGAGAGGCAGCCACCTAAGTATACCTACCGACCTCCATTCATTCAAAAATGAGCCTCATCGCAAAAGACGATTTTCGATGAATATCATGGGCATGCGCCGTAGTCTAGTGGGTAGTGTGTTGGCTTATTAGACGTAAAGCCCGGGTTCGTATCCCAGGTCAGACATCAAAACGAAATATGAAAAAAAATATTTCTTCGTCGACTTCCTCTCAGCAGATTTCTGGTAAAAACTCTGAAAGTAAATAAAATTGTCATGAAAAAGTTTCTCAAAAATCTGTCGTTCGGAGTCGAAATTAAACTGTAGCTCCCGCCACTCACGTATAAAATTAACGCACACAACATGAGTGGTGTGGGAAGCTAGGCCGTAATCCTGACTAAAGGGTTGTAATGGCCAATTATGTATGTATGTATGTATCATGATACATGGCAGATGCCAACTGTTCCAGAGCACATTCAGTGAAACCATGTCACTGTCTTTGGTCGTTCACCTTCCCATCCTGGGTCCTTTTAATTTTTACGGTTTGTGGTTTGCTGAATTCTTACGACCGACGAGGAATGAATTGCCCCGGACTCCGTTGCAAACTCTCACTGTCTCACTGAGAATCTTGCATTCCGTCAATGTATCAATTGAGTTGTTTTCTGAACCAATAAACCCAGATTTATACACCACTTTTCGAATAGTCTTCACGGTAGAAGGATTATGGTCTTCGCAAAATGAGCGAACAAATATTTAATTTCGTTGGATTATTTAAGACCGGATAAAATGAGTTTGTAGGACGCATGCACCAGCTTATTTACAAAATATAGCTATAAGAATGTATGCCCAATGACTGGAACCTCAGTGTCCTCAGGCCTGTCTTGAAAAAGGGAGATCCTACGATATGCGCCACCTACAGGGCATATCGCATATAAGTTTCTTACAGGCGTATTGTGTGAACTACTGAAGCCACTCGTCAAAACACTAATTGGACCTTATCAGTGCGGTTTCAGACCTGGCAAGTCCACCAACGACCAGATCTTCACACTACGCCAAATCCTGGAAAAGACCCACGAAAAACAAGTCGACACACACCATCTTTTTGTCGACTATAAGGCAGCCTTCGATAGCCCCATAAGGGATCGTGTTTTTGCCGCAATATCTGAGCTCGGTATACCTGCGAAGCTGATAAAGCTATGCAGAGTGACGTTGAGCAATTCCTGTAGCTGCGTCAAAGTAGGAATGGATCTCTCCGAACCTTTTGATACCGCGCGAGATTTCAGAAAAGGCGATCACTTATCTTGCGACCTCTTCAACTCCGTCATGGAGAGTGTTCTGCGAAAGGCGGTATCTTCGGTACAGTGCGAGTTGGCGATGATTTTCGCATCCAATTCAACATTGAGCTGTATGAGCTCCTCAGCGACATAGGCGTTGTGCAGCGTATTAATATCCAGCGGCTGCGCTGGCTCGGCCATGTCGTTCGAATGGAGGAGGATGCTCCGGCGAGACGGGTATTTGATGCGGGGATCTGCGGAAGTCGGTGAAGAGGACAACCTTGTGTGCGTTGGAAAGACCAAATCGAGGAACACCTGCCATTGATTGGTGCGACCAACTTGCGTAGGCGCTCAAGAAGTAGAGCCGCCTGGAAAGATGTGTTGCGGCAGGCCAAAATCCGTTAATCGGGTTGTTAATGGCCAATTAAGTAAGTAAATAATTGGATAATCCTATAACCATCTTCTTTGCATAAATTTTTTTTGAAATTTTTTCAATTCCTTTGAGAAATGGTGTTGAAATATAAACGAAATTTAATTTTCTTTGAATAGCAAAATATAAGACACTTAAGAATCCTTAAAATATCTCACTCAACAGTAAGTGGTACAAGCAAATATACTTGCAAACGCTCTTAAATTCGTCTACAAAAAAATTGGAAAAACTTGGGTGGTCGGTCGTTTCCATTCTATTATGAGCATGGAATTCTTAAATTAAAGAAAAAAAACAAAAAAAGAGAAGCAAAAGAAAAATAGAAAAAGAAAGAAAAATAGAATCTAAAAATTGAAGCAGCAACAAAATTATTTGGTAATAAATTGTTGCTTAATTTTCGAATATTTGCTGTGCCACATCAATTGCCAATACGTACGTAAACAAAAATGGTAAGTGGGAGGAGAAAGATAACGTAACGTAACGTTAACACACTGACACAATCATAAAGTATTCTTATGCTACTCTAAATAGAGTGTGTACATGTATGTGTTTATGATGTAACTGTGTTGGTGAGTTTTGAAATGTTACTAAATATTGGCAACATGTTGTATTGAATGAAGTTCAGGGATTTGTTAAGAAAACATGTGCGAATCGTGCTCAACGTATGAGTCATGTACGTATCATTAATTATTGATGACGCTGATGATGATTTTATTATGATTTTTTTATTTCCTTTTTAGTTGTTGTTGTTGTTGTTGTTTTACAAATATAAATGAAAAAAAATATTCCACTTGGATGTTAATTAACAAATAAAAGAATTTTTTTCTGCCTTTGTTTCTGGAAAATAAAAAATTTTAATGACTGCAAAAAAAATTGACAAAAAACCCAAACCCAAACCCATGGATTCACTGACAATTTGTCAAAATAAGTACAAGAAGGTAACTGACACCAACTGTTGTACAAACTGAGAATCTGGGATTTGGATCTGGGATTTAGTAATGAGATGTACTTACTGAAACTTATATTGTATGGGAAGCTGTTTTGGCAACCACATGACAAGGTCTGGTCTTTGGACCAGAGATCAGCAATGAATCGCTTTTTCGATACTCATAAGTACTCATGAAATTTTGAGTATGAGTGAGTCAACAGTATTGAAATCCAACTACTCTGATTCATTCGTACTCAATACAACATTGATTTATTAGTACAAGTTGCAATGAGTATGAGTACAACGTCGACATCAAACTCATAACATTCGAAATATGTTTGATTCATACGCCTACTCATTCAGATTCATAAATTTAGAAAAATACTTATAATACTTATAAAAGATTCGAGTGATTCGAGTGAGTGAGTATGTAGTTTTCGTACGCGAATCATACTTATTTTGTGATTCGTGTATACGATGAGTCATGGAGAGTCGAAATCATGATGTATTGAATGTATTGGTAAGTATGAGTACCATGTGTATTTCAAACTTTGAGTATGAGTAGTATGAGTATGACATTAAAATAAGTATGAATGCCTATAAGCATCAGAAATTATGATTCGAATCTACTCATCGTTTTGAATACTCATTGTTGACCTCTGCTTTGGACCAAGGATAACTTATTAAAACTACACAGTTGTGGTCTTCCATTATGGCTGCCTGATAGCGTAGAAATTTCTTGATACGAGGGATACAAAAATCCCCATACTACGCCTACGTAAGTTGGCGCTGCATACAATTTTAAGTCTCTTTCCTCTGGACCTGTATTACAAGGGCTTACTAGTTAATATTATTCAGCCAATCCAGGCGACTTCATAATGGCAAGCATCGAATACAGGTCACTCTTGACAGACTTCTTGACAGAATTAAGAACTTTCGGGTAATATTGACTACAGCATGTCACACTATTCTCAAAGACGTTCAAAGAGTCCATTCCAAATAGAGGTTAACTTTGTAAGCGACTACGTACATATCATCATGAAATAGAAGTCGCCGTAGTCTAATAGATAGTGTGTTGGCTTATTGTCATACAGATCAATGAAATGGACCTCAACAACGTTGTCTTTCTTTGTGAGACACAGCTACTTCACTTTACGATTTTCCATGGCAAACGGCACAACAAGTCCACGAGACGAGGGGGGGGGGATTTAGTGGGTGAGTGTCCCACACACGGAGAATGTAACGACTTCCTCTATGGTGCAGTTAGGTAAATTTACCCCTCCTCGGCGAGAAAAAAATGGCAAACGTCAAATGTCAGGCTAGCATTAGCAGATCGTTTTTGCAGACGGTCCGAGGCTAAGTGGGTTTATAAAGCTTGGGTTGAAAGTATACCAAATGTATACCAATTTATTGCGATTGTTTTAAGAAGCTAGTCGCCATAGTCTAGTAGGTAGTGTGTTTGCCTATTAGACCAAACCCCAGACATCTCCTACAAAACGAAATATGAAGAAAATATTTCTTCGGTGACTTATTCTCAGGAGATTTCTGGCAAAAACTCTGAAAGTAAATAAAATTACCATGAAAAAGTTTCTCGAAAAACCTATCGTTCGGAGTCGACTTTAAACTGCAGGTCCCGCCGCTCATAGATAAAATTAACACATGCAACATAAGTGGTGTGAGAAGCAAGGTCATAAGCCTAACTGAAGGGTTGTAATGACCAATTATGTATGTATGTATGTATGTTGTCTGTATTTTGTGTATAGTGTTGCCTGCTTAAAATCACAAAGTCTATGCTAAGCCTAAGCAAGAAACGTCCCTTTCTGCAGATTTACCTCTTTTCGATTATTTTTTATCTCAAGAAATGAAGAAATGTTTGCATAGGAGTCTACAACTTTTTTTTCCAAAAATCGAGAAGTTTTATTTATTTTCAGGAAAAAATTGTTCGTTTATTAACACCGCATCAATAATATTGCATTATCTAAATATATGTGTGGCATAAATATTAAGTAGTCAGAAGCTCTTGACGTTCTGAGCATGAAAATTCAGTGCGATGTTCGCTGGAACTGACACATTTTTCAGTGCCTTTGCTCCTTAAGATGGTGCAAGAAATACTTCCCGTCATCTAATCTTCTTACTATTTATACCACTTATATCCGAAAGAGAATGGAATACAACTCTCATGTATAGGCCGGTGTCTAAACATCTATTTTGAGACTTCTCGACCGCCTACAGAAGAGGGCGAAATTGCTAGTTAATGACGGTAGAGTATCGAACTCTACTAATTCATGGGAGTATCGTTGTAATATGGCTTGTGTTTCACTGTTCTATTGCTATTACAGTGGATTTTGCACGAGTGAAATAAGAGACTAGTTCCCGAGAGCCATGTATTTCTACGTAACACACGCCTTTCTCGGCGAGCACATCCGTATGGTGTCAATTGGCCAGTGGATCGTACACTGCATTACAGACAAAATTCGTTCTTTAGTCTGACTATTCGTATGTCTTTTAAGGGATCAAAAAGGCATACAATACAGAAAAATCATCTCAGGTGTTCGCAAATAACTTAAAAATGTAATACTTCACTATTCGTTATTATTTACCTAATTTTGCAATAGTAACAATCGCAAAATATGTAAATACAAAGCTTAAAGTGGCTTTTAATATACTAAAGTAAAGAATATGATGTAAATTTTTAATTTCCAAAAAACGTCAAAATAAGGTCATAAATCGTCACATCGTCAGAATTATATTTTTGGATAAATCGATAAATCGTCAAATCTGGCAGCTATGGGTGCGTTACATTTACTTTCTTTATGACCTAATGTTTGGCATTTCAATAATCGATATTCAATGATACTCCTTTACTCCTATTGTTCTATTAAAAAAAACGCTTTTGGTCAAAATAAATAATTTTAAATAAAAAATAACAAAAAAAAACTATAAAATTACAAACATTTATTTATTTTAAATGAAAAGTTCGGAAGTTTTTAAAAAATATTTTTTATATAAACTTTTTGGCTGGAAACAAGCAAGTTATGACCTTTAAAAATTGCTAATTTTCCATTTTTGTTCAACAGCAACTTGTATGTATAAAAAGCTTTGAAATGTTAACTTTTCACACATACGTTCAAACCTATTAAAATTACTAAAGTAACCTTTATCATGGCAAAGAAAAAATAACATACAACAGTGGTACGAAGGAAAATTTTCAATATTTTTGCTTTGCGAAGATCGGAGATCTTTCTACGATGTAAATATCGAAAGGTGCATAGTTTCGAGTACCATTAATTGAACAAAAGCCTCGTTCATGGGTCACAGCATGAAAACATTTCACAAATACATACGTAGAACACATTTTGTGTACTAAACTGCCGACTGATGACCGTCGCAGCATTATGTGCTATAGGGTCTTTTATTAAGTGCTTACTACTTTTAAATTTAAATAAAGCAAAATGTGTGTGAGATTCATGTTTTGAGAAGTTTCCTACTTGAAGATTTATTCTCCAAGTTGAGGGTACGGCACACAACAAAGACACACAATGAATACCAAGGTTTTGACTACAAACGTCAGGGCCGCCGTCATAATCCTGACTGAAAGGTTGTAATGATCAACTATGTATGTATGTGTGTGAGATATCATAGAAATCTTTAATTCGTGCGAAAAACCTATTTCTGCCATTAAGCTTGGTATAGAATACAGTGCAAATGCTAGAATCCGCAGTGGTTTGTCTTTTATTTGAATCTACATGAGACTTCAGAAAATCTCAACAGAGAAAGTCTAACGTAGTCAACTCGCTCTATTTTGGTAGCCAGTTTACATCATCTCCAATAGTCTTCCAACAGGGACTTGCAAATATTGGCAGGTGATAACGGCTTGTTGATAACGGCCATCTGTCAAATTTTTTCTCCATTTAATAACACGTGCAAATAACAAAATCGTTCAATCAAAATATATAATCTATTCGGGCACTGTTTTTCTTATATTACGATCGCCATAATCGTCCTACCAAGAGGACTATGCGCAATGTGGTGGATAAATTCGAATCCACTTGAATTGCAAGACTTTCCAAAAACATTGCCGTTGTCGGTGAAAGTGTACAGAAGAATCCAAGGCCCACAATAACTCGACTTTTCGCAAAACACAACTTCGCGTGACTTGTGCCTGCTCCCGTACAAAATTGAACTGATACAGGAACTGATGGTAAACGACCATCGACAACGACGTGTGTTTGCTTATTAACAAAATCGTTTAATAAAAATATATGATCTATTCGGGCAACGTTTTTCTTATATTACGATCGTCGTAATCGTCCTACCGAGAGGACTATGCGTAATGTGGTGGATAAATTCAAGTCCAAGACTTTCCAAAAACATCGCCATTGTCTGTGAAAGTGTACAGAAAAATCCAAGGCTCGACTTTTCGCAAAACACAACTTGGCGTGACTTGTGCCTGCACCCGTACAAAATTTAATTGAAACAGGAACTGTTGGTAAACGACCATAGAAAACAACGTGTGTTTGCTGAATAGGCTCCAACGGACTCTAATTTTCACCGAAAAATCATCTTCGATGGGACCCTTTTCAGCATGAATATGTAAAAAATTAGTGGCGATACCAATCAGTGTTGAAAAATTCAATATTTTAGTACTTTTTTCAGTACTTTTCCATTTCAAAATTATCGGAGTACCCTTACGACACTTTCAGTACTATTTTATTATTACAACTTTTCAGCTATTAATGCATTAGCAAAGTAATGCTAAAGCCCCGATTAGCCAAACGTCCACGGAACGTACGTTCGTTTTTAGAATACGAAAAGCAATGAAAACGCTTGCCGAACCGTAATGTAATCTCGGTAAGCATTTGCATTGCTCTTCATATGTTAAAAACGAACCTATGTTCCTACGCTCCCTCGACGTTTGACTAAACCGGGCTTTTACGTGTTGTTACGTTCCGAATCAGCAGTTTTTGTTTTGTATGTGAGGAACAGGTATAAGTCGTTAATTTTTCTCTTCCGTGACGTATGTGTATTAAATATAAATAAATAAATGGTTTGGTAGGTAGTAAGCTGGCTTAATGAGCCCCCGGTTCAAAGCCCATGTCAAACATCTCTAACAAAACGAAAAATGAAAAAATATTCCTTCGGCGACCTACTTCTGTTAGAAACTATGAGAGCAAATAAAATTGCCATGAAAAACTTTCTCAAAAATCTGTTGTTCGGAGTCGACTTTAAACTATAGGTCCCGCTACGCAAGTATAAAATTAACACACACAACATAAGTGGTGTGAGAAGCTAGGTCCATAATGCTGACTGAAGGGTTGTAATGTCCAATTATGTATGTATGTATGTATGTATATTTTTAAAAAAGTACCATTCGATGCGTAAACGCACTCTTTCAGTACTCTTTCATTACCATTTCAAAATTTCAATTTTGCAACACCGATACCAATCCACTTGTGATTGAAAAGCTTAGAAGTATCTCTTTGATGTGGATTTCGTTGAGAGCGACTTTGCCAATCGAAATAGTGTTTGAGTGAGAAAGGCGTCGTTTAAGGTAACCATTAAACAATCCGAAAAAGGGGGTCATTCTAAGAAAATGATTAAAAACCCTTCTGTTTTAGACCATATTATAGCAAGCCTTTGACCTGCAGTTAAGCATTAAACCACTGTAAAACTGTTATACAAACAGTCGCTATAGAAAACCATGACAATTTATTCTAAAATTGACACCCCCGACTCAGAAATATTGGAAAACAAAATTCCATAAAAATTCAAAATCAGCAACAATAACAAAAATTTTTTTGGTTCAATAATAAATAAAACAAAACGAAACCAAACAAAACTTAAGGGCTTATAAGCAATCAAAAGTTGTAAACTATGTACATATGTAAGCATATATAAAAAATTATTTGAAACTAAAATTTTAGGGAAACAAAACAAAGTTATACATGATGACGTCCTTAAAATTGATTATTTTCATAAATCTAACACCATATAATTCATGAATGGCCAGTTATAACAAAAGAAAATTTCCAAAATTTTTCAATCAGATTTTATTTATCACATGTGATAATTTTTTGTTTTTTTTTTATTTTCACAGACCAGATGTATTTGTCTGCAAAGTTCTTTTATTCTTGGGACTTTTGAATGTCACTGTCCACACAACTTTGTCAAAATTTTATTTCAAAAACTGGGAAAAGAAATTCTTAAGAATTTGAATTTTAGTTTGAATTTTAATTTCAATTCAAAAATGTTGTATCAGGTGCAGCAATTTTTCGTTTTCCATTCATAGTAAATGCTTAGAGAATTTTGATTATTTTACGTTTTAATTGGGAAGGAAGATATAAAATTATTTTTGCAAGTAGTTCAGTCTCATTAGGACAACATTTCTTTTTAATTAATTCAAATATATTTTGAACTGGAAAATGATAATAAGTTTGCACTTTTCCATAAAAAAAAGAAGTAATTTTCAGTTAGTTATGACATGGTATGATGGTAGAGATTTGTTCCGATTGAGTATGGAATAAAATATACGTAAAATAGACCACCAAGGCTGCTTTCTGCATCTCATCAAAGACACGTTAGATTTCGAATTTCAGTTGAGGAATTGTTTTTGATATATTCCAATAAATACGAGATTTTATAAAGGGTCCGCCAAATAATTTTTTTTGATATTGCTTTAAAAAAAACTACCGAATATTTTCTCAAATATCTTTTTTTTATTTGAAAGTACAATCCTTCCGGTTAATAATGGAAAATAATTTCATTCAAATGGCTGCCTCGGCTGGCCATGCAGTAGCCTACACGATCGGTCAAATTTTTAAGGACATTATCGATTGTGTGCAGCTGTATTTCACGGATATTGTCCTTTAAAGCGTCAATTGTCTCTGGCTTGTCGGTGTAACAATTATCTTTGACGACACCCCACAAAAAATAGTCCAAAGGTGTCAAATCGCAGATCCGAGGTGGCCAAACGACATCAACTCTGTGGCTGATAATGCAATCCTCAAAAACAGGGCGCAAAACATCGAGTGTAGGTTCGGCTGTGTGGCACGTAGCAAAATTGTGGCAAAGTTCGTCTCAATGATGTCTCCGAAATGTTCAATTGTTGAGAACGACGGTGAATTGCTGTTGATGGCGCTTCACGCACACTTTCTACCACAGCAGCAATATTCTCGTGTGTACGCACTGTTTTTCGCTTTTCACGCTTTGGTTTATCGATGAGGATGCCAGTTTCTTTCACTTTTTTCACAAGATAACGAACATACGGAGCTGACCGTGCTTCTCTTCTTCCAAAATCCGCACGCAATTTTCGCACACATTCTGGAACATTACCATGATTTTCAAAGTAATGTCGCAATATTTCCCAGCGTTGTTCAAGCGTCAGACATGAGCTAAGTGTTACCATTCACGAAATAAGCACTAGTTGAAAAAAAAACGTTAGATGGCGGACCCGATATATAGGATATCCTTATAATATAGGCTTGCTAATACCCTGAAAAACTCCATTATGCTGTTCGGCACCAACAAGAACTATCCCCTGTCCTGCATCTGATATATACCCAGTTTTTACCTTCTGGCATGCATTAGAGCCTCACAGCTTCCAAGAATTTATTCTGATAATTTATTCTCATCAGCACGGAATCTATACGTTGGGTTCGAGACGATCACATTAATAGGCCATTACAACCCTTCAGTCGGCACTACGACCTAGCTTCTCACACCACGCATATTGTGTGTAAATTTACATAAGTATCGGGACCTACAACCGCGAAGAAATAAATCGCATGGTGTTCAATTGCATAAACTTGGTGAGAGCCAGAGCCAGGTTAATTTCTTCTTCAAAAATGGAAAGAATAATTGTGCCACCAGAACAAACAAGCAAACAGACAGTTGCTAATCTGGAATGTATTTGTTTTTCATATATTGCTTGAGAATTTTCGACAATGTATTCATTAAGGCATTCGAAAGAAAATCTGCTTCTTTGGAGAAAATCATACATACATACATAATATGTCATTACAACCCTTCAGTTAGAATGACGACCTGTTAATTTTATATAAGAGTAGCGGGCCGTACAGTTTAAAGTGGACTCCTTTCACAGTTTTTGTCAGAAATATACTGAGAGTAAGACGCCAAAGAAATATTTTTTTATATTTCGTTGAGTTGGAGATAACTGACCTGGAGTTTAAACCGAGGCCTCACTCCTTATAAGCCAACATACTACCTACTAGGCCCCAGCGACCTTAAATGCACATGGACTTTCTAATTTTGAGATTTGGCAGCAATCATCTTGAGTGTGGTTAGTTGTCATCACCACTATGGGCGCATACAGCATTCAACAATATGGGCAAATAATAAAATTGTTTGATAAAATCGAGCAACATACCTTAGTAATAAGGCCCATTTCTGAGTAAACGGATACGTGAATTTGATTCAGTTAGACGTTTTTGTAGTCGCCGTAGTCTAGTAGGCAGTGTGGTTATTAGGTGTGAGGCCACTGTTCAGACATCTCCAACAAAACGAAATACGAAAAAATATTACTTCGGCGCCTGCCTCTCAGTACATGTCTGACAAAAATTCCGAGAGAAAATAAAATTTGCCATGAAAAAATTTCTCAAAAATCTGTCGTTTGGACTCGACTTTCAACTGAAGGTCCAACCACTTATGGTTAAAATTAACTCACACAACATAAGAGGTGGTGGTGGTGTGATGATTTTATGATTTTAATGTATGTAATCAAGCAGCTACAGGATATCCTGCTATGAGTTTTGATTGTTAATCCTTTTCATTGTCCAAAAAACTAAACTTTCTTTTCTGATGTAGGGGCGGTCATGGCATCATTTTAATATTTTTTGCCTTGAAATATTTTATTAAATCTAGAAATTTCTTGAATTTATGGTAATCCTTTAAAATATTGAATAATTTTCCATTTGTCCTATATTTTTTTGTTTTAATTTATCACAAAGAAAATCCAAAAAAAGCAAGAAATCTCGTTTAATTTAATTTGATCTGCTGGCTAAAAAGTATGGTGAAGCAAAATATTTCATCCACCAACATTATTGTATTCATTTCGTATTCATCAAACGTTTTATTTTAATTTTTCTTTTCCAAAAATAAACTTTGAAGCACAATATTTAACGCTTTTGTTTTAAAGGAAACCACTTAAATGGCCCTTGGAGGTTTAGAAGTGTTGATTTGTTTGTCTTGGTAATTTTTTATTTGTATATTACAGTCGAAAAAATAACCTGAAGGGACTTTAGAGTTGTAATTGTTGACATTTGCCATCTTATTGAAGCCACATCTGTCAAATTAGTTGTCATTTATTCAGTATGTTTCCCCAAATCTTTATTGACAGATATAGCCCTCAACAACACGTACAAAAAATAAAATAAAATTGTTACCCCAAATTGGTGTTCTTTTCGGGCAACGTATCGCGCGTTTTACAATCACCATAATCGACACACTATTTTATTTATATTTTGTAAAGATAGTATGCCGTGTATGAAAAACCCGGTATTAAAAGATGTGGCTCCTGGTCTGTTGCCAGTGTTCTCTTGTGGAAAAGAGAATATTGTTACGAAAATGGAAATGGTGTTACATCACTTAACATTAAAATGACAAACAAAAGCTACAAAAACAAAAACAATGAACTTGTTTACATGATCAATGAATTAACAAAAATATAGCAACAACATCAGTATAAAAAATGGGATAAACAAGCAAACAAGAAGCAACAACAAACATTACCAGAATAAATGTAAACAAACGCGAAGTTATTCTGCTTCAAGCGCATCCATCAGACTGTTTACCCTGCGATATAAAAGGCAAGACAAAGCAGGCAATGGAGTCAGTAAGAATTCAGTCAGTCTTGTGTGAAGACGCGTTGCGTGTGAAGAGAATAATTGTGTTGTGTTTTGTTAGAGATGTTTGACCTTTGGTCCCGTGACCAATAAGCCAATATACTCCCTACTAGACTACTGCCAAAGTATGCCGATAATATTTGCAGTTCTGATGACTAAATAGAATTTTGAAGAGATTCAATGGACATCATTGTGTTAGTAGGGTTAACGATAAAACCGGGAAAACCGTAACTTTCTTATTGGAAAAATACCTCCGAATATCAGAAACCTCAGGTAAAGCCAATTATGCCACAATTATATGCCAAAATTCTTGCTGGGAAATCATAGGAATGTCACCCAATGTTCATGCACTGAATGTACACCATGATGATCAGACCAATAGTGGAGCTATGGCGACATCTTTTCGGAAGGCATAGCATATCTAAAAACAAGATATAGAGGCAAGTGTGTTAAGTATGTGTCTAAATATGAGATGTATTGGATGTTTATCAAGAGCTTTCTATATTTAAATTTCAATAAAATAGACTGTGTGCGAGATATCTAAGATAAGTGGAGTCGCCTTAACCTAGTAGGTAGTATGTGGACTTATTAGACGTGAGACTAAGTTTCAAACTTCAAATCATACATCTCCAACAAAACGAATTATGAAAAAATATCTCTTCGGTAACTTCCTGTCAGCGGATTACTGGCAAAACCTCTGAGAAGTAATAAAATTGCCATGAAAAAGTTTCTCATGAATCTGTCGTTAGAAGTCGACTTTAAACTAAAGGTTCCGCCACTCATGTATAAAATTAACACAAACAATATAAGTGGTATGATAAGCTAAGCCGTATTCTTGACTGAAAGGTTGTAATAACCAATTATGTATGTATGTATGTATGCGTATGTGTAGGTATTTGAAAGACCTATCAATGCCAGAATACACATCCGTTGGTGTCCAGATCATCTAATTCCAGCAATTGAATTTTGTACGGATACAGACACAAGTCATACGCAAGAATCGCTAATTTGTGGTGTGGAACCCCAAATCGACTGGCTCGGATTCTCTTGCACAGAGTCGACTTTTTCGACAGATCTTACGGTTTGTTCGACGTAAGAGCGAGTGATATGCGCTCTTTTACTGAATCAGTGGACTCGAATTTATCCACCACGTTGTAAATAGTCATTCCGGTGTAATTACAGCGATCCTTGCCCGACCAGAACACCCATTTTGATTAAAAATATTTCATTATTTGTACCTATTGTTGAATGTTATATCCATCCATAGCGAAACTCCATACCTTCCCTTAGAATATAAATGTTTTACGAACATTTATGTTTGAGAGTTAAAAGAAAATGAAAATTATTGCAGTTGGTCAAAGAAAATACAGAGAAAAAGACGAAAAAACATGTTTCTGTCTCTTAATGTCTGACGCGTTTAAGGAATTTTAAATCAGGTTGGGGAAAACCGTTGTGTACAATAAGAGAATATTAACACCATTTTGACAACATTCTACACACACAAATTATTTATTTTGGAGTAGAAACTCTTAGGCTACAATAACTATTAAGAATGGCAAGTATAATCGTCTGACCCAATTATTTTGAATTCTGAATTGAAAACATGATAAAATATTGTGAAACAATAGGACACAATTTTATCGATTTCGGATCTAAGTAAGAACGACTTTCCACAGCCGAATATCAATATTTTTTTGTAACTTTACATGTACCGCATACAACGCAATTAAGCCTCGCTGAAAAACGAGTGGATAACATCCAAGTAAACTGAGCCCATCTGAATACCATGATCTGTTATATGTCAGGGATTGCCAGCTTTGCACCGGGCATGGTCAGCAGTCATCACCATATCCCCGAACCCATGTAAAAATTACTTTTAATGATTCTAAAATTCCTTTAGAATTCCTATGTATTTATTTTTATTCCGAAAGTTAAAACTATGTTTGTTAGATAGTTAATCGCAGCCTAGCTGTCTGATTAAGGCAAGTCTTTTGTCATATTAGCTTGTAAATGTTTTATTCCAAATTAATGGAATATACTTTATATTTAATTGAATTTTAAAAAATATTACTCATACGCACCATATTACATGTATTGCAATAGCATACCTGTTAAGTAATGATTAGTAATCGTAATGATTAGTAATTTGATTACTTTTTTCTGAATGGTGAAATAATGATTACAATTACGATTATTTTTGGTTAAAATAGTTAATAATTGATTACGATTACAAAATAATCAAAAAATAATCAGGATTACTGGCGATTCGTCTAATAATGACTCACTAAACCGATTGTGGCATGAGATGTATGGCAAATTGCACCATCCTGTCGAGACCAGACGTTGTTCACATCAATACCATAAAGAGCGGGTACAAATATATCAGTTATCATGGTGCTATAAAGGTCTCCAGTGGCTATAATGGTTGCGCCGTCTTCATTTTCAATGAAATATGGGCTAATGATGCTTTCGCTGCACAAGCCGCACCAAACAGCCCCTGGTAAAGGGTATATTGGATTCTGTAAGATTACGTGTAAGTTTTCTGAGTCCCAAATACGGAAATTTTGCTTATTAACGTACCCAGCAAGATGAAAATGACTTTCATCTAAAAATATGATTTTTTTTTGCAAAAAAAAGTTTAGCGTTGGCTCATCTAGAGAAGTCATGCGGCTTCAAATCTAGAACCAATGGTACTTTAAGCTCCAAATACGGCAATTATGCTTATTAACGTACCCACCAAGATAAAGATGATGGCCCATCTAGCATAGCGAAAACAAAGCAGATGGTCATGCGTCTTCAACTCTTGAACCAATTGAGCTTTGTAAGGTGTCATACCGAGATCTTTTCGCAAAATTAAACGTAAACTGATCCGTGAAATATTCAATTCTTGAGAACACTGACGAGCTTTTGTTGATGGATTTTCATGCACACACTCAGCTTCGATATTTTCCGGTGTACGTACTGTATGAGCACGCTCATGTCTTAAGGCATCAACAATAAAAGCAGTTTCACTAACATTAGCATTATACTTGCGTATACCGGGCACTGTTAGTCCTTCTCTTTTGTACGACAATTTGTGCAATCTCCGACCAATTGTCTTTGTTTTGAAGATAAGTTTCCAATATCGTTGGACGTTACTCAAAGTTCAACGTTGCTCAAGGGTAAATCGATTGGCCATTACAACCCTTCAGTCAGGATTACGGGCTAGCTTCGCACACCACTCATGTTGTGTGTGTTAATTTTATACATGAGTGGCGGGACCTACAGTTTAAAGTCGATTTTGAACGACAGATTTTTGAAAAACTTTTCATGGCAATTTTATTTACTCTCAGAGTTTTTAGCAGAAATCCGCTGAGAGGAAGTCGTCGAAGAAATATTTTTTCATATTTCGTTTTGACTTCTGACCTGGGGTTTGAACCTCGGCCTTACGACTAATAAGCCAACACACCACCTACTAGCTTACGGCGACTTCGTTCAGTAGAGATAATATACTGAATTTAGTGACAGAATAGAATAACATAAGTATTGCAAGGTTCGAAATAAACGATGGTTTAAATTTAATCTAATAGTTGGCCCAGCCGCTATATTTCTAAGCATCCTATTTATGTTTATAATTTCTAGAATTTATTTGTTTTTCAATTTAAACTTGTTTTCTTTTGGTCTTCAGCTCATTTGCTGCTGAACAAACACTGTGTTAGAATTTGTTGAAACGTGTTTCAAATTTAAAATCCAAAGTGTCATATTTAGACAATATTGTAGACATCTAACCACACACACTTACTTATATTAATAAAGCAAATGCACAATTACATTATGAATTACAATTACAGGCAATTCGTTGTAAAACATTTGAAAATTATTGTGTGGAATTATTTTTTTTGCGGGCTATCTAAACAAGTGTTTGTTTAATATCGAACAGAAAACAAAAAGACAGGAGAAGAAATTTTCCATTTACAAAATGTTTTCAATTTTCAAACAAAACATACAAACATACATACACAAGCATTTATTTGAAATCTATTTCCAGATACAAGTTTAGAAATGTTTGTCTATGTTTTTTCCCCCATTTTAAAGCATACTTTTAGAAATGAGTGTAATGGTATGTGTGTATCCTTTGTGTGTGTAACATATTTCATTTGCATTTAGTTGAATGGACAAAATTAAATGTTTATGGTGCCAAAATGTCGTTTGTCTGCCTTCCTCTGTTCTCTATGCAACAGTCAGTCCTTATCCTATAAATAACTTCATTTAACGAGTAATCCTAAGGATTTCTTTATTCACTTTTTTCTTCTCTTGGTTTGTATTTAGCAAGTGTTTCTTTTAATTTTACGTTTTTTTTTTTTGGTGGTAGAATTTCTTGTTCATTTTATATGTATTCATGGCACGCAATTAGTGTTGCATTGTTCTTACATTTTTTCTCCCATGCTATGTTGTATCAAATTAAGTAAAAAGCCTTTGACTTTGACTTTTGTTTTTGTATATTCCATCTGTATCTCGGATGTTTTAAAACGAAGATACTTGCTGCAAATGGTAGGAAAAAAGTCCTTTTAAACTTTATCCTCTTCCCGTAGAGCTGTTTGAAATGCAACAGTGTCTTGTTTTTGTTTAATTTCTGGGCAAAAGATGTAAAATAAATGTTAAACCTAAAGGACTGCTGGTTTCCCTTATACGGTAAGCAAGCAATGCAATGTAATCCCCTCAAATCCAGATTAATATAAAGCCGGGAGCTTACAAGTCAGTTTCTGAAACAGTCTCTTCTTAAATTCATTCATTTGAGAGTATGAAACTATTTAAACGTAATTGATCGTTACAACTCTTTAATCAGAATTAACCCAACTTTGCACACCACATATCTTAAAAAATTCTGTGCAAAGAGTTAGGGTGGTAAAAGAGCCCTAGCCAGATTAAGATCAGATAGACAGAAG
This sequence comes from Sarcophaga carnaria, assembly GCA_958299815.1. Lineage (NCBI taxonomy): Eukaryota > Metazoa > Arthropoda > Insecta > Diptera > Sarcophagidae > Sarcophaga > Sarcophaga carnaria. Next base: position 17,547,217 of record OY283149.1, on the reverse strand, counting down.
CAGCTGCTAGATCTCATACAGAGATCAGCAATGAGTATTCAAAAAAATGAGTAGATTCGAATCATACTCATAATTTCTGAAACTTATACGCATTCATACTTATTTTAATAACAACGAATCTCTACTCATATTCAAAGTTTGAAATACTCATCGTACTCATACTTAAAAATACGCATGATTTTATTGATTTCGATTCACCATGACTCAACAATTGCAGGAATCACAAATACACTACAATACTCACTAGAAGGCTGTGTGTTTGATTTGTTTGCTGCTATATCTCATACAGAGATCAGCAATGAGTATTCAAAAAAATGAGTAGATTCAAATCATACTCATAATTTCAGATACTACTCATACGCATTCATACTTATTTTAATATCATACTCATACTACTCATATCCAAAAGTTTGAAGTACTCATCGTATTCATACTTCACAATACGCATGATGTTGTTGATTTCGATTCACCATGACTCAACATTTACAAGAATCACAAATACACTACAATACTCACTAGAAGGTTGTGTGTTTGATTTATTTGCTGTCTTTGTCTTTTTCTTTCTTTTTTTTTGTAAATGCAGCAACAACTAAGACTAAATTTTTATGAATGATTCGAATCACTTGACTCATTTATGAGTATTATAAATATATTTCTATGAATATGAATCTGAATGAGTAGGCGTATGAATCAAACATATTTCGATTGGTATGAGTTTGATGTCAACGTTGTATTCATACTCATTGCAACCTGTACTTATAAATCAATGGTGTAGTGAGTACGAATGAATCAGAGTAGTTAAATCTCAATATTGTTGACTCATTTATATTAGAAATTTCATGAGTGCTTATGAGTAGCGAAAAAACGATTCATTGCTAATCTCTGATTTCATACTCACTTAACTAGTCTTTACAACCGTTTAGTCAGGATCACAGCCCAGCTTTGCACACTACTCATGTCGTGTATGTTAATTTTATCCACGAGTGCGGAACCTACCGTTTAAAGCCGACTCCCAACAATAGTTTTTTGAGAAAGTTTTCATGGCAATTCTATTTGCACTCAGATTTTTTCCAGAAGACTGCTGAGAGCAAGTCACAAAAAGTATTTGTTTTTACATCGTTTTGCTGGAGATGTCTGAGCTAAGGGCGTCAGTCCGGCCAGTGCCAAGAGCCCATTGTATGCGAGAGAATTCTTGAACGGAATGAAATATTCAAAACGTATGGAATAACTCTTGTGAACTTTCCAAGTAAAAGTTTACGCCTTCGCTTGAAGGGTGTAATCGATTTGGACAAGCAATTGACACATAGCATAACGATATTATAAACGTATGCACATGATATCAGGCTTATGTTAGGTTAGATTAAATTAGCTTGCGCTCTTACAGTCAAGTAGATTATGTAGCCCATATGGCCCATATGTAAGTGGGTTTAAACCACCCCAAGCTTCAGATGAAACCGGCCAGTTCGCTTAGTAGCACATTCGCCATCACGACTAGATCTTCCTACGTTCTCTCACCCAAGAACCGATGGCGTCCGTTTTGAAGTGCAGGGCACTCACATAAAAGTTGTTAAACCGCTTCGGTTTCTTTCACATTCTGGCAACTTCTGCAGAAATCCCAGAGGGGAAGATCAAGCGATACTGCCAATAAAGCAGTGTCTCATTAGAATTTCTGTTCGAGAGTGAACCGTTCCGTTGTCGATCTCAAGTAGTTTCTTGTTTTTCATACAATTTTAAAATTCGGCTATCAGGTATGTTGGATTAGCTACGGTTTGTTGAATTCCAAGCTGCTTTTCTAATTTGAAAAAGTATTCTTGTAGGTTCTCACTTACCCCCTCTATAACCTTTTTCTGACATCTCCGATCCCTCCCATGCCAGTTTGTCTGTCTTTTCATTTCCTTCTACGGGCAATGAGGGCTAGTTGAATCAATTTCAGAGCTATGAGCTGGCAAAAAAGGAGAGGTTCTACAACGCTAATGAAGCCAGAATTTGACTGATAAAATGGTATGATTCAGGACCGCTGTGGTTTGCGGTTTATTCACATACACCTGCAAAAATGTCTGACGTGTTCAAATAGCACAGTTTCTGTGGCCTGTTTACGTCACCTCTATGTGAGATGACCATGCACCTCAAATCACTTGTCCAGTGTAACACCGTTTTGTTGAAACCATATTTCATTGGTATTCTGATTATCCAATTCAAAAGAAGTTGGTCCTCATGGGCGTATTGAGTTTGCTTCTTAAGGAAATATGAACCCATCAGGCCGTCAAATTAAAATCGACACTACACAGTGAATATTTCAAGATTTCAGCGGATTTGCATCCACGGCAGAAGTCGTTAAATGGGAGCATCATTCTATCCGCGTGTCTACCCATAACGCAATGACCTGTAAGCATGGCCACTATGATTAAGATGACGTCACGACCAAGACCAAGTAATTGGTTGGTATGCCTTCTATCCATCAAGGGCCAGGTGAGTCTAGCGGTGGAGCAGGACTCCTCATTGACCCAGGATATGTTGGCGTCCCGAGAGCATTTCCCCGCAATGTCCAATTTAACCGCGGCAATTGGCATACTTAGTTCAATTGAAGAGGATTCCGGAAGGAGCGCACCAGCTCTGGCGTGTTCGTCGGCCCTACAGTTTCCCGGAATGTTACTATGCCCGGGGACCCACACCAGCGCGACACTGGTGTAGCGCCCAGAAAGAAGGTCGAGACAGCGGCGACATTCTCTAACGATCCTAGAGTTATTCACGAAACACGATAGAGATCTTATCGCGGCCTGACTATCAGAAAAGACCGAGACGCGAGTGAAAGGAGCACCGTTGACGAGGATTCATTGAGCGGCCCGGTAAATTCCCGTCACTTCCGCCTGAAACACGTTGCAGTATTCCGGCAGACGGAAGGAAATGTTCAGGTCCAGTTTCCCAGAGTAGATACCGCTTCCAACCCCGTTATCGAGTTTAGAGCCGTCGGTATATATATCCAGGACTTGGGGGGGGGCAACCGTATTAGGATTCTAGTTGTCCCTACTTGGAATCAGAGAGTGGAAACATCTGTCAAGACAATATTCAGCTGTTCACAGGGACCACTGGATGAACCTCCAGAATAGTGGAGTGACCAGAAGGTACAATGTGCCAACGAGACAGGGCATTAAGTCTAGTCGCAACAAACTTAGCCGCCTACTTAGCGAGAAGCACAGTTGGAAGCCAGTTGAGCATTGCGAACAACGTTTTCGTGGTGGTGGTAATATAAATGGCCGCAGACCTTCTGACCTTGTCAAGAAGTCTGACGTTGTCTTGTCTGTCCAGAGCAGTCCACCAGAAAGCAACACCGTATAAGAGGTTGGGTTCGATGACCGTAGAATATATCCAACGCATTATCCTTGGGCGAAGACCCCATGTGGTTCCGACCGCTCTACTACAGCAGTAAGCAGCACACGCCGCCTTACGTGCCCTAGCAGCCAGATTCGCCCTCCAATTGATCTTGGGATCAAGGATCAGGCCCAGATATATAACCTCGGGACTCAACGTTAGTCTAGTCCCGCATATGCTAGGAAGGCAGATGATCGGAATTTTGTATCTCCTCGTGAAAAGAATCGTATCGGTCTTAGAGGGGCTAATAGGCAGTCCAAAATCCCTACACCAGTCCAATACAAATGACAGCGGCAAGTTCAACTTGTCTGACAATGTCTGCGGACAAATTCCCGACGCGGCAATGACAATGTCGTCAGCGTAAGCAATGGCGTCATTGCCAGAGTGTTCCAGCCCCCTCAAGAGTGAGTTGATTGCAAGGTTCCAGAGAAGTGGTGACAGAACACCACCTTGCGGCGTGCCTCTACGAACCATTCTCTGACAATATGTGGCCCCCACTGTGAGAAGCTATCGCTGAAGAAACATTTTTACGTATTGCATTTTGTTGAAGATGCCTGCAGTCCAATCGAAATTCTGAAATTTTATTTCATGTGTAAGATTAATGGGGTGATAAAGTTCATTTGTCAATTAAGAACTTTTATGGGTATGGCAACGGCACCCTTCCCATGTTCTCTAAACTATTTAAAAATTTTTTTATTAACTGTAGCGTACCCTGTAAAAAAATGCAAGAAAATTCCACAAATTCATGCTTAAATTTACTTCAAGTGGTTTGGAGAGTGTGGCATAGAAAAAAAAGTTGTAAGCATTTTGTGTTGTTGTTCATTCGCTTGCTGACGTGAATGTTGCTGCCGCTGCTGCTGTTGTTGATTTTGTTTATTGTTGCTACAGTTGTTGAGTGCAACACTTATCTCGAGTTAAGTGTTTCAGGTTCTTTATTTTGTTTCAAATATTTTTTCGTTTTTTTTTCGCTCTCGGTGAGGCTTGATTAAACCATTGTGTGTTGAAAATATTTGAGTTGAAATACTTCTTTTTGGCTATTTAAACTTTTATGTTCCACTGATTTTGATAGAAAAACAAGCGATTTTTTCGAATTTAAACATTGAAAGGAAAATGTCCGTAAATACCTTGCAATGTTAGAAAGAAAAACTTGCTTTAAACAAATTTTGATTTTAAATTCGTAGCATATTTTTCAACTTGAATTTTATTTTAATACACTAGTACTCAGTCATTTTAAATAGGAAACCAAAATAGCAAAAAACCCCAAAACTTTTTTGCAATTTTAATAAGAATGCTGCATGAAAAATTATCTTAACGTACAACATAATTATATGTTCTCCGTCTCTGCCTCTGCCTCTTTCTATTTCTATTTCTCTTTTTTGTTTTTTTTAATGAATTCCCAAAATGTAAATTATTTTTGTATTTGTTGTTATTTAAATATCCTCTCAGTTTTATGGCCAAACATACCCTGCTGCTGCTAGCACACATAAAACGCAACACACATCGAAGGTACTTAGAAGCAGAGACACATGTGGAGACATACTCAAGATTTTGCTTCTCAATGCGAGTAAATACAAAACGCTAGTTTATGTGAAAATTTACTGCCAAAGAGTGTTTTGACAATTGACACCACATTTGAAAGTAAACATCAGGCTTATATGCCTACGTAAGATCTTCAGTCCATTGCGAGTTGGCGATGATTTCCGCATCTATCAGTGAGCTGTATGAGCTCCCCAACGACGTAGATATTGTGCAGCGTATTAACGCTCGAATGGAGTATGATGCTTCGGCGAGACGGGTATTTGATGCAGGGATCTGCGAAAGTCGGCGAAGAGGACGACCTTGTTTGCGTTGCCAGGACCTAAGCGAGAAAACACTATCATCGATTGTTGTGACCAACTGGCGTAGACGCGCAAGAAGCAGAGGCGTCTAGAAGGACGTGTTACGGCGGGCGGATTGTTAATGGCCATTTAAGTAAGTAAGTAAGTTATTTACCATACATACACAAGTGCTAATTACAACCCTTCACTCAGGATTACTACCTAGCTTCTCACACCGCTTATGTTGTGTATGTTAAATTTATACATGAGTCGCAGGATCTGCAGTTTAAAGTCAACTCTGAACTACAGATTCTTGAAATATTTTCATGGCAATTTTTTATTTACATGCAGGGTTTTTGCCAGAAATCTGCTGAGAAGCAGTTAACGAAGAAATATTTTTAGTTTTGTTGGAGATGTCTGAACTGGCTGGGTTTGAATCGTGTGCTCAAGTCTAATAAGTCAAATTTTTTTTGCTAGCTCTGGAAAAACAGGAGAACTCGAGGCTATCGATTTTGCGTCGTTCACAAGAACTCAGCCTTTCACAGATCAAAGCGTGGGAAATGTGCACTTAGGCCTGCACGCGTTCAGAATGCAAGCAACCATCACGTGTATTCATAGAATTGGCTTTGGATCAGTTCAGGCAACTGACTTTTTGTAAATCCCATTTCTGGATGAAAGACCACGTTAACCGACAAAATTGTCGAATTGAAGATTCATGAGCATACAAGGCATCCCAAAAAACTTACTGTTACTAAATGTTGCTATTGAAGCTTGGCAATATGTTTAAATTTTCTTCAACCGCAACAAAATTTATATCTTCATATCTAATTGGTAGATCACAGATAGTTGTCAATGGTTCCTTCACCCTTATTTACAAGCAGAGGTGTTCCACAGGGGTCCATAATTGGCCCACTTTTTTACTCCATGTATGCAAATGACCTTCCTTTGCAGATCAGATATTCCAAAATTCAAATGTATGCTGATGACGTACAACTTTATCTAAGTTGTTCGAAAACGACTATGAATTCTGCTATTAATGATATAAATTTTGATTTAGATAGAATTAATCAATGGGCATCTGCTAATGGACTACTTCTTGATCATATTAAGTCGAAATTTTTATTAATTGGCAAAATTCCGGCGGTATTGAAAGGGAATTTGAATATTTCTCTTAGTGGCCAAAAATTTGGGCGTTACTTTTCGCTGACATGGTCGGATCACATTAATCAAGCATGTGGCATAGTTTATGGGAGGATTAGAACCCTATGGCAGACTCAACACTTTACACCCATGAGGATAAGGATGCTGATTGCAAAAACGTATTTAATTCCTTCTCTTTTATATGCCTCTAAGATTTTTGCTGGATGCAATATGACTTTGAAACGAAAGCTCAACATAACGTTTAATAATATTGTTCGATATATTTTTGCTTTGAAAAGATTTGACCATATATCTCCGTATTTAGTACATGTCCTTGGTATGTACCTTGACTATATGAAGCTTAAAAATTTTATTTTTTTACATAAAAAAATAACGACAAAAAAACCTGACTCTCTTTATAACAAATTGGTATTCACTTCATCTGCGAGGAACAATAATATTCGAACATTCAAATACCGAAAGAGTGTTTCTTTTCATTTCTCATTTATCTCTGGAACCATCTCCACCCAAATATTCAATTTACTAGCAACGCAGGGCGATTTAAAAGCTTGTTAAGGAGTTATTACAAAAATTCATAAATTTATCGTTTAAATTTTCATTGACTTTGTTATATTATCTCTTATTTTTTCATTTGTTTTTTTTTTTTTTTGGTTAATATAATTTCAATGTATTATGTAACTCATTTGATTCTGGTGCTGTAATTTATAAGATAATTGATCTTGTTGCATCAGAAAAACATTCATTATAATAAATAAATAAAAAATAAATAAATATTCATGTTCATGTTTTTGTATGGATTTTGGGTTCCCGGTTTCCTCACGTTGGACAGTCATCACTGTCGTCGATGAGCACTCGTTTTGGATTAAATTGGCTGTTCTAGATATCTACGACATATGGTTTCAACAGAACGGCTCGACGCCACATTCGACACTCTGCACCAGTGGTTTGAGATCATAATCATCTCACAGGGAAGTGGTGTTAAGTAGTCAACGATATCGTAAGTTTTGATACCGTTAGACTTCTTCTTGTGTGGGTTGCTTAACAAGAAACAATACCATTCCTCAATGTCAATATAACCCATGCCATCAGTCAAATTCAGCCTGATTTATGCGCCATAATCATGCTAAATCGGAGGCTTTATTTCACACAAAGTCGCCGCAGCTTCGTAGCTAGCGTACAGGCTTACTTAATGAGAGTCTGTGGTTCAAACCCTCATGCCACATTCAATATTCTGCATGAGTGATTTTAGATCATAATCAGCTCACGAAGAATTAACGTTAAGTAGTCAACGAGATCGTGAGTTTTGATACCGTTAGACTTCTTCTTGTGTAGGTTTCTTAAGTTACAAGTGTACCCGAATAAGCCACACAGCTATCGGTCAAATTTAGTCTGATTTGTGCGTCATAGTAATGGACGTATGAGCTCCTTCTCAAATAAGCTCCTTTTAGAGGAGTGGTGGCGTGCATTTGAGCGAGATTTTATTATGCCCAAAGTTGCCGTAGCTTGAGTGTGAGCTTATTAGGCTAGAGTTTGTGGTTCAAGTTGTACAATGGGCCAATCTGACCTCCGGGTACTGTACCTGTCTTGACTGACAGGTACACGTCCTCTAACCTTGTGGTTCAAACCCTAGCTAGGATATATCGAACAAATTGAAATCGGAAAAAATATTTCTTGTGTAACTTCCTCACAGCAGTCTTCTGGTAAAAACTCTGAGAGTTTATAGAGTTGTCATGGAATGCTTCACGAATTTGTCGATATACTGCAGATTCCGTCACTCATGAATAAAATTAATACTTACAATATGGGTGTTATGAGACGCTAGGTTGAAATACTGACTAAAGAGTTGTAATAAGCAAGTATGAAGCCTTAAAAAAGCCAATACTGTTAGGTTAGAGGACGTGTCAGTCAATACTGTTACGAAAATGAAAAACGTAGATACTGCTGTTTTGCATTTACATCGCTTAATATTAAAATTATAAACAAAAGCTACAAAAACAAAACAATGCAGTAAACAAACCTGTTAACAAATTATCGTACTGCTTAGTATAACAATAAACACCAGCAAAAAAAATGGTAAACAAGTAAACAAGTAAAAAAAATACACAAACAACACTACAAGAATAAATGTAAACCAAAATACACAAACAATACTACAAAAATAACGATGATGTTTACATTTGTAGGGATTTCGAGAAGACGAAGTCATAAACATTCACCATCAGACTGTTTACTCTGCCATTTAAAAGGTAAGGCAAAGTAGGCGACTGGGTGAGTGAAATTCAGTCAGTCTTGTGTGAAGACGCGGTGTGTTTGAAGAAAACATTTATGATTTGAAGATCTATGTTACAAAGATCTGTCGAATAATTGTTGTTGTTTATGCAAAGGGTATAAACAGAGGAATAACAAAGACAAGCAATTTTTGTTGTTTACATAAAGTTGTGAACAGTGGGTCACAGAATTGTGCAAATAAAAAAGAATTTTAATTAAAACTAAACACAAATTTATATTTATTTTATTTGCAATCTACGAGCTCATATTTTAAAGGTTTTTAAAAGATAAAAACATAACGATACATAGGCGTATAACAACACATTTTTGGTTACCCTTTAATTGAAGATTGTTCATACAAACAATAAAAGTTTATATGCCACTTAATTTTCTTACTTCTGTCTACACAACTAATTTTAGTTGTAAATTAAGTTTTTATACGTTTTTCTTGTTCTTGTCTTACTTTTTTTCCTTCAGTTAAACTTTTTCAAGTTTTATTTCGTTTCGTTTTTTTTATACTCTTCCTCTCCAGATATTTGTAAATGAACATGGCATGTGCAAAAAAATATCTTGAAAAATAAGTTTCAAACGGGAAATAATTGAAGATAATTGAGTTGAGTTAGGCATACTACACATAGCACACAGCTTATGGCATAACTAACAAGACATAAGGTTTGGCTGGTATACCATACATACATACATATGAACTTGTTTATAATTTTTGTATTGTTTCCAGCAAAAGGAAGGAAATTGTTAAGACATTGAGAACACTTTTGAAGAAAACAGAAGTATTTTAAAAATGTTCAGCAATATGTGACAATTTTTTCTTCTTCTTCTTTGTTTAATTTTGAACAAATCACTTGTCACTTATTGTTGTTGAACGTAACATTAGCTGTTGAGGTAAAATTCTTAATTTTTTTCTAAATTTTGATGGAAGAAAATAAACGAAAATAAATGAGAATTATTAAGATGGCAACAGATTTGTCTACAAACATAATGTAAGGAAATCAACGTAAATAACGGGTGTTCTCGGTAGCAAAAAAAGATTCGTAGGATGTGAAAATTTTTACATTCTCCCTACAGCAGATTTATGAACGAACAACTGTAATAAATCATTGCGTTTCTTTTTTATTTTCAAAACCCCTAATTACGCCTATTCTAGGGTCGTAATAATTGGGCCACATTTGGGACAAAATAAGTATATCAGCAAACACAAAGTGCTGCCTATCAATGGCATGATATTGTTACGAAAATGAAAAATCAAGATACTGGTGTTTTGTTTTCTACATCTCCTAGCATAAAAAAAATGCTAAACAAGTAAACAAAAATACAACAACACTACAAGAATAAACGTAAACAACTATATGTACATTTATAGAGATTTCGATTTCAGGAATTTCAGGCCTTCAAGAACATTCATCAGACTGTTTGCGTTGCCATATAAAAGGCAAGGCAAAGCAGGCGACTGAGTTAGTTAAGTTCAGTCAGTCTTGTCTGAAGACGCGTTGCGTTTGAAGGGAGGTATCGTGATTTGAAGATCTCTCATAAAGAGATCTGTCTAATAATTGTCTAGTAATTGTTATTGTTTATGCAAAGGGTATAAACAGAGAAATAACAAAGAAAAGCAATTGTTGTTGTTTACATAAAGTTGTGAACAGTGGCTCACAGAATTGTGCGAATAATAAAGAATTTTAATTTACAATCTACGAGCTAATATTTTAAAGGTTTTTAAAAGGCAAAAACGTAACAATATGTTATGAAAGATGCATGTTTGATGCGGTTTTTAGGCCGTCGGACTATATTCATTCAAGCACTATAAAAAACTCAACATTACAGTCAATGCTGTACATTGCTTCCTGACATTTTTGCCCCAAAATTTTATTGAATTGGACCAATCGTCACCCGTACTATGAACCTATAGAGAGCCGAACTCGGAAATGATAATGATAATGCGGTTTAACATCATTAGGTTTCTTATGTGGAAATTCGTGTACAAGGTCAAGACATTCAGTTGCCAATTATGTCTGGCAACCATATATATTAACATCCGCCAATCTGTTGGAAAAAGTATGTCAAAATTGAAGCACTCGGGTAGACTACCTACGGCGTAAATGCTGGAGCATTTACATGAAATAGTCTTTAAAAAGGAAACGCTTAAAAACTCATTCGTTATCTGAATGTATTTCCCATTTTTAAGCGAATGAGTTGGCAGCAATTTAAAGTGTTGTTCAAGTATTTATTTCAATATTCTTCAGCTTCAGTTTTAATGGTAGGGGAGTCTGCAACAAGCTATCAGTAAACCAAACGGGAAGGATATTTTACTTTCTTGAATCTCATGTGTATTAGCTTTGTCAAGAGATCGACAATTTTTTGGTCACGTACCCAGAAATGAAGCTCATGGCTGAAAACGATTTTTCGATAAAAAGGATACGATACATTTACCGAACAGAATACACATTTTTCTCATTTAAACGAGTTATAGAATCTGATATCGATCAATGGATAAATGACAACAAGATAACCGTTATCAGTTATCAAAGTTTAGAAGACCCTGTTCGAAGATCGTATATTATCAACATCGTTGAACAACTAATAAGCTGATTACTGCTTTGTATTAAAACCAATATTGTTAGTCCAGATAATAGTTTCAGTCACCGTAGTATACTACACACTACTGTCTTATAAGACGACTGTTCATGGCTCCCAGCTCAGTCATCTCGAACGAAACGAAATATGAAAAAAAATAGTTCTTTCGGCGGCTTAGTACGTTAGCTTGTTAACTGAGAACCAGTAGTTCAAACTTCTGGCAAAAATTCTGTGAGTAAATAAAATTGCCACGAAAAATTTCTCAAATCTCTGGCGTTTGGATTTAAATTCAAACTGTATATTCCGCCACTCATGGATAAAATTAACGCACACAACCTGAGTAGCGTGAAATACTAGGCTGTAATTCTGACTAAGGGGTTGTAAAGACTAATTAATGATGTAAGTAATATACCGACTGATGCTGCCTAACAATTGTTTGCTGTTATTTGGTGGGACTTAACCTGTGTTTTCTCCTTTAAAATATTAAATGAAGTGCAGGATAAAATGCCATCTTGATTAGAGATCAATTTCTAATTTAACGAATAATTTAGTGCCGATCTTATAATTATTTCGGGTGATTTCTAAGAAATCCATTGTAATTCAACGAATTGAACATTTATGTGTTAAGATTTCTTTGAAGGCTGTTGGTCTAATTCATGTTGTTAAAAAAAAACACGAATAAAATTATGACATAAAAATACAATGGAATTGAATATAAAACATTTGCGTTTTATGTCTTCCTTTGCCACATATTTTCAATACTAGTGGCACTAGTTTCTTGTAATTTTTTGTGCCACTTTATTATGGCAATCAATGTTTATCCGAGAAAAAATAAGATCTAAAGAAACTCCCAACAAAACTTTAAATCCATAAAATATTTCCACAATTTTTTTTTGTTGTTGTTGTAAAAAATAATAAATCTAGAAAAAGAAAAATACTTCGTAAGAAAACTTATATAAAAAAAGTAAAATAGTTTTGTATCCATTATAGAAATTATTGTTTCTATTTATTTCGCTACTATTACTACTACTACTACTACTCGCAATTCCATTTGTTCTCATTCTAGTTTTTTTTTGTTCCTTTTATTGTACTTTGAAATTTTATTAGATTTACGCGAAAGTTCTTGTCGAATAAAATATAAATCTGAAGGATAAGTTTTGAGCCAAAATAACTAAATGAAGGGGAAGTTGCCAAAGTCTAGTACGTAGTGTGTTGGCTTATTAGACGTAAGGCCACGATACAAACCCCAGGCCAGATATCAAAACGAAATATAAAAGTATTTCTTCGGCCACTTCCTCTCAGCAGATTTCCGACAAAAACTCTGAAAGTAAATAAAATTGCAATGAAAAGTTTTTCAAAACTCTGTCGTTCGGAGTCGACTTTAAACTGTAGGTCCCATCACTCATGTATAAAATTAACACACCCAACATAAGTGGTGTGAGAAGCTAGGACGTAATCCTGGCTGAAGGGTGGTAATGATCAATTATGTATAGGTGATGGTATGTTAAAAAAATTCAGCTATCAAGCCACTGAATTCCAACGTGGTGAACTGCAAGACAGTGTACAGCTTTGGCAGATATCTCAACGAGGTAGAAAAACGATATTATGTCGATATCATATGGGTACTAGGACACAGTGTAAATGTGGGGGGGATGAACTCGCCAGGCAAAGCACAACCATTGAACTCTCCGATGAATTCTCGACTTTGGCTCATAATTGACAATGCGATCGTCGATGCCAAAAATCTGCCAAAGGCTCGATGAAGGGCACACTGTAAGTCTTCCTAAACTCCAGAGGGACGCGCTCAATATGGTCATTACGGGGCATTGCATTACCCTCTCAGTATGGTTGTCAGCTTCATTACGGGGCATTGCATTACGAGTACACATTCGAGGTGCATTGGTTTTGGACATCTTAATAATGATTTCTGCAGAAACGGCAGAGATGAGACTGTCCTTCACATGCTGGGTACATGCCCGCCACTTTGTCAAAGGAGAAAAACATACTTCAACGTCAACGACAGATGGGGGTCATCGCACACGGATAGAAAGTTGCGAAAAATCTAGTCAAGACTGAATGAAGGACGCATGACAAATCTTCTTAACACGTTGACTGATAACTCGTAGTTGGCTCCCTAGAAGGGACTCGTAGATTACGAGTTATCTCGTACTCACTAAACCTGCCATTTTTGTGTAGCTACGAATAAAATCGTATTATATCAGTGCTAGTATCGATAGATGGCTTCTGGGAAAAGAACAAAAAGTCAATGTTGGCTTGCGTGGCCAGTTTTCTGAAAATTGCCGCGGCAGTCAACGTGTTAAACTCCATAGGGACGCGCTCAATATGGTTGTCGGCCTCTTTATGGGGTATAGCATTATGGGTATGCAAGACGCATAATAATGTCTGCAAAAGCTGCAGAGATAAGGAAGAGACTGTTCTTCACCTTCTGGGCACATTCCCGACTGAAAACTGTGCTAACACAATGGGCTCTATGCGGCCTAAATGTATCTATCCAAATATATTAGATGGACAGCCATCTTTACCTAACTGCGTACCTAGCGAAAAATTAATTTCGTACAATAGGTTCCAAGAAGACATTTAATTCTACATTTCGGAAAATAAATACTTTCATTTGCAGTATGTAGTATGTAGCGTCGTCCTGTTGTAACCGCTTGTCTTTGGTGTCCAGATCATGCAATTCAGGCCAACATAAGTTGATAATCATCGACCTGGTGAAACTACTAAAGACAAGGAAATGAATAACAGCAGCTTTGCAATAAATAAGCTAAGAATATGTATGTGAGGTCTTCCAACATCTATCAAATTAGTTGCCATTTATTCAATCTGTTTTGTCAGATCACCAGGGACGTCCATAGACAACTGAATAGGCTCTGAAGCAGTTGGCAATTGGAAAATCATCTTCAGTAAGGAGATTAATTTTTTGATGAATGAAAAGAGACACCACATGAGAGTGTTCAGTGCATACCGAAACGTTACTGTTTGGTGTATATTTTATGCTGGCGGTATCATGGCTATCATGGCCAGGCCATCAATGGCTGGCACTATAGATCGCTAATAACCAACTGTGATTGGCCCAAGTTGGATTATCAGTATACCGACGACGTATGGATCCATAAGGACTGGACAATGTGCTTCACAGCTCATATCATATTGCGTATTGTACACGAGGGATTCGAGGGCAAGGTTATCTGACGCGAAGGTGATGAGAATTGGCCTCTAAGATCGTCCGATTTGATCTTGTTACACTTTTTTTTTGTGGAGTATTCGTAAGCGCCAGGTATATGCGAATAAGCCGCAAACCATTACTGATTTTTGAAGACAACATAACTCATGGCATCGGTTAAATAAAGTCTGATTTATGCATTAGAGTGATGGAAAATTGGACATTTCCACCAAGAGAAGTCATGTTAGAGAAACGATGTTATATTCCACACATATTGCCATCAATAGGTTGTTCAAACGAATACAAATTCAAATAAGGGAAGCAAGCGCTCGAAGTCGCCGTAGTCTAGCAGGTTGCGTGAAGAATTATGAAAAAATAATTCTTCCGCGACTACCTCTTAGCGGATTTCTGGACAAAAATTTGGAGAGTAAATAAAATTGCCATGAAAAGTTTCTTAAAAATCTAACGTTCGGAGTCCACATTAAAACCGCCACTCTTCGATAAAATCAATGCGCTCAACATGAATGTTATGAGAAGCTAGATTGCAACCTGTAGTATGTATGTAAGGTTGGAAGATTTTAATAAAAGACCCACTATACATATATGTATACAGTTATATATCCGTTTCGCATTTTACTGCTCATTACCATACAGAGTTCGCTGATCCTGGTTACCTACTGAAGATCATGCAGATCTATTTAGGAGGTCGTGAGCTTATGTACGATACAAACGAAAGACGTAAGTGAAAACAGATTACATCTGGTGCAGCTCAAGGATAAATTATTGGCCTGACCAATGAAAAATAAACTACGATGATATCTTTCGTATTGAGATGCCAGACGGTACACATCATCCAACAAGATGTGCCGATGACGTTGCGGCCATAATTGTGGCTCAAAATGTCGAAGAGGCTCGAAGAAAGGTCAACGAGGTGATAATAAGAACGAAGTCGTTGCTCGAGGACAGAGGACTCAAACTCGCAAATGAGAAAACTGATTTGATGCTTCTTACAAGGAAGCGTATACTGCTGGAAACTGACATTACGTTATGCGACACCATTCTGACGAAGCAGAAAGTAGTCAATTATCTAAGCATTCGATTGGACCCTAAACTGACGTTCTGGGCTCAGATCCAACACGCTGCAACCAAAGCTGCTAAGGTTACCTCCTTACTTAGTAATCTTATCTCCAATATTGGTAATCTTGCACGGAGAGACATTAAATGTCGCTGACGCCAGAAAGCGAATAATACCGGCAAGAGAAATGGAACACTGAAACAAGTGGTAGATGGGCGGCAAAACTTCTCTCAGATATTACTCGCTGGATTGAGAGGAAATTTGGTGAGGTTAATTACTACTTAAGCTGTTAGCCGGACACAGTTATTTTTTCAAATATCTGTTTAAAATGGGAAAGATGACACGACCTAATCGCATTTATGATGATTGGTCGATTGATGACGCGAAAAACACTTTCTTTCATTGTGAGAGATGGAGTTTAGAAAGAACTAATCTTGAGGCCAAAGTAGGCGTCTGTACTTTAGAAAACTTCTGCGATATACTCCTGAACGGCGAAGAAAGTTTAAATAGCATAACCAGTTACTTGACTTAAATGAGAGAATTAGAATGGTTGTTTAAACAACTTTTCACATCTCGTTCCGCAATCTGGACGCGGATATGGATATAAAGAGGCCAAATGGCCAGAGGGACTCCACTTCGAAGTAATATTACAGTAGTTCAGGAGTGGGCACTAGAAGGTGACGGCCCCGCACACGGGGTGTGCGGTTAGCAACACTGATCTCTGAAACCAAACCTATACTGAAGCAAATAAAACGTAGAAGAAGGGAGTATATTACGTAAATAATAAGGAGTAGCTAAATAGCATAACAGGGATAAAGCTAAAGTGAAATTGTCAAGACCTAAGAGTCATTAGAACCAGGATTACGAGCTAGCTTCTCACATTACTCATGTTGTGTGCTTTGATTTTATACATGAATAGAGGGACATACTATTTAATGTCGGCTCCGGACAGAGTTCAGCAATGAATCGTTTTTTCGCTACTCATAAGCAAAAGTGTTGAGCATGAGTGAGTCAACAATATTGATATTTAACTACTCTGATTCATTCGTATTCACTACAACGTTGATTTGTAAGTACAGGTTGCAATAAGTATGAGTACAACGTTGACATCAAACTGATACCATTCATAAGCCTACTTATTCAGATTCATAAATTTAGAAAAATACTTATAATACTCATAAATGATTCGAGTCACTCGTCAAAATTTACAATCTTAGTTGTTGTCGCATTTACAAAAAAAAGAAAAAAGACAAATAAGAAAAAAGACAGATCAGCAAGAAAAGCAAACACGCAACCATTTAGTGAGTATTTACGTGTTCGTAATCGAATCACACTTATTTTATGATTCATGTTGGGTGAAGGAGAGTCGAAATCAACAACATCATACGTATTGTTAAGTATGAATATGACGAGTACATAATTCAGACTTTAAATATGAGCAGAGGTTCCATGATATTAAAATAAGATTGAATGCGTATAAGTATCAGAAATTATGAGTATGATTCGATCCTGATCTCTGGCTCTGAACAATAGTTTTGAGAAACTTTTCATTTAAATTTTAATTTTTATAAAAAATGTCACCACTCTGTATTAGCATACCTTCCCCCATATACAATGAAACGAAGTATGGCGAAAAAAAACTTGCAACAGAAAAACATTGAAAGTAAATTAAGTCGAGGAAATATTAAACAAAATTACTTTATGGTTAATTTAAATCAATGAAATAGATGATGATGATAATAATGCTGACAGCACTGACTGAAATATATCTGCGAATGCGAATAAAATGAATGAACGAAAAAAAATTTAAGCACGTACAACTTTAAATCTGTAACGACAATTTAAATTAGCCATTCAGAGGATACAAATACCCAAAAAAGTAAAAACAAAAACAAAAACTGTGTAATACTAAATGGATAAATCACAAATTTAAATTTATATTGTGGCCCAGTATAATAATAATTTTAAATGATTTATTTTTAATTTTTTACAAACATTTTTTAATTGTTTTAAAAATATTTTTGATTTCGCCCAAAAAAAGTTAAAAAAAGTGTTTTTTTCTTTTTCATTTAAGTTTCGTAATCATGTGGAAAAATGAATTTTCCATTACATTAGTATTCTATTGATGTGTAGTTTTTCTAGTTTTTTCCCTTTTGCAACCACCCACCCACCATACAATGAAAATAAACTGTATCCACAATACAACAACAATTCATTAGAAATCTCTTGTAACCTGGCAATGATGTTGACGATATTGGTGTTCGTGTATCGAAATAGTTGACTACAGCAACCAACTTGTTTAATATTTATTTGGCCAATTTCATACCATGAATATTAAATAGATGTCTCGTTGTCCTTCTATTTTAGACAGCTATTCGAACACAAATACACACAAATACACACTCATATACACACACAATTTAGGGTGTTTGACATTGTATTGGATTTTCTAATAATTAGACGAATGCCTGGTGTTTGAAAGAATTAAAAATTTTAACTCCTCGAATCTGTTAGTCGTCTATGACCTATGTTTGACAGTCACTGATTGTTGACTACCGCGTAATTTGTGAAAAAAATAAATAAAAAAGTGAATTTCCTTAGTATTATTCTCGCTGAAAAAGGCCGCAAAATATGCACCATTAATCTCAATGGTCAGAAATTAGTTTATTTCACGTATGA
This sequence comes from Sarcophaga carnaria, assembly GCA_958299815.1. Taxonomy (NCBI): domain Eukaryota; kingdom Metazoa; phylum Arthropoda; class Insecta; order Diptera; family Sarcophagidae; genus Sarcophaga; species Sarcophaga carnaria. The sequence goes on along the minus strand of OY283149.1, from coordinate 17,529,078 downwards.
ACAAGACAATGACTGACTTATTCCTGCCTTTAGATCGACGACAATCCATCGTATAATAGCAATTCTTACGGGCCACTGTTCTTGTAGTAGGCCTTCCTTTCGTTTGAAGTCGAACTTTAAGTTGTAGGCCCTGTAAAACACAGAATATAAGTAGTGTGAGGAACTAGTTAGCAGTCCTGACTCAAAGGTTGTGATGTCCCTTTATGTATGTATGTATGATTGTCATCGGTAGAGTGGCAGACAAATGGTCTCATTAGATAGCTATTGGATCAGGGATTCCAAAACAGGTTTCCCTACAGTGAAGCGTTACTTAAGATCGTAAATATAGGTGACGAAGGTAGCATTTTAATTTCAAATTCCAAAAAAGTGCTTTAAATCGGATTAAAAAATGGACTTAGTGGACTGCCATAATCTTAAGGATTACAAAACCGTTTTTCTTACGGTCGGGAGTTGCTTGTTGTCGGAGATATGGGCATCGAAGGCAATTGTTTACCTCAAGTGAGCAACACAATTTCTCTGTATAAACAGTTAAAGTTGTGGGTGCCTTGTGTTTGTCTATCGATGACTTACACTTTTCGTTTCACTGTATTTTTTGGTTGATGGCATCATTTTTTTTTGTCTTGTTGTAGATGACTTGCTTTTTTGATCAATGACTTGCATTTTTTGGTCGATGACTTGCAAGTTTTTGGACGATGACTTGCATTTTATGGTCGATGACTTGCATTTTTTTGGTTAATGGCTTGCATGTTTTGGTCGATGACATGTATTTTTTTTCGAAGGAGATAGGTCTCCGGTTTCAATTTGATCGATGACTTTTATTTTATGGTCGATAATTTGCATTTCTTGGCGATGACTTGCATTGTTTGGTTAATCATTTCAATCATTTCTATCATTTCAATCATTTCAATCATTTCAATCATTTCAATCATTTCAATCATTTCAATCATTTCAATCATTTCAATCATTTCAATCATTTCAATCATTTCAATCATTTCAATCATTTCAATCATTTCAATCATTTCAATCATTTCAATCATTTCAATCATTTCAATCATTTCAATCATTTCAATCATTTCAATCATTTCAATCATTTCAATCATTTCAATCATTTCAATCATTTCAATCATTTCAATCATTTCAATCATTTCAATCATTTCAATCATTCCAATCATTTCAATCATTTCAATCATTTCAATCATTTCAATCATTTCAATCATTTCATTCATTTCAATCATTTCAATCATTTCAATCATTTTAATCATTTTAATCATTTCAATCATTTCAATCATTTCAATCATTTCAATCATTTCAATTGTTCAATAGCAACAACCTCCGTTTGAAATGTTCTGGTAATCTGTATGACCAGTTTAGAGCCAGTTTATCGGAATAGAAACCAGTTCCAGTTCCACATTTCATGTTTGAGCCATCAATAGAAGATCGTTATATGACCGTCAGCGATGTTCGTCCAAAAACAGTTTCTGGTACCATGCTGTCGCATCTAAAAACCGGGCGGTTCGGTTCTATTTCATACAGTATTGAAGCGTGGCCCACCGTACATGGCCTACAGTTCTAGCAGCCCCGTTTTTGAGATCGATGTCTATTGATTGCAGAGACAAAATAAATAATATTGATTGTCGAGGCCAAACTGCGTCGTAGATTTCAGAGCATTCGAGATACCTAAGCATGTCGACCTCTGTTCTTTGTTTAGAATAGAGAGATAGGTCCTCTCGGAAGATAAGAGTACTTAACCTACATTTGAAGAACATAAAGTTCTCGTTAAATGTATTGACTATTTTAAGCAACTGCTTCAAAGCGAATCGTTAAATAGCTGACACAAATTCTGCATATAAATGTTTAAACATACGTGCATAAGTACATACATACATATGTATGTATTTTGCCTTAAATATGTTGAGTATTTATAAGTGTTTTCCAGATTTGGCATCAGTGTTCAATTAGTAAATCACTTACCATATATCCTATTGCCTAACGCCACCTTCGCTGCCCCCAACACTAACTCTCAACACTTGCTGTTTTGATGAGTTTCATAAAAGATTTCCTCTTCTTCTTCTTTTTCTCTTTTCCCATATTTTCCCCCCTCTAAACCTTTTATAATTTTCCCATTAAATTTGTATTGAACGAATGAGAAGATGATGACGGCGATGGTGATGGTGATGATAATGATAGTGGATATGAAAGTGTAGGTGGTGGAAGTAATAGTGGCAGTGGCAATGGTAGGTGTTAGCTTTCGCTACGTGTGAACTAAGACAGGCTTATATTGTCAGTTATTAAATAGTTGTACTTCAGCTATGTTCGTCTTGCTATGCATGTTATGTCTCTGTATTGACGTTTAAATATACTCCCCCCCCCACACCATATGTTTATTAGAGCATGTTGTGATGAGTTTTTAAACACAAGTTTTTTATGGCCAACGGTGGTTGGGCGATGGATGCTCTTGTCTAAAAATCAAATTCGTATAGGAAGTGTCTATAATTTGTGTCTGTGGGTGGACTTGTACTGTAACATGTTGCAAGTACGTGATTCAATAGTTTGAATTGATAGAAAAGGAAAAAATTAAAACAAAAAAATCAAAGGAATCAGCAACATATAAATAATTGTAGTAGAAAATAAACGTGAACCATTAAATTTTCTGTTACACACACTTACAAACATATAAAACGGCAAGTAATTACCATAAGTATGCCAGTTGTGGTGTTTAATAGGAGTCAAAAAGAAAAATTATGTTTATTTAAAAACGAAATTTAAGTTTAAAGTACAAAGTAAAGTCCAAGGAAATGAAATAAATACTTGTAAAATAATAATTAGGCTTACTCCAGATCGATATGAGAACTTATTTAGTCAGGACTAGAACCTAGCTTTTCATACCACCCATGTTGTGTGTGTTAATTTTACCCACAAGTGGCAAAGGATCTACAGTTTAACGTCGAATCCGAACGAGTTGCCTTAGTCTAGTAGGTAGTGTGTTGACTTATAAGACGAGAGATCCTCAGACCTCTCGAACAAAATTAATTTGAGAAAACGTTTCTCTCGGCCACTCAGCAAACTTCTAGAAAACCCTTTGAAAATAAATAAAATTGCTGTGAAAAGTTTCTTAAAAGTCTGCTCTTCGCAGTCGACTTTAAATTTTGGATCAGAGATCAGCAATTCCTTCCATTCCTGCGGCGGTGCTGTACCTTGCCTATCATGTTGTATGGGTATCTATTGGCATCTTTCCGGATGCTACTAAAATCGCCTCCGCAAATGCTGTTCTGTATGAGTTGCAGATTCTTAATGCAAAGCGCTTGTTTAAAATGGCTCATCTAATTTATTTTCCAACATGCCTATATTGACGTTGGGTAACGTTCGAGTCCACATCCAGTAACAGCAGACGGCATTCAACTCACACGTGCACGATTTGTGTTCTCAGCCTTTACATCAACTGTTGTCAAGTGCTGTTTAAAACTTAATCTTATATCAAACAGCGCCCCAAGCTATATTATTGCCTCATGTGTCCTATAATACACAATTTCATTCGATGTCTTGGTCAGTGCACACTTATCAGTATCCATTAAGAGCTTCCATTTTCTGCAAGTATTTTCGAGATCAGAGATCAGAAATGAGTCTTCAAAAAGATGAGTAGAATCGAATCATACTCATAACTTACTTATATAACATAACATACTTATACGCATTCGTACTTATTTTAATATCATACTCATACTACTCACATTCAAAGTATGAAGCACTCATCATACTCATACTCAACAACATGTATGATGTTCTTGTTTTCGGCTCTCCATGATTCAACATTTACAAGACTCACAAAATAAGTATGATTCCCGCACGAACACTAAAATACTCCCTAAAAGGTTATGTTTTTGCATTGCTTGCTGTCTTTGTCATGTTCTGATAAATGAGTAGGCATATGAATCAAACATATTTCAAATGGTATGAGTTTGATGTCAACGTTGTACTCATACTCACTGCAACCTGTACTTATAAATCAACGTTGTGGTGAGTATGAATGAATCAGAGTATTTAAATTGCAATATTATTGACTCACTTATATTCAAAATTTCATGAGTGCTTATGAGTAGCGAAAAAACGATTCATTGTTGATATCTGCTGTGGACCCCCGCCACTTGAAAATAAAATTAACACACACAATATGAGTGGTGTGAGAAGCAAGATTGTAATCCTGACTAAAGGGTTCCAGTGGTAAATTGAGAAGAAGAGGAAGATAAGCCATTTGCCTCGAAAATCTTCTGAATGCTATTCTGAATCTGTAAGTAAGCCTAGAAACCTTTTCTGAGGTTCCAAGTACTTATTCTTGCAATTCGTTTTCTGCTACACAGGTCTACTACGTCTTAGGTTTGAACATATTCTGAACAAAATTCTGGTCATCGCTCAAATCTCTGCCTGTTATTTTTACGTAACTTAGGTTACTTGCCTTTCGTTTAGTGTACTTTCTTAAACTCCTTTTCCCATTCGACAATTTTCTTGACCCATAAGTATACATTACTTTCCTCTCATCAGCTTGACAATTCCCCTTGAATTCTTACATGATCTTAGATTTAGGAAAGATTGACCCCACGTCCCCTGTCTAGTTTAGGTTAGGTTAGTGTGGTAGCTTCATACCAAAAGTTCACTTGAACACGCATAGCGGCCCGTTCCTGTTCTCACCAATTTCCCCCGAACCCAGGAGGGGAAGGTCGGTCAGCGCAAGATCTGCATATCCAAAGCACGACTACCCCGCGCTGGAAAACCAGGCAGAAAGTTTGATAAACGAGACTATATCCTTGACATCATTGGCCGATAGCTCCGTCAAGCTGACAAGGGTCGGAGAGACAAATAACCTATATCTGCAGCTCGCAAGAGATGGACATTGACAAAGAGAGTGGATAGTGGAGTCTCGTCCTCCTCAGCGGATCTGCACCCAAGCAGAATTCATTAAATGGGAGCCGCATTCTCTCCGCGTGTCTACCCTTAACACAGTGACCTGTAAGCATGGCCACTGTGATTGAGATGATGCCACGACCAAGTCCAAGTAACTGGTTGGTACGCCTTCTATCCATCCGGGACCAGGTGAGTCTAGCGGTAGAGCAGGACTCCTCGATGATCCAGGATAGGTGTGCGTCTCGGAAAAAGTTCCGCGCGATGGCCAGTTTGATTTAGGCAAGTGGCATTCCTAAGTCTATTGAACAGGATTCCGGCGCCAGCCCTCGGCTCTGCAGTTTCCCGGAATGTCACAGTGTCCGGGGACTGTGACACTGAAGCGCCCAGAAAAAAGGTTGAGGCAACGGGCCTCCCCTGTCTAGCTGACTCATTTTGCACAGACAGCGACATTCTAATCACTAGTCAAGCTCATAGGAACTGAGTGCTGGGATGTTGGATTGGTGTTTCAATTTCAGTTGAGTACATATTCCCCATGGATTCCGAATATTTCACTTTGAGGCCGAACACTCAAGCTTCTGTGCTACTACCGGTCTTTCACCCAGCATGGGTTCTCATTTTAACGATTATATGAACGCATGCTAGTCTCTATATCTCATCCCTTCCTGCAACTGTTTTAAAACTTTCCTGTCTACCCAAATAACGGGCCCCGTACATCAAAATTGAACTGTTCATTATGGTTTATATTCAATGTAGCATCTGGTCAATATCCATAAATTTCCCGGAAAGACATTTGAGTATCATTAGGGCACCCTCTTTGAAATCCACTTTATATGACCTTTTCACGTCAATTTATTGTTCAGTAATATTCGCAATTGTGTTGGTGCTTTGTGTTCAGGAACTCACATGAGGGTGCATGAGGTCGAATGTCTTGCTACCTCCTCCAAAAACCCCCGGCTTTCTTGGACGATTTTAAATGTGAGATACAAGCTCTCTAGGGATCTAATGACTGCTTTACTACCGGTAATTTCATACATCAGCATTCGATATACCCTGACAAGGCATTCCCACGGCGCCACCTGAATAATTCTTCTCGATACGTTGTAAGTCCAGGACCGAAAGTTGTTTCGGGCATTGTGCAGTGAATATGCGTATCAAGATCAACTATCTCCCCCAGAGTAACAATCTTGTCGCATTGTCGTATCTATTCAATCTGTAGTCCGGAATGTTTTATGGTGCATGCCTAAAATTTATACTAATATCGCGATGAGGCTTGTTTTAAATTGATGTCTGATGTGATCTTTTTCATCCTTCCGATTGTTCTTAGTTTAGCGTGGTCTATTGACCTCCTTTCCTCTGTGCTCGTTCGAGAAAAGTGGACGATTAACGACAATCAAACGAATGTTTACATCTCCTCCATCAGATGGTCCAGGGAAAATAGGGGAATTGACTGTGTGAGGGACCTCTGGTCTGCAGTTCCATTGGATATGATCCCTCAATCTCATTTCCCCCTGAGCCTAAGAAATGACGGTATAGTTCCCGTCTACTATTAGCCAGGTGAACGGTGTATCTGAACTAATTGGGAAATAGAACGACGGATTAAAGTCGTGGATAGTTTGAGAAATTCCTGGGTGCTGATGTGTGGTGATGCAGTCGACCAATCATTGTTGCACTGACTATTCCGTGAGCAAAGGGTAGAAGAGTGTAGTATGAATTGGCTGATCTGAGGATACGTCATCCACCCATCAGTGATGTTAAAACTCCAGAGAAGGGTTTTGCAGATTCATTTGCATCACTGTGAAGTTTCTTCACGAAAACTTTTAAATACCCACGTCGGTCTAATTCAAGAATGTAGAATCATTAGCTGTATTTGCAGGATTTTGGATCTGAGTGGTTCGTAACACTCGTGCCTAACACAAGCGAAAAAATCTGTCGTTCGGAGTCGACTTTAAACTGTAGGTCCCACTACTCATGTATAAAATTAATACACACAACATAAGTGGTGTGAGAAACTAGGACGTTGTACAGTGGGTCAATTCGACCTCCGGGTACTGTACGTTTCTTAATTGGCAAGTACACGTCCTCTAACCTAACCTAACCTAACACAAGCGACAAGTGTTTTGGCAAACAGTAAGTTTGATTTGTTAATCACGCCTTTCTTTTATACAAATGGCGTTACAACTAAGGCTTACCGATATGACTTTGCGATCGAACTGAATCAGTCATCTGTGTATATGCTACATGGGTCAACTGGTGACCTTATTAGACGGAATAAATGAGAACTAAATTGTCAGATGTAGCTTCAACAAGATAGCCGATACCAATTGTCAAAGTTCGAAATCCCCTATTGTAAGATGTTGTAATTGAAGAAGTTGGTTTCCATGGCCAAATACATTTTAAAAAGAGACTATAGCAAGTATTATAAATCGATTGCCATCCTCAGGAGAAGTCAATCATCCTTTTCAGAGTTTTCAAAAACAAAAAAGATTAGGGATGCTTTAGGGACCCAATTGGAGAATTGTGCGTTCTTTAAGTAAAAAGACAACCACGCACTGGATCAGATGATCACGCCAGAGAAGCTCTCAAAATATGCGTAAGCCGAGTAATTAATAGAAGCTGCCGTAGTCTAGTAGGTAGTGTGTTGGCTTGTTAGACGAAAAGCCAGGGTTCGAGGCCCAGGCCAGACATCAAAACAAAATACAAAAAGTATTCCTTCGGCGACTTCCTCTCAGCAGATTTCTGGCAAAAACTCTGAGTGTGTGTTATTTTTATAAATGAGTGGCGGGACCTACAGTTTAAAGTCGACTCCGAACGACTGATTTTTGAGAAACTTTTCGTGTCAATTTTATTTTCTCTTAAGGTTTTTGCCAGAAATCTGCTGGGATGAAGAAATATGTTTTCATATTTCAGTTTATTGGAGGTGTCTGACCTGGGGTTTAAACCGTGGCCTCACGTGGCGTCTAGTAAGCCATCGCACTGCCTATAAGACTACGACAAGTTCAATGGCGCTGTCGTATATCACCATTCGAAATACTCTGATATCTGATGCGGAATACTTATGGAGATGTCTTTAGACTGGAATAGGAACACAGTAATTAGATAGTACAAGTAGGAATCAAAGACCAGAATCAGAATAAGTTTTTCTCTAAATATTCCACATCCAACTTTATCGTTGGATCTGTATTCCTTCGTGACAACTTTTGAATGTGTAAACCATGTCATTCATCCGGTAATTTCTTTACATAACCAGGATCAAATGTGAATTCAGATATCGTGTAGCAGTATTCAAATCAAATAAATCCAAAATTTAAGCCTTGTCGTTGCTCTTATATTTTTATGCTCTCCTTGACGTTCATATCGAATGCTAGCCAGAGAAGAATAGTAAACAATATTTTAGATGATGTACTAACTTCTATAGGGCTTCTATATCTTTAATAATATCACTAGGAAAGCGAAAAGAGAATTTTGTGAGAGTTGTTGCAGTGGCCTAAAGAATACTACCAAAAACAAAGTGTGTGTGAGATAGCATAGAAATTATTATTCGTTTGAAAGACCGAAATATAACATGATGTTCCTTCACGTTTTCTTAGGGCAGACCCGAAATGTTCAATAATTCATGACCCTGGCGCATAAATCAGATTGAATTTGATCGATGGCAGGATCCCGATGGTTTGTGACTTATTCGAATATAACTTAGGCTACTAGGCGTAATCAAGTCACGCGATATACATAGGTGACCAACTCATATCACCCTAACATGAGATGATCATACCTTCAAATCGCTCGTGACGAATATACAACGTGGCATGAGATGTACCGTGATATTTCGTTGATATTCACATCATCCAATTCAGGTCAAAATAATTTGATAATCATCGATCTATAGTGCTCGTCGTTGACAGTGCTCGCCTAATAACGTCGTCTTCAATGAAATATTATTATGTCGCCTGCCACAAAATAAACACCAAACAGAGAGGTTTTTGGAGTGCTTTGTAGGCTCTTGGATCTAGTATCTTTCTAAAATCGGTAATTTTGTATACTCACGTACATATTCAACCAGAAATTCGTGTCCAGAGCCTTACAGCAAATACACGCCATTGTTTATGGTTGTTTGTCCTGGCATTAAACTTTCTTATAGGCTGCCTGATCTCTGTAATGTTCTCAAAAAAGGTTCATTACAGCTTTGAAAACGGCGCAACGTGTGTTGAGTGGCGGGATATTTCCCTCAAAATCTCTTGATATATTCGCACAGCCGGGCTGCGATTAATTTTCTAAGGCACGTAGTTTCAACGTCCGTCCTTGTTCATGAATGTCGAGGATTTCTCGGAGAAATTTCGGATCATTCGAAGGTAACTTTTATGTAGGTTCTAGGACGCAGGGATATCGTTGGAAATTGCATTACTTATGAGCTGATCAGATTCGATAAGGAGCTGATAATGTCCGACATGTTATATGGTATAGGTATTCCCATTGCTTTGGTTAATTTGGATATTGTCCAATCGTTTTACGGGGAGGGTTAATCTTGTCGGCAGCAGGAAGATACGTAAAATACTGCCAGTCTCTGGTGGACAAGAAGGGGACTAACTGACTTCTGACCTTATGTCCCATTGCTATCCGTCGCACAATACCGATTCTTCGGGCCACTGTCTTTTTGTAAGGCATGCTGAAAGACTCCGGCGTTCCAACAACTGTCTTTTGTAGGAGCTGTGGTCTGATTTTGTTATAAAGGGACGGAGGTTTCTGATCTCTCATTTTGTGATATCGTTGATCGAGTTCTCTAAAATAAAGATGGCTGCAATAGAAATATTTATTTTGGACCCGGGTAGAATTAATTATGGTATAACAATAACTCTAAATGATAGCTTAAGCGGGACATCTACCTAACCTAACCTTACCTTATGGTAATTTTCCTTTAGTTAATCATACGTTTGAACTTTGTATTTGGCAAATTGTGGTTTGTGAAAGGCCTTGTGAACGACGCACACTCTCACGAAGAGTGGTGACGTCTTCGTCAAATATTTTGTATTGTGTATATGAACAGATGTTGGTCGATCATTTACTGAAGCAGTGGAATCAAATTTGACCACCACATTACGAATAGTCCTCTCATCTTACTCAACAAATTTCAATCCATTTTGATTAACGCGTTGACTATATCTATCCATGGCGATTTGGTAAAGCAGACTGAATAAATGACAACTAGTTTGAGAGATGTAGCAGAGTTTTATATTTTTATATTGCTTTTCTTTCAATCCTTATTTGTTCCTTAATATGTTGTCGAAGTGGAGTTATAATTTATTTGTAAAATTATTCATTGATTTGAAATGTGATTTCATTTTGGCGTTTATTAAAATAAATTTCCAAAAGAAAACAGTCCTTTCACTAAAAATTTTAATCTGTTTTTATTATTGAAACACATTTATTCTCTCTCGGCCTCCACAATGATGATTATCATGATGCCCCCCATTATAATCATGCAAAGTACCTTAAGGAGTAACTTTACCAAAGACAATCTTTCACAATTCATTCATATTCATTGCCGCAAAGAGACATCCATCCACATACACAGATACTCTGAGAATAAACTTTTTTCTTGAAATAAACAAAACAAAAAAAAAGCAAGGAAAACTTTTAAATGACCCCTTGTGGCTTGTTGATGATGCATAATTTTCACACATAAATGTGTTAAAAAGCCTCTTTTGTTGCTCGTGCTAATAATCATGGCTAAAAAGTACTTTTTATAACAACAACATCAACAACAACATTAATATGTAGAACAATTTCAAACTTAAATTTAACCCCTCAATTGAAAGATGTTTTCTAACTGTATTTGGAAAATGCAAAAGAAGAAGAAGAAGAATCATAATAAGAAGCAATGAAAAATATACTCCTGGGGCAAGGAAAAAAACCACAAATACTGACTGTTGGCACGAGCAGCTCATTCTACTAACTTTTTTTGTGTTTTATTGTTGTTGTTTATTTAACAAATAATACTGCGTAAAAGGCCAAGAATCAAGTCTAGAAACCTAAGAAAAAAAAAACAATCGAACACTTTAAGATGCCATATAGACATGGCAAGAGAATAACAAAAAAAAGTTTTACTTACGTTTTGTTTACCTCTGTTGAAAGAGCATGAATTGAACGCCTTTCGAAATGAATGACTTGACTGAATGGCTGATAAAAAAATTTCCTTTCTTCTAAACATATTGTTGCATACTTTTTTCTTTCTTATTGTTATTGTTGTCCTGGAGGATATGATAAATAGTCCAGCCGGATAACGATTTATTTTGTGTCAATTTTATACAAAAGCTCAATGAAAGAAATGAAAGAACGAAAAGAAAAACTTACGCTTTTGAAAAAAGCGTTTTATTCGGTTTCTTATGCGAACAATAACAGTTTGAAAACTTATTCTTAAGAGAAATTTGTTATGGAAAGGAAAGGAATTCAAACTGCAATCTTCTACATTATTTCCACATTTATTTCTAAAAATTCTACAGCCAGCTTTTTCCATTCAATAAACAAACAAGCCAGAGTTCCAACAATTGTAAATAAAATGCTCTTAGCAAACTTTAACTTGTGTTCCATTCAAATCGTTCAAATGTATAAGAGGGCACAAGGGCGATTACGCGATTGGCAGTTTGGATTTTTTGTAGTCTTCCGGTCTAATCTGCAAAAGAATCCATGGATTCTAAATATAGGGCTTAAGCATATTTTTTTAGTTTATCGGCCATGATCATCTAACCCAGTGTTATGAAGGAAGTGCACAGTTTTCTTTATGCTTAGTGGACGATCTGCCATGATCATCCAACCCAGGAAGGAACTGTGAAGGAAGTGCACAGTTTTCTTTATGCTTAATGCACGAAAAACTTCGGGGCCGATTCACACCCAACGTTTTTATCATAATCTTATTACTCATACATACTCATACATCACCATAGCACACATACATCATCAACATACTCCGAAATCATTGTCATACTAATACATCATCTTCATACTCATACAACATTATAACACTCATATATCATTACGATACTCATACATCACACTCATACATCACCAGCAGAGTAAAACATCATCACCATACTCGGTCTAATCTGCGTTCGGAGCTGACATTAAACTGTAGGTCTCGGCATTCACGTATAAAATTAGCACACGCAACTTAAGTGGTGTAAGAAACTAGGTCGTAATACTGACTGAAGGGTTGTAATGACCAATTATGAATGTAAACCGGCTTTAAGTCCCCAGAGAGGATGTACAGCACATCCATGGGTGACATAGCGTGGCATTTGATGTTTACCCTCATATCAATTGCTGTATACTGGAGCAAAGCGAACAATTGAATTCTTACAAGAGACAGGTATTCCTCTACAGAGGGGCAAACAAATGGTTACACACACAAATTTCGCTTATTTACATACATACATAATTGGTCATTACAACACTTCAGTCATGATTACGACCTAGTTTCTCACACCACTTATGTTGTGTGCGTTTATTTTATACATGAGTGGCGGGACCTACAGTTTGAAGTCGACTCCGAACGACAGATTTTTTGAGAAACTTTTCATTCAATTTAATTTACTCTCAGAGTTTTTGCTAGAAATCTGCTGAGAGGAAGTCGCCGAAGGAATACTTTTTGTATTTTATTTTGATGTCAGGCCTGGGGCACGAACCCTGGCTTTTCGTGTAATAAGCCAACACAGTACCTACTAGACCACGGCGGCTTCTATTCTTCGCTTATTTGGAAAGGAAAAATGAGATGAATGAACCCAATTGCATAAAGCATAGATAGTTATCGACAAGTAGATAAGTGCAGCGTATTGGATCTCGGATAACGGCCGATGAATATACATTTGATAAAGTCAAGGAATTTATTTAACTTGGCTCCGCCGTCACCACCAATAATGATGTCAGTTTGGAGATCAAGCGCAGGATCATTCTTGGTGCTACTATTTTTTTTATTTTTTTTTTTTTTTGCGGGAAGGAGGAAAAATGCTTTATGCATTCATGATGGTCGTCACCAGACATGATATTTAGGACTCTCCCACTGAGTATACCGACTAAAAACCCGCCTTGTCTCCTCACCGGGGAATCATTCCAACTCGGAACCACGGTTGTATTACTTCGAGGTGGACCCCTGCTCTGGCATATGTCCCAGTTCCATCGTCGTCAGCCTGCATCCAGGCTGCGCTCTATTCTCAGTCTGCTGCATCTACGTCAAATTTCTTCCTTCGCAGGACATGCTCTATAAAGGAAAGCGTTCTAGCTCTCTTTACTGTTCATATTTTTCAGCACGACGTTTGTAGGGCTAATGACGCCTATTTCAGCTTTGAGTCGCTGACGGCTTTCGGGCCATCGACAATAGCTGGAGAAAGTGTGTTCGGAATAATCTAACGTTTCTTTTTCTTCATAGATACAGAACGGCGAGCGGCATTTCCCCATGCGATGCAGGTACTCTCTGAAATATCCGTGACCGGTCAGCATCTGGGTTATGTAGTAGTCTACTTCGCCGTTTTTTTTTTTGTTTTTCCACACTTGCAACTCGGGAATCAGTTTATATGTCTACCTTCCATGCTGTTAATTTTCCCAGCGAAATTGGCATTTTAGGAAGACTTCGCGCTTTATCGCTTCTATGCTCTGTGGTTAAGTCGTACTTTGCCTGTCGTTTGAAGACCATCCGGCGCTCATATGCTTGTAGATCTATGGGAACCATTCCGGCTATAACTGGGACAGCTTGTGTCGATACCGTGCGATACGAGGATGTCACTCGTAGAGCAGCTATTCTCTGCGCAGACAGTAGTTTTCTAGCCCTGATCCTAGTTTCCAAAGTAGTACAGGTGCTACTATGGTCGCAATAGAATAACAGAGACCTCTCTCGCATGACAAAACTAATATTCTAAAAGACACTCATCCTCCCCGTTCTTCTTTATGGCGCAGAGGCATGAAGCCTATTAAGCACTAATGAGAGTATTCGAGAGAAAAGTACTACGTAAGATCTTCGGTCCAGTGCGAGTTGTCGACGATCCCCGCATCCAATCCATAGTCGTTGTGCATCGTATTAATATCCAGCGGCTGCGCTGGCTCGGCTATATCGTTCGAATGGGGAGGAAGCTCCAGCGAGACGGGTATTTGATGTGGCGATCTGTGGAAGTCGGCGAAGAGGACGACCCTGTTTGCGTTGGAAGGACCAAATCAAGGAAGCCCTGTCATCGATTGGTGTGACCAACTGGCATAGGCACGCAAGAAACAGAGCCGCTTGGAAGAATGTGTTACTTAATTGGTGAGTAAGTGAGTAAGGAACCTCGCAGAAGTTAGTGTGGAGCATTGGCCTCCAGGACGCCAGGAGACTTTTTATACTTGGCCACTTACTTAATTGGTGAGTAAGTGAGTAAGGAACCTCGTAGAAGTTAGAGTGGGGCATTGGCCTCCAGGACGCCCGGAGACTTTTTATACTTGGCCACTTACTTAATTGGTGAGTAAGTGAGTAAGGAACCTCGTAGAAGTTAGAGTGGGGCACTTGCCTCCAGGACGCCAGAAGACTTTTTATACTTGGTATTAACTTATGCAGAAGCTTTTCTTAAAAAAGTACTGAATTTTATTAAAGTTTTCTTAAAACCAATTACTGTTGAAGATACAAAAACAAATTCTGTTACATTTCAAAGTCAAACAAACCTCAAACGAAACCTTATTTTACTTGCAACACGCCAAGTTGAAGAGTTACAAGAAAAGCAAAAAAAAGTTGTCCTTAAGTTGGTATAAAAGTAAATACGAATTTATTTTGAAAATAATATTTAACAGCAAATAAAATATTGGAAATCATAGACTTGAATAGCATACGTACGTACACTCATCTCTACACTTAAATATTTTCTCAGTGTTAAGTGTTAATATTTGCACAAGACAAAGTAACACTTTGAGCAAATATTATTGCCAAAATCAAATACACAAGAGAACATATCGGGAAATACAAACACAAACACCTATACATATACAAATATATCAAACCTATACACATACAAAAGTATGTATACATGACTATAACCGTACATCTATAACAAGTAAATAAACAATAAAATCTCTCTCTTATACTGTCGTAATGCCAAACAAATCCTTTTTTAAACGTACATCATAATACCAGGATACTTGAATGTTCAGACTATTATTGCAGCAGCAGTAGTAGTAGTAGTAGTAGTATTAAATACACATACAAACAAACATTTAAAGCAAAAATATTTGCTATATTTGTTGTTACCAAAAACATCATTGCATAGTATTTGGGGTGCAACAGAGAGTACAGTGGATATCATAACTTCATAACTTGTCGTAAGTGAATGCAAAGTTAAGAAAATGATTTCAACGATTCTTAATACTGTTACGAAAATAAAACATCGTTTAACATTAACATGATTAACGAAAGCTGCACTAACAAATACAACGAACTTGTTACAAGTGAAGCAACAACATCGGTATGAAAGAAGCGGGGATAGACAAGTAAGCGAGTACACAACAACAAGCAATGTGAACAAAATACACAAACAACGATGAAGTCACGATAGAGTTCACGAGAAGGCGAAAACACAAACACTCTACTTCAAGAACCTTCATCTGACTGTTTGCGTGAGCATATAAAAAGGCAATACAAAGCAGGCAACGAGTAGTAAGAATTCAGTCAGTCTTGTGTGAAGACGCGTTGCGTATGAAGAAAACAGTCGTGGTGTGAAGATCACCATTGAAAAGATCTGCGTTGTAAGCAAAGAAGAATTGCGAACAAGCAATTATGGTTGTATTCGACAAGTTGTAAACGGTGTCACACAAAAGTAGCGCGAACAATAAAGAGTTTAATTGAAACTAAACATATTGTTACAAAAATCGAAACGTCCTAATATCGTTTAACAATAAAACCGATAAACAAAAGCTACCAGCTACACCAACACAATACACACGACACAAGTACACAGTAATGAATACATCGCACACATTCCAAGCAAACCACCAACAACAAACATGAAGGATGGACAAGTGTGCAATATACACAATCAACAATGCGGTCGCTATAGAACTCTCGAGAAGGCGAGAACAAGAACTTTCCGCATCGAGAACGTTCATCATACTGATTACGTGCGTATATAAAAGGGCAACGCAAGGCCAGCATAGAATAGTGTACAAGCAAATTATTGTTGTATCGTTAAGTTGTATACGGTGGCACACAAAAGTAGTGTAAAGAATAAAGAGAGTTTAACTGAAATTAAACAAATTTGGTTTTACTTGGTTTGCAATTAACGAACTCATATTTAAACGTTTTTAAAAAGGTAAAAAACGTAACAACATATTTGTTTTTATTTTGTTTGCAATCAACGAAGTCATAATTTAAACGTTTTTTTAAAAAGGTAAAAGCGTAACAATACGTTTAAAAAAATGTCTTGCAATAAGTGATAATAGATAGACTGATAATAGATTAGAGGGGATCATAAGTTCCAATATAACAGGTGTACAGAAGTTGAAAGACACCAAACACTAACATCGCTCCGGTGTCCTTGCCAGAGTCACTGATTTGTTATTACATTATGAGGCCGTGTGTAGGTAGTGTGTTGGATTATGAGACGAGAGCCTGTGTTTCAAATCCCCAGTTCAGATATCTTGAACAAAACAAAATTCGAAAAAAATATTTCTTTCGACGATTGCGTCTCAGCAGGCTTCTAGCAAAAAAAAACAAAAAAAAACGCTAAGCGTATATAAAGTGTAAGTCCTGCCGCTGATGAAAAAAAATTTAACCAACAAAACATAGGTGCCGTAAGAACCTAGGTTGTAATCCTGACAAAACTGCTGTAATGTCTTACTAAGTAACTAGTAGGCCCTCTAAAGTTAACCTCAGTAGCCAGTTCACATTACTTCCATTAGAGGTGAACATACCTTCAAATCGCATGTACCGAATTTACAATGTGGCACGAACTTAGTGGCATATAGCGCAGCCCTGTTGATACCACAAGCCGATGATATCCAGATCATCCAATTTAAGTGTAAAGAAGTTGGTGGTCATAGACCTACAGCACTTGCCGTTGACTGTTATGGCATGGCCTTGGGCAATGTCGTCTTTAAAGAAATATGGACTGATGTCGCCAGCCGACCAAATTCACCACAATACAGTGAAATTTTGAGATTCTTTGGACACTTTGTGGAAATCTATTAATTTAGTTTGTCAACGTAGCCATTTATCCAGAAGTTGGCCATATAGCCGAGGATTATTTTACAATGAAAATTAGAGCCCATTCAGCGAACACGTACCTTTGTCTTCTGTCATCCAGGGTGCTTTAACAGACTGAATAAACGATAACTTATTAGACGGATTTCATTGAATAATTTGATAGCTTGAACTAGATGGCCGATATCAACCGTCAGATTAAGGAATTCTTTGTTAGAAGACCTTATAATCTTTAAACAATAGATTTTCAATTGGCCCATATAATAATGGTTGGGCTTTTTATCTTTCTTACTTACTTTCTCAGCTACAGTTGGTTATTTTATTTACGAGATGTAAAACAGTTGCCAGCTTCAGTTAGTATGGGGGGCTTTCAGCCTTTAAAATCACTCCGGTATTAAATGTTGATTTTCTCCCATTACTCTCAATTAAATATTACGTCCAGCAGCCGCCGAGAGCTCATACGTCATACGTTATATATTTTACAGTTCAGCTGTAAATTAAATATTTTCTGGAAATATCCACCTGACTAGCAGTCATAACCACTGCAGTCAATGCAGATTTTGCTGGGACTGGAAAACCGATTTGTTGGCCTGCAGTCAAGAACCTCCTCTAATATACTACGTTCTGCGGTGAATCTGTTGTACTGTTGAAACACGCTGGACAATCTGCTGCATTAAATTGTTGCAGGTATTGTCGCAAGTGTCCATGATTGGACAGATTTTTGTGCGGTAATAATCCAATTCGACGTGCAGCTTGTCATCCGCATTTAGGCAACAGGGTGGCTGATATATAATGCAACAAAGTAAAGCGCTGTATTTTTTAAATTTTTTTTTTATAATTTTATTGTATTTAATTTTAGAATCAGTTTAGATTTGTTCGAATTGGCCACCTTTGGTACGAATTATGGCCTTCAAACGGCCGACAAAGCCATCACAGGCTGCACGAAAGTGGCTCTGCGGTATTTTGGCCCATTCTCGGCGAAGCGCCGCCTTGAGATGATCGACACTTTGGTATTTACCTTACTCTCCAAAATTCCCCAGGCGCCAAAGTCCAACGGATTGAGATCCGGAGATTTTGGTGGTCAATGTGCGGTAGAAATGAAGCGAGGAACCTCCTTTTTAAGCCATTCTTAGTTGACGAGTGCTGAGTGCGGTGGTGCTGAGTCCTGTTGGAATGTCCATGGTCTGCGGCCGAAATGTTTGTCTGCCCAGAGCTTCAATACTGTCTTTAAGACATTTTCCCGATAATATTCGGCATTTATTTTGACCCCACAAACTGCTCAATTTGGAATGGCTTCTCATCGGAGAAAACCAAATTCGATAACTGGCCACTTTCGTGCAAGCGAAGTAACTCCTTGGCTCTATCCAGTCTAACTTTTTTTGTCCATCGGTGAGCTCTTGCACTTTCTGGAACTTCAATGGCTTTAGTCCAAGCTCATTTTTCAATATGTGTTGCATCCGTTCTCGCGATATGTTCAGCTCACGAGCAATATTTCTACCACTGCGGCGTGGATTTCAATCAAATCTGGCCTTCACTTTTCGGAGCATTTCTGGTTTGTTACCGTTTTTTTTCGTCCACTTTTTCGACGCGATGCAACACTGCCAGTATCACGGTAACGAGCAATGGTACGAGAAACAAACGATTTATTCACATTTAAATGCTGGAGGGCTCTAACGATAGCCACCTGTGGTTTTCCAGCCAAATATAAAGCAATCACACTATCAGGCTTGAATTCTATCACGAATAACTTTTTTTCTGAATGCAATAGATCAAGATGCTTTTGTAAGCTTGTAAATAATAAAATGAACTGTCACTGGAATGAATCTGTCAGCTGTCAGACGAGCGGTTTACAAGTGATAACAACCTGAAGTTGGTTGCAATACATATCAGCCACCCTGTAAGTGCATATGTTAATCTACTACTGTGATGCATCATTCATCCTTGTTTTCATTTTTAATATATTTTGTGTACTCCTCTGATTTTCATATGCTATATCTGTCAGCATCTTCCCGGATATTAGAGAAATTGCCTCTTCGGATACTGTACTGCATGCGATGACGACTGTCAACACAGAGTGCTTTTGAACCTGCATTATCTGCCGCACACAATGCATTTTTCATATGCTATTTTGGAGGTCCGCGAGGTTCACAATAAATGGTTTCTTGGAATAATAGGGTAGGTAGGGTTTGATACCAAAGTTTACTTGAGTATAAATAGCTGCCCGTTGTTATGTTATAAATAAGCACAGTCCACTGACCGAATTCCATCAAACTCATCGAAGAAATTGGTAAAAGCAGAGACTGCACACTGAGGCACAACTTCCCCATGCTGGAAATCAGCCTGAAAGGCTAACAAACGAGGCTTGATTATGATCCTTGATGTCAAAGGATAATAACTCCACGAAGTTGTCAAGGAATGGAACGCCAAATAACCTAAGTCTGCATCTCACAAGAGATGGGCATTGTCAAAGAAAGCGGATAACAATTTCCTCCTCCTCAGCAGGTCCACAACTTCGGCAAAAGTCGTTTGCTGACAGCTGCAGTCTTTCCGTGTGTCTTCCCAAGGCGAAGTAATCCGTAAGCTTAGCGATAATATTGCGATCAAATTTCAGTACTTGTTCGGTATGCCTTCTATCCATTGTGGGCCAAGAGAGTCTGGCAATGGCGCAAGCTTCCTCATTGACCCATTGAATTGGTTGGCATCCTGGAATAATTTTTGATAGCAACAGGTTATTGAATAAAACTTGCATTGTTGGATAAATTGACATAGGTTAGGTTAGAGAACGTGTACCTGTCACCTGAGACTAGTACAGTACCCGGAGGTCGATTTGACCCATTGTACTAAACTAAAATATCTATCAGCGTGATTCTATTGAAAATCGAGCTAAGTTGCCTTAAAACCAGCTACGTCTATACAAGCAACATAGTGGGCCAGTTAGTTTTGCCCATCACTGTTACTCTCCGTTATTGTTTGCTGATGGATGAATGATTCGTTGGATGGATGGATCGATGGTTTGGTATTCACGAATCTTTAAGCAAATATTTTAACATTTCCGACATTTGCTGAACACACGTTGAAGGGATTTACCGAACATTTAACTGAAATCAGCACTGAAGGAAAAAAAAAACTTTTTGGCTCAAAAAGGCCATTAAAAAATTTTTATGAAAAATTTTTGTAAAAAATATTAAAAAAAGACATGCTAATGAGAGGTGAAACGGGACTCAAAGGGGTGGTAGTAATAATATTTACGATGGATATTATTAAAAATATAACTAAAGAACATCTTTCCTTTCCCTTTTCTTTAAAAAAAATAATAAAAAAAATTGCAATAAATTCCAGGTAAAAAAATGGTTTAAAATCACTTGGCCACCCTGTAACCAACAAAGATTTACCCACTGGCATTGACAGCAGAAGGAAAAAAACAAAAAAAAATCATTGCAATAGAAAACCATTGGCAGGACGGAATCTCATATTTCTCTCACCCTTGTGATTTACCCGAGGGCCATTTGGTATTTGCGCAAATGGAAAATGAATATTGAAGCTGTTGATGTCACGGATTCAATAAACACTTCAAATAAACTTGACGATTTATTATTATTTTGTTAACTCTGTTCCACCAGCACAAAGCACTCACAAATGTTTGACAGCTTTTGACACTTGGTTTGTTTTGGCGTTTTTACTTTTGTCTGTATACAGTGGAGAATAAAACTTTATGGGAAATATAACAGTATTTCTATAAGGTGAATTCAATTTTAATATGACAAGATACACTGTGTGAATGCTTGCTTTACTTCCTCCAAAGGCTTAAAAAATGTTGACCGGAAAATTTAATTTTTGTAAAGGCAGCGTTTAATTATTTCTAATCAGTTTGATTCGCTAAAAGAAAATTTAGTGGCAATATAGATTCAGTAACGATCCATTCGAACGGCGTGGCCCAGCCAGCGCAGCCGCTGGATGTTAATACACTGCACAAAGTCTATGTCGTTGAAGAGCTTATACAGCTCACTGTTGGATGAGATACGGAAATAATCGCCAACCCGCACCGAAGACCGAAGATCTTACGTAGGACTTTTTTCTCGAATACACTCAAGGCTGTTGCTCAGTGCTTAATAGGGTCCATGCCTCAGCGCCATAAAGAAGCACGGGTAGGATGAGTGTCTTGTAGAGTACTAGTTTTGTCGTAAGAGAGAGGTCTCTGCTACTCAATTGCGTATTCAGACCATACTAGCATCTGTTGGCAAGAGTGATCCTGCGCTTGATCTCCAGACTGACATCATTTTTAGTGGTAACGGCGGATGCAATATAACTAAATTCCTTGGCTTTATCAAAAGTTATCGGCTGTAATTTGAGAATCATACGCCGCACGTTTCTACTTGTCGATAACATATACTTAGTTTTGCCCTCATTTACTGCCAGACACACTCCCGTTCATTAGCACTAAAGGCACCAGTAACATCTCGATTGGTACGCCCTATGATGTCAATGTCGTCAGCGTACGCATGCAACTGGACACTTTTTTGAAAAATAGTGCCATTGGGATGCACTCCCGCCTTTCGCAGAACACTCTCCATGACGAAGTTGAAGAGTTTATTTATTTATTTATTATAATTCACATACTCATCATCATCATACTCATACATCGTCGTCATACTCATACATCATCAGACGCCAACGGAAGTTTAAGTTGCGTTGATGAAAAGCAAGATCTGTTGCAAACATCAGAGTGCAGGAGAAACAGAAGCGTCAATTTCGCTTTCTTCGCAAGAGTGCAAGAGTTCGGTTTTCGCAGGCCACATCTGGGCGCAGGTTCAAGTGACACATGTCCTGCAGGTCAACGACCATAGACAACAACGTGTGTTCGCTGAATAGTTTATGGAGCATTTGGCAATTGACGTGAAGTTTCATAGAAATATCGTCTTCAGATTAGACCCATTTCTGGATAACTGAACAAACAAAATTGGTGTTGAGATCATGCGATTTGGGCCCGTTAGACTTTTTCTTGTGGGGTTTTCATAAGTTGCGAATAAGCCACAACCACCGCGAATCTCAAAGCCAAAGTGTGCAATTTTTAATTAAACTTCCATCTGGTCTTTGAAAAATTCCTGGAGTTTTCGAGTTTTTGGAAAAACTTTATACATCATCAGCAGAGTAGCGAGGTGTTTAATAGATAGCCTTTAGGCCACAAGAATCTTTTACAAAATTCTTCCTTTTGTCATCCCAGTGTTGTTATTCAAAATATTGAAGCTGTTA
The DNA here is from genome assembly GCA_958299815.1 of Sarcophaga carnaria. Lineage (NCBI taxonomy): Eukaryota > Metazoa > Arthropoda > Insecta > Diptera > Sarcophagidae > Sarcophaga > Sarcophaga carnaria. The sequence continues at coordinate 17,506,733 of OY283149.1, read as the reverse complement.
ATATTGTTCTCTTCTTCCTGTACGAAATTTTAAGAGCTAGAATCAGGCTAGAAGGCAAAAATCAGTTCCCTTTAAAAACATTCCTCAGAAATCGTTGAGCTTTTCTCCATAGAAATGGTGGTGAAGAAGCTGTCGATTTCAGCATACAGGGCTGATCAGACTATATGGTCAGTGTAAGTGAATTTGACGATAAATGTAGGTAGTCTAGTGAACCAGTCATGGGATCTGAGATACGAGAGGCTATGGGTCTCTGCCCTGGCATGCAGGGCGTAAATATTTGGCTACATACACACATACTTAATTGTGCATTAGAATCCTGCAGTTAGGATTACGATCTAGCTTCTCCCACCACTTATGTTGTGTGTTAATTTTATACATGAGTGGCGGGACCTACAGTTTAAAGTCGACTTCGAACGACAGATTTTTGAGAAACTTTTCATCGCAATTTTATTTACTCTCAGAGTTTTTGCCAGAAATCTGCTGAGAGGAAGTCGCCGAAGGAATACCTTTTGCATTTTTTGTTTCGGTGTCTGGCCTGGGGCTCGAACCCTGGCTTTACGTCTACCTACTAGACTACGACGCATTCAGTGCCGCTTTACTGTCATTAAATATTCGTATATCGCCATTCGATATTGTACTTTGATATCGGATTCGAAATACTTATGGATGGTGACTGCAATACTTGGCTAAGTTTTCTTTAATTGCTTGGAAGAGTTATTCTGTTCGGATCTCCGACCTTTGAAGATTAATTTCGGACATTAAGTGTCTGGTTCTTCTTCTTCTCTTTCCTTTTATACCTGTACTTAGCTGTTCTTATCACTTTTAACTTGAGATAGTGAAGGCAACCACAATGAATCTTTCTGGTCTCTGGATGCTGGTGTAGCTAGCACCATAACATACCAAATTTTATTCACTATTAAATTGAAGTGAAAACGAAGAAAAAACTTGTGTGTTACCGTACTGTTGTTCTCAAAGATACTCCCAATAATGAGAAGTCGTCGTAGTCTAGTAGGTAGTGTGTTGGCTTATTAGACGCAAAGCCAGGATTCGAGCCATAGGCCAGACATCAAAGACAAAATACAAAAAGTATTTCTTCGGCAACTTCCTCTCAGCAGATTTCTGGCAAAAACTCTGAGAGTAAGTAAAATTGTCATGAAAAGTTTCTCAAAAATCTGTCGTTCGGAGTCGACTTTAAACTGTAGGTCTCGCCACTCATGTATAAAATTAACACACTCAACATAAGTGGTGTGAGAAACTAGGACGTTGTACAATGGGTCAATTCGACCTCTTGCATAAACAACAACAAGTACTAAACAATTATTCGACAGATCTTTATAACGGAGATCTTCAAACCACGATTACTCTCTCTCAAACACACCGCGTCTTCACACAATACTGTTTGAACTGTAGTAACTCAGTCGCCTGCTTTGCCTTGCCTTTTATATGGAAAAGTAAACAGTCTGAGGAATGTTCTTGAAGGCGAAAGCTCATGACATTGCCTTCTCGAGATCTCTATAAATTTAAACTTTGTTGTTTGCGTATTTTGTTTACATTTATTATTGTAGAAGTTAACGGTGGTGTTGGCTCAGCCAGTGGAATAAATTCTGCACAGTAAGCTATTCTTGTTTTTCACCGTGCACCTGTGTCCGATCAAGTTACACGGTGGGAAACAAAATTATAGTTAGAGGTATGCACCTGTGTCGGATCAGGTTGCAGTATGTGAAAATATTGTTTCTGCTGGGTCAACATCTACAGCAAACATGTGGTGGTGCAACGCGATCGTGAGATGGGATGAGCATGTTTGGTTGACGCCAAACAGATCAGTTTGGGTTGTGCGGTCGGAGTCTACAGTTCGTTAAGATTTAAATAATTAATATACTTAAAATATTTGATATTATTATTTGATATTATAACTTGTTTGTGCGAATAAATTAAAATTAAAGTAAAAAAATTGTGTTTCATTCGGTGGTTCAGTTGGTCGAACCACCTTAATATATTTTTTTAAATTACCGGTTCAAGGTCCTTTAACTGGCGCCCGAGCAGGGACCCGCCTAAATATCAAACGGCGGTGTCCTAAAAATAATAATAAAAAAGAAGTCCTGAGATTCCTACGGGACCCTCCAGGACCAAATAATATTAATAAAAAAACGTTTTTGCGATTCCTACGGGACCCTCCAAAAACGCATAATTATTTAAATAATACAATAAACTGCTTCTCCTCCTTCGCCAAATTGGTATTCCTGGTGGTAAAAATTGCCACAGAAGGTTACCAAAGCGAAAGTGAAGTAATCCGTACCTTAGTAGGTATCCGCGATTATTAAAGCGGATTTCCAAAAGGGAACATTACGGACCTTCCGAGAGGAGTCAAGGGATTTTGAACCGGTCGCGTCGATAGTTCCAACCCAAACTCTAAACTTATTTTTTTTCCTCTCCTTGAATAATTTTAGTTGAAAAATTAAAAAGTGAAGTTCAAATAAAAAATTAATTATAAAAAATATAAGAGAATATATTATTTAAAAAAAAAAAAAAAAAAAAAATATATGTTTAAAAGAGGAAAAAAAATAAAGTGAAAAGTAAATTTAAAAGAAAAAAGAAAATCTGAAGAAAGAAAATAAAGAAAAATATTAAAATAAAAAGTGAAGAGTAAAAGAAAGAATATATACATAATTATAAAAAGAAAGTATATTATTTAAAAGAAAATCTATGTTTGAAGAAAAAATAAAGAAAGAAGGAAAAATTTGAAAATAGAGAAAAATATTCAAATAAAAATATATACATAATTACAAAAGAAAATATATTATTTAAAAGAAAATCTATGTTTGAAGAAAGAAATAAAGTGAAAAATAGTTGAAAAATAAAAATAAAAATAAGTATTAGAAGAAATTAAGAGAAATAAAAAAATAATAAAGAAAGAAAAAAATTATAAAATTTAAAAAGAAAAAAAGAATTATTTACGGTGAAGTGAGTGCTATAGTGGACATCCCCTTAAAATAAAAAACAACACAAAAGACGATTCGAAGGTAAGTGAATTTTTCTATTTTTTCATCCTTGTCGGTACTTGCTAATAATAATATGGAGGAGCTTAGATCAACTGTAACCACCTTGACTGGTGCCATGAACCGTTTCATGGAGCAGGTTAAGGGAGTGGAAACTAGAATAGGAAATATTGAGGCTAGTTTAAGTAACAACGCCTTAGGCCAGGTGATTAGTAGATTAGAATTTCTTGAAAATAGTCAGGCTGCCGCCGTAGGTGCTGTGGTTTCAGAGGAAGGACCCCTTCAACGACCACGAACTGAGGACGATTTGAAGGATATAAGCCGACTCCCTGACAGCGTGAAGGAATTACGATCTTTCGATGGTAATCCAACTCAATACATATCGTGGATACACTCGGTGGAGACTATTCTTAAGGATTTCGAAATCGTAAGACAAAAACCCATTTATCGAGCCATTGTCCAAAGCATACGCCAGAAAGTGGTGGGTGCTGCGGACACAGCATTGATTTCATACAACGTGTTTGACGACGATTGGAATGAAATCAAAAAGATTCTGTCCCTCCACTACGCTGATAAGAGAGACATTCAAACCTTGGAACATCAGTTAAACCAGCTTTCTCAAGGTTCTTCAAAAATGGACGAATTCTATGCTTCGGTGAATCATCAGTTATCACTAATCATTAATAAACTAAAGACTGAATCCTATAGTCAGGAAACTGTGAGGGCACTTATAGAGACTTATAGGAATAGGGCTTTGGATGTATTTGTGCGTGGTTTGAGTACAGATTTGTCGCGGATGATTATTATTCAGAAACCGAAAACCCTTCCAGAGGCATACTCCGCTTGCTTGGAGTTGCAAAATTTAACTATGAGAAATAACATCCTACATATTAAGGGTAATAATAGAATCACTGTTCCAACCTCGATCGGAACAGCAGATAGGCAATTTCCTCCTCGACCACCAAAGTCCTACCCAATACGTCAAAATAACAACTGGCAGCCTAGAAATTATAAACAAAATTGGCGAAGTGGTTATAAACCTCAAAATTTTCGTGAGGAGTTTTATGACTCTAAATCGAGGCCACCAATTCCTCCTCGTTATCCTGTGACCAAAAGTGAACCAATGGATGTTGATAAAACGATTCAATCACGTCGAATTAATTATATCAACAATCCGAGGTCTATGGTTAAAAGGAATCAACCCGAAGAATATATTTCAAACAAACAACCACGATTGTATCATATCGAAGCCCAGGAGGAAAATGCCAGTGGGGCACAAGATGACATTGCCCAGCCAGATATAGTTGATGAAGTAAATTTTATGGGGGTCAGCCGTCAAGCTTACCTTACATAGAATACAAGACACCGAACAACAAAGTGTTGGAATTCTTGATTGACACAGGCTCAAACAAGAACTTCTGTAGTCCTCCTTTGTCTAAGGGTTCCACACTTTTAACCAAACCAATATTGGTTCGATCAGCGGGAGGAGATATCTTAATTAATGAAAAAGTGGAAGGTCAGTTCTTTAAGTTTGCAGGAATAGATCTACCAATATCTTTCTATATATTGCCTGGACTTAAAACTTTTGATGGTATAATTGGTGATGATACCCTTAAGCAACTAGGTGCTATAGTTGATCGTAGAGACAATATCCTTATTTTGGAAAACAATATTCACATTCCTCTTAAAGAAAAAGTTTCTGTTGAAATAAACTATGTTATTGATGACGAATTCCCTGATGATATTAGGATTAGGTTAGATAAGCTAATAGATAAATATAAATCCTTGTTCGGACCATTAGATGGTAGTGAACTAGCATCAACGAATATCCAGGCAGAAATTAGAACTAGTACGGAGGAACCGATTTACACAAAAAGTTATCCTTATCCAGTCTGCATGAGGGAAGAAGTAGAGAGGCAAATAGGAGAGCTGCTCTCAGAAGGAATTATACGACCTTCGAAAAGCCCATATAATTCTCCAATTTGGGTAGTGCCCAAGAAACCTAAACCCAGTGGTGAAAAACAATACAGAATGGTTGTTGATTTTAAGCGCCTGAATTCTGTAACTATTTCAGATACTTATCCAATTCCAGATATTACATCGACTCTTGCTAGCTTAGGGAATGCCAAATATTTTACGACAATTGATCTCACATCAGGTTTCCATCAAATAGCCATGAATCCAAAAGATATTCCGAAAACGGCATTTTCAACGGCAAATGGTAAATTTGAATATTTAAGACTTCCTTTCGGTTTAAAAAATGCTCCGGCTATATTTCAGAGAATGATAGATGATGTCCTTCGCGAGTACATAGGAAAAATTTGTTTTGTCTACATTGATGATATCATTGTAATTGGAAAAAATGTCGAAGATCATTTAAAGAATGTGGACACAATATTCGCTAGGCTTCGTGAGGCCAATTTAAAAGTCAATCTCGATAAGACGCATTTTATGAAAACCGAGGTAGAATTTCTTGGATACATCGTTGGTTCAGAGGGAATCAAACCAGACCCCACCAAAGTCAAATCTATAGAGAACCTGTTACCACCCACAAACCTGAAGGAATTAAAAAGTTTTTTGGGTATGACTTCATATTACAGGAGATTTATCCGAGACTATGCAAAAGTTGCGAAACCTCTCACAAATTTAACCAGGGGGGAATACGCTCAAGTGAAAGCTAGTCAGTCAAGGAAAGTTCCAATTACCTTAACCGATGAAGCTCTAAAGGCTTTCGAGGCATTAAAATCATTATTAACGACAGCGGAGATTTTATCTTTTCCAGATTTCGAAAAGCCATTTAATTTGACGACAGATGCCTCTAATACGGCATTGGGTGCTGTACTGTCACAGGGTGAAATTGGAAAGGATAAGCCAATAGCTTATATTTCTCGCTCGCTCAACAAAACTGAAGAGGGGTATGCTACTAATGAAAAAGAGATGTTAGCCATCGTGTGGGCTTTGGATAATCTTAGAAATTATTTATATGGTGCTAGGAAGATCCGAATCTATACGGATCATCAACCCTTAACCTTTGCATTGGGTAATAGAAATTTTAACGCAAAATTAAAAAGGTGGAAGGCACGCATAGAGGAGTATAATCACGAATTGATTTATAGGCCTGGTAAATCAAATCACGTGGCTGACGCTCTCTCAAGACTAAAAACCATATCTAACCATTTATATTACTCTGCTACTGACACAGCTAGTGAAGGAATGCCTGTTGATTTGGAAAATACTATAACTGCCACCGAAGGCAATGGGAGTGATATGGGTGACACCTTAACTGCATCTGAGGGTCGAGAAGATGACGGACTTTCGTCAGGAGCAACAGTTCATAGTGCCGAACAGGACTCCTCTGACTTAATACCGCACGTAGAAGTTCCAATTAATGTCTTTAGGAATCAGATTATAATCGGAATCGGAATGGATATGGTAGCGGTTGAGGAACCACACCGTGGGTTTACTAGACACTTTGTATCAGCGAGAGAATGGAATGAAGATGCGCTTACTTCAATATTAAAAGAGAAACTTAGACCAAATATTCTAAATGGTATCAAGATACCCGAAAAACTGCTTGGCAGCTTACAAGAGATTTATATTGATCATTTTTCTAGATATAAGATTAGGATTACGCAAAAAATGGTAACGGATATTACATCGAAGGAACGTCAATTCCAGATAATTGAAACTGAACACAGACGAGCACATCGTAATGCTAGGGAAAATAAAGAACAAATTTTAGAGCAATTCTATTTTCCACAAATGAATGCTTGCATTAAGAAATATGTCGCTAGCTGTGATGTTTGTAATCGATGTAAATATGACAGAAAGCCTCCACACATACATCACCAAAGAACTCCCGATCCCAAATACCCATGTGAGATTCTTCATATGGATATTATGGAAATTCAGGGGCAAAAGTTCATTTCATGTGTAGATAAGTTTACAAAATTCGCAAAACTATTTAGTATTAAGGATAGGTCGCTAATACAGGTGAGGAAGAAATTGATTAAAATTTTACATTATTTTACAGTGCCAAAAATACTGGTCACTGATAATGAAGGTAGTTTTTTAAGCCCGTTGGTAGAAACTTTTATTAAATCATTGGGAATTCAGTTATATCTTACGCCTTCACAACGAAGTGAGGTAAACGGGCAAGTTGAGAGATTACACTCAACAATAATCGAAATATATAGGTGTCTGAGGACAGAATATCCAGATTTATCGGTAAAAGAATTAATTGAGATATGTGTCGACAGATACAATAATACCATACATTCGGTAACAAAGAAAAGACCCCGAGACTTGTTTTTTAATAAGTTTGGAGAGATAAGTTATGAAAAGCTATTGTCCACACAGAGGAAAGTAAATAGAGATCTTAGACACTTACTGAAGAGAAATATGACAATCCGAAATGCAAGATTGAATAAAAAAAGGCAAAGTCCGAAGAATTATAGGAAGGGTGACAGAATTTATGTTGCTATTAAAACTATTAAGGGAAAGAATAAGGCGCTGTATAAAAAGGAAATAGTTGAAAGAAATAATAGGGCAACAGTACTGACAAGGAGTGGAAGAAAGATTCACAAAGAGCATATTAAAAATCTAAAAGGGGCAAGTCCAAAAAAATTTTTTAAAACTTAACTAATTTCACTTCTACGTAAATGTTTCTTAAATTAAAAAATTTTTTAAAATAAAAATAATAATTTGAATTTGTAGAATTAATTATTAAACAAATGAAAAGATTTATAACAGATAAGTATATCCCTTGAACAAATGGGCTCAAAATTTAAGCGGAAAGCATGTATTTATGCTGGGGTTCAACTCCCCATGGGTCCCATGAGAACTAAGGGAATACGGAAAAAATAAGAAATAATAATAAGAAAAAATAATAAGAGAAAAATATGAAAAAAAAAAAGAGGAAGAAATAATATTAAAAAATTTAAAAAAGGAATTATCTTTTAACAAAAATATAAAAAATTATAGAGTAAATAAAAGTATATGATATATATATATATACAACAAAAAAAAAAAAAAAAAAAAAGAAAAAAAAAAAAAAATATGGCTCTGCCAGAATTATACTAACCTTTACTATTTTACAAAAAATATGGCTTTGCCAGAATTTTACTAACCTTTACTATTTTACAAAAAATATGGCTTTGCCAGAATTTTAATAAATTTTAACACTTTACAGACAATATGATTTTCCTGTTAACCGTACTTCTTATATCTCACATGGGCATTCTCACCCCACACGCAGCACAAATTTTTCGTTATGATACTTCTATTGTAACACTAAGAGCTGGAAACGCGTGGACAATAAATGGAAATATGAAATTGATTCATGTTATTAATTTGGAGGACTACACCATAATTGCCAATAATGTATCAACGATAGTTCAAAAACATCTACCACCTAGTCAGAACAAGGATATCATCAACTACTATCTTGCACAGGTGCAAGAGAGACTGACTGAGCTTAAAGGTATAAGTAACAAAAAGAAAAGATCAATTGATTGGATTGGTTCTGCATGGAAGTGGGTAGCTGGGAACCCAGATGCCACCGACTGGAATGAAGTTTTGAAAACACAAAACGCCATAATCACAAATAACAATGAGCAATATAAAATCAATACGCAGCTTCTGAATGCGACAAACGAAGTTGTCCAGAGGACTAATGAACTTGTTTCTAGAATGAATGAAATTGGTAAGGGTAATGAGGCCGAGAGAATTGGACAGGGAACGATAAATCAGGTGCTCGTTCTGAAAGACGCCATCGACGACATAGTAAGAGCGTGTCAAATGGCTAAGAGTGGGATCGTCAACACGAACCTTTTGGATAGAACCGAAATTGAAGAAATTATTACGGAAATGGAAACCTTACCATACTCTAATGCGATTGAAGCCATCGAGTATGGAGAACCTACAATCTACACTAATGGTACTTTGTTGTTATATATTGTTTCCATCCCAAAGTTGAAAAAGGACTTTTATCATCGGCTTATAGTGAGACCTGCAATCAAGTCTAATAAACAGATTGAATTGCAATTTAATGAAATCCTGATCAGTCAGAATGAAACTTTTGGAGTAAGGAGTCCCTGTCTATATATAAATAACATAACAGTATGTCGAAAATCCTCCCTTAGCCAGTTACCAGAAGAGAGCTGTGTACCGCGTCTGCTGAAAGGTGGAACTGCCAATTGTCAATATAGGACAGTAAAAGTGCAGATTGTCGAGATGATTACCTCCGATATGGTCTTCCTAACCAACTTCATAGGAGTCATTTCTACACGGGATCATAGTGAATTGCTGAACGGTACCTACCTGATACAGCTTTTTAATGAAACGATATTGCTTGGGAATGAAACATTCTCTAGTACATCCATATCCACAATCCAGCCATTACCTCCTGTTCTGACTAGTGTCACAAACGAAAGATTACTGGTGGACATTGATCAGGTCCACAATATCAGCCTAAACAATATCGATAGAATCCACTACCTGAAAATAAGGTCAAATCTGTCTCTTGGAGGCCACATTGGTATAATAATTATGATGAGCGTTTGCTTGGGGATACTGTGGTATAAGATAACCAGACGTCTCAACCTACCAGCACTAGAAGTCCCTCCAACAGTTGGTACCTCGCTTGAACCGTCCATAATGGCCTGCGGGACGCAGACATTTGAGGAGGGAGGAGTTAACGGTGGTGTTGGCTCAGCCAGTGGAATAAATTCTGCACAGTAAGCTATTCTTGTTTTTCACCGTGCACCTGTGTCCGATCAAGTTACACGGTGGGAAACAAAATTATAGTTAGAGGTATGCACCTGTGTCGGATCAGGTTGCAGTATGTGAAAATATTGTTTCTGCTGGGTCAACATCTACAGCAAACATGTGGTGGTGCAACGCGATCGTGAGATGGGATGAGCATGTTTGGTTGACGCCAAACAGATCAGTTTGGGTTGTGCGGTCGGAGTCTACAGTTCGTTAAGATTTAAATAATTAATATACTTAAAATATTTGATATTATTATTTGATATTATAACTTGTTTGTGCGAATAAATTAAAATTAAAGTAAAAAAATTGTGTTTCATTCGGTGGTTCAGTTGGTCGAACCACCTTAATATATTTTTTTAAATTACCGGTTCAAGGTCCTTTAACTTAGAGTTTGTTGTTCTATTTTTGTTTACTTGTTTACCATTTTTATTGCTGGTGTTTGTTGTTATATTAACCGTACGATAGTTTGTAAACAGTTTTGTTTACTGCATTGTTTTGTTTTTGTAGCTTTTGTTTATAATTTTAATGTTAAGTGATGGTAAAGCATTTAATTTTCGTAAAAATATATTCGTGGCTTGAGTAGCCTGACTTGCCTAATTGCTAAATTAATATCTGAGAAGCTTAATGAGCCATAATACAATTCATTTACGATTTACACCATTTTCTAAATGAACATGCAATCTGAGATGGAAACCGGAAACAATAACTAAAGGTTCACTAATTCCTACTTTTCAAACGAATGCATGATACCATGAACTTAGCAGTATGTGTTGTGTGTGGCTGGCTTTTAATGTGTGTTTAAACGCTATTTAAACATTGAAATGAATTCTTAATTTATCATCATGTGTGTGTGTGTGCCAAAGCTGATGATAGTTAAACTTATAAAATAATTTAACTGCTGACAAATGATAAATTTATTATTTATCTTTGAGATTAAATACAAACACACTTAAATGCAGACATTAAGAAATAAACGTATACCATACGTGTGATAGAGACATTTATTGTATGTTTGGAAAACTATCGCCATCACTCAGTCTCAGTAGTAACACATAACCAAACATATTCCATATTCACATTCACGTATTTATCCAGAAGAAGAAGTCAGCTTTTTTTGTTAAACATCACACCTTTTGTGACAATAAAATTTATGTTTGAATTGTGAATTAAAAAAATCTATGACTGGGAAGAAGATATATTTTAAATACGCATACATTTTTTATACTTAATGGCACCAACTATTGTGAGGAAGATCATAAAGAATCTTGTCTGTGCACTGCACTGTGGAATACTTTGATCAAACAGCCACATACGGATATGCTCAACGAGTATATTTTCAGTACTACGTGAAAATATACGACTTTCGGCAACAACTTCCTTTATTTCACTTTAGTACATTATTATTGTACTTGCCGTAGTCTAGTAGGCAGGTTCATACTCCAGGTCAGACATCTAAAACAGAGAAAAAGTTTGAAAAAATCTTTCTTCTGCAACTGCCTGCCAACAAATTTCTGACAAAAACTCTGAGAAAAGCTTCTCAATAATCTGTTATTTTGAGTTGAGGTTAAACTGTAGGCGTTACCACTCGTGTATAAAATTAACACACACAACATAAGTGGTGTAAGAAGCTAGCCCGTAATCCTGACGTACATACTTACATTATTATTTACGCCAGGAGGTGAAATAATATTGCAACTTTTTATCCACACTCTTTTTTTTTGCGGGAAGGAGGGAAAAAGCTTTATGCATTCATAATGGTCGTCACCACACATGATATGTCGGACTCTCCCACTGGGTATACCGACTAAAAACCCGCCTTGTCTCCTCGCCGCGGAAGCATTCCACCTCGGAACCACGGTTGTATTACTTCGAGGTGGACCCCTGTTCTGGCATATGTTCCAGTTCCATCGTCGTCAGTCTGCGTGCTCCGCTCTATTCTCAGTCTGCTGCGTCTAGGTCAAATTTCTTTCTTCGCAGGACGTGGTCTACAAAGTGTTTTACTACGTTCCAGCTCTCTCTACTGTTTATCATTTTCAGCACGACGTTTGTAGGGCTAATGATGCCGATTTCAGCTTCGAGTCGCTGACGGCTTTCGGCCCATCGACGACAGCTGAAGAAAGTGTGTTTGGAATCATCTAGCGTTTCTTTCTCTTCGTAGATACAGAATGGCGAGCGACATTTCCCCATGCGATAAAGGTACTCTCTGAAATATCCGTGGCCGGTCAGCATCTGGGTTATGTAGTAGTCTATTTCGCCGTTTTTTCTGTTTTTCCACACTTGCAACTCGGGAATCAGTTTATATGTCCACCTTCCATGCTGTTCATTTTCCCAGCGAAATTGCCATTTTAGGAAGACTTCGTGCTTTATCGCTTCTATGCTCTGTGGTTTAGTCGTAGTTTGCCTGGCGTTGAAGATCATCCGGCGTTCATATGCTTGTAGGTCTATGGGAACCATTCCGGCAATAACTAGGACAGCTTGTGTCGATACTGTGCGATACAAGGATGTCACTCGTAGAACAGCTATTCCCTGCACAGACAGTAGTTTTCTAGCCCTGATACGGGTTTCCAAAGTAGTAGCCCAGATTTCAGACCCATAGAGGAGTATGCTATTTCCAGCCTCCATGAGTAGCTTCCTCTTACTTGGGAGGGGTCCACCAATGTTTGCCATCAGTCTACTTCGTTGAGTTGTTATTCTAGCTGCTCTCGCTGTTGCATACTCTATCTGCTCTGAGTAGTTCAGTTTCGAGTCCAGTCTAACCCCAAAGTATTTAATCGATCTCTTCGTGAGAATAACCAAGTCGCCTATGTTGATTCCGATCTCGACCGGAATGTGTCGTCTGGTTAGTAGAAGCAGCTCGGTTTTATGCATGGTCAGCTGTAGGTCGTGAGATTCCAACCAGTGCTTAATCCGCATCATGACTTGTCGTAGTCAGCGTTGGACTTCGTCTGTGTTTCTGCCCCTAATGACTGCTGCGATGTCGTCTGCGTATCCGACTAGGAAAGCATCCTCCGGCATCTCTATTTTTAGGATTTCATCGTAAGTCGCTAATAATAATTATTTTATCTACATTAGTCCCATTAAACTCTATTAATGGATGGTTGAAGCCAATTGCTCTGAAAATAATAACAATTCCGTTCCCAGCAGCATTAACACCTCACAGCAGTCTCATGGTCACAAAATCTACTTTTCTGGGTTCGAAACAACCTGCGCAGTGCAACTGCACTTAGAGTCTTCAGCTGACTAACAAAAGGCCGATTATTAAACTCAGCTTATTCCTGGATAGTCAAATGCATGACTATCATCTCTTCTTATTGTAATTTTCCAACAAAAGTCTGGATTGCTTCAAAGCAATTTGATTTCAGAAGAATCTTCGCCTTTTTCTTCCCAAACATTCGCTCCCACACCACAGAATGGTTTTGTCCCCAACAGAGAGTGAAAGCTGCCCTTCTTGTAAACTATACTGCTTGTCACATACATACATAATTTGTAATTACAACCCTTCCGCCAGATTTACGACCTAGCTTCAAACACCACCTGTGTTGTGTGTGTTAATTTTAAAAAATAAGTTACGGACTGCTTGCTCGCTGCCAAGAACTACCACATTCCGTGGAACCCAGCGCAGGGTTAGCCTATTTTCCCTAGCTAAATTATTTAGTTTTTCCAGACAGTAAGTTCGATTTTGCCAAGGGACCTATAGTTTAAAGTCGACTCCGAACGACAGATTTTTCTAGAAAAATTTTTGATCACAATTTTATTTGCTCTCAGGGTTTTTGTCAGAAATCTGCTGAAAGGCAATCGCCGATGAAATATTATTTTCATACTTCGGTCCGTCAGAAATGTTTGTCCTGGGGCTTGTACAGTGGCCACACATTACCTACTAGACTATGGCGACTTCAATTCTATTATTGCACGTAAATTTCCGCTTACTTAGTTAGTTTGTCATTACAGACCTTTAGTCAGGATTACAACCTAGCTTATCACACCATTCATGTTCTGTGTGTTAATCCATGAGTGGCTGGATCTACAATTGCATGTCGACGACAGACTTCAAAAACTTCAGTGGTCAGGCAGTCTACATACTTACTTAATTAGTCATTAGAACTCTTTAGTCAGGATTACAACAAAGCTTCTCGGTTGTGTGTGTTAATTTATGAGTGGCGGACTCAGGACAGACTTCAGAAACTCAGAAGGCAAAAGGATTGCTGAGAAGAAATTGCCGAAAGAAATGTTTTTTTGCTTTCCGCTTTATTCGAAATGCTTTAGCTAGGGGTTGAACCACTAGATCGCATGTAATAAACTAACACACTACCTACTGACTACGGTGGCTTTTTCTCACATGAACTGTGTTATCGAAATGGCTAAGGAATTCATTTAATAGTAGCAGTGTCAGGTTTTGCCGAATGGTAGCAGCGCTCCAATTGGATTATCTACCGTCAAGATCTGATTGATCATGGATTGTATTTTCATTCGTTGTTGGCGAAGTTGCCGTAGTCTAGTAGGTAGGGTATCGGCTTATTAGACGTAAGGCCACGGTTCACGGTCAGACATCAAAACGAAAATATAAAAAAAAAATATTTCTTCGGCGAATTCCTTTCAGCAGATTTCTGGCATAAACTCTGAGAGTAAGTAAAATTGATATGAAAAGTTTCTCAAAAATCTGTCGTTCGGAATCGAGTTAAAACTGTAAGTCCCGCTACACATGTATAAAATTAAGGCACACAATATAAGTGGTGTGAGGAGCTAGGTCGTAATCCTGATTGAAGGGTTGTAATGACCAATTATGTATGTATGTTGGCTACATCAGCACAACATGTTCAGCAATTTTATATTCACTTGGATGTTGTTTATATCACTGTGACAGGTAACTCTATAACACTGCGTAACATTTATTTGTTGCCAGAGAATGTACGTACAAAACTACGTTATTTGTTAATAGGTTTATACTACGATCAGACATGCACTTTTATTGCGTAAATCGCAATAAACGCCATTATTGATCTCAATATTTCATATAAAGTTTCAATTAATTATTGCGCAATAAATTCACAAATTGTTATAATATTGAGTAAAACTTGAAATGCAGCACTGTCATAAGTACGTTCAGTGACCATATTACAATTTTCCGAACACTTTCTATTGATATTTGACAACTCAAATGTCAACAACGACAAACAAAATAAAAACGAAACAATGTTGTTGAAACAACCAGCTGTTTTGTTTACCAGCTGTCAAATGAATATTGAATAAGCAGCTGAACTGTGTATATTGTTATGTCTGAACACTTAAAATATTGTACTCAATAAACCATATATTGACACAATAAAAGTGCATGTTTGAACATAGTATTGCTGCCATTGTTTTTCCCGTTGCGTATATTATTATATCTGAACACTTAAAATATTGTACTCAATAAAGCATAGTATTACTGTCATTGTTTTTCCCCATTGGGTATGTAGAACTGATATGCTTATTGCAATCAGTAGCTGGTCACATTTGCAAGATTTTTATATATTGAAACGTAACTATCTGCACGTACTTATTTATTCAATCGTTCATATGCCACGTTTGAAATATTTATATCACACATACATACATTTAACGACTTTTCTTCATCCATACCACGCCACTAACATCAACACCACCACCTTCACCACCACCACAACCAATTCCAAGGGAGCGCATTTATTAAAAGGAGATGATGATGATAAAGTTACAGTTTGAAAATCAAATATTAAATGTGATCACGTTTAAGTTTCGTATCATGCCTGAGCATTTTGGCATTGTGTGACGATGCCTGGTGCCTGTTTTATTTGATAATCACGCACTGGCATGTGATTAATCACTTACTTACGGGATAATCACTTGTGATACTATGTTTTAAGCAGTATGACAGCAACTACAACTACACTAACAATAACAGTAATAAGGATAACAAGGACATTTACTAACTAACTGCGAGCAAACTAAGCAAACAGAGCAAATAAGTTTGTCTTTTGGAACACAAATTTTAAAAAGAAAGAAAATATTTTCTTAAGAAGATACGAAAAATAAGAAGAGAAAGCAAAAGCAAAAGCAAAAGTTTTCTTAAACTTAAGCTTTGTCAAACTAAATGCAAAATTTTTGGTTTTACAAGTTTTTCTTTTTTGACTAAGAAAAGAAAAGAAAGTTTTTTTTGCTTTAAGTCCAGTATCCTGTAATTGTAGAACAGCAAGCAGCAAGCAGGCGAACAGTGTGAATGGTATACTGCTGCTGGTATAAGTTGTATCCTTAAGTTTTGAAGAAGTAACTTTTGCGTAAATCTTTTGTTTGTATTAAGGACTTAAGTTTTTACTGTGTTACATATATTGGAGTGTAGGTTTTTTGCTTTTTGAAGGTAAACGATATCGTTGATAATGTCAGAGCTTTTAAGTTTAAATTGTCACCTTGTGCTGTCATTATTTGAGTGTCTTTGTTATCTTGTGTTAGAAATTTTGCAAACAAAATTTTTATTACAAATTTTCTGTTCAGTTTAGTTAAAAATATTTTCAGAAAATCAAAGAATAGAAGCAAAAGGGATGCGTTTATTATTGTTGCATTTTATTTTAAGATTTTTTCCATAAATAGGAAAATATTTACACAACTTTTTTCAATTTTTTTCCCCATTTTTTAATCTCTTTGTAAGCCTTTTGAAAGTATTTTTTAAAGGGTGTAAGAAAGCATTTTAAATTATAAAATAAAAAAACTTACTTTACTTACTTACGTAATTGGTCATAACAACCCGATTAACGGATTTCGGCTTGCCACAACACATCCTTCCAGGCGCCTCTGCTTCTTGTGTGCCTACGCCAGTTGTTCACACCAATCGATGGCAGGGCATCCTCAATTTGGTTTTTCCAACGGATACAAGGTCGTCCTCTTCGCCGACTTCCGCAGATCACGGCATCAAATACCCTTCTCACCGGAGCATCCTCCTCCATTCGAACGACATGGCCGAGCCAGCGCAGCCGCTGGGTATTAATACGCTGCACAACGTCTATGTCGTTGAAAAGCTCATTCAGCTCACTGTTGGATCAGTTGCGGAAATCACCGCCAACTCATACTGGACCGAAGATCTTACGTAGGACTTTTCTCTCGAACATTCTCAAGGCTGCTGCATCAGTACTTAATAGGGTCCATGCATCTGCGCCATAAAGGAGCACGGATAGGATGAGTGTCTTGTAGAATGTTAGTTTTGTCTTACGAGAGAGGTCTCTGCTACTCAATTGCCTATTGAGACCATAGTAGCACCTGTTGGCAAGAGTGATCCTACGCTTGATCTCCAGACTGACATCATTTTTGGTGGTAACGGCGGGGCCAAGATAAATAAATTCCTTGACTGTATCAAAAGTATAGTCATAGGCCGTAATCTGAGAATCAATACGCCGCATGTCTCTACCTGTCGATAACATAAAAAAACATATTTTTTATTTGATTGCAAAGCATAGGTAATGACCATTTACCAAACCACTCAATGGATCCTCGTCAACGTTGCTCCTTTCACCCGCGTCTCGGTCTTCTCTGATAGTCAGGCTGCCATAAGATCTCTGTTGAGCGTTGTGAATAACTCCAGGAAGTAAGGATACAAGAGGATAGGAAAAGGGAGTGGAAGTAGGAAGGGAGAATGGGAAACGGAGGGCTCACATAAACCAAATAAAAAAGGGAGAACGCACCTACACTGATGAAGCCCTAGTACTTCTCCAGCAGCCTAAGTTACTAATGAATCTGGGGAGAGCCCTGATGTCGGCTCGCGACACAGAATTCAAACCCTCAAAGAAGCCCCTGACAAGGGTCCTCAACTTCAACCTACCAAGGGCTGGGCAGTTACAGAGGAGGTGCTCGATAGTATCTAACAGTCTCGCAACATACCCTGCAGTAATCCGGCTGGGATCTGTTCAAGATCCTCGTCAGGGACCTAATCTCGCAGTGCCCTGTGATAAACCCTATAATCAACCTTAAACTGGCCTTATCCAAGACAAGCAGCCAACCGGTTCTCACACTGTTTATAGCATCGAGAGATACGCCAAAACGATCCATTCCCCCAGCGCCTTTGCTCTTCCCCCCGACCGAGAGTCCGTAGAGGTGGCAGATTGGGGGGTCAGGACCAACTATTAAATCGCCCTCAGAAAGTGAACCTAACCTAGCGAGAGTATCCGCCGTCTCATTGCCCAGTATTGCGCACAGTAATATTTCGGGAAACTGCAATGCCGACGAGCTCGCCAGGGCTGGTGGTCTCCTTCCGGAATCCTCTTCAATCGACTTGGGTATATCACTAACCTCGGTCAAGTTGGCCATTGAGCGGAAATTCTCTCGAGACGCCAACCTCGAATGAGAAGACCTGCTCCACCGCTAGACTCATCTGGCCCTTGATGGATAGAAGGCACACCAAACAGTTACTCGGACTTGGTCGTAGCATAATCTCAATCACAGTGGTATGGGTAGACTCGCGGAAAGGATGCAGCCCCATTTAACGACTTTTGCCGTGGGTACAGATCCGCTGTGAAAGAGGAAACTGTTATCCACATTCTTTGTCAATGCCCAACTCTTGCTAGGTGCAGATATAGGTTATTTGGATATCCATTACTTGTTAGCTTAACGGAGTTATTATCCATTGATGTCAAGGATATAGATTCGTTTATTGAACTTTCGGGCTGGAGTGTAGGATAGTCGTGTTTTTTTTGCGCTGACCAACTTCTTTTTCCTTAGAATTTGGTCTGTACAGGGACTGCATTCACCTGTGGCGTCACAACCAGCCGCTATGCATGCTCAAGTGCGCTTTTTATATAAAAGCTACCACTCCGATCTAACCGACCAAACCTAAAGCATATTCCGATTAAGCATGGCGTTAAACAGCTTCCACGACTCTGCAAACTGCCCTGATCCATCCAGCGTAGGGTTGATAAGCTTCAAACTAATTTCAACGCTGTAGCAAACATATGAGAGGTAAATGGTAAGTAAATCAGAAAAAGTGAAGTCACTTGAATACTTCTTTCGACAAGAGCTTCTAATTGCTTCATATTTGCACCATCCATAGTGATAGGCATCTAAGTCAATAAGCAATATTTTATCCTTCGTACATATATGTAGACAGTCAAGCATCAATTAAAGCGCTGGGATTCCATGCCGTCAAAATTCGTCAAATTAAAAGGAGTCATGGGTTGCGTTAACTCTTTACACCATATAAGTGGCCATTGTGGCATAGAGGGAAACGAAAAGGTGGTCGACCTGGCACGAAAGGGATGTGAGATGTCTGAGGAGGAGACCATAGAGAAGATATATGCGCCTCTACATTAATACTTTTTCAAATAGAAAAAAGCAGCTTGGGATACCACGATATTGACAGATTTTGTCTGGTCGCGGATGTTTCTTATAATAATTGCATCGATTTAAGTTAACGGGTAGTCCAATGTGTTCAAACTGCCGGGCGATCTCAAAACAGCGAGCATAAGCGGCATAAACGAGAGGGGATATAGAACAGTAGAACAAGTGGATCTACAACGTAAATCTACAACGACAATTGATGGCAGGTCAAAAGGACGTTGCACGACCATAATAAACTGTCACCATAGTCTAGTAGGTAGTGTTATTGCCTGTTAGACATGAGAACACGGTTCAAACCCTTGGTCTCACATCTCCAACAAAACGAATAATCTGTATCTCAGCAGATTTCTGGCTAAAACCGTGAGAGTAAATGAAAATTGCCATGAAAAATTTTTTCAAAAATTTGTAATTCGAAGTCGACTTTAAGCTGTAGATTGAGCGACTTATGGATAAAATTAACACACACAACATAAGTAGTGTGAGAAGCCAGCTCATAATCCTAGCTGAGGGGTTGTAACCACCACTTATGTATGCACGTATGACATCAGACTCTAACAAACGTGACATTTTGAGCATAGTGATCTGGACGGGCTGCTGATGTAATAAGATATTATAAGTGGTACTGGGAGTGTGGTATTTGTATCGTCGGACCAAGGGTCGTTTTTAAGAATGGAAGTCCAACAAGAACTTACGATTTTAGCTGCTTTACAACGCGTTAAAAATATTACGATCTTAGATAGAAGTTAAGTGAGCTGTACTTAAAGTGACTGTCAGTTTAAGTTTAAACTTTTTATTAAAGGTTCACAAAATGCTCTTGATGTCCGTTTTTGCTTTTAAATTTAAAGTTTAGCAAACCTTCTTTCAATAACATAGTTTTTCTTTTTTTTTAATACAGAGAAAAATATAATTTTTTCCATAAGAAAAGAACAATTCTTCTTAATAATTTTGCCATTTTGGCCAGCTGCAAACAATTACTCACTGTTACGAATCCATGCAATGGTATTGTAACAGAGAAAAGAGAGAAAATCTTCTCCACCAACTTCTGTTCCAAGCAATAAAAGGCAAATATTATCATTACGTTTTGGTAATAACAACAAAAACAAAAAAAGGAAGAGCAATTGGCAATTGGTAATAATAAGCCTTGAAGAAGAAGAATAATACAAACCAAGGCAAAGAACATGTATGTGTGCACTTCCTTATTCATACACAACATATGCGAGCATAGTTTTCATTATTTAAACACTTGCAGCAAAACAGAGGCAACAATTTGCTTAAAGAATAGAATTTAACGGAGAAACAAAAAACAAAAAACGAAGCAACAACACATTCGACAACTCAATAAAAATAAGCTTTATGATCGTCAACGTATGCAACATACAACACCTACACCTACACCTACACCAACAAACAAATAAAACATTTTCAACAGACGCTGTGGAATTTTTTAAGGGCAGGTTCGGTTCATACAATCAAACCCTTAAACAATCTTCACACAGTCATAGAACAAGCACTTATACATACGTATTTACAAGTATTTACATGAAATGTTTACTTCACTGTTTAACAATGATTTTCTACTTGTCTACCGACCGCCCCCCATTTACTCCCAGTATTACTTCCACAGTGATGGTACTTTCATGTTGTGAGTGAAAAAACTCGCCGAACAAATATTTTCTGGAATACCGAAAAGCATTGTGCGAAACTTTTTTAAAAAATATGTTGTTGTTGTTGTTGTTTTTTTATTTGGGAAAAAAGGGAGAAGCTTGTAAGTAATGAAAACAGATGTTGCCAGGTTTTTTTGTTTTGCTTCTAAAAAAGATGCCGTTTTCGTATGAACATTTGAAGTTAAGTGAAGAATTTTTTGTGAGTTTGTCATTAACACCCTACATTCAATCAATAAAGAATCGCTTAAAATACAGAATCACTTTCTAAATAGTATTCCGAAAATAAAATAGTATTCCGAAATAGCATTCCGAAAAGAAATGAAAGTGAATTAAATTTACCAGAGGCAATTGGAAAGCCTCGAAGAGCATTTTACCCCGTTGGACTTACAATTATAACTCCTGGTTGTTATATCTCAGCCATTTTGATTGTTGATGGAAGTAAGTTCTATCCAACACACCGTTGGCTAGACACATGCTGTCAATAAATTCTAGAGGACGAAAAATTCTGAATCCCCATTGTTACAGATCCTCATGGCCTAGATCACCACTTATTGTAATTTTCCAACAAAAGTCTTGGAGAATAGTGCTGGCCACAGAAAGGTTTTGGCCCCATCCCCTGTCCGCAAGATCTTCTAATTGCTCATTGACGAGAATTCACACAAAAACTGGGACCCAGCAGAAGGTAACCTTATTTTCCATAAATTGCCGATTCAACCTGTTCATGCAGTCCCATAATATATTCGGTTTAGCCTTATAGGAGTCGAGTGCTCGAATGTCCTGTCGTTTGTACCTCCAATCCAAGATTTCAGATTGGTAAGGCATTCCTTGTTATATTAGTGGTGGGTGATATAAAGGGTCCGCCAAATAACTTTTTTTTTGAAAATACTTTAAAAAAACTACTGAATATTTTCTCAAATTTATTTTTTTATTTAAAAGTACAATCCTTCCGGTTAATAATGGAAAATAATTTCATTCAAATGGCTGCCTCGACTGGCCATGCAGTAGCCTACACGATCGCTCCAATTTTTAAGCAAATTATCGATTGTGTGCAGCTGTATTTCACCAATGTCTTCACGAATATTGTCCTTTAAAGCGTCAATTGTCTCTGGCTTGTCGGCGTAACACTTATCTTTGACGGCACCCCACAAATAATAGTCCAACGGTGTCAAATCGCAGCTCCGAGGTGGCCAAACGACATCAGCTCTGCGGTTGATAATGCGATCTTCAAAAACAGGGCGCAAAACATCGAGTGTATCTTCGGCTGTGTGGCACGTAGCGCCGTCCTGTTGAAACCAAATGTTGCCAATATCCTCCTCTTCAATTTTTGTGGACAAAAATTCGTTCAACATGGCCCGATAACGATCGCCATTGACTGTAACAGCCACTCTTTGCTCATTTTAGAAGAAAAATGGCCCAATTATGCCTCTGGTCCAAAATCCGCACCAAACAGTGACTCGTTTTGTGTGCGTGCGGATTTTCTGTGAACCAAATGCGATAATTTTGCTTATTTACATACCCGCCAAAATCAAAATGAGCTTCATATGAAAAGATGATTTTTTTGCCAAAATCGGCATCTTCTGGTGTAGGCTACTGCATGGTCAGCCAAGGCAGCCATTTGAATGAAATTATTTTCCATTATTAACCGGAAGGATTGTACTTTCAAATAAAAAAAGAAATTTGAGAAAATATTCAGTAGTTTTTTTTTTAAAAGCATTTAAAAAAAAAAAAGTTTTTTGGCGGACCCTATATGTACTTCGATACTTTATTTTTTGTGCGACCAACACTCAGGTCTTGGCCGCTACTCATGCAGTGTATTGTGTTGGAACCAGGAAAATATGTTATGGGAAAGAGGAAAGGAGGAGTAGCATTTGTGGACTCTAGATGTGAATCTCTTTATATCGTAAGTGGCAGGAAAGACCTCTGCAGGAAAAGAGTTCCGAAAAGTCCGGCTAAAGAACGAATTATGTTTGTAATGCAGTGCGCAATCCACTGGCCAAGAGAGCACAAACAGATGTACTCGCCGAGAAACACGATTGTTACGCAAGAATACTTAATTCTCGGCAACAAGTCCCCTTAATTCACTCGAGCCAAATCCTTTGTAGTAGCGATAGAACAGTAAAACACAAGCCACATTGCAACGATGCTCAAATGAATCAATAGAGTTGGTTAGCCTACCGTCATTAATCAGCACCTTTGCCCTCTTCTGTATGCAGTCGAAAAGCCTCAAAATAGACTTTAAGGTACCGGCCCATACATGGGAGTTGTGTTCCATTCTCTGTCGGCTATAAGTGGTGTAAATAGTAAGAAAATCAAATGAAGTGAAGTATTATTTGCATTGTCTTAAGAAACCGATGTACTTGAATGATTCTTTCGATACTTGAAAAATGTGCCGATGCCAACGAACATCACATTGAATTTTCATGCCAAGGACATCAAGAGCTTCTGACTTCCTAATTTTTACACCACCTGTAGATACAGGTGTTGCAATATTATTGCTCCACTTGTGTGTCAATAAACAACACTGGGTCTTTTGGGCATTAAAATAGACTCTATTCATCCGACTCCATTCGTAGGTTGACCGTATGTCGGATGTGGGTGAGTCATTCCTATTACGCCTTTCACCTCAATCTCCTTAAAAGCTCGGCCTAGGTTTAAAAGAATATGAATGACAAATATTGCTGTCATCTGAAATTTTTATCGATCCATAGAATGACTTTTTGGAAACAATTCCGACGTTTTTTGAAAAAAATATGGGCTTGTATTGCTTGAAGCTCGTCATTAATAATGTGTCCAATAATCTATCCGTAGCATATAGCAGCGAGGATCAGAACCATGGTGACAATGGCTAGGTTAATGGCAGACAAGTCTAACGTGAGTTTACTTAGCAAGTGTCGTCAACTGGAAATTGGAATGGTTTACTGTATCCCCCTTAACTATCATCCAAGCACACAACCAGTAAAATCTATGATTTTTGGGATTCCTGCGCAACCATAATGAATAATAAGAGTGAAAGGAATTATTTGCTGGCTATACTCTACCTAGAGAAAAGAAAGTTGGAATCCGCGCTCAGCAAAGTTCCTCACCACTACGGAGGGCTTTCCCTCTAGCCAACGACTGATCCCAGGGTCTGCTACATGAAGCCAATTACTTGCTTAACTGGAACAACAATAGATTAACAAAACGTCAACAAGACAGAAAAACAACCAAACGCAACTTATGGCAACCCCAGCAGCCAAGCGGATAAGATAGAAAATACTTTGTGTGAACCAAATGCTCCCAAGAGGAGAGAGATAGTATTCAGTTAAGTGAAGGGCATGAAGTGAAATATCCAGAGATCATGGAGAAACTCTGGAGTTACTTTCAAACGAAATTTTATGAGATCGAAAGGTGTACACAATAAATGTAAACAGAAAGTGCAGAGGACGGAACGTAGCCATACTAACTGACAGTCAAGGATGCCATCAAAGCACTCGCCTCTTATGATATTGATTCGCGATGAGAGTGGAAAACTAAATTAGCCAGGTCGAGAGCTGGATTTCAGGTCATGTGGGAATACGCAGAAATGAGCAGACAGAACAGTTTACAGGAAGTGTAGTTTCTATGCCATTAATGAATCCAAAACCTTTCTGTACAATAGTAAGAGGCTATGTTTGGCGAAAGGAATGATGAGAAGAAGCGGCAAGTTTTCTTAAGTGAAACGAAGCCGCCGAAGAAATATTTGTTCAAATTTCGTTTTGTTGGAGATGTCTGACCTGGGCTTTGAAGCGTGGCCTCCCGTCTAATAATTAAAATAAATAATACTTACTAGACCACGGCGACAACTATAGGATGTGCTTATTTATTTGTAGTCGATTTCGGTGAAAAAAATTATTCGAAATAATTCGTAGAGTTTTTTAAAGCTAAATTCCACTCCAAATTGTCTGGAACTTATGATGTGTGTGTTAATTTTATGCATGAGTGACTCCGAACGACAGATTTATGGGAAACTTTTCATGGCAAATTTATTTACGATCAGAGGTTTTGCCAGAAATCAGTTGAGAGCAAATCGTTGAACAAATATTCAAATTTCGTTTTGTTGGAGATGTCTGACCAGGAGTTTGAACCGTGTCCTCACAACTAATAGGCCAACACACTAATTACTAGACTACGGCGACTTTAATTAATGAAAATTTGAAACGATATGAGATCCACGACCATCCAATGCATACCGAATAAGTCACTATGTGGTATGGTTTAGGATAGAGCTGTCGTCGCTTGAGAACGATATTGGGGCCAGACCATTACTGTTAATGGCGGGTACTATTGATCGATGATTATTTATGCCTTTTGGTCTGAAAAAAAATAATTAGCACAGGACGCTGCTCCGTGCATGGCAAAGTTCATGACACATAGAACATTCTGCATGATCGTTTTAAGGGCATGTTCATCTCATGTGAATATGATTTGAACCGAACCGAGACCGTATGAGACCTTCTTGTTCTGAAAAAATTCGACATTTCTACCTAGACAAGTGACATTAATGAGTCTTTTAAACGAACAACAAATTCCGATGATATCTCACATGCCCTTTGTACTCTTTAAATTTAAGAAAAGGAAACGCTTAATGAAAGTCCCAATAGAAAGCTTTAAATGTATACTTCTATAGGGTGTAACACAGTCAAATAGCATTTGCATTAAACAACATTTTTTTCTTTTACTTTCTCAACCAATTCAAGGGTAAAATATCATTATTTGGTGGGTGTGAACAGAGGTTGTTCACTGTGGTGTTGAGGAATTTTTTTTTTGGGTTTTTGTTGTAACAATTGATTTACAATAATTTAGGATTTGTTTCAGTTTCACAAAGAAAAAAATAAATTTTTTAAAAACATGTTGTTTTCTTTCTTCG
Organism: Sarcophaga carnaria; assembly: GCA_958299815.1. Classification (NCBI taxonomy): domain Eukaryota; kingdom Metazoa; phylum Arthropoda; class Insecta; order Diptera; family Sarcophagidae; genus Sarcophaga; species Sarcophaga carnaria. The sequence goes on along the minus strand of OY283149.1, from coordinate 17,481,081 downwards.
GTAACGTCTGCCAGTTGCTAGCAACCTTTTGTTGTTTAAAACAATATTTTCTGGTACAAAAATACACGTTTTTTTTTTTGAATCCTTAAATGAGTTTTTGATAAGAATTCATTACACTTTTCCTTTTCTTTCCACTTTTTACTTACATTTGAGCAAATTTTATAAATTTTTTTTATTTTCTTCCATTTTGGATGTTTGTTTATCAACATTCTTTAAAATAATTTGCTTCAGAAACGATCTCCTTGTAGCACTTGGGAAATTTTTTTTCATTTCCTGTGGCAACTGAACAGTACATCTAGCTGTCAACGATATAAGCTTGTAGTAAAAATGCTAATCAGGTTTGTTTCATTGTATTCTAAACCGGTACTGTCCCATAAGAAAAATGCCCATAGCCTAGCAGTTAGTGTGCTGGCTAATTCGACAAGAGTCTGTGGTTCAAATAATGGCTTAGTCATCTCGAACAGAATGAAATATAAAAAATATTCCTTTCGTGGACTTCCTCTCAGCGGTTTTCTGGCAAATACTAGAAAACCGAGACGGAAAACAGATTTAAATATCGTCTAGCCAGCAAATAAAGGATCCGCCAAATGACTTTTCTTTTTGAAAATGCTTTAAAAAAACTACTGAATATTTTCTCAAATTTCATTTTTTTATTTGCAAGTACAATCCTTCCAGTTAATAATGGAAAATAATTTCATTCAAATGGCTGCCTCGGCTGGCCATGCAGTAGCCTACACGATCGGTCCAATTTTTAAGCAAATTATCGATTGTGTGCAGCTGTATTTTAACAATGGCTTCACGAATATTGTCCTTTAAAGCGTCAATTGTCTCTGGCTTGTCGGCGTAACACTTATCTTTGACGGCACCCCACAAATAATAGTCCAACGGTGTCAAATCGCAGCTCCGAGGTGGCCAAACGACATCAGCTCTGCGGCTGATAATGGGATCTTTAAAAACAGGGCGCAAAACATCGAGTGTAGCTTCGACTGTGTGGCACGTAGCGCCGTCCTGTTGAAACCAAATGTTGCCAATATCCTCCTCTTCAATTTTTATGAACAAAAATTCGTTCAACATGGCCCGATAACGATCGCCATTGACTGTAACGGCCACTCCTTGCTCATTTTCGAAAACAATGGCCCAATTATGCCTCTGGACCAAAATCCACACGAAACAGTGACTCGTTTTGTGTACGTCGGCTTTTCAATGTAAGCGTGCGGGTTTTCTGTGCCCCGAATGCGACAATTTTGCTTGTTTACATACCCGCCAAGATCAAAATGAACTTCATCTGAAAAGATTATTTTTGTTGCCAAAATCGGCATCTTCTGTAAGTCGATCGCAGGCCCACTTAGCGAAGCGAAAACGCATTGGATGGTCAATTGGCTTCAACTATTAAACCAATTGGACTTTGTATGGCATCATACCAAGGTCTTTACGCAAAATTCATCTCAATGATGTCTCCGAAATATTCAATTGTTGAGAACGACCGTGAATTGATGTTGATGGTGCTTCACGCACACTTTCTGCCACAGTAGCAATATTCTCGGGTGTACGCAGTGTGGTTTATCGATGAGGATGCCAGTTTCTTTCACTTTTTTCACAAGATGCCGAACATACGGAGCTGACGGTGCTTCTCTTCTTCCAAAATCCGTACGCAATATTCGCATACATTCTGCAACATTACCATGATTTTCAAAGTAATGTCGCAATATTTCCCAGCGCTGTTCAAGCGCATACACAACCATATTCGTTCAGCGGAAGGATAAAACTAATTACCTGTCAAATCGGACATGAGCTAAGTGTTACCATTCACGAAATAAACACTAGTTGAAATATATTGATATATTGATATATTGATATACTGATATATTGATATATTGATATTATATAATATATTGATGCCTAACGCTCTGGTTTTGCCATGACCATAGCTTCCATACCCCTATGCTCAAGTGGAGACAATGAGACTTGTTGCATTTGTAGTCAATTGTTTCGCCAACATGTCTGGTTGTAGCCAATTAAGGGTAGTAAACAATGCTTTAGATAATGTGCATCATCAGAATATGATGATTCTCTTTATTTAAAGACCCACGGCTGAAAGTTATATTAAATTTTCGGTCGAATATACTAGGTGGTGTTAATATCAAACAGACCAGATGGTATTTCTCAACCGACATCACAAAGAATCATCCGAAATCCAGTATTTGCTCCATGTACTGCACCCATAGTTACAGGACACACATTAGTAAAGAAACCCTTGGGAAATCGAAAAGTGAAATTTATTTCTTTTAACTGAGGATCAACACTCAGGGAAGGGTTTCTACGCATGCAGCGATTTCTGGTTGAATATGGAAAATAGGTCGCTGGATGAAAGGCAAATTGATGTTGGATTATTGTATTTTAATAACCCACAAGTTTGACTGAGTGTCAGTTAGATATTGAGTGGGCAACCTCCAGTTGTGCCGATTAGCATACTTCCCACAAGACAATTGAGGCTCTCAAATGTTGTCTCTTGTAAATTTTAATGGCAATCGTAATCATATTACTTGGATATTTACTGTAGGTATGTCGCCATAGTCTAGGAGGTAGTGTGTTAGCTTATTACACAAACCGAAATCTGAAACCAAGAAATTTCTTGCGGCGTTTTCTCCCAGCAGTTTTGTGGCAAAAACTCTGAAAGTAAATAAAACTTCCATGAACAATTTTGTAATCTACGACCTTGAAGTCGCCTTAGTCTAGTAGGTAGTGTGTTGGCTTATTAGACATAAAGCCAAGGTTCAAACCCCAGGCCAGACATCAAAACAAAATACAAAAAGTATTTCTTCGGCGACTTCCTCTCAGCAGATTTCTGGCAAAAACTCTGAGAATCAATAAAAATTGCCATGAAAAGTTTTTCAAAAAATCTTTCGTTCGGAATTGACTGTAAACTGTGGGTCTCGCTACTCATGTATAAAATTAACACACTCACTAAAAACTAAGATAAATTGTATGCTGGGGATATGATACTCTTCAAGTGCTACATTATACTGAACCCGCAATTCAATCGGTTACAACCTTTGCTTTATAAAATCTAGAAATTGTTTTAAGTTCTCAGTACTGTGTTTGACAAAAAATGTTTCTGCCTGCTTGCTATAGTTTATAGCAATGCTATCAATAGCCATTGGTCGAAAATTGCATAAAAATGTCATACAAAATTTGGTCGCAGAGAAGGACCAACAGTGCCCAGTATACGCAAGTTTATTGCTAAAGTTCATAAAACTGGTTTCATTGTTGATGCACCAAGACGTGAACGTGCTTGTACAGTGCGTACATCCGAAAATATCGAATCTGTGGTTGAGAGTGTGTGTGAGAAACCATCAACAGCAGCTCATCATCGTTCTCAAGAGTTGAACATTTCACGCACCAGTTTACGACGAATTTTGTGAAAAGATCTCGGTATGATAACTTACAATGTTCAACTGGTTGAAGACCGCATGACCATCATCTTCGTTTTCGCTTCGCTAGATGGGCCAACGAGCTATTGCACGATGAAGTCATTTTCATCTTGGTGGGTAAGTTAGTAAGGAAAAGTGCCTTACTTGGGGCTTAGAAAACACTCACGTGGTCTTACAGAAGCCAATGCACCAATTACGTGTGACTGTTTGATGCAGTTTGTGGAGCAGAGACATCTTTGGCCCATATTTGTTTGAAAATGAGAATGGCGCAACCATTACGGTCGATGAAGACACCTATCGCACCATGATAAGTGATTTTTTGTTCCCGCTCCTTATGGTATTGATGTGAACGATGTTTGGTTTCAACAGGATAGTGCAACTTGCCACACATTTCATGCCACAGTCGATTTATTGCCTTAAACGTTTGATGGCTGTTTAGCTAGCCGAAATGGTAATGTCAATTGGCTGCCAAGAAGCTGTGATTTGACACCGTTGGACTTATTTCTGAGGGGCGTAGTTAAAGAAAAGTGTTATGCCGACTAACCAGAGATAATTGAAGGCAAATATTCGTGATGAAATTGCCGAAATAGAAACCCATACACCGATGTCAAATATCTGGGCCTGATCCTCGATCCCAAGCTCAATAGGGGGCCGAATCTGACTGCTAGGGCGCGTAAGGCGGTAGTGCTGCTTACTGCTGCAGCAGAGCGGTCGGAACCAAATGGGGTCTTCTACCGAGGATCATGCGCTGGATATATTCAGCGGTTATCGAAGCAAACCCATTACAAGGTGTTACTTTCTGGTGGACCGCTCTGAACAAACAACGCAACGTCGGACTTCTTGACAAAGTCAGGAGGTCTACGGCCATCTGCATAATCGGTGCTCTGTGCACCAACCCGACAATGGCCTTATACGCAATGCTCAACTGGCTTCTTACTGAGCTTCTCGCTAAGCATGTAGCCAAGTTTGCTGCGACTAGACTGAATGCCCTGTCTCGTTGGCGCATTGTACCTTCTGGTCACTCCACTATTTTGGAGGTTGTTCCCCCTATCCCTGTGAACTTGGATCATCTTCCTGCGGAGTATTGTCTGGATAGAGGTTCCCACTTTCTGATTCCGGGCAGGGACGACTGGGATTCTAATATGGTCGTGCACCCGGAACACCTTGATATGTACAACGACGGCTCAAGGCTTGACAACGGTGTTGGAAGCGGAATCTACTCTGGGAAACTGGACCTGAAGATTTCTCTCCGGCTGCCGAACTACTGTAGCGTGTTTCAGGCGGAGGTGATGGCCATTTACCGGGCTGGGGAACTGTAGGGCCGACGAGCTCGCCAGAGCTGGTGCACTCCTTCCGGAATCGCCTTCGATTGAGTTATTCATGCCACTTGCCTCGTTCAAGTTGGCTATTGTGCGGAAATTCTTTCGAGACGCCAACCTATCCTGGGTCAATGAGGAGTCCTGCTCCACAGCTAGACTCACCTGGCCCTTGATAGATAGAAGGCGTACCAGAACAGATTACTTGGCTCTCCGTTTCTTGCCAGCCTGACGGAGCTATCATCTATTCACATCAAGGATATAGCTTCGTTCATCAAACTTTCTGACTGCTTTTCCAGCGTGGGGTAGTCGTGCTTCTGATGTGTAGCCCTTGTGCTGACCAACTTCGTCCTCCTCCCTGGTCTTGGTGGAACTTGTAAAGCACTTCACAACAAAAAAATAAATTTTGTAGAATTTCAAACCGTTTTTGTTTTATTGTTTAAACAAATAAAAATTTATTTAAATTTAAATTTATAAAGAATTTAATGAAAGACTCTCTCTGAATATCAAAATATTAACAAATTTTTATTGATCGTAAAATTTGCTTGCAACATCATTGTCAACTGTTGCCAAATAGCCAGACTAACCAGAACTAATAAAAGAATATTTTTTTCAATCGTGTTCAGTCATTGCCATTTAAGCTGTATTCATGATAAAAAATTGTTGGTTGCCGGAAAACAATTCCAAAAAAAAAAATAACCCCTTAAAATTCAATATAAGCAATGACCTACAGCAACAGCCATAAAACAATGCAAAAAAAGAAAAAAATATTAAAAAAATTATTAAAAAAAATTCACATTTTAACCAATGCAACACAACCGCCAACACTTGTAGGTGAATAAACCAAAATAAAAAAATCCACACTACGGCCACTATTACTCACTTTATCGTTGCAACAGCAAATGCCTGACTTTTGTAACATGGGATGCACGTTGTTATTTTCATGTCAAATTTAAAACAACAACATCCATCCAGTAGTCCATTCTGCGCCACGTTTCAAAGGTGTTGCTTTATTTCATTGTGCAAAAGATGGAGTAAGGAGGAGATGTAGTAGAGCTGAGAGCTCTGTACTGTATTATGTACGTAGCATTAGTGTAGTGTAGTAGTCGGGGGCAGAAAAAAAACAACAGAAATTAAATCAACACCAACACTTTCAACCTTTTTATTGCCACTATTACTGCAACGTCGTACACTGATAAAGTCCAATTGTTTTACAACTACTTTAGCATGCTCTACACCAGGTACCACATATTTTGTGCGGTTAACATGATTTAAAAAACAAACAAAAAAAAAACACATGAAACATCAATAGATGTTGAACAGGAACATTGAAGGTTTTAAAGGAATGCTTTTTTGAAGGTTCATATCATAAGTATTATTATTTTGAAAAATTAGACCATGAGAGAGTTTTTGTTAGCGCTTAAGATTACCGCAAAATACCCCAGGTTTACATCTCAAAGTTGTATACTTTTATTACTCTAAAGACGATAATATTTGCAGCTTTACAAGGCTGTATACACTTTTCCTGAGGTTCCTAATCATACTTCATTAATTAAGGTTCAAACGTTGGAGATTCGAATGAAAAGGATTACCATGAAACTCATTCACTTATCATTACAACGCTTTAGTTAGTGCTACAACTTAGCCGTTCACACCGCCTATGTGGTAAGTGTTAATTTTATCCATGAGTGGCAGGACTCCTACTCCTTAAGTATGACTTCGAACGACAGATTTCAGAAACTTTTTATGGCAATTTTATTTATTAATGAGGTGGCATTTAAATCGTATCATATCCGCAGCGTAAAACTTATCTCAGTTTTAAGTGAGAACACATTGCCATTTGGACCAATGTCATTGATAGCCTGCGAAATACAGTTCTTACCTTGTCTGTCAGTCGCTGACAGAGAGATGTTAGAATCCGTCATGATCTCGACTACGTATACACTACGGTGTAGACTCCGTGATGTTTGGATTCGAATATCGCTTCCAATGTAATCGGTGGCAGCTTTTGACTGATCTGCAAATTGCAGAAAATTAGGCCTGAAGAATACTACAACGCTAATTTTCTTGTTCATACTTACTTACTTACTTACTGAATGGGCTATTACAACCATTTAGGAAGGTTTAAAACCTATCTTCTCACATCACTCATGACGTGTGTGTTAATTTTACCCATGATTGGCGTGACCTACTGCTTAAAATCGGCTTGGAATGACAGGTTAGGGAAACTTGTCATGACAATTTTATTTACTATCAGAATTTTTGCCAGAAAACTGCGGACAGTATATTTCGATATATTCGTGGTATCTGAACCAGGGGTTTAAACCACGGGTTCTCATCTAAACTCACAAGAGACAATATTCTAGTGCCGCAATAGTTTCGTTGGTAGTATGCTAATCTGCCCAGCTAGAGATTCTAACTGACATTTAGCCAAACGTGTGGATTATTAAGATATTATAATGCGACACCAATTTGTCTCTCACCTAACAACCCACTTTCCAAATTTAAGTACACAACGCTGCATGAGTAGGAACCACTACCTGAGTGCTGATGTCAGTTAAAAGAAATATATTTCGCTTTTCGATTCCCCAAGAATATACACTCAGCCACAAAAGTATACATACGGTTAACAAATTTCAGAAATTTTTTAACCAATCCGTTTTCGTTGAAAATCTTAATAATTGTCTGACAACTTTTCTCAATTTTAAGACGGTCTTTGGTTCAGAAATTTGTGAAATTTGTTAATCGGCCTCTGCAGGGCCACAATTCAGTTCAATTTCAGAAATTTTTTAACCAATGCAAAAGACCGTCTTAAAATCGAGGGAACTATAATGATTTTCAACGAAAACGGGTTGGTTAAAAAATTTCTGAAATTTGTTAACCGTTTGTATACTTAAGTAACTGTGTGTAATTAATAATACGTGTCATATAATTGTGGGTATAGTACATGGATCAAATACTGGATTTCGGATGATTGCTTGTGATGTTTTTGAAATACCATCTGATCTGTTTGATATGAACACCACTTATATTCGACGGAAAATAATGAGCCTTTAAACAAAATGAATCATCTACCAGGTTTGAACATATTATGAGGATGGTAGCGATCGTTGGTAACAATTGCTCTTACACTCACAACATCTGCAGCATTGTTTACTATTCTTAATTGACTAACACCACCAGACATGTTGACGAAACCAGTGGCTACAAACGCAACAAGTCTTATTGTCTTCAAAAGAGCATGGAGGTATTGAAGCTATGGTCATGCCATAACCTGGGTTTATGGCATAAATATGCTTATTGACTACATGATATTTAAACCCGCTTTCTATCTCGATATTACAATCATGGTACCGGATAGATCATTCTCAAATAGTGGTTTCAACGTCCCAGAGAAAGTCATTCATGTACTTACAAATCCAAATAAAAAATTCGACTAAAACAGGAATTGAAGGTAAACGAGCATAGAAAATGACAAATGTTCGCAGATTGGGATCTGGAGCAATACAGCGCTGAACACCACAAACAAACAAAATTGATCTGAACAAGATATCCACAATGCCGAAAATGTTACTGTTTGGTAACGGTTTTAAGCTGACGGCGTCATCGGTCTATATCTCTTATTAGAAAGACATTGGCCAGGCCATCATTGTCAACGACGAGCACTATAGATCGATCATTATTAGCTTCATTTGGGCTGATTCGCGTAATTTAGTGTCTAATGACATGTGGTCTTAACGGGACGTCTTCACGTACAGTGCATTTCATGCCACTTTACATATTCTGCACGAGCGATTTAAGGGCATGGTCTTCTCACGTGGAGGCGATGTGAAATGGCAACCGGGGTCATGATTTTTGAGCCCATTATACTTTCTCTTGTGAGGTTTTCTTACATCGCATGAGTATATGAATAAGCCTCAATCCACAGCCGTACTCAAGGATAGCATAAATCATACCATCCGTCAAATTTAGAATAATTTATGCGCTACAGTCATGGAAATTTTTATATTCTGGATGCGCTTCACCCAGAAAAAGGTATGACAGACATTTGAACGATATTTTATTCTATGCAAAATGGCATCAATAAGTCCTTCAAAAGAATAAAAAATGTCGATGATATCTCTTCAAACACTTACGTACAGGACGTACAATTTAAAGTCGACTTCGAACGACAGATTTTTGAGAAATTTTTCATGGGGATTTTATTTACTTTTAGAGTTTATGCCATATTTTTCGTATTCTTTTCTAGATGTCTGAGGCACACTACCTATTACACTTTGGCTAGTTCACATGGTTACTTTATTTTCTTTCCATTTAATCGCACAATACATTCGAGCTTTGGATTTACTTCCGATCGCATTGCTTATGGTATAGCTTCAGTCGTTAACCTTGATATTCAGATCCACACTGGTCGCATGAACACATTTCCCTCCCAAGAAACTTGCCTGTATTATCCACGGGAGATAATGAGTCTCCCTTTAGGTTTCTGTATTGGAATTTCTGCAGCCGATGCAGTGGATCTTAAAGGGCATATCTATTGTCGTTCTTAGAAATTGGTGTTTATTACACTGAAGTACTAAAAGTAGTCTGCTGGGTAGTGTATTGGCTTATTAGTCCAGAGTCCATGGTTCAAACCCCAGTTCAGATATCTTAAATATTTCTTTTGAGAATCTCAACAAAATTTTGACAAAAACTCTGAGAGTATCTTAAATTGCCATGAAATGTTGCTCAAATCTGTCATACGGAGTCAACGTTAAGTTGTAGGTCCCATCACTCATGGATAAAAGCAACAGATACAACATGGGTGGTGTGAGAAGCTGGTTCGCTATCCTAAAAATAGAAATCAGCTCTCGCTTCCATTTTATCACTCATTTAATTTCAACTCGTTTTTAAGTTTTACTTACTTCAACAGAATTTTCCTGGGAGCACTGTTGCACCAGCATTTATTTAATGTTCAACCGCATCTGTCTGCCATGCCGGGTAGAGTCCATTAAATAATCCTCAGTAGGGTTTTCTCCTGACTTGTTTTTTCTTCTGTTTTTTTTAATATTTTTTGTTCCACCAGCTCATCGCCCTCTTTAGTAGTGGCAGTTATTTTTATAGTTTGTGGCTGCCAATGTCGAGAAGTAAATTAAAATGTTACCCAGTTTTTCTTTCCCCCACTGCTTTTGCTGCGTTGCAACACAACACATACAATAACAGGTTTTGCTACTGAAGAGCACTGGACACACGTTTTAAACTGAAGTTTTGCTTTTGTAACCGTACAACAGCTTTTGTTTTTTTTTGAAATTATTTTGCTGATGGTCATGTTTTAACGGTAATTCATGGTTGTGTTTATTTAAACCAATTTATTCGATTTTCGCCTGTGTTGTTTTTTTTTTCTCTTTTCGATTTTATTATTTAATTTTCTTTTATTTAAGTTATCTGCTCTGCATTGCCCTTGTATGCGATTTTTGTGGCTACGTTTTGTTCAATGTCCAGGTGTGGGAGACTGTATGTAATGTGTTGGTTATTATAAATGGCTTAGGTACGCAGATGGATTAAGGTACCATCAGATACACCGTCCAACGGAATATATTACAAACCAATTGGAAAACTCCAAGCGAAAGTCTATACTATCGAAAGAAGTACTCAATTTAACGTGCATGCTCTCTTAAAAGGGGACCTATTTTGTATTATATAGATGAGTCAATAAGGAATCTTGAAACAGGAGCGTGAGTTTATGTCCCTAGAATGAAATATTCCAAGCTCAGAGAGAAACTGTGGGGTACCTTCCAAGCGAAAGTCTATGCAATCGACAGAGTCTATGGTATTGAAGATCAATTCAATATGGTTAGGAGATACAAAAGACAAGACATGACCATACTATCTGACAGTCAGCCGGCCATCTGAGCATTCGGCTCCAATGAGATTACAACGCAGATGGTACGAAACTATCTGATGAAGCTAAATCAACTATGTAGGGTAAATAAAGTTACTCTCGATTAGGTCCCAGATTATGTGGGAATTCCCAACATAGTGCAAGCACGCGAATTTGCGTGGAGAGGAGCTTTCACACCGTTGATGAGCTCAGAACTCCTCTGTGTTCTCATAAATCAGTATCATACTCATACATTATCATCATACTGATGCATCATTACACTCATACAACATCACACTCATACCTCATTATCCTAATCATACTTCATCATCATACTCATAAATCATCACACTCATACCTCATCATCCTACTGATACTTCATCATCATACTCATACATCATCATACTCATACATCATCATACTCATACATCATCACACCCACACCACAACACACTCATACAACATTACAATCATACATTATCACCATACTCATATATCATGAGCATATTGTTATGTTTTTACCTTTTTAAAAACGTTTAAATATGAGTTCGTTCATTGCAAACAAAGTTAAAACAAATGTGTTTAATTTCAGTTAAACTCTCTTTATTCTTTACACTACTTTTGTGTGCCACCGTATACAACTTAACGATACAACAATAATAATCTGTTTATTCACTGTACTAGTTCCCACAAGTATTCACTGGATCTTTACAACCACGACTTATTTCGTTCACACGCAACTTCACACAAGGCTGACTGAATTAACACTGACTGCTGCTTGCTTTGTCCGGCCCTTTTATAGTCCGACACAACCAGTCTAACGAACATTCTTGAAGTGGAAGGTTCGTGTTCTCGCCTTGTCGAGCGTTCTGTTGTTAGTACATTATTGCTTGTGTACTTTGCTTATGTTGTCTATCACATATTTGTCGTAGCAGGTTTGTTTTCATTTCGTGTTGTTGTTGGTACCAGGTGCAACCAGGTTCGTTGTACATATGTGTGTGTGCAGCTTTAGATAATCAACACGTTCATTGTATACTCAGTGTTAGTGTGTATTTGTATTGTGTGACTTTTGTTTATCATTTTTAATGTTAAACGATATTAGGTCGTTCGCTTTGCGTAACAATATTCAAACATCAGCATTATACTTGTAAATCATCATACTCATGCATGATCATAGCACTCATATTTGGAAAGGTAGGCTTAGCGAATGGAAAGATAGAGGCAAAGAATCCACTCACACCATGTGGGTTTATGGAAATCAAAACTTTTGTGAGAAAATTACGGTAAAAGGACAGCTGAGTCTTACATCAGACTATCAAAATATAACCAGAGGTTGGTAAAACATGTTAGAAGGGGGTTATGTGCATTCCAACATGTAGATTCTTAGCGATGAAAATGAATCATCGGAATACATTCTTGGAACCTGTGTAGAGAGAGGATAATGAACTGCAGGTGCGGACACTTGGTATATATCCCCGAGCTTTTTGTCTACCCTGACAGTAGAAGAAATCAGAGCTCTTCTTTTAGGAATGATCAGGAATGCAATCAGGCTATTTACGGGCCTGTGTATTGCCTATTCAATTTACGACTGAAGAATCGGTGCAAAATTATCTGTATAAACGTTCTATTCGATGTGAAAGTCGAAAACGGATTGGTTTAGAAGTGTGCCAATGTCGGAACTAGGATTTCTCGTTGTGATTATCACTTGTACTGTACGTGGGTACTAAAAACTAACATAAGCCTCATGGCCCCATAGCGTTTCCATTATGTACACTCCAGTTGGTACTGTAAATAGTGCAAGTGATTGTAAAAATGTAACACACACACAGTACAGGTCATGGTATGATTACTGTTTTTGTGTTTTTGTGCGTTGTTTTGTTTACACGTTTGTTAAATATTTGTTTGGATGGGACGTTATCAAGTTCTCGACCAATTCAACCAATTGTTGTTGTTGCCAATAGTGTAATTATTTTCTTTATTATTGTTGGCATTGTTGTTACTATTGTTGTTGTTGTTGTTGTCGGTAATATGCCAATTGCTTAAAGTGTTTAGTAAATACTGCTCGTTTTTGTTTTTGTATTTATTCAGTTAATCTGGCCACAAATTCAATCTGGCCATTGGCTGTTTAAAATTTTTATAGTTGCCCTGTTCTAACAGACAGTAGTGACGCTTGGTGGCTGAGTGGTGTTGCTGCTGCATTATAACTTAAAATTTTTTAAAAACAAAAAAACTTAAAATAATAATTAAAACAATAACTTTATCATGTTCGTGGTTATCGCAAATTTTTCTGAAACTCAATTATTCACTCCAACATACATACGTTTTAATGTTCATTAGAGGGTTTTAAGTTTTATTTAAATTTTATTTTTAAATTTTTTATTATGCAAACCAAACAAATGTGTTTTATTTGTTTTATTTTCCATATTTTATTTTACATTTAACCATTAACTTTATAATCAGTTTTACATTATGTATATAGTTAATGGGGGATTATTAATGTAGTTTGTTGGCTATTAAAGGCATTTACGTATAAATTTTGTTGCATGCGATATTTTTTCTCTTTAGTGTTTGCTGTTGTTAATAAATGTACATGCATAGGTTAGTTGAGATTACAAGTTGTTGTTTGTTTAAAAGTTGTTAATAAGTTTAATCCTCGAACATATTTATTTGAATTATTTAAATGTTTATTACAAGTATGTTTTAATAAAATTATTGTTTATGCAACTCATTAGTACTATGTAAATACAGAACTTAAATTTAAAAATGCAGTAACACAATAAGGGTTTCAAAATGTTGCCAAATTTATTTATTTGTTATGAAGTACAATTGTTCCGTTTAGAAATGAAATATTATTTCATTCATATGGCTGTCGCGGTAGACCTCACAGCACTTCATCCGATCGAACCAATTTTCATGTACTTTTTCAAGTGTATGGAGTCGTACCTCGGCAATGACATTACCAATGTTAGCCTTCAAATGCTCAATTGTCTCTGGTTTATCGGCATAACACGTTTCTTTAACGGCGTCCCACTGAAAATAGTCCAACGGTTTCAAATCGCCATCACCACTTTCCCATTTTACCCACTTTAGATAAAAATGAGCTTCATCTGAAAAGAGGATTATTTTTTTTTTTTTGTGGAAAAATCGCCATAATCGTGCAGTTTCTCGTTGGCCCAAATTTTTAATAAATTCCAAAGTTATATCGATTCATTGGAAATAATATTATGTTTTTAGCTTTTTAAAATATAAGTTCGTTGATCGCAAACAAAATTAAAATAAATTTTTGTTTAGTTTCAATTAAACTTTGACACAACAATAATTGCTTATTCACTATTATTATTTGCCTACAACACTCTTCACACGCAAGACTGAGTGAATTCTTACTACACGTTGCCTTCTTTGTCTTGCCTTTTTATATGCTCACGTAAACAGTCTGATGAAGGTTCTTGAAGTAGAATGTTCGTATCTTCGTTGTCTCGAGAACTCTATAGCGACTTCATTGTTGTTTGTTTATGTTATTCACATTGCTTGATGTTGTGTTCTCGCTTACTGATCTATCCCCTTTTCCTTTATACCGATGTTGTTGGTTTACTTGTAACAAGTTCATTCTATTTGTTAGTGTAGCATTTGTTAATCATGTGAATGTTAAACGATGTTTCTATTTTTGTAACAATATACTGAATTTTGTGCCAGAATAGAATGACATAAGTATTATCAGATTCGAAATAACCGATGGTTCAAATTTAAACCAATAGATGGCCCACCCGATATATAACTACTGGGTAAGCAGTTTTTAAAAAGTTACATAGAAGTCATCGCAGTCTAGTAGGTAGTGTTTTGGCTTATTAGACGGTAAGGCCACGGTTCAAACCCAGGTTAGGCATCTTGAACAAAATGAAAAATGGAAAATTATTTCTTCAGACACTTCCTCTCAGTAGATTTCTGGCAAAAACTCTGAGAGTACATAAGATGGCCATGAAAAGTTTCTCAAAAATTTGTCGGTCGGAGTCCACTTTAAACTGTAGGTCCCGCCACTCATGTATAAAAATTAACACACACAGCATGATTGGTGTGAGAAGCTAGGTCGTAATCATGACTGAAGGGTTGTAATGACCAATTATGTATGTATGCAATTTTACAGATGCAGCTTCAACCAGACGGATGTTATCATGTGTTTAGTTCCGAAAGTCCTTGTTGGAGGACTCTATAGTTCACTATTCTGCCATGAACAATAAATCTCTTTGGTGTGCACGATGGGAAACGAAAAGGCGGACGAACTAGCACGGAAGTGATAGGAAATGTCTGAGGAGGAAACGATTAAGTGGACTTATGCGTCTCTACAAGAATACTTTTTCAAATTGGAAAATGCAGCATGGAATTCAACAGACTGCGGGTGGTCCAATATACCTTGTTGCCGAGCTTCAAAACTGCTGTGTCCAGCAGTGGATGGCAGGGAAACTAAGAAACTACTTAAATTCGGCAAGAGAACTATTCGCACTCGAAAAGTAATTCTAACGGAAGTTTTGCTGATAACCTCGGTCTGCACCACCTGAATTACTGCAGAAGCTGCTGTGGTGTAGAGGAAACGAAACCTTTATGCGAGTGCTCTGCACTTCAGAACAGAAATCAACGGTTTTTAGTCTACAGAGCGTTTGAAGATCTGGGCAGGGTGGCGAATGTGGCACTAAAGGAACTGACCGGTTTCATCCGGTGCTCGTAGTGGACGGAGTAGAAGGAGACTGTTGTTCATCTACTGGACACATGCCCGGCACCCTTTCGTAGTGCCCTAAACAATCAATCCGTCAACAATGGATGAGCATCTTCGAACACCGGCAGAATGGCGCAAAGTATCTGGAGAAAACTGGATGGAGGGCGTTCGACAAGCCTGCTTAAGCTTCAAAGACGTTAAGTATGGTCGTTGAAGTCATTATGGAGCATTTATGATTTCTGTAGAAACAGCAGAGATAAGATGGGAAGACACGTGGAAAGACTACAGCTCCCGGCTCATGACTTTGCCGTGGATGTGGGTCTGCTGAAAAGGAGTAAACTGTTATGGAACTACCCATCTCTTGTGAGGAGCATACTTAGTTATTCGGCTCTCCATGTCTTATCAGTTTAAGTGAGTTACCATCCATTGATATCATAGCATTGTTTATTAAATTTTCAATATGGCTTCCAGCATAGGGTAATCGTGCTTTTAATATTCAGCCCTTGCGCTGACCAACTTCTTCGATGAGCTTGGTGAAAGTTGGTCAGTATATGTCGGTACTGCGCTTATCTATTTCATCACAACGGACCACTATGAATGCTCAAGTGAGCTTTGGTAATCGAAGCTACCACTTCGAACTACCTATCTGAGATAAGGAATAGAAGGGGACTGCTCTTCACATTCCCTGCACTATGTTGTTGTAGAAGAAGGCATCTTGGTGCCTACTATATAAACAATCTGGAGGAAACTGACGCTTACTGACATTGGCAGTCTGAGTTGCTATATCAGAAGCTACGAGTGGTTCGGAGACTACGAAATAATGGAAACCTGTGGTAGCGCAATGAGCCATCCAATCATGTTGAGTGGACAGCCACTCGTAACTACCCACCTAATGCATGCATAATGTGCCTTGGTTAGATAATTAGCCTATCTTTCCCTTACGTTTGATTCATAAAATATTTTTGAATACGGATTTTAAATATTTGAGGCTTTTCTAATTTAAATAAGTATTCGTAGAAATTTAATTGAATGTCCTCTTGCCATAGTGTTACCCAAATTACCTTGAATTTCATGGAAATGCCAAAGAAAACTTTCTCTTCCCAATTTTACACCTACAAACAAAGCAAAGCAAAGTATTTCGAAAAACAAATGACAGTCTTATCACGTTTCCAAATTGTCGTATACAAACACAGGAGATGCACTGCAATAAAATAGAATTTTCCGAAACAGCAAATCATAAAAGTATTTCTCACAGCAACAACTGTGTCCTTGTCTACTGATACTACAACTAACTGCCACACGATAGCAGTTAAAAAAATTGCAAAAAAAAATATTGAAAAAACGGACTCAAAACTTTAACGGCAAATAAATGAATGAATGCAACAAGGCGAGCAATATAAATAGAAAATGAAAGAAAAACAACAAAACAAAAAAAGAGTGAAAAAACTGAAAAAAAAATAATGCCAACATTGGATAGAAAATACCACAGAGACCACTTGACACAATGTTGCACGAGTCACACGTAAAAACAACATTCACAAAAAAAGGAACAACACCGACACAAAACAAGAACACAACAGCACACAGCGACAGTGAAATGCTAAAAAATCATCAGGTAGTCGGGAAAATAACCAAAAACACCAACACACTCCCATACAGACGTATGGTATAAGCGTATATACAAGGACAAAGTGTTAAAAGATGTACAATTTCCGGTGGCAAATAAAAACTACACGAAAGAAGAGAGAGAGAGAGAGAGAGAGAGAGAGAGAGAGAAACCAAAACAAATCATGGGAAAATAAATGGAACAAAGGAATGAAATGAAACAGATTTAAACAAAATTTTGTGTTTTTCTCCTGTTTTCTTTTCAAAGTTAAAGTGTTAAAAAAAATACACACATACACCTACACACACATAATGCTTCAATGCTTTCTTGAAGTCTAGAAGCTCTCACTATTCGTCGTATAAAAATTCAATGTGACGTTCCCTGGAATCGGCACCTTTTTTCAAGTACCTCGGTTTCTTAACAAAACGCAAAAAATACATCACATCATCTGATTTTCTTGCTATTTACACCACTTTGAACCGACCGAGAATGGAACACAACTCCCACGTATGGGCCGGTACCTTGAAGTCTATTTTGAGGCTTTTCGACTGCATACAGAAGATTGCAAAGGAGCTGATTAATGACGATAGGGGCTATCCAACTCTATTGATTCATTGGAGCATTGTTGCAATGTGGCTTGTGTTTCACTGTTCTATCGCTACTATAAAGGCTTTTGATCGAGTGAATTAAGGCGACTTGTTGTCGAGAATTATGTATTCTTGCTTAACAATCGTGTTTCTCGGCGAGTATATACGTTTGTGCTCTCTTGGCCAGTGGATTGCTCATTGCATTACAGACATAATTCGTTCTTTAGCCGGACTATTTGTCTCTCTTTTCTGCAGAGGTCTTGCCTGTCATTTACGATATAAAGAGATTCAAATCTAGTGTCCACAAACACTACTCCCCCCTTTCCTCATTCCCATAATATATTTTCCAACACAATGCGGTCATAACCTGAGTGTTGGTGGCACAAAAAAGTATCGAAGTATATTACCCACCACTAGGACAACGAGGAATGCCGTGCCAAGCAGAAATCTATTGGACTTATAATCTTATAAAGAAATCTATTGGCTCTTATAAGGCTAAACCGAACATATTATGGGACTGCATGAAGAGGCTGAATCGGCAATTTATGGAAAATAAGGTTACCTTCTGCTGGGTCCCAGTTTTTGTGAAAATTCTCGTCAATGAGCCAGCAGATGATCTTGAGGATATGGGGCCAGAACCTTTCTGTGGGCAGTACTATTTTCCAAGACCTCTGTTGGAAAGTTACAATAAGTGTACGGTGTATTTACGGTGTATTGGATAGAACTCACTTTTTCATCAAACAATCGGAATGGCTGAGATATCTCAAACAGGAGTTGTAATTGTAAATGGATAATATGCTCTTCAAGGCTTTCCAATTTAAATTTTGTTAACTTTCATTTCTTTTGTATTTTCGGAATACTATTTAGTAACTGATTCTGTGAAGCCGCCGTAGTCTAATAGGTAGTGTGTTGGCTTATTAGACGTAAAGCAAGGGTTCGAGCCCCAGGCCAAACATCAAAACAAAATACAAAAGGTATTTCTTCGGCGACTGCCTCTCAGCAGACTTCTGGCAAAAACTCTGAGAGTAAATAAAATTGCCATGAAAAGTTTCTCAAAAATCTGTCGTTCGGAGTCGACTTTAAACTGTAGGTCCCGCCACTTATGTATAAAATCAACACGCACAACATAAGTGGCGTGAGAAACTAGGTCGTAATCCTGACTGAAGGGTTGTAATGACCAATTATGTTATGTGTTGTATGAATTTTCGGAATACTATTTAGTAAGTGATTCTGTATTTTGAGCGATTCAATCACAGCTTTCTCATCTTCAAGTTTGAAGTTAACATTTTCTTGTGGAAATGGACATGGCCCATATGCATATCAAATCTTTAATGGGACGCATGCCTTGCTAAATTTTTTTTATCATATTTATTCGTCCTCCAATAATCAGAACTATCCAAAAAGGATCATAAGAATAAAAAAATTATGATTTATTATTTATTAAAATCAAACAATTGATTTTAATTTATTAATTAATTCTGATAAATTAATAATTAACTAACAATATACTTGTACGAGCATTAATTACCTAAAAACTCATAATAATGAGATACCTGTAACGTATAAGTGATATTAAATTCTATTAATTACGTATGCAACAAAATTCAACTCATATTTTATTGCATACTTTTCAGAGTAATTATGGCAGTACAGGCAGTATGGCCGCGCAATAGTATATCCCATATTGAATTCAATACTAAGTATACGTATGAGTGATATTAGATTCCATGAATTTGTTATACGACATAATTACACCCATATTTAATTGCATACTTTTCAGAGTAACTATTCACAATACAGATAGTATGGGTGCGTATACGTAATATATATCAAATATAATTCAATATTAAGTATAATGTCAAAATGAAGTCAGTGGATTTTTTCAACAACGGGTGTACAACGGGTCAACTTGACCTGCGGGTACTGTACTTGTCTCACACATACAACCAAGTTAACTACCACCAACAGACATATTCCTTAGCAGCAGCAGCAGCAGCCGCAGCAAAAGATGAATGATGCCAAAAATTTCGCACAAACTATCGTTTATGTATTGTATTGTGTTGCCAAATCTATGGGTATGAAGAAGTAACTGAAAAAATTTAAAGAAGGCGAGAAAGAAAACCAAACAAAAAGAAAGAGAGAAAGAGGCGAAAAGAAACTAAAATGTTTGGTTAAATGTGTTTGGGGAGAAAATGGCCTTATCAGCATTTCCTGTCGAAAGTTTTTCAAACAGCCCGAAAAGAATTCAAAAAACCAAAAATATGCACAAAAATATTAAGAAATTTAAATAGCAGAGTGGTGCATGGAAAATTAAACAACATAACGTTTATGTGGGTGCCAACTAGGATCATTTAATGCCCTACTAAAGTTGGCAAAACATTTTAAATTATCACGAGCATCGGCGACTAATGTTTGAGAAATTCTTTCGCGGCCCCAATATACAAATTTTGAGCAGAGATTCCACAATTAATTGAAATATACGGGGTCTACCATATAAGTACAATAATATAGTGGAAGCGGCTGGTAATGCTTCTACATTGGAAGTATTATAGACGGCCGTTGACTTCGAAAGGTATGCAGATAAAAGAGTTCTAATGGCTAAAGGAAAATCTGAAGGCACTGCTTGTGACATCATTCGAAGAGGCCTTGACATTATAAGCCGAGTGTATATGGCAGATGAATTAAGAAAGAATCCAGGCAAGATCACAAGGGCATCATTTACAACAAATAAAGTCTTCTAACTTGGACAGTTGATAACGGCCATCTAATTGAAGCCAACACACTACCTACTTAACTACCTTGACTTATGGTATATAGGGACTTCCGAAATTTCAGAGTTGATAATGGCCATCGTGTTGAATCTACAAATTTATTTTCATTTGTTCAGCCACATCACCATGGACGGCCATAAAGAACGAAATGTGTACACTGAATGTGCTCTGGAAAAGCCGCCGTAGTGTGGTAGGTAGTGTGTTGGCTTATTAGACTATAAGCCAAGGTTAAAACCCCAGGCCAGACATCAAAACAAAATACAAAACATATTTCTTGGTTCGTAACTGTTCCAAAGCACCTTCACATACATACATACATACATACATAATTGGTCATTACAACCTTTCAGTCAGGATTACGACCTAGTTTCTCACACCACTTATGTTGTGTGTGTTAACTTTATACATGAGTGGCGGGACCTACAGTTTAAGGTCGACTTTGAATGACATATTTTTGAGAAACTCTTTCATGTGACAATTTAATATTACTCTCAGAATTTTTGCCAGAAATCTACTGAGAAACAGCCACCGAAGAAATATTTTTCATATTTCGTTTCGACAGATTTGTTTGAGAAACTTTTCACGTCAGTTTTATGTACTCTCGGAGAGGTCTGACCTGGTGTTTGAACCGGTGCCTGACGTCTAATAAGCCCCTACTACCTGATAGACTACGATGACATAATTGTAGGTATTTCTGTCGAATTAGTTGTCATTTATTCAGTGTATTTTGCCAAATCACCATGGAAAATGCTTGCTGAAGAAGTTTTGGAGCAGTCAGCAACTGACCCTAATTTTCATGGAAAAATCATCTACAGCTCTGAGATCCACTTGTGGTTCAATAGGTACGTGAACAAACAAAATTGTCGAATAAGTAACAATACGAACCCATGGGCGTCCAATGAATGCCGAAAAAGTCTCTACATTTTGTTTTGGCTGACGGTGGCATCAATCCACAGATTGGCATGTGTTGGATATTCAGAACACTATACACATGTCTTACATGTTGTACAACAAACATGACAAATTGAATATTCTGCACGAGCGATATGTGGGCATGATCATTTCGTGTGCAGATGATGTTGTGGATGAGTAAGCCACAAACAACAGCGATCCTTATAAGAAACATAATTAATTTGATGATATTTCACACACACTTTATTATATTTAAATTTAAAAATAGAAAACGCTTCATGAAAGACCGTATATATGACTCCTGGTAAAGTAATATCACAGAAAATTAAGGCAATATGTCTGCATGATTGCATGCAGCTTGCACCTATTGAGCATCTCAGAAAATAGACATTTAATGAAATGCAGAAGGCTTGTAGGGAAATCCTGGGCAGGGATTAAGCACTGGATGTATATCATAATAGGCAGTCCAATAGAGAACTTCGGTGCCATTGTTTGGTTAGATAAAAGAAATCTACATACAGCTCAGATGGAGTTGGACAAGATGGAAATCTCTCCTACAACTGTGCTGGAGACTCTGTTGGGCCTAGGTCCGATTTAAGTCTGTTGTGCATAGTAGTAGAGCAAGTCACATTTTAGAGAATAAAGTAAGGTAAGTCTAACCAAAACTCATGAATTGGCTTACAGCTTCCTCCTTAAAAGTCCTTTGAATAGAATCAGTAGACTCAGTGATTTTTGAAAATTTCTTCCCCGCCAGACTTAGTAACAAAATTGAATAGACTAACCTAGAGCCCCGATACTTCTTTAAAAGAGGGATAATACTGTATTAAACGGCTGAGTTGTTAAGTTGGAGTTTTAATTCTGGAGAGGGGAACCAGATTATAGGGGAAATCGCAGGTATCTTCCATTCATAAAAAAAATTTTCTCAATTTAACTTGAACAGAAATTACAATTGATAGGACATTCTGGCGGCTGTCCAAGAACTCGCATATTATCAAGTTAACTCGAAAATATTATGGAACTGCTGGGAGAAGCTGAATCAATTATGGGGGTGGGTGGGGGGTAAATTGTGTTACCGTCTGCTGGGTACCTGGTCATGTGGACAATGATTGCTAGATTGCTGCTGTATAGTGAGAAGAGGTTTTTGGAAGGGCAGACTGAGCAAAAACAATATCATGAGCAGTAAAGACCAAATGGGTTTAATGAAATAGTCTGAGATATGAACCAACATTTTGACAAGACACTATGGATTCAAGGTATACTTGTTTGAGATGAACCCTATCAAACCAAATATGTTGGTTCTGTGATGATGAAAATTAATCCTTAGAACACATGCTTGATACATACATACATACATAATTGGTCATTACAACCTTTCAGTCAGGATTACGACCTAGTTTCTCACACCACTTGTATTGTTTGTGTTAATTTTATACATGAGTGGCAGGACCTACGGTTTAAAGTCGACTACGAACGACAAATTTTTTGAGAAACTTTTCATGGCAATTTTATTTACTCTCAGAGTTTTTGCCAGAAATTTGCTGAGAGAAAGTCGCCGAAGAAATAGTTTTTGTATTTTATTTTGATGTCTGGCCTGGGGCTCGAAACCTGGCTTTACGTCTAACAAGCCAACACGCTACCTACTAGACTACGGCGACTTCAACTGCTTGATACATTCAAGGCATTAATACATCTTCCAAGGAAACACTTGAGTACATATTAGGCACTCAAGCAGAAAATGTTCGTGCAGAAGCCTAAGGCTTGTTTGATCAATAGGTTTGAGGGAGACATTCTACGAACGCCCGTATATAGATTGATGGCAGTATATGGACTATATTTGAAGAGGATTGAAGTATTTTAAATTAAAAAAATTCAGGAACCATGATGATAAACATATAATGTCTTTTACGCGGTTTGATCCTGGATTACTCGTACTTGAAGTCAACCACCACTATTTCTTTATGTATTCTTCATGCAGAACAAAGGCTTTCTGTGTCATTTTTCATTCATGTTACTCTGAGTATATTCAACGTGGGATACATTCGAGAATCAACACATTTGTATGGCGATTGCACGATGTAGGAAGCCAGTTCTGACTACCCCAAGTATACTTCAATTACTAATACTTCTGTTGAAATCTAATCCATAGGCTATGTAGGCACAGGTTACTTTGAGCCTCCTACAAATTTTCTATAGATGTGTATCAGCCAAAGTAAGTGGGGGGCGTTATTAACATTGGAGGTTAAAAATCATTCTCCGCGGAATTGAAAAACGGTATTACTGATCAGTTTGCTGGTTTCTCTTCCAGTAGTCGATCTGCCTAATACAAGCTATAGGGTATTTGCCTTTCAGATGTTATTAGCTTATTATCTGGGCTTTATAGTATGCTTTAATGAACACTGTTCTTTTTCTTTTAGAACAACAGCAGCACTTGCATTGCTTTATCAACTGTCAGTATCATGTATAATCTCAGGTTCCATTACCATTTCATCGTTCGGCTAATACAATTTGTTCTGCGGCTTTGCCTTCTGCTTGGCAGCTTTCGTTGATTTCATGAACGCAAAGTCCATGTTTAGTTCCAGAGATTGGATGAACACAGAACACAGGCTGATGATCTGTTGCCCGTGTGAGAATGGAATTATAATTGGATTCTATATGGTGGCCATAGTGCAGTAGGTAGTGTATTGGTTATTAGGTTGGCTTCGCTCACTTCCACTCACTAATCTTCTTTAAAACTCTGAGGGCCATTATTACAACTTGTCGTTAACTAAAGGGAGGATTTTAACGGGCAGATAAATTGTTCTTCATTATTATAAGGGGACAGTATGGTAGAAGGATGCGTTAAGCTAAATGGAGGAGCATCCTACCGGTAACTTTTAAAGGTCAGGATTATGATCTAGTTTCTCACACCACTAATGTTGTGTGTGTTAATTTTTATGCATGAGTGGTGGGACCTACAGTTTAAAGTCGACTCCGAACGACAGATTTTTGAGAAACTTTTCATGGCAATTTTATTTACTCTGAGAGTTTTTGCCAGAAATCTGCTGAGAGGACGTCAACGAAGAAATACTTTTTGTATTTTATTTTGATGTCTGGCCTGGGGCTCGAACCCTGCCTTTTCGTCTAATAAGCCAACACACTACCTACTAAACTACGGCGACTTTATTGTATCATTAGGTTGTAATAACGAAAAGAAATTAAAGGTGACTTTAAAGCTCACTTTACCTAAAGTTACCTTTAACTAAACCCAACTTTAACTGGAAGTTGTAATAACGGCCCTGAGAGTAAATTAAAATTCCCATGAAAATTTGCTCAAAACTCTGTTGACTTTATAAAGGGCCCGCCAAATAACTTTTTTTTGAAAATGAATTAAAAAAAACTACTGAATATTTTCTCAAATTTCTTTTTTTATTTGAAAGTACAATCCTTCCGGTTAATAATGGAAAATAATTTCATTCAAATGGTTGCCTCGGCTGGCCATGCAGTAGCCTACACCAGAAGATGCCGATTTTGGCAAAAAAAATCATATTTCCAGATGAAGCTCATTTAGATCTTGGCGGGTATGTAAACAAGCAAAATTGTGGCATTTGGGGCACAGAAAACCCGCACGCATACATTGAAAAGCCGACGCACCCAAAACGAGTCACTGTTGGGTGCGGATTTTGGTACAGAGGCATAATTGGGCAATTTTCCTTCGAAAATGAGCAAGGAGTGGCCGTTACAGTCAATGGCGATCGTTATCAGGCCATGTTGAACGAATTTTTGTTCACAAAAATTGAAGAGGACGATATTGGCAACATTTGGTTCCAACAGAACGGCGCTATGTGAAACACAGCCGAAGCTACACTCGATCGCATTATCAGCCGCAGAGCTGATGTCGTTTGGCCACCTCGGAGCTGCGATTTGACACCGTTGGACTATTATTTGTGGGGTGCCGTCAAATATAAGTGTTACGCCGACAAGCCAGAGACAATTGACTCTTTAAAGGACAATATTCGTGAAGCCATTGGTGAAATGCAGCTGCACACAATCGATACTGTAGGTGCCGCCACGTATGGTTAAAACTAATGCATAAAACGTGGGTGGGGTGAAAAGTTGGGTTGTAAACCTGACTAAATTGTTGTACTGAAATGTGTTGTATGCGTATAAATATCGAGTGACCAGGGGTTACTGAGTGATCCTTCCTATTGACAAGATACTCTATACACATACAACATCATGGGTGTTGTGAAAAGTTGGGTTGTAATCCTGACTAAATGGTTGTAATGACCAGCTAAGTAAGTATAAGTGTGTTGTATGCGTATAAATAAATCGAATGGTTAGGGTTTATTGAAAGGTTTTTCTAGGATTTTCAAGATATCCGTGCAACATATTGCAATCATCCCAGGAATTATCTTTCGTTAAGTTCTTGTAGTTCTTTCAATGCAAATTAAAACCTCAGTATGCTCTTTGTTCGACGTTGTAACCAATTGTCGTCATAAACTTAATTTAAAAATACTATCCGATTCAATTGAGCTATCTCGGCCGACATTTGTTGTCACTAATCAATCACGTATCAATGTTTAAGCTTAACAATCATACAAAAGGCCTTTTGAAACTGTTGAAACGATATCATCTCCTGTCGATCTCAGCCTCAAATTTCTTATGCCAAAATATCATAATTTTTCTCCAAATGGTTTTGCCAAATGCTTCTACCATTTCTTTAAAGTCCCAACTGTAGTGATGATGATGATGGTGGTTGTGTGGGTGGTGGCAGTTTAAATAAAAACCAGGAAATATTTCAACATTTTTCTTTTGCAACAGAAACCCAAGAAAAATCATATTTTTTATGATTTTGTTTTTTTATTTTTGTATTCGCTGTTGCTGGCTCTGTTGTTGTTGTGTAATGACGCACATTTAGATAAGAAGTTCAAAATAAGAAGGAAAAAAAGAAAATAAATAACAAAATAGCAACAACATTTGCTTATATTGCAACATATTTCAAGAGTTAAAATCATAAAAAGAAAACAACCCGGACAAGATGTTTTACAATCATTTTTTCTTTTTTTTTTAATATAAAATCTGGTTTAAAAACTTAATGATTAAATAATACTTTCAGGGCTGATATTTGTTCTTGATAGTTATGTTTTTTTTAAAAGACTTTTAATTTGCGGCATAAAGTAGTAAGGCGGGAGTGAACAGTGAATCTTGCATGATGCTACGCAAGATTGTATGGAACTTTTCCAATAGGATAAATGGGTACAATGCTGCAGCAGATTAACTTCTCTAGCTTAGCAGTTTTTTATATTTTTTTCAACTTGTTTTGGGACTGTTTGCCCATTTAAAGTGTATTTAAAAAATAAAGTTCTAAAATCATCGACAATTTTAAGAGAATTAGGTTAGGTTAGAGGACGTGTACTTTTCATTTAAGACAAGTACAGTACCCAGGGGCCGAATTGGCCCATTGTACAACGTCCTTAAAGAGGGAAGGATAATAGAGATAATAGGATATAAGGGAGAGGACGTAGGAAAGGGGATAATGGGACGCAGAGGACTTATACAGACCAGACACAACAAAAGGGGAGAGCGCGACTACATTGACGAATCCCTAGCACCTCTCAACCAGCCTATGCCACTAATGAATCTGTGTAGAGCCTTGATGTCGGCTCTCGACACAGAATTCAAGCTCTTAAAGAAGGCCCTGTCAAGGGTCGTCAGCCTCAACCTACACAGAGCTGGGCAGTTACAGAGGAGGTGTTCGATAGTCTCTAACTCCTCCTCATCGCTATATGCCCTGCAATAGTCCGGCTGGGATCTGTTCCAGATACCCGTCAGCGACCTAATCTCGCAGTGTCCAGTGATAAAACCGACAACCAGTCTAAAGCTGGCCTTATTCAAGCCCAGCAGTCAACCTGTTCCCTTACTGTCCACAGCAGGCCATAGACATCTGGAAACAAAGCAAAACAAGGCTTTTAAGGTTTTTATGATGTAAAAATTAATGTAGGAATGAATTCCACAGGCCTAAAATCCACATTCTTATAGAGTAGCATGAGATAAGAATCAAGATTCTTATAGAATAGCATGAGATATGAATCAAGATTCTTATAGAATAGCATGAGATAAGAATCAAGATTCTTATAGGATAGCATGAGATAAGAATCAAGATTCTTATAGGATAGCATGAGATAAGAATCAAGATTCTTATAGAATAGCATGAGATAAGAATCAAGATTCTTATAGAATAGCATGAGATAAGAATCAAGATTCTTATAGAATAGCATGAGATAAGAATCAAGATTCTTATAGAATAGCATGAGATAAGAATCAAGATTCTTATAGAATAGCATGAGATAAGAAACAAGATTCTTATAGAATAGCATGAGATAAGAAACAGGATTCTTATAGAATAGCATGAGATAAGAAACAAGATTCTTATAGAATAGCATGAGATAAGAAACAAGATTCTTATAGAATAGCATGAGATAAGAAACAAGATTCTTATAGAATAGCATGAGATAAGAATCAAGATTCTTATAGAGTAGCATGAGATAAGAATCAAGATTCTTATAGAATAGCATGAGATATGAATCAAGATTCTTATAGAATAGCATGAGATATGAATCAAGATTCTTATAGAATAGCATGAGATAAGAAACAAGATTCTTATAGAATAGCATGAGATAAGAAACAAGATTCTTATAGTGTAGCATGAGATAAGAAACAAGATTCTTATAGTGTAGTATGAGATAAGAATCAAGATTCTTATAGTGTAGTATGAGATAAGAATCAAGATTCTTATAGTGTAGTATGAGATAAGAATCAAGATTCTTATAGAGTAGCATGAGATAAGAATCCAGATTCTTATAGATTAGCATGAGATAAGAATCCAGATTCTTATAGATTAGCATGAGATAAGAATCCAGATTCTTATAGAGTAGCATGAGATAAGAATCCAGATTCTTATAGAGTAGCATGAGATAAGAATCAAGATTCTTATAGAGTAGCATGAGATAAGAATCAAGATTCTTATAGAGTAGCATGAGATAAGAATCAAGATTCTTATAGAGTAGCATGAGATAAGAATCAAG
Source organism: Sarcophaga carnaria (assembly GCA_958299815.1). NCBI lineage: Eukaryota > Metazoa > Arthropoda > Insecta > Diptera > Sarcophagidae > Sarcophaga > Sarcophaga carnaria. The sequence goes on along the minus strand of OY283149.1, from coordinate 17,452,826 downwards.
ATTCTTATAGAGTAGCATGAGATAAGAATCAAGATTCTTATAGAGTAGCATTAGATAAGAATCAAGATTCTTATAGAGTAGCATGAGATAATAATCAAGATTCTTATAGAGTAGCATGAGATAAGAATCAAGATTCTTATAGAGTAGCATGAGATAAGAATCAAGATTCTTATAGAGTAGCATGAGATAAGAATCAAGATTCTTATAGAGTAGCATGAGATAAGAATCAAGATTCTTATAGAGTAGCATGAGATAAGAATCAAGATTCTTATAGAGTAGCATGAGATAAGAATCAAGATTCTTATAGAGTAGCATGAGATTATTATAGAGTAGCATAAAGTAACATGAGTAGAATGCCGTACTATAGAAACCTCATGTCATTTTTTATCCAGATTACCAAATTCAGTTCAAAATCAGTTCGTAATCATCGTCATTGACAGTGTTGCATGATATATGAAACTACATATTGTGGACATCCAGATTATAAAATTCAGAGCAAAAGAAGTTGGTAACCATCGTCCTATAGTGCCCATCATTAAAGTAACAGCCTAGTTAAAGGCGTTCTCACAGAAATATGGATCGATACCTTCACCAGGCTAAAATGTTCACTAAAACGGAATGAGTTTGATGCTTATGTGGATTGATATCCTCTCTTTTATTTGTTGGAAAAAATTTGTTTTTCTTCAATGTTGATGAACTCCTACTTAAATAGCAAGAGGATCTCACTACACCATCTGATTTTGTGATAAATTTTCGACTACAAAATAATTTTTCCAAAATCTACTCAGTATTCAACTTTTCTGACATAACAGCTCGTAAAAGATGCTTTTCTGCAGAAGTAACTGATCGAAGATTAAGCAATTGTATCATGGAATTCTTTTTTGTTTCTTTTTATTGTCTCCGTCAATGTGCAAAATTTTTCTTAAATTGAAGTTAGTTTTATTCAACTCATGTTTTTTAAAATAAAAATGTTCGCTAATTTTATTTGCAATCGTCATCAATATTCAATAAGAAATACAAAAAAGTAATTCAAATAAACTTTATTTGGGTCGTTGCTTAATTCATCATCCATCCATTTCAATTCATCAAAAGTTGAGCGAAAATAAGGAAAAAGTGTGTGCCAAAGAAGTGTTTGTCACTTTAAAAAGAGTTTCGATTATCAAGTTTTTAGGGATTTGTGGGGGAAAAATATTCAAAATATCAGTTTTATTGAATCAATTTTTTGAATAAATATCTGCAGATAGCTAAAGAATGATGGTAAGTTTAGGGGCTTTCATTAAGCTTTCATTAACTTTGTGCGTTCTATATAAACGGTATGTTTTTATACGTTTAAATGACCTATTGACGCCATTATGTGTGGAATATAAAATCGTTCAAGTGTCTGCCTCGGCTTTCCATGACATTCGCTCATAAATCAGTCTGCATTTAAGCGTTAGGTTGGGTTGTATTGACTTTGAGGACTGCTGTATTTTGTGACTGGACTCATTCAGAAACTGCCCTCATCGCTTAGGATCCACTGCTCGAAGACAGGTCGTAATCTATTCCTTTTTTACCTTCAGTTACTCGGTCAGTTGAATTTTATAATATTGCATGTCGAAGTCCCTAAACAATATTCTCCAAGTTGTGGTTTGCGAAAGGCCGAGTTCTTGTGTGCGACACGAAATCAACTGTCTCAGATTCTTCTACATACTCTCACTGAAACAATCCTTTTGTTAGGATTACGACCTTGCTTCTCATACCACTTATGTTGTGTGCCTTAATTTTATATATGAGTGGAGATACAGTTTTAAGTCGACTCCGAATGACAGTTTTTTTTTTTAAGAAACGTTTTTTCAATATTTATTATTTTTATTTTTGCCAAAAATCTACTGAGAGGCAGTAGTCGAAGAAATATTTTTTTTCATATTTCGTTTTGTTGGAGATGTCTTAGCTGTTGGTTGAACCTTGGTTTCACGTCTAACAAGCTAAAGCACTATATACGAATACTCTCACGGATATCGGAGATATTTTCGGTAGATCTCGAGTTTCGAATGTTAGATCGTTTACTAAACCAATGAAATTGAATTTATCCGACATATTGCGTCCTCGTGGCGGGTGCCCCAGTAGAATGCTCAGATTACAGATAACACCACAATTTATATTTAACACGGACATCAAACATTCCCTAGAGGAAACCAATGCAAGTATACAACAAATCCTACATATTGCAGCAATCTGCATATATGTACGAGAGCTCGGTCAAGGATATCAGAAAGTAAGACTTAGGTCTTTTCATGGCAAGAGCAGGGCACTGACAGATTAAATAAAAGACAGCCTCCTCCTCCATCATAGACCCACGGCTCCTGCTGGAGTCATAAACCAGGAAACCAATTATTTCGGCAAGCTTAGCAGAAGTACTGTGGCACTTTTCAAATACACCGCGTCTTCACACAAGACTGACTGAACTTTTACTGCCTGCTTTGCCTTGCCTTTTATATGGCAACGTTAACAGTCTGATGAATGTTCTTGAAAGCGAATGTTCGCGGCTTTGCCTTCTCGAGATATTAATAAATGTAAACATTGATGTCTGTGTATTTTGTTTACATTCATTACAAAAACATATTTATCATTTTTTTTTTGCTGGTGTTTGTTGTTATATTACGCAATGTGATAATTTGTAAACAAGTTCATTGTTTTTGTTTTTGTAGCTTTTGTTTATAATTTTAATGTTAAACGATTAAACAATGTTAAACGGTATTAAACACCAGTATCTAGATTTTTTCATTTTCGTAACAATATTTCTGAGTCTAGAAATTTTAATTCCCAGTAGTTTCCAATTAGAAAACTCTATTCAATCAGACTTGCAAAACCATACTGTGAATATGGAAAACCGCATTTGAAAACTTGAGCTGAAAGCGAATAATTTCTATCAAATGAAAGGAATAATGCAGAACAGAAAAGTTTTTACAAAAAACATAAAACTTAAATTCAATTGAAAATTTAATTATTAAGTAGAGTGAGTAATCAAAAACAGGGCGTATGAGTTATAATACGTACATTGAAGGTAAATCTGTACATGTCATGTAAACATTTTAAATATAAGGCACACACTTTATAATTTTTAAAGCGTTGTAAACTAGAAAATGAATATAATTTATTAAAAATTTATAAAAGATTTATCAGTAAATTAATCTTAATCTGTCGAGGATGTTAGAAACTGAGAGGTTAAAACCCTCCGTCTCTTAATGGCAAGAGAGGGACACTGACACATGAGTTGAAAGACCTACAGCTCCTGCATAAATCTTTCATGAGAATCATCATCATCTTTCGGCATATCTACCAAAAGGACATTGGCCCGTAACAAGCTTTATTGTGCGATTTACGGCCATGCGATTTAAGGACAAAAGTGAGTCGATCATATTTCTAACAACATTTGTTCAGCAGAGTCTAGCCATATTACACGTACACTCCTGCCGCGAACGAGATTCAACTTCCACGTAATACGAGTGGAAAATATTCGAAATAGCAGAGGCAATCTGAATATCTATACCCTGTAACATGTCAGAGATTTCGGGCACCCTTAGCCAGCTTGCCAGCAATGCAATTTCCAACGACTTTTCTATGTCCAGGAACCCATATAAGAGTCACATGTGAATGATAAGAAATTTTCTTATGAAATTCTCAGTATTCATGACTAAGACCGGACGTTGAAACTACATTCGTTAGGAACTTAATCGCACCCTCGCTGTCAGAGTAAATCAAGAGATTTTCAGAGAAAATCCTGCCACTCAACAAGCATTGCCCTGCTTTAAAAAAATTGACATGACCTCCTCTTGGAAGACACTGCAGTGGCCAGGCAGCCTATAAGAAAGTTTAATTTCAGAACTATGATCGTTAGGAACTTAATCGCAGCCTGGCTGTCCGTGTAAGTCTAGAGGTTTTCAGGGAGAATCATACCATCCAACAAGCGCTGCGCTGCTTTCAAAATTTGTCCTGTCTTTTACTTGCAAAACATTGCAGTGGCCAGACAGCCGATAAGAAAGTTTAATATCAGAATCCTTAATAAATATAGTACAGCACACCCTTTTACTGATCATAGAGACATTAGTGTTAACCTCAAGGGTATCATTGGGAACCTGCGGATTTTCAGTTCAGAAGTTTCTAGTTGGAATTCAAAAATCGAATGTTCTATTCAGAAAATTGTAAGGACACATATACTCGACCCTAATGTACCTAATATCCTACCAGAATAGCAGCATGTCCATAGTCCAGATTGGGCCAAGAAGATGGTCAGAAGGGAGCCAATTTGGTCCCTTAGTTGGGGTAGAACAGAGCACACTGGGGATCAAAAAAGATAACTGCATGCGTACTCTGCCTATCTATCACAAGGCGCGTGTCTGGTGGACGCTGTGAAAATACCAATACTATTGTCGACCATAAGTTAATAAAGTTTTAAAACTAAAATATTGTTACGTTTTTACCTTTTAAAAACGTTTAAAATATGAGCTCGTAGATTGCAAATAAAATAAAAATAAATTTGTGTTCTCAGTTTTAATTAAAATTCTTTATTGTTCGCACAATTCTGTGTGCCACTGTTCGCAACTTGATGTAAGGAACAACATTTGCTTTGTTTGTTATTCTTCTTTACATGTTTTTTGCGGCGTTGCTTATATTTGAAGAAATATTATGAAACTTGTGGAGCTGCAGTGTCCCTATATTTTAGATGAATGTGACCACGGTAGTCTAAGATGTATGCAACTGCTTCAATACAGTACAAGTTTAAAATCTAACTTCATTTGTGAGTTTCTGCCAATTGGCCAATAAATTTTAGAACTTCCAAGTCAGGCATTGATCAATGTAAATGCCAAGATACTATTCGTACATACAGGGAGGCACAACTTGATTATTTATACGAAGAGGAAAACATGTTTAGCATCACAACTCAAATATTACTTTAATTTGCCATATTTTTCAGGAAGCTGTATTCCAGAAGATGACGATATGATCCGTGGAAGTTTCTTGCGTGCAAAGGAAAGAAGTGTCATCAGTCAAGGTAGATGTGAGCGTACAACTAATCAATAGCATGTTCGACGTAAAAATTTATTATAAAACTGATCCTAATAGACTAACCTGCAATGGTACAACGCAACTTACCCTCATTAAAGAAAAACTTGTGGCCGATAAAGTGGTTTAGCAACACCATGGCTATATTGAAAGGAAAATATTGTTACGTTTTATGAATTAACGCCATACCTTGCTGGAACTGAATTTTTTCTTTTCGAATTTCTTTCTAATGACTCGCACCAGTCGGTGAGTTTGTGCAATGGTTTGGAATACATCTTTGGATTTTATATCGGCATAAGTTTAGACGTCAAATCCTGGAAAAGATACACGAAAAACAATTCGACACACACCATCTTTTTGTTGACTATACGGCAGTCTTCGATATTCTCATAAAGGATCGTGTTTTTACCGAAATGTCTGGGCTCGGTATACTTGGCTATGCAGAATGACGTTAAGCAATTCCAGCAACTTTATCAAGGTAGGAATGGATCTCTCCGAATCTTTTAATACAATGCGAGGTGTCAGACGAGATGATCCCTTACCATGCGACCTCTTCTACTTCGTCATGGAGAGTGTTCCATTGAACGGGAGTCTACTAAGATGGGTCTGGTAGTAAATGAGGGCAAAACGAAGTATATTTTATCGACAAGTACAGACGTCCGACTTATTGGATCTCAGATTACGGCCGATAACTATACTTTTAATATAGTCAAGGAATTTATTTATCTTGGCTCCGCCGTTACCACCAAAAATGATGTCAGTCTGGAGATTAAGCACAGGATCACACCTGCCAACAGGTGCTACTATGGTCTCAGTAGGGAACTGGGTAGCAGAGGCCTCTATCGTGCGACAAAACTAACACTTTACAAGACACTCATCCTACCCGTGCTTCTTTATGGCGCAGAGGCATGGACCCTATTACATGGACCCAACATACAAAGTTTCTTTCTCAGCATCATTTTTTGTACAACCATTGCTGTTGGAGTTTCATTAAGGAGGTTTAAAGGATACAAGCTTTTTATGATTCCCAGCTGCCACAAGTAGTATGACTCTGGAGTAGCATCAAGATATTTTTTCGAGATTCCAGAAAATCTTTGAAATGCTTTGTGCCTTCGATAAGCCTGTTACGTTTTTACCTTTTAAAAACGTTTGAAATATGAGCTCGTAGATTACAAATAAAAATAAAAATTAGTTTATGTTCAGTTTTAATTAATTTCTTTATTGTTCGCACAATCCTGTATGCCACTGTTCACAACTTGATGTAAACAACAACAATTGTTTTGTTTGCACTCTTTTGCGTAAACAATAACAACTACTAGTAAATTTGCTCGATAGATCTTTGTAACGGAGATCTTCAAATCACGATTACTCTCTTCAAACACACAGCGTATTCACACAAGACTTATTGGGACTCCGTTCCCTACTTTGAATTGCCTTTTATATCGCAGGGTAAACAGTCTGATGGATGCTCTTGAAGGCAAATGACTTTGCCTTCTCGAAAACTCTATAAATGTAAACATGTTGTTTAGATTATTATTGTTGTTGTATTTTGTTTACGTTTGTTTTTGCAGTGTTTGTTGTTGTAATTTTGTTTACATATTTTTGATATATTTTTGTTTACTTGTTTATCATGTAAACAAGTTCATTATTTTTGTTTTTGTAGCTTTTGTTTACAATTGAAACGATGTGAAAGCAAAACACCATTTCCATTTTCGTAACAGTATGAAACTCTTGTTCTCCACTGTATTCAAGATATTGTTTTCAATGAAAATAAACACTCTTCTCGTTTGTGGTTTGTTTAACATTTTGTTAAATATTTAGTTAAACAAAACCACAATAACATATGCCACAACAATAACAATAACAACAATGCCACGTTTAGATTTCTTTTATCAAAATTGTTAACATAACTGTTTATTGTTGCAGTTGTACGAAATGGAGTCTGCTGTTACTATCACACTTCTAGTCATTGAAAGTTTTCAAAATAAAAACAAGGTTTAGAACGACAAAAACGAAAAAAAACGAAGTAAAAGAGAACGAGAGTGAGACTTTAAACAAACCTACGGTGAGACCTTTTGTATTGTTTGTGTTGCACGTATACATGTAGCAAAACAACAACAGCAAAAACATTGTTAGATAAATAATAACAAAATAAAATAAAAACAACACGATGTAGTAAACACAGAAGCAGCAATGGTGGCAGCAACTGATGCAGTAGCGCAATGCTACTAAAATGAAATGAAAGGAAAGGAAAGGTGCCAACAATTTTTAGTTTTAAATTTTTGTACCTGTTCCTCTACGAGTATATGGTATGTATAGTATGTATGGTATATACGTATAAGGTGTAAGAAGAAAACACTGTGAAAAGAATGACCCACCAAAATAGTGAGATAACCAAATGTGTTCAACTACTACAGCCAGTGGGTAAGAGAAAGAGTTAGCTTTTGTGATACTTTGAAAGACTTTCCAAACAACCACTAACTTACTTAATTGGCCATAACAACCCGATTAACGGATTTCGTCCTGCCGCAATACATCCTTCCAGCCTTCTCTGCTTCTTGCGCGCCTACGCCAGTTGGGCACACCAATCGATGACAGGGCTTCCTCAATTTGGTCTTTCCAACGGATGCAATGTCGTCCTCCTCGCCGACTTCAGCAGATTGCATCAAATACCCGTCTCGCCGGAGCATCCGCCTCCATTCGAACGACATTACCGAGCCAGCGCAGCCGCTGTACAACGTCTATGTCGTTGAGGAGCTCATACAGCACACTGTTGGATCGAATGCGGAGATCATCGCCAACTCGTACTGGACCGAAGATCTTACGCAGTACTTTTTCTCGAACACTCTCAAGTTTTCTTCATATGTACTTAATAGGGTCCATGACTCTGCGCCATAAAGTGTTAGTTTTGTCTCACGAGAGAGGTCTCTGCTACTCAATTGCCTATTGTGACCAAAGTAGCACCTGTTGACAAGAGTGATCATTTCTGGTGGTAACGGCGGAGCCAAGATGGATGAATTCCTTGACCGTATCAAAAGTATAGTTATCGGCCGTAATCTGAGAATCAATACGCCGCACGCCTCTACTTGTGGATAACATATACTTTGTTTTGCCCTCATTTACTGCCAAACCCATCTTACTAGACTGCCGTTCAATAGCACTAAAGGCAGGAGTAACATCTTGCTTGGTACACCCTATGATGTTAATGTCATCAGCGTACGCAAGCAACTGGACACTTTTTTGAAAAATAATGCCATTGCGATGCACTCCCGCCTTTCGCAGAACACTCTCCATGACGAAGTTGAAGAGGTTGCATGATAAGAGATCGCCTTGACGGAAACCTCACACGGTACCAAAAGGTTCGGAGAGGTCCTTTTCTACCTTGACGGAGATGCAGGAATTGCTCCACGTCATTCTGCATAGCCTTATCAGCTTCGCAGGTATACCGAGCTCAGACATTGCGGCAAAAACACGATCCTTTATGGGGCTATCGAAGGCTGCCTTGTAGTTGACAAAAAGATGGTGTGTGTCGACTTGTTTTTCGTGGGTCTTGTCCAGGATTTGGCGTAGTGTGAAGATCTGGACAACCAACGTTAGTGAAAAATAAGAACAAGGTTGCGAATTAATCTCAAACAACAGCGAAAGCGTTTGTATACAAAATCATCGTGATGAGACCCTACATATGGGTTTTGGCACTCACTGAAGTGAAGATCTATGAGTCAAGTTTAACAAATTATCACTGAGCCAGAAGAGAAATTCTATGATTGCACGAACCTTCGCTTGAAAAATTGTTTCTGGTTCTGCTTTATATAGAGACCTAGTCCTATCTCCAAGTCTTAGAGTCATTCAAGTAGTCAAGCAACAAATTTCCACAGGCGTCTTTGCCATCTCACGTCAGTGAATTGGAAAATTAGCTGCTGAAATGGAACATAAAAGTCAACGTTTCTAAGTGCATGCACATTACGTTTACACTGAGAAGGGGAAATTGTCCGCCCATCAAGGTTAATGGTGTGACAGTACCAGTACCAGCATTTTCCTCCTCAACTACACAGTTTGGGCATATAGGGGAAGGGTCATTTCCAAATCTGTGCAGGTACTTCCTGAAGCATTCATGACCAGTTAGGAACTGGGTCACGTAGTAGTTCAGCTCGCAATGTTTGTTCTCCATCCAAGGGGTTACATTTTCCCTTTAAACTGTTCTCCCATCGTGACTGCCATTTGTGCATGGAAGTCCTTCTTTCCTTCGCTTTTATAGCTGCTGTTTGTCCTGGATGATTGAGACGGCGAAAGTATATCCGCCTTATCTCATCCGCAAATATGTGTATCGGTACCAATACCGCTTCATCAGACACTGTCCTGAAGCCACTTTTCTGTGTAAACGTCTTAGACGATACACCGAGGACAGTTTACTTCTTGTCCTCCCCACGGATTATATAAAATTATTAACGTTACAACCCTCGATATTATCCTCCTCTTAAATGGATTTGGTCCTCCAATATTTGGCATCATCCTCGTCAGTGCTGCCTGAGTTGCAGATGCCTTTTCGCCGATGTATTTCACGTGCTCCTTGAAGTTCAACTACTGCGGCCTTGTGAGAGTACATCTGTATTATTGTATGATCAATGCCTAATTTTTTTCGGGGTTTTGAATGGCAACTCTCAACTGATCTGGGTCTTCGAACAGAATATTGCTTATCCTTACGCTCAATCAGTATTATTACGGAATCCATTCAACATACACACATACACACATAATTGGTCATTACAACCTATCATTCAGGTTTACGACCTAGTTTCTTACACCACTCATGTTGTGTGTGTTAATTTTATACATGAGTGGTGGGACCTACAGTTTAAAGTCGACTCCGAAAGACAGATTTTTTGAGAAACCTTTTCATGGCAATTTATTTACTCTCAGAGTTTTTGCCAGAAATCTGCTGAGAGGAAATCCCCGATGAAATATTTTTTGTATATGTAGTCTGGCTTTACGTCTAATAAGCCAATGTTACTAGACTACGGCGACTTCAATTTAACGTATGGAATATTACCCACGAGACTGGAAGCCTGGAAACTACTGAAATCTAAACTCATTACTTGCTTACTTACTTAATTCGCCATTAACAACCCGATTAATGGAAATCTGCTGAGAGGAATTCGCCGAAGAAATATTGTTTGTATTTTGTTTTGATGTCTGGCCTGGGGCTCGAACTCTGGCTTTACGTCTAATAAGCCAACACACTATCTACTAGACTACGGCGACTTCGAATGCATTCAACTTCATTGTAAACTCGATCATTTAGTTCGAAAATGGAATCTTCTGAACCTTATTTGAGACGAAATTGAAAGCCAAAATAAATTTTCTTTTCTTATTTGAGAATTTTTTTCTTTTGCGAGACTTTTGCAATACACATATATTTTTTCCCTTCCACAATATTTAAGCATAAACTTTGTTGTTTTTGTTGTTGTTTTAAATTTAAATAACATCTTGTAGGTGTTGTTTGCTATTTTCCAAAGAGTGTGAGACTGTGCACATTACAAACACTTGCTCTCCACCCATTCAATTTCAATGTTATTGTTGAATTTTTGTTTGTCTTGTTGTTGTTGTTGTTTTTGTTGGTGCATATTTCTATTTGTAATCAACACTCACCAGCACATACACCTACAAAAATGAAACACGTCCCTGAAAGTTTGTTGTTCTCATACGTGTGTTTCTAACAACAAGTAACAACAAAATCGTGAGTAAAAAATTGTGTTTAAATTTGAACATGAATTTTCCAAAAAAAAAATAAAGTTGTATTCTACACGTACATATATTTGTATGCGTGTGTGTGAGAGAGAGAGTCAGATGTGTGATTCAGAAAAAGATTTCACACAATTTGCTTGTGTACATTTTCATTTTCTTTTATTTTCTTCTTTTCAATTGTTATTACACTTTCAACTTTACCTGTGAGAAATGGCAATGCAAGAAGCAATTCACACATATGTACATACATATTGACATGTAAACAAAAACAAGAAATTCTAACTAAAGTGAAGGCAATAGTCTCGTAACAATTGTCGTCGCTATTTGGTTTTGTTGTTGCCATTTATTACAGTGAAATAGAGAGAGAGAGAGAAAGGGAGAGAGTTATCTTTTACACTTTTAGCACATTTTGTTGTTAAACACTTAAATTCGCAGACATTCATTTAACACATACGAACAGTGTTGCCGTTATGTTGCTATTTCGTTTATTGTTTCAGCATATTTTTGTGTTCAATCAAAATATCAGTTCGAAGTGAAGATTTGAAGCGTTCTTCAAGCCAAAGTTTCTGCAACCTTTACGATAGCCAACTGGCTTAGGTAGGTAGATAGTTAGAGGTGGCTGCCCATCCAAGAAAATTGGATGGACACACTTAGGCCGAATTGAGCCATTGGTAACACAATGGCCTAGTCTCGAAACCACTCGGAGCTCCTGATGAAGCGATTTAGGCTGCCAATGTCAATCCCTGACAGTTGCTCCAGATCATCCATGTAGTAAGCACCCAAGTACTTCTTTCTCCTTTGGCAAAGAGCAGGGCATGTACCCAGCAAGTGAAGGACAGTCTCCTCCTCTTCCTCATCTCTGCAACTTCTGCAGAAATCGTTAGCAAGGTGTTCAAGACCAATGCGCCTCGCATGCGTACCCATAATGCAATGCCCCGTAATGACGCCTCTTTGGAATTTAAGTAGACCCATCGTGCGCCCCTCATCCAGACTTGGCCAGATTTTACGAGCAGTTCTACCCGTGTAGACCGCCCACCTGTCGGAATACTATTGTGCCCCGGTACCCATACGATATGGATATCATATCGTTCCACTATCTCGTCGAGATATCTGCATCTTGGAGTTCATCAAGTTGGAACTTAGAGCCCTGAAAGCCGCCTGGCTATCAGAAAGTATGGTGACGTTCCGCTAGGAGACCCTTCCATTCCCAATAATCCTCGCCACAGCCTGAATTGCCACCACCTCCGCCTGAAAGACGCTGCATTGGTCTGGCAGTCTTATAGACTGGGCTATTCCAACCGATTCCGAAAAAATTCCGCTGCCAACAGCTTCGTTCAGTTTCGAACCCTCGATGTAAATTTGTACGGAGTCCCTTACCGGTTGGGTCATACCACCCTTCCAGACCTCGTTGTCCGGAACTGATGTCTTGAATCTTATTTTAAAATCGTACCAATTGGCTCAGGCATTGTGAAATATATGAGTACAATTCGCCTAGCTTGGGCGGTGATATAATCGGTCATCACAAGCCTTCAGTCAGGATTACAACCTAGATTCTCAGACCATCAATGTTGTGCGTGTTAATTTTTATGCCTGGATCTACAGTTCAAAGTCGACTCCGAACAACAGATTTTTTACAAATTTTTAACGGCAATTTTATTTACGTTCACTGAGTTTTTGCCAAGAAATATACTGAGAAGAAGACGCCGAAGAAATATTTGTTCATATTGTTTTGTTTTATTGGTGATATCTGACCTGAGGTTTGACCTGTGGCCTCAAGTCCAAGCCAACACACTACCTACTAGATTATGGTGACTTTTATTTCCATCGTTTGTACTTTTGGTTCAAGTTGAATTAAACAAATCTTACAATCGATGGAAGATACTTCAGAGATTAAAATCATACCTACGGTACGTAACCCCAAGATCCTTGAGGTTACCTTCAACAGTCTCCTTCACTTCTCCTCACACACGACCAACATCAACAGCAAAATGAGGACGAGAAACAGCGGCCTGAAGTCGCTATAAGGAACTACATGGTGCAAAGACAAGGAGCAATTGGCCGCTCCCTCCTTAATTATGCTGCTCCAATCTGGACTTCATTCCTGAGTGATACCCAATGGCGCGCGTTACAAACGACGCAGAACAACGCATTACGTATCGTTACGGGATTTCAGCCAAAAACTCTGGGAGAACTTAGAATTATCATGAAAAGTTTCTCAAAAATAAATCTGTCTTACGGAATCGACTTTAAACAGAAGGCCCCGCCACTAATGTATAAAATTACCACACCCAACACAAGTGGTGTGAGAAGTTAGGTTCTTATCTTGACTAAATGACTGTAATGACCAATTAAGTGAATAAGTTAGAAAGACTTTTAGCTTCGTCTACGCAGCTCTTGTTTGCCGAAAATATGACTATTCGTCTCGTAAATTTTCTTCTAATTTACCTTGAAATCTTCCCTTTGCTATGAGTGCTAGCTAATACCTTGTATGTTCATTAAAAATGTATTTTTTTTTTAATTTAATTCTCTCAGAAATTCAAGGTTGTGGCAACACTTTAAACAAAACATATGCTATGTATTGTACATACACACTCTCACTCTATATCGCAATTTCCAATGACAAGCAATTGTCATGTGTGCAGTGGGAGTAGTATCACTACCATAATGTTGGCGCAATTGTTGAAAGTTAGAGAAAATAAATTTGCATACTTTCTATTCTGTTGTAAAGATTTTTTCCTTTTTCCTTTCTTCTTAACTTCTACTAGAAAGTTTCGCTTTCAAATTAGTTACGCTTAATTGAAGCAATTAAAAAATTAATCAACATTTTTTGTCTTCTTTATGAGATTAATTGATTTAAGAAGAAGCTTTTATAATTCGATTAAAAATTTTTGGCAATCTAAAATCATATTCCCTTAGATTCTATAATTTAGTTGCAATTGAATTAATTTAATAAAGTTTTCTAAGTGTTCATAACATGTTACTGAATTTAATTATAAATTTTTAAAGACTATTTGGAGTTACAGTGATGCGTAGCTGTTTTAAAACAAACAATCGCTTTAAAATTGTTGAAGCCTTTTACGAAAATGGACGTTCAAATCAAAATGCATTTCGTGCACTTCGTGAGTGGTTTTTGGTCAGCATGACCGACCAAATGTTTCCGCAATTGGAGAATTGTGTGCAAATTTCAACAAACCAGATCTGTAGAAAGTGTAAAAGCTTTCGGGCATACTCGTCTAGTGTGTTCTGTGGAAAAAATTGCTGCTGTTTGCGATAGTGTGGCAATAGTGCCGTCAACTTCGACTCGCCATCCTGCCCAACAATTGAATATCTCACGCTCATCATTGCTGCGAATTTTGAATAAAGAGTGAATTTACACGCTTACAATACCCAATTGTCTCTAGAGGTGAAACCTGCTGACTATTTCAAGCATCTTTAATATGACTAATGTTTGATTGAACAGACAGAAGTGATTGGAGACACAGTTGCACTCTAACGTCGTCAATAAGCCAAGTAGTTAATTGAACAGGTGAAATGGTGACTACAGAGAAATTTATCTTCAGCGAGGAGACACAGTTAAACGTTTATAAGGTTCAATTATCTCAGGAACTAACCATTTCAAGTGCCAACAATACACCGAATGGTTGTTTGAAAAGATAGAAATGAAGGCAGACACAGCTGCTCTCTAACAAGGTTCAATTGTCTGTCAATACACCGAATGGTTGAACGAACAGACAGAAGTGAATGGTGTCTCTACAAAGAAATTCATCTTCAGCGAGGAGACATAGTGGCGCGCTTACAAGGTGCAATTGTTTCAGGAGCTAAGCATTTCCTGCGTCGTCTATATGCCGAATTGTTGATTGAATGGACAGAAAATCATCTTCAGCGCACAGGCACAGTTTCAGCTTAGTGTCGCATTTTAAGCAAATTAAAGTCCACGAGTTCTTTTTGAAATATCGTTACATCCTCGATACATCCGTACAAGTCGCCGTGGTCTAGTAGGTAGTGTGTTGGCTTATTAGACGTAAAGCCCGGGTTCAAACCCCAGGATAGACATCAAGACAAAATACAAAAAGTATTCCTTCCGAGACTTCCTCTCAGCAGATTTCTGGCAAAAACTCTGAGAGTAAATAAAATTTCCATGAAAATCTTCTCAAAAATCTGTCGTTCGGAATCGACTTTAAACTGTAGGTCCCACCACTCATGCATAAAAATTAACACACACAACATAAGTAATGTGAGAAACTAGGTCGTAATCCTGATTAAAGGGTTGTAATGACCAATGACGTGCGATACATTCTCAAAGGTTGGCTTTTTGTTGTGGTTTATCGGTTGGCGGCATTATCGGGCAGTATTTCTTCGAAAATAAGGTCGCCAAATATTTACCATGATAAATAGTAATTTGAAAAGCTCAAACCTTCATAGTCCTTAGTGCTGCCTTGCGTACCTCACCTATATCGTTTTGGTGATACAATCAATTTTCAGCGCAGAGATTATACTATCCCTCTAGGAAACCAACCCGACTCCAGAATAAATCTTAAGTTTAGATAAGTGCGATAGAAAATGATCAATTATGAGTCTCCGGTTTTTTTTTTGTGGTATGATGTCAATCATAAGAAGTGAATTGAGTGACTGCAAAATCAATCGGCTTACCTTCCATTGATACATGGATCCTTGAAAATTCCAATTGTGCAATGGAGAACCTTATGACTTAAAGCCAGAAGGCAACCAGTCCTTTTCCTATGTCCACAATTCCACTCGTATATTGCATTATAGCACATACCTTCCTGATGCCAACGAAGTTGAATTTCCTTGTAAAACGAGATGAGAAAACTTAGTCGAACTGAGGCAACCAAAACACCTACGCCCTGTAACACGTCGGATATTGTGATTTACTTTCTGGCCCTGGGCGGTTAATTGCAATTTAATATTCAAGGATGTTCCAGGACATACATAGAGTATTTTTCCGCTTTAACGAACCTAATTGTTGTCCATCCTATTCGTTAAAGTTAATTGTTAGTTATACTCAGTCTTGAGTTAAGGAAAAAATCAAGAGATAAGGACTTTTTCACCAAATATACCCTTCGTAAATCGAAAAAAATAGGATAAAAAATAGAGTGCTGGAGGAACAGCCCCTTGTGGGCTCGATAGCCATGGTATCAAGCAACAGTTTCAATACGGTCGGGTAAAATTTGGGACCGGAAATATAGCCAACAAAGCTAACTTCTTTTTATATAAGCAAAAAAGTCCTCTATATGATTGGATCAAAATCAAACAAATAAAGGACGGAAATGTTTAATGATATCTTAGAGAATTATTTTATGCTTTTGAATATCATTTACACACGTTCGTTATACCGAGTACAAAATAAAATTTTAATATGCAGTACTCAATATTAAAAATTTTGGGGGTTTATTTACAGAATCGAATGTTTTTTAATGGGAAAACTACTGTATTTCGCATAAGAGATAACTTTGAATGATCCTGAGAAATCCTTGGCATTCATTGACAACAACAAACGACAAGGCATTAAGCCACTTACAAAATGGATAGACAGAATGTTTTAGGTCTTGTGTATGAAATTTTGTATTCTTTGAAATATCTTATGCCCTTATGTGTAGAATATAACATTGCTGTCCGCCATGGCTTCTCTAGTTCTTTCACATAACTCTTATACATAATTGGTCATGACAACTTTTTAGTTAGAATTGCGACCCAGCTTCTCAAACCACTGATGCTGTGTGTGTTAATTTTATACATGTGTGGCGGGTGCTATAGTTTAAGTTCCATTCCGAACAAGAGCAACTTTTCATGGCAATTTTATTTACTCTCAGAGTTTTTGCCAGAAATCTGCTGAGAGCAAGTCGCCGAAGAAATATTTTTTTTTTTTAAATATTTCGTTTTGATGTCTGACCTGGAATTTGAAACGAGGCCTCAAGTCTAGATTTGATCCGATGGCATGGACACAAGCCTGTAGTTTTGGATTATGCGCATATATTCATGTGGCATTTTAAGGCAATAGCGCCGTTTTGTTGAAACGAGTTGGTAATCGTCACAACGACAGAAGTTGGTAATCATCGCCTTTGATAGTGATGGCGTGGCAAACATCGTTTTCAGGGGAATAAATGCCGATGACGCGTCATCACAATACCGATGTTTTTAAGCCATTTATAAGCGCAAACGTGAATTCCTAAAGGGTACTTTATATGGGGAATAGGGTCAAATGTGATCGGATTTTCACCAAACTTTACACCATCATTTCTTAGTACACAGAACTAATCCATGCTAAATTTTATCATGATTGTTGCATAATTACCATAATTATGTGTAAATAAATGCAATTTCGAGGGTAATTTGTATGGGGGCTAGGCGAAATCACGGACCGATTTGAACCAAAATCAGTTGGGTTCATCTTTGGGCCTAACTCACTAACACTATCAAAAAATTCCAGCCATTAACTCATAAAACACTTCTATGGCCAGGTTTTCAGGCAAAATGCCTCTCTGTGTGACGCCGCCAGTGCCCTTTTTGGGATGCTGTGGACGCTCTGTGTACTCATGTGGTTTGGTATTGTCCAAAATTCGACCAGAAATGGACTATTGTGTCTAATTTCGGTATTGCCTGTATGCAATTTTAATATTGGAACCCTTGATATATACTACCGTTTACCCTGTCTAGTACACCTTAAGGCGCGAAATGGAAAAACCCATTTCAGACCAACAATTTCCGTTTGGAATCCTAAATTCAAATATCCTATTCAGGAGCATATAAGGAACTAAGATTTAGTCTTTCGCGCTCTAAATTAGAAGGCCCAACAAAAGAATTTGAAGCTAAAATTAACACGTGTTGTGTTACACCATGACAACGCCAGATCACACACAACGTGGTTCGGGGGAAGCCTCCTAATAGTGCAAATTTAAATTCTGTTTAGAAAAGCCAGGACTTCTGCACTGTAGGACTAAGGTCCTTACCATAAAAATAGTAACATGTTTTCGATATATTTGGCTTAATAAAGCTCGTTTCAAATGTAAGAAGAAGTGTTTCTTAATCGAGGACTGTCTCACAGAAGCCATGCTTACAGGTTATTGCGTTATGGGAAGACATGCGGAAAGACAGCAGCTCCCATCTAACGACTTCTGCCGTGGGTGTAGATCTGCTTAAGAGGAGGAAACTGTTATCCACTGTCTTTGTAAATGTCCATATCTTGCGAGGTGTAGATACAGGTTACTTGTCAGCTTAAAGGAGTTACCATCCATTGATGTCAAGGGTATTGCTTCGTTTATTAAACTTTCAGGCTGGTTCAGCGTAGCTCTTGCGCTGACCAAATTCTTCACTAGTTTATTTGAATTCGGTTAGTACAGGAACTATGCCTACCTGCGACATCACAACGGGCCGCTATGCCCTGTTCAAGTGAACTTTGGTCTTCAATTCTATCACTTCGGCCTAACCTAACCTAACTCACTCATAATTTTTTATAACAAAATTAATTCTTTTATACTTTAAGTTATTCAACATTAAACAAATTATTCTTATGACCTATTTAAGCTGTTTAAATATGTGGCGTATTTTGGTAGAAAAAAAATAATTTTCAGAAACATAAAACAAACCTTTATGCTGCGACACCTCAGTGGCCCAATAAAAGAAAAGAAGTACGAATGACAATACAGAGACTGTAAAAGAGAAAAAAATAACGAAAACAAATGAAAATAAAAAAGAGACAACAAACTCCCAATATGACCTTCTTGTTTAGGCTGTAAATCAACCACTAAATCAGATGCTTTAAGGATTTGCTCTGAGTGTCTCCATACATCATTAGCAAATGGCAGGAGTATTAAATGTAATTACAATAACAACAATAACAACAACAGTAGCAGCAGTTACAAATAAAAAGCAACCTACATAATAAAGAATGTAAATACACATGCATACACATATAAGTACGTGGGTAGTGTTGAAGCAACCAACAAAAAAAAATTTTTTCCTAAAGGCAGAAGAGTACAAACCTTAGAAACCTGACACCTACCAGAGAGTCAATATTGTATGGTGAAGTAAATAAAAATAAAACAGCACAACAAATTATAAGAGACAACAACAGCAACAACAAGAAATACCTTTTGTGCACACTAACACATGCATGCCAGCACAGCATAAGCAAATATAACAGCAACAAATTAAAACCTACTCCTACCTATTGTTTGTTAAGGTTTCATACTTTATTTTTTCTTCTTTCGGCTCTCTGGCTAAATATGTATGTATGGATGTCTTCTCAATATTTAATGTTTATTGTTTGTAAGTAAGTATGTATGTAAGTATGAGAGTGTAATATTTTTTTTCTTGGTTTTTGTTTGTGGTGTAGCATTAGTTGTCATACCATTTGTCAAACAAAGGCAAGCAAGCAAGCAAGAGAAAAAAATGAAATAAAACGACGGCAACAAGAAATAAAATAAAATTTACTCCTCCTTCATGTAAGTAATGCGCCGGCGTCATTATGTGTTTTTTATGGTTAAAAGACAAGCGAACATATTTTACCCATATATCCTTACACAGCAATTGCCTTAAAGTATGCTACAATCCACCACGTGCTTCAATATTTTTTTTTTTTTTGGTGGAGCACGTGGTGGATTGTAAGTGGTTTTTAAGTTCGAAATTCTCTTTTTCTTATGCTCTCTCTACAATGCTCTTTAGCTCTTCGAAATTTTTTACGATATTGAAAATAAATAGCCATTCGTTTATAACGTTATAAAACGAGTGCAAACGATGTTTTTCGAATTTTTGCCTTCGTAACACAAACAGATGACTTTATGGGAAGCTGTTTGTATGCTTTAGCGAATGAATACAAGTTTGTGAGAGTATGTGTGAGTGTAAGATGATGTCTGTTTAATAAATGATGAGGCCTCTTGTATTATGGTTGGTTATAAACATGAATTTCAGTTTCTCAACGTCGTTGCTCAAATTTAGACGTTTCGTTTCGTTTAAACGAAAAACTGTTTTTTTTTTCTTTGTATTTGTATTGCTCCTAGTAGGAGTAGGTTTATTGCAAGCAATTTAAAATTTTAAAAAATTGTATGTGGATGGTTCATAAATTTAAAAAAAAAACAACAACAACAATAAAAAAATATATGAAATAAATATTTTAATTTTTATTTAACAATAAAATGGTGTCTGTGTTAGTGTTTAATGTTTAAAATTACTCAATAAAAAAAGAAAATAAAAATATGTTTGCATGTTAAGTAATTAAATGCAAATAATAAAATGCAATTCCCAAAGCTATGTTTCAATAATAATTTAATTTTTATTTAACAAACTATACAATAAAATCTAATAATAAAAAAGAAAATATGTTTTTTTCTTGTGTCAACTATAAAAATATAAAATTTAATTGCAATGGTATGAAAATAATTTTAAAAAATTAATTAAATTAAGAAAATATACATAGAAATTAAAAATATAAAGTTAAATACAAAATACAAAAGAAAAAATTAATAAAATATTATTAAGTTTTAATTAAGTGTTTTTTAAGTGATTATAAATAATATTACTCTACCTCTAGTGTTAAACATAGAATGATAAGATGATGAAGATCGCTTTAATATTGTTTTTAAGTGTTTTCAAAGGTAATTAAAATAAATACTAAAAATAAAACATTCCAAATAATTGAATTATATTAACTTTTAAAAGGATATTCCAAATTAAAAATAAATAAAATTTTTTTAAAATTTATGATTTAAGGTTCGTCACAACCTCAACTAAATTATTAAAAAAAAAATTTTAATTCTCCATTAAAGGAATTAAACTAAGAATAAAAAAAAACAAAAAAAAAAAAAAATAATAAAAAAAATTATTGTCCGATCACCACCAACAGGAACAAATTTATCCTTCTCTGGTCTTTTATATTGATTTTCAACAAATTGTGACATAAAAAAAATTAATCAAATATTGAGCATCTTTCCCTCAAACAATATTTGAAACAATAATTATCTTTATTAAGTCAAATATGTGCCGTTTTAATCGATAACATGTATAGGTTGTAAAAAAAACCGATCACCACCAGGAATAAAGGTAGCCTTCACAGCACTTTTATATAGAGATTCGCAAAACTTTGGCTAAAAAAATTTTCAAAAACTGAAGCACCTGTTCCTCGTACAATATTTGAAACAATAATTAGCTTTGTTAAGCCAAAACATGTACCCCTTCTAATCGATAATATTTTCTTAATTTTGCGTTTAAAGTCAACTGAGAGAAATTGATAATCATGGAATTTAAGAAAATTGTACTCAAAAAAAGATAAATTTTTGGTGAAAATATTTGAAAAATCTTGAGAAGATTAATGTGACCTTTCAGGGACAAATAGGACTCGGTACGCATTTCCCACCATATACAAATGATGGCTCGATGAGTCCTCTTTCCAATCGTGGTAGTGGGATATCTGGTATAATCGTGGAACTTGAAAAAATTTGACTCAAAAAAATCAATTTTTGGTGAAATTTGTTGTAAAATCTTCAGAAGTTCAATGTGGTTATTTTTGTACAAATGGGACTTCTTTCGTTAATTCAACAATTTTCAAATGGCGGTGGTACGCTGGGTCCCCTTTCCAACCATGGTAGTGGGATATCTGGAATCATCGTATAACTCGAGAAAGTTGAACTCAAAAAACTCAATTTTTAGTAAAAAGTTTTGAAAAATCTTACGAAGAATTTTGTGGCCATTTTTGGAACAAATGAACCTTGGTACACTTAACCCACTATATACAAATTATGATTCGGAGGATCCTTTTTCCAATCCTTTTTCTGGGATAATCGTATAATTCGAGAAAATTTAACCCAAAGAAATCAGATTTTTTGTGAAATTTTTTGGAAAATCTTGAGAAGATTACTGTGTCCACTTTCTGACAAATGGGACTTGGTACACATATGACTGTACATAAAAATGATTGTCCGCTGGATCCTCTTTCCAAACATGGTAGTGGGATATCTGGGATAATCGTGCAACTCTAGAAAATTGAACTCAAAACAATCAAATTTTTGGTGAAAATTTTTCAAAAATCTTGAGAAGATTAATATGACCGTTTAGGGACAAATGGTACTCGGTAAACATAACCCACTATATACAAATAGTGGGTCGGAGGATCCTCTTTCCAAACGTGATAGTGGGATATCTGGTATAGTCGTAGAACTCGAGAAAATTGTACAAAAAAAAATCAATTTTTTGTGAAAATTTTTGAAAAATCTTGAAAGGATAAGTGTGGCCACTTTTTGACTAATGGGAGATGGTACACCTATTCCATTAAATATGATGGTGGTCCGCTATGTCGTTTTTCAATCATGATAGTGGGATATCTGGGATCATCGTAGAACTCGAGAAAATTGAACTCAAAAAGAACACTTTCTGGAGAAAATCTTTGAAAAATCTTGTGAGGATTGGTGGCTTTTATGGACAAATGGAGTGCACTATATTCAAATGGTCGTTATACTGAAAATCTGTGTGGAAAACTCATGTAATTGCATTTTGCTAAGCTCTTCGAAACAGTGTAGAACTATTTATTTTCTTAACAAAAAAACAAACAAAAAAAGAGTGGTGCTATTTGGCCTATTTGTCCGAGCTCTATGTAATTTTGATTTACACAACCAAATGAGTTGCAGCAGAGATTGCAACAAATCGCAACCTGAAAGTGCAAGATTTAGACTATGTGTGGTGAACACCAGAGATAAGCAATGAATCGGTTTTTTGCTACTCATAAGCTCTCAAGAAATTTTGAATATAAATGGGTCGTTCGTACTCACTACAACGTTGATTTGTAAGTAAAGGTTGCAATGAGTATCAGTACAACGTTGACATCAACCTCATACCATTCGAAATATGTTTGATTCATAAGCCTACTCATTCAGATTCATAACTTTAGACAAATACTTATAATACTCATAAATAATTAGAATGACTCGAATCAGTCATCAAAATTTACAGTCTTAGTTGTTGTTGCATTTACAAAAAAAAAAAAAAAAGACAAAACCAAAAAAGACAGAGCAGCAAGGAGAGCTAACACACAACCATTTAGTGAGTATTTTAGTGTTCGTACGCGAATCATACTTATTTTGTGATTCTTGTAAATGTTGAGCGAAGGAGAGTCGAAATCAACAACATCATGCATATTGTTAAGTATGAGTACGATGAGTACTTCAAACTTTGAATATGAGTAGTATGAGTATGATATGAAAATAAGTATGAATACGTATAAGTATCAGAAATTATGAGTATGGTTCGATTCTACTCATCTTTTTGAATACTCATTAGTACTGACTAGTCAATCTCTATGAGTTTCTGTCAGTTGTCAAAAACATATGATGTACTGCATATTCAAGCTGTCAGTTTCAGCCGGTCATCAAAAATCTATACATTTTTGTTCAATTGCTTGTTTCAATCTTATTAAATGACTGTCGACATCAGCAATCAGCATCAATCTTTTGATTAGGTTCTAGAGCGTCATGATAATGTTTAAGTAGGCAGAGTATAAATTAGTTTTAATGAAACAATTTTAGTGAAACAATTATTTTCCATGTAAGTTCCTTGTAAAAGTGACTGAACTTTTACTGACTCTGTTGCTTGATTTGCCTTGCCTTTTATATGGCAACGTTAACAGTCTGATGAATGTTCTTGAAGGCGAATATTCGTTGCTTCGCCTTCTCGAGATCTTTATAAATGTAAACATCGTCGTTTCATTCTTGTTGTTTGTGTATTTTGTTTACATTTATTCTTGTAGTGTTTATTATTGTATTTTTGTTTACTTGTTTACCATTATTTAAGCTGGTGTTTGTTGTTATATTATGCAGTGCGATAATTTGTAAACAAGTTCATTGTTTTTGTTTTCGTAGCTTTTGTTTATAATTTTAGTATTAAACGATGTAAAAGCAAAACATCACTATCTAGATTTTTCCATTTTCGTAACAATATATTCGTTTTGATGTCTGACCTGTGGTTTGAACCAAGGCTTCACGTCTAATATCAATTTCTATAATTAATGGAAATGCAGAATATTATGGTAAAATCGTGAATTTACACTCGTTTCTAAACGAGGATAACTTTTCAGAAAATAAAGTCTGATTGTAATTAAATTTTCTAATTGAGTGAAGCTTAAACTGTCGTCTTTTAAAATGCTATAGCTTGCCTATTGAGTATAATATTACTGCAGGTATTACATTTTAGAGCACCAAAATTGGGCACTATTAAGGTTACATACTCTTCGCTTATAAAGTGTATGCATTCCTTCTAATTTTTCTTATGAGCAACACATTTTATAAGTAGGTTCCTGAGTGTTAAATGAATAATTGTATAGCAGATAGCAATTGAAACTTTATATTATAAAATGAATGATTTTCATAGAAATCAAAATTTATTTCCTGTTATCTCGGAATTAACTGATGAAATAAGTGTAAAAAATGCCTGAAGCTTTCAAATCTATGGAGATACCTTAAAGCATAAATGTGTGGAGTATGAATGGCAAACGAATTTCAATGGATTTCCCAGCTGACAATCATAAAGTAGTAGTTGCCTAGAAAGTTTTCTTCTGAAATTTTCAAGTCATTTTGGCAACTTACAATTCAATTGAAATAATAATCGATCCATAAAAATGTACGGATGCAATTGTAAAATGATCAACCAGCTGCAACATTTTAAGGGGTTATGGTAAAGTGGCAATGATGCTTTCCAAGAGACACACTATTAGTGGAAGAGCGTGTTGAAAAATTCTTTCTAAATGCGCAGAGTTATTCAAGAATTCTGCATGGTTGGGTGTAAGAGCAGTAAGTGTAAGTCAGCAGAAAGGAATTAGAATTTCATTGACTTCAATTTTATCATTCAATCTGAAATAGTTGACAAATTGATCAAGAATTTTGGTTTATCTGGATTACAATACAATTTTAGTCAGGATTACAACCTAGCTTCTCACACCATCTATATTGTGTAAATAAATTTAATCCATGAATGGCGCGACCTGTTTGAGCAACGGGATCGCGTCTAATAAGTCAACGCATTAGCTACTAGAGTCGTTATAATGATTCCTACTGATATGCTATTTGAATTTCAGTAACTACAAAATCCTATTTAGTGTAGTTTTTACAGTGACTACTAATAAAGTTTGGTTGCCGTCAATTGTATACGCCATCTTCACGTATTGCGAAATCGTTATGATAAATGCTGTTCTAAAAATATCCTTTACTTCCATGGGATTTTAAATACTCTAGTAGATTAAAAAACAACACTAAAATATTTTTTTTTTGGGTCAGCACAGTTGTTAAAGCAAAAGGAAATCAAAATTTTTAAGAAATAATTACAAACAGAAACAATGAAGTGACGGTGAAAAGTGAGCCATAAACAAACACAAATGAATTTTAAATGTAATACTAAATAGCGCCTCTTACTTACTTACTTACTTGGGTATTACAAGCCATTGGTCAGGTTAACGATCTAGCTTTTCACACCATTTATGATTTGTGTGTTAATTTCACATACATTACGAGAACTACAGCTTTACCTAGTGTCCTGAGGACAGATCTAAGAAACTTTATTTTCATGGCAATTTTATTTACTCTCAGAGTTGTTGCCAATTATGTTATGTTATGTATATGAATATCGATGGAAGTATGACTAAACCCGGGCAAAATATACAAAAATATATAAAAGACTTTCAGCTCAGATAAGGTCGGTTATGATACAAAGACAAGCTTGTGTTGATATAACCGGTGCACTGGGAATTTGCCCTTCAGCAAGGCTGGAGCTTCTGTTAGACTATAATTAGATCTTTGGGAGACAATACAATAATGGGATAATGGTAGGCAATATAAGACTCATCAGACTACATCATGACTTAATCAATCGAGCGGCTTACAGTTGCCACCTTAGACGTAGAATCAATGATTTTAGGAAATGTTTTGCAACGGAACCTAGTAAGTATGTGAAAGTCAGGCCGCCATCCAAGCACTACACTTTTATGAGATGGACTGGAAGATTTTGTGTAAATTCATGTGGGAATTCACTACAATGAGAAGGCAAATGAGTGAGGGCGATAGGTCACTAATGAACACAGAACTTTTCTGTTGAGTTGTGTCAGATATTTGGAAAAAGTTATTCAATGAAGTTGCCGCAGTCCAGTAGATAGTGTGTTGGCTCATTAGAAGTGAGGTCAATGCCCAGTTTAGCCATCTCCAACAAAACGAAGTATGAACAAATATTTTTTCGCAGATTTTTGGCAAAAACTCTGAGAGCAAATAAAAAATTTGCCTTGAAGATGTTGATTTTTCAAAAAAAAAAAAAATCATCCTTTCGGATGAAGCTCATTTTCATGTTGTTGGGTACGTTAAAAAGCAAAATTGCTGTATTTGGGGTACAGAAAACCCACACGTTGTCTTATGGTATTGATGTGAACATTGTTTGGTTGATGTTTGGTTTCAACAGGATGGTGGAACTTGCCACACATCTCATGCCATAATCGATTTATTGCTTCAACCATTTTATGGCCGTTTAATTAGCCAAAATGGTGATGTCAATTGGCCGCCAAAAAGCTACCATTTGACATCGTTGGACTATTTTCTGTGGGCGCCGTTAAAGAAAAGAGTTATGCCGACAAACCAGGGACAATTGAGCATTTGAAGGTTAACATTTATAATGCCATTGCTGAGATACGACTCCATGTACTCGAAAAAGTGCACAAAATATGGTCCAATCGAATGAGGTACTGTTAGCCGAGGCAGCCATATGTATGAAATAAAATTCTATTTCTAAGCGGAACAATTGTATTTCACAACAAAAAAATTTATTTGGAAAAATTTCGAGTCGCTTTCGATTTTGCGTTTTTAAATTAAAATTTTTTAATGACCCACCGTATGTGTATAAGAGAAGACTATGATGGAACAATCCATGGTAAATAACTGCTTGTTTAATAGGTCACTATAGACCTAATATGTAAATTCTGTTATGATGAGAAGGAATCATCAGAACACATACTTCGATACAGTGAGGCTTTAAAGTATTCTAAAATGCATCGTTTGATTGCATAGCACATTCTGAGCAGTAAATTGTCCCTGTTCACACGGAACAGTAATCTGCAATTAGTCAGGCAATGAAGATTATAGGGATATCCTATATAGATTTACCTGAGTACGTTCGCAGCAGAGATCAGCAATGAATCGTTTTTTCGCTACTCATAAACACTCATGAAATTTTGAATATAAGTGTGTCAACAGTATTGAGATTTAATTACTCTGATTCATTCGTATTCACTCCAACGTTGATTTAAAAGTACAGGTTGCAATGGTATTAGCACTGTGGTCCAAAACCCCAATCTAGCCGGACAAAAGTCATTTTTTTAAATATTTAAAAAGTAAATTTTTTGTGTGGTACTATGTTCACAAGTGTTTAAAGTACATAACGCCATATTTTTTTTCTTTAAACAGCTACACTAGCATTGATATATTGCTTCAAATACAAGTAATTGCTTCTTTGCTAAAAATTAATTTCTCAAGTGACATTTACCAGTGCAAGTGAAATTGTCATGAAAAAATAATAAGAACAATTAAAAAAATTTGTTCGTGTCATTAATATAACAAAGTTATGAGTAAAAAATTACTTTCTAAATTTTTCATAAAATACGTTTTGTTTATAAATAAAATGCAATTATGTACATGTGTGTTTTAAATGTGAAATATTTGTTTAATGTCCGAATTCAATTAGAATTTCAAATGATAATTTATCGTACTTAAGCTTTAGTTTTTATGTTGTCGTCATCTATATATTTGTAGCTTTTTAATGTTTAAAAAATTAGCTGCCGGATTTTGTCCAAACGATTTTTATTCCATTTAGAGTTTAACATGTACATTACAAGGAAAGAGCTGTATAATACTTGGCGTAATGAAAAACAACTAACTAAGAAAACTGATGCTGTTGTTAAACACGTTGTAGCTAAGATTGGTATTAAGAATGATGAAACGGATAGCTCATACACACACATATACATTTGATTTTTTTCTCTCGAATTGTTTATATTGGTGAAATCTATAAACGTACCAAGTTTCATGTCGGTACGGCTTTGCAAAAGCGAGTTATAACTTTTGTCCGGCTAGATTGACGGACCACTGTGCAACGTTGACATCAAACTCAAACCATTCGAAATATGTTTGATTCATAAGCCTACACATTTAGATTCATAACTTTAGAAAAGTTATTATGATTCGAGTGACTCGAATCATTCATCAAAATTTACAGTCTTAGGTGTTGTTGCATTTACCAAAAAAGAAAAAAGACACATAAGTAAAAAAGACCTTCTAGTGAGTATTTTGTGATTTTATTATTTTGTTATTGCTGTAAATGTTGAGTTATGGAGAGTCGTTGATTTCGACGTACTGTTAAGTATATGTATGATGATTACTTCAAACTTTGAATATCAGTAATATGAGTATAATATTAAAATAAGTATCAATGCGTATAAGTATCAGAAATTATGAGTATGGTTCGATTGTACTTATCTTTTTGAATACTCATTGCTGATGTCTGATTCGCAGTATTGTGGTATTTCTTTATACAAAATTATTATTAAATCATTTTCAATTTCCAATATATTTTTTTAATACTAATTGATTTCCTATTGCTTTAAACTGAGAACAAATAAAAAAAATAAATGCGAACGGCTGAAAACAATTTATTTATGGTTTTGTCATGGCATAAATCACAACATTTTAAATAATTTCGATTTATTTTCTCTTTTTCTTCTTCTCTTTTTCTACTCCCTATCGTGTGGTTATTTTTACACATTCAGATACGCAGACATATTCATTCGTTCATTCATTCATTCATTCACTGAATTGATTCCAATGGCAGAGATGAAATAAATAAAATACAGAGACAGAGACAGAGTCAGAGTCAGTGTTTAATTGACTGCCATTTAGTGAAAATGTTTTTACATACAATTCAAAACCAATAACAAAAACATTTAAAAATTGTTTTTTGTTTAATACTCTACTATTAACTGCTTAAATGTTTTATGCTGCAATAAAGACAAAAACAAAAAAAAAATTTTTAAACAAAAATTCATCAGCGAAATAAATTTATCCCAAAAGTCTCTGTGTTAATAACTACTGCACAGTAAAACTCAGGTTTAATTGTGTGGACTAACACATCGAGGGCGATAAAGTTGTTGCTTTTTGCGGTTTTAAATTAATCCTTGAAAAAGATGTAAAAAATTATTTAAAATACCGGCTAATATACATACATACATACATACATAATTTTCCATTACAACCCTTTAGTCAAGATTACGGCCTAGCGTCTCACACCACTCATGTTGTGTGCGTTAATTTTATACGTGAGTGGCGGGATCTACAATTTAACTTTGACACCGAACGCCAGATTTTAGAAAAACTTTTGCATGGCAGGTTATTTACTCTCAGAGGTTTTGCCAGAAATCTGCTGAGAGGAAGTCGCCGAAAAAATATTTTTTTTTTTCATATTTCGTTTTTTTGATATCTGACCTGGGTAGTATCCCGGGCTTTACGTCTAATAAGCCAACACACTACATACTAGACTACGGCGACTTCTGTAATGGTATGTTGAAGTGGTAGCTTTTATTGCCAGAGCTCACTTGAGCACGCAGGAAAGCGCAGTCCCTGTTGTGACTGAATTCCACCAAACTCATCGAAGAAGTTCGTCATCGCAGGCGACTGTACAGATACAGTAGTAAGAACTAAAAACAATTTCTAGATTTTATAAATCAAGAGTTGCAATCGATTAAAATACGCGTTAAGTATCATATCATATCGTATCATATCCCCAGCATACAAAATATTCTTGTTTTTAGTAAGGACACTAACCATATGGACCAATGACAATGGTTGGCTGCAGTAGCACAGTTCTTACCTAATGTGTCAGCTATTAGGCTTACCTCATTGACCGCATGACTAATCGTTCAGGCAACGACAACCTTAAACTGTGTCGTCATCTCATTAAAGTATACACTAGAGATCAGCAATGAATCGTTTTTTCGCTATTTATAAGCACTCATGACATTTTGAATATAAGTGAGTCAACAATATCGCAATTTAATTACTCTGATTCATTCGTACTCACTACAACGTTCATTTATAAGTACAGGTTGCAATGAGTGTGAGTACCGTCAATATATTCGAAATTGCTAAAGTAGCCCAATGGTATGCAGCATGCCAGCAAATATCAGGTAGAGTCTGCAGCAGAGATCAGCAATGAATCGCTTTTTGCTACTCATAAGTAGTCATGAAATTTTGAATATAAGTGAGTCAACAGTATTGAAATTTAACTATGTACTCTGATTCTTTCGTACTCACAACAACATTGATTTATAAGTACAGATTGCAATGAGTATTAGTACAACGTTGACATCAAACTCATACCATTCGAAATATGTTTGATTCATAAGCCAACTCATTCAGATTCATAACTTTAGAAAAATACTTATAATACTCATAAATGAAGCGAGTGATTCGATTCATTCCTCAAAATTTACAGGCTTAGTTGTTGTTGCATTTACAAAAAAAAAGAAAAAGACAAAGACAGCAAGCAGAGCAAACACACAACCATTTAGTGCGCGAATCATACTTATTTTGTGATTCTTGTAAATGTTGAGTTATGGAGAGTCGAAATCAATAACATCCTACGTATCGTTAAGTATGAATACGATGAGTATTTCAAACTTTGAATATGAGTAGGTGTTCCATAAAATAAATATGAATGCGGATAAGTATCAGAAATTATGAGTATGATTTGATTCTACTCATCTTTTTGAACACTCATTGCTGATCTCTTGTATACACTACAGTGTCTTCTCAGTGATGTTTGGATTCGAAAATCACTTGCATGTAATCGGTAGCACATTACGCTGTTGGCTGTTCTAAAAATTGAAGAAAATTTGGCTTGAAGAATACTACAAAGATAATTTGCCTGTTCATACTTACTTACTTACTTATTTGATCATTACAACCCTTTAGCCAGGATTACAACCCATTTTCTCGTACCACTCTTGTTTTGTGTGTTAATTTTATCCATGAGTGGCAGCTCCAACAGCTTGAGAACTTTTTCTTGGCAATTTTATTTACTCCAGAATTTTCTCTAGAAATCTGCTGAGAGAACCTCTGCGATGAGGTTTGCGTTTTGCTCGCGACAGCTAAAGTTTAACCCGCGACCGCACGTCTAATAAGCCAACACATAAAACAAGCACAAAATAGAGGCTTTTCATGGCAATAGTATTCACTCTCAGAGGTTTTTGCCAGAAGACTGCTGGTAGAAAGTCGCCGAAAGAAATAAGTCTTCATATTTCGCTTTGTTTGATATGTCTGAGCTAGGGGTTGAACTCGGGGACACCTTGTCTAAGAAGCCAACGCACTACCTATTGAACTAAAGAGACTTCATACTAATTATACCGAAACGTTCACCGATTTTGAAACTTCATTTGATTTCTCTTATCATAGAGTGAATCAAACTAAGGGAAACGGTCAAGAGTCCATATTGCTGGAATGGGAAGTGCTTTGCGCGAAAATAGACGAGTGGGTAAATGCTTTACCAGAAGGCGCCTTAGCAGCATTTTTTGTCATTACATCAAAACGTACGTAGCCGTTTTTTATCATCCAAAATGCATAGGTTTAGAACTCAAAGAGATCCTCTAGCTCTGATACGAACATAAATTGCTTTGGTCGCCTTCGTACAAAAATATTTGGACTCGTAAGCTCTTTGTCTATGTGAAACAAAACATTGCTTTACCCAAAATTCACCGGCTCTTCAATATCAGTACTTAAATGCTGTAATAAGTCAACGTAACACTTTGTGTTGATTGTTTTTCCTTTTAATCAACAAAAATTATATCACAAGTACTCTAAAAAATTCGCCATAGTACAGTAGATAGTGTGCTGAGTGTTTAGACGAGGTTCAAATCCCAGCTTACTAAATCTCAATCAAAACGAAATATGTATATAAAAAATATTTCTATCCTTCCTTCAGCAGTCTTCTGGCAAAGGCACTGACAGTAAATAAAAGATTGCCAAGAAAAATTCCTCAAAAATCTGTCTTTCGAAGTGGACATTAAGCTATAGGTGCCACCCATCACTCCTGGATAAAATTAACACAAATAATATGAATTTTGTGTGCAACTGGGTTGTAGTCCTGACTGATGTTTGAAATGTAAGCAAGAATGCCAAGAAAAAACAGACGCCATGACAGAAGGATTTCTCTCCGGTTTCTTTGCCAATCCAGTACAATATATTAATTGCAGAAGGAAATGTCTTCTAGTTTTTCTAGTTAATTGTTTTAAATGTCCCTAGACTAGACGCCGTATTCTAGTAGGTAGTGTGTTAGCTTATTAGACGTGAGGCCAAGGTTCAAACCCGCGGCCAAACATCTCCAACAAAACGAAATTTGAAAAATATTTCTCCGGCGACTTCCGCTCAGCAGATTTCCGGCAAAAACTCTGAAAGTAAATAAAATTAGCATGAAAAATTTCTCTAAAATATGTCATTCGGAATCGACTTTAAACTGTAGGTTCCGCTACACACAACATCAGTGGTGTGAGGTCGTAATCCTGACAAAAGGGTTGTAATGACGAATTATGTATGTTCCTAGAGTTTAGATTAAATAGTCGTTTAAACTCTGTCAGTTGTTTAAAGTTTTTCAATCAATCTTTAAGGTCTGTCGGTGGTTTACACTCTGTCAGTCGTTTAAACTCTGTCAGGCGTTTAAACTCTATAAGCCGTTTACACTCCGTCAGCCGATTAAAATCTTTCAGTCGTTTAAACTCTGTCAGCCGCTTAGACTCTGTCAGTCGTTTAAACTCCGTCAGCCGTTTAGACTCTGTAAGCCGTTTAAACTCTGTCAGTCGCTTAAAATATTTCAGCCGGTTAAATTCTGTCAGTTCTTCAAACACCGTCAGTAGTTTAAACTCTGCCAGTCGTTTAAGCTCTGTTAGCTGTTTAAATTCTGTCAAAAGTTTAAACTCTGTCAGCCGTTTAGACTCTGTCAGTTGATTAAACTCTGTCAGTCGGTTAAACTCTGCCAGCCGCTTAAACTCCGTCAGTCGTTTAGACTCTGCCAGTCGTTCAAACTCTGTCAATCGCTTAAGCTCTGTTAACCTTTTAAACTCTGTCAGTCGTTTAAACTCTCTCAGTCGATAAAACTCTCTCAGTCGTTTAAAATCTTTCAGTCGCTTAAACTCTGTGATTCGCTTAAACTCTCTCAGTCGTTTAAACTCTGTCAATCGGTTAAACTCTCTCAGTCGTTAAAACTCACTCAGTCGTTTAAACTGTGTCAGTCATTTAAAATCTTTCAGTCGCTTAAACTGTGTCAGTCGCTTAAACTCTATCAGCCGTTTAGACTCTATCAGCCATTTAGACCCTGTCAGTCGTTTAAACTCTGTCAGTCGATTAAAATTTTTCAGTCCTCTCTCTTAATCGGTTAAACTCTCTCAGTCGTTTAAACAGTCAGTCAGTCAGTCGCTTAAACTCTGTCACTCAATAGTTTTTAGTCATAAGCTACGGAAATACTGCAAGAATTAAAGCCTTTTGAAAGAAAGTAATAAATCAGGTCCTCGATAAAAGCGCCCACTAAGTCATTGTGTTTTTCAGAACCCTGAAAATAAATTCGATTACTTAGGACCATTATTACAACTTGCCGTTAACTAAAGGGAGGATTTTAACGGGCAGATAAATTGTCTTTCTTTGTTATAAGTGGACAATATGGTATAAGTGAGCGTTAAGGTAAATGGAGGATCATCCTACCTTTAACTTTTAAAGTTAAGCTTATGTTTGAACATGCCATATTATTAATATAATTTGCAATATGGTAACTGCAAATATAATAAATAAATAAGTCGTTGCCATTGCGTTTAAAAAACAATTGTTTAATTGAGCAGTTTTATCGACATTGCTCGGGCACTGCCATATTCTTGAAAAAGTTAACTTTATTTTATCTGTAGGTTGTAATAACAAAAATAAGTTAAAGGTGACTTTAAGGTCCACTTTAGCTAAAGTTAACTTTAACTAAATCAAACTTTAACGGGAAGTTGTAATAATGGCCCTTAATCGAATAATTTTGCGTGTTTTTAAATACTGCAAGAACGAAGGCCTTTTAAAAGAAAGTAACAAATCAGGTCCTCGATAAAAGGCCCCACAAAGTGTTGTTGTGTTTGTGTTACCCTCAAAATGAATTCAATTACTTAATCGAATAATTTTGTGTGTTTTTTGTATGTTTTTCGGTTATTATTTGTATGTGTTTTTTATGCCAGAAATAAAATTATTATTTATGGTAACGTGGTTACTTGTTGTTTGGTTTGGTGTTAATTATATTTTAATATGTTGTCCTCCGCATCGATGACAATGATATCAGACAATGACAGCAGCAACAGCAGCATCAGTAAGTAATACATATGCATGCATGGCATATAGGCGGCAACATAACTATCGCTTCAGTAATCGGCATCAATAGTGTATTGTGTCATTTGGTCGTAAATAAATTTATTCATACATACGTATTCATTTTCAATATTTCAATATGTTTATTCAACACTATAAAATTACAATTGATAATATTGTTTTTGTTTTTCACTCTTCTTCTTCTTCTTTTTAGTTTTATTTATTGATTATTACTTAATTGCGGCGTAATTAAATATTAATAAACTGTGATTTTTGTTTTTTTCTCTGTTATTTTCTTTGTAATAAAAATTTTATACGGAAATGTGGAAAATGTATTACAAGTAAATTTCATTAAATAATTGCAAAATTTTAAATTGTTTTAAATGTTATGAAAATAAACTCTTTTTTGTTAAAATTTTTTAATAATTTTTGTTGCGTGCATTAAGTGAATTGTACATTAATTAACGAGTGTACGATTTCAGAGGCTTGATGTCAAAATTCCCTAGTATTTGTAACTGAAATTGTTTTAAGAAATTTTTATTTTTCTTCTTTAAATTTACCACACTTCATCATTGAAGTCGCCGTAATCTAGTGGGTAGTGTTTTCGCAATGTGGTAGATAAATTCCAGTCTACTGTTAAGTAAGTGATCGACCAACACTCGTACCTTGCAAATGCAAGATTTGCTAAAAACATCGTCACTGTCCGTGAGAGTCAGGAGTCAGGAGAATCCGAGACCTATTTATTTCGCATTGCTTTCAAGAACTCGGGTAAACGTTCTACCCAGAGAAGCCACTGTAGACATTAGATGTTAAATTAAAAAAATAATGGCTTCAATACATATTTCAAACGAATAAAAGATTTCGATCACACTCATACTTTTATTTAAACCTGAAAATATAAAGCGCTTAATAAAGATGCAATAGTATCGCTATCATTGTGTTAGCGTATGAACTATTCAGCTCAACTATTATGTTGCATTCAGAATTCAGCAAGACCTTCACCACTAAATGTGAGGCCATGATTCAAATCGATACGGTACCAACCACAGTTTATTCCTGGATGGTGTGACACATGACACACACACATTTTCTGTTACTTTTCATTGTCTCATATGCATTTGTATTGGAAAGAGTCTTTGCGACTCTTTATCTTTGCTTCTGCTGGGTGTACGTTTTCAAATATCTACCCCCACTGCTTATCAGTAGCTTAGAAGCTCCATTCCTCGCAGGCTTATTTTTGATAATTTTAATGTCAAAGATGAACCTTAAGGAGTCAATAAAATAATGAAAAAAATGAGCTTGAAGTCGGCGTAGTCTAGCAGGTAGTGTGGTGGCTTATTAGACTTGAGGCCACCGTTCAAATTCCAGATCAAATATCTGGATCAAACCGTAATATAAAAAATATTTCTTTGGCAACTGCCTCTCATCAGATTTCTGGCAAAAACCCTGATAGTAACTAAAAATTACCATGAAAAAGTTTCTCCATAAAATCTGTCGTTCGGATAACTGCATATTCCGCCAATTATCAATAAAATCAACACACACAACATAAGTGATGTGACAAGCTATGTTGTGATCCTGGCTAAAGGGTTTTTTTTTTTTGTTTTGGGCCGAAGGTGGGAATATTCAAAAGACACTTTTGTTCCAACAAAAGAGTGCACGATTCACCATCACTGGCGCCTACGTACTAATCCCACCCCTACGTTCTTTAACCACTCTTCCCCCGCGAAATTGCCGTAAGGTATCACTTCGCTGAAGGCTGGTTAGTTTTAAAGCTCTATCACACTAAATCAAATTTCGCCTTCGTTCCTCCAACCTTCATAGTTCCTGCATAACTTCAGCCATTTTCTGGCTGTCTTGACTCCATAAAATCCTAGACTTCAACACCTCTTCCATAAGCCGGTTTGGTCCTAAACTTGTTTTTCCGGGCCATCTAAATCTGGGGCAGCATGTCACAGTATGCTCCGCATCTTCCTCCTCATCAACACAGTTTGGGCATGTAGGGGAACGGTCATGTCCAAATCTGTGCAGGTACTTCCTGAAGCATCCATGACCAGTTAGGAACTGGGTCACTTAGTAGTTCAGCTCGCAATGTTTGCTCCCCATTCGAGGGGTTATATCAAGGACAAGGTGAACTGTCCATCTTCCCTTTAAACTGTTCTCCCATCGTGACTATCATTTGTGCATGGAAGTCCTTCCTTCCTCCGCTTTTATAGCTGTTGTTTGTCCTGGATGCTCGAGACGGCGCAAATATGGCAATCGGTATTGTCTTTGCCAATACCAATACCGCTTCATCAGACACTGCCCTGAAGCAGCTTATCTGTCTAATCGCGCTTAGACGTTACATTGAGGACAGTTTCGTCCTCGCCGCCGCCACGTAGAGAACCCCCTAACATATGGGGCAAGCATATAACATTATCGACGTTACAACCTTCGATATTATTATTGTCGTGAAGCGTTGAAATGACCAATGTATGCATGTATGTGTGGTATACCTCACCGTCTAAGCTCTTTTACTTACAAAACTTATGCGCAATAATAATGGATTTTTTCTATTCAATGCAACGCAACTAAGCACCGATGTTATATCGAATTATTCTAAAATACATCGATGTATTTGCTGCATCGATTATTTTTTTAACAATATGGGGATCAAAAACAAGATATAGAGTAAAGGTAGGTGAGTACCATGAGCGAATAGACGGTTTATTGTACTGCCCCCAAACTTATATAGTCTATCCCTGTAATGTAGCGTCAAATCCTGTTGCTGTGACCAATTTCAAGATGCTCTTCGGAATCGGAATATTGTTTTATAATCATCCAAGTATTTACTTTAAAATTTGTGCTCTAGTGATTCGTTCTACTCATCACAGAGTCTATATACTGCATATGAAACGATCGGTATTTGAAAACAAGTGTTCCAGTAAAAGTTCCGGTTGCTACTATCAGGCTATTCGTAGCTAGTTTGATGCATTACTCAAACTCTTTCAAACTGTAATTACCCACTAAAAATTTAGGTTGGAGAAAAGTGTATGTATCATTCCTTTCTTCTACTATACTCTTTGAAATCCCCCTTCCTCTTCGACATAAAAGTTCTGGTGTCATCACCTTCAAATTACCACAAGACCTGAGCTCCAACAGGGGATGGCTCTATTTCTTCTGCCTATCTGATTAAGCTTTCTATTCTAATCTTGAGTCCACCATATAAAAACTGGGTGCTGGCATGGCAATCGAACTATCAGTTAGCATTGTAAAGTCCATTCATGTCCAAATTGACTTCTAAAAACGCTTGGAAAGAAGGCTCGACTTTCCACATAGGCTGTGAATATTGCAGTCTAGGACCTAACACCCTCAATTTTGTCTCCTCAATATGTGTTCTTAACCCATCCGTTTATTACAAAAATTTCCTCTTCTAAAAGAGTTCCTAGCAATCATAAATATTCTTGTCTACTGTTTCTATCTAAGGGACAGTTAAGGAGTGAAGTGTTTGCCATTTGAAGCTAGCGCTAGACTTGATCTGATCGTCACTATCTCTCGAAATGGTCGTATGTCTTATAGAGCTTTCAGCATCATTATAGAGCAACGTAAGCCCGTCTTTGTATTCTATCGTCCACCATTAATACGTAGCCGTTTTTGAGTGGTGAAACCTACGGTTTAAAGTCTACTTCGAACGAAAGATTTTATGGAAACTTTTCATGGCAATTTTTTTATCAGAAAAAAGTGGGAGTGGCTGAAAGAAATATCTTTTTCTTTCGAGATACAGTAGTGGCCTCATAATTAGAAACGACTTAGCAACATGCGTTTTTGTTAATTTGTTTTGTAGTTTTCACTGTGTGCCTGGGATCAAAGGCTTAGTTTGGAGGACGTCTTACATACGTTTTTCCATCAGATTGGAACAAATTTAACTTAGATTCGTCACTCCAGAGAACTCTCAAGATTTTGAATATGACAATGGTATCCGTAATTCAATGCTATAGTGACGTTCAGTCTTGTTACCGAGTTTGAAGTCATTTATTTCATTAACATGTTTGTTGGCAGCTAGTTAATTAAGTGTACTAAACAATGCCTTAAATGATGTACTTCATCAGTTCAGTTATTATTATCGTCACCATCCGCACAACATGCTCAAACCCGTTTTCTCCAAAGAAAAACACTAAATCATGGCGTCGTTGGATAGAGTTAGGTAGAGGTGGCTGCCCATCCAAGAAAAATTCTTGGATGGACTCACTTAGGCCTCATTGGGCCCATTGTGCTACCACAGTTATCCGGTATCCCCTAGTCTCAAAACCACTCCGAGCTCCTGATGAAACGATTTAGGCTGCCAATGTCAATCATTGATAGTTCCTCCAGATCATCCATGTAGTAGGTACCCAAGTACATCCTTCTCCTTTGGCAAAGAGCCGGGCATGTACCCAGCAGATGAGTGACAGTCTCCTCTTCTTCCTCATCTCTGCAGCTTCTGCAGAAGTCGTTAGCAAGGGGTCCAAGACCAATGCGCCTCCCATGCGTACCCTAAATGCAATGCACCGTAATGACACCGACAACTAAACTGAGCGCGCCTCTTTGGACTTTAAGTAGACTCATTGTGCGCCCCTCATCCAGCCTTGGCCAGATTTTTCGAGCCGTTCTACCCGTGTCCGAGTCCGCCCACCTGTCGTTGACGGAATCGACGATCGCATTATCAATTATGAGCTTGCAGGTCCTCATAGGGATGCCCAGATTCGAGAATTCATCGGAGATTGGATAGAGTTAGTTTGATTACAAAGTTATACAGCAATAAACAGCAGAAACCGCCATAGTGGTTCTGGATTGTATATTAGAGTTCCAGCTTAGTTTGCTGTACGGTATGATTCAAAGATATTTGGAGTTATTGGATAGAGTGGAACTTTTGTACATCCTTGTCAATGTAGTTGACTTCGTCTTGTCTTTCCAGTCCGTATTTGTTGGTTTCATATTTTTTAAAAATATTGCAGAGTAACAGATTTTTTGCTTCTATTTGTTGGTACCTGATAGTAGACACAGTTGTGTCCATCCACACTTAAGCCACAGAGGCCCCATTGTGATATAATTTTCCACTAAAACCTAGCCTCGGAACCGCCCAGACTGCCAATGATAATGCGTGACAGTTCTTCCAGATCGCGTATATAGTAGTCACCAAAATGCCTTTTTCTCCCACGAAGAAGTCCCGAATATGTACGCAGTAGTTGAAGAACAGTTTCCACTTCTTCGACATCTCTACAACTTATACAGAAATCACCTACAAAGTGCCCAAGAACAGTGCACCTTGCACGCATGCCCTTAATGTCCCCAACAACCATACTAAGCGTGCTTCTTTGGATACTTGTAGTGAGCCTTTCCTCCAGTTTTGGCTATTTTGCTTGTATTGGCAAAAACTCTGAGAGTAAAATAAAATTGCCATGAAAAGTTTCTCTAAAAATCTGTCATACGGAATCGACTTTAAACTGTAGGTCCGCAGCCACTCATGTAGAAAATTAACACACACAACATAAGCGGTGTGAGAAGCTATGTTGTTAATGGGGTAGACGATCAATATAATTATAAGCCTGAAGGTTTTCAGATGAAGTCGCCGTAGTCTAGTAGGTAGTTTTTAGACACAAAGCCAGGGTTCGATCTCCAGGCAAGACATCAAATCAAAATACAAAAAGTATTTCTTCGACGACTTCCTCTCAGCAAATTTCTGGCAAAAACTCAGAGACAGTAATTAAAATTGCCGTGAAGGGTTTCTCAAAAATCTGTCGTTCGGAGGTAGGTCCCTCCACTCATGTATAAAATTAACACACACAACATAAGTGGTATGAGAAACTAGGAAACTAATCTTGACTGAAAGCGCGAAGCCGCCCGTGTGTTGTTGATGGCATCGACGATCGCATTGCCAATTTAATTATAAGCTTGAAGGTTTTCGAATGGATTCGTAAATTCAAGAATTCAACGAAGAGTTTGATGGTTATGCCATACCTGGTCAGTTTATTCAGTTCTGGTATCCATGCCATGTGAATATCATAGTTGAGATATCTGCGACAGTTGTACACTGTCTTGGAGTTCCCTACAATGGAATTTAGTGCTTTTATAGCCGTTTGGCTTTCAGAAAGTATGATAATGTTTTTGCCACAGCCTGTATTGCCTACAATTCCGCCTGAAAGATGTTACCGTGACCATGGCAGTCTTAAAGACAGGGCTACTGATTGGTTTTTAAGAAAGTACCAGCTCCAACGATTCCGCTTGATATGCAGCCATCACAGTAAATTTGCACGGAGCCCTTAACGAGGGTATCTGATTAATATTTCAATATTTCGTTCTTGTTTGGTGTTTCTCTCAGTATGTGTGTGTCAGTCAGCAACAAAAGTAGAACATAAAAATGTTGGCTTCAAAATAATAATTTGTGTTGCAATTAAAAAGAATCTAATTGAAGTTGCGTAAGCAACAACAATAAAAAAAAAATAATTTAATTTTATTTTCTTCTGCAATCGTATGGGTATGTACGACTAACATCTAAAAGATGTGATTGCTTTTCTCTCTCTCTCTCTCTCTCTCTCTATCTTCAAGTGTATGTGTGTAATACCACAATAAATAAAGATGTTGCAATTGTTTTGTATGTGGCCGGAGCTGAGTGAAGCGCCATGCTCATCATCACCAGCAGTATCAGTACAGCCAGTACTTGATGGCAGCAATTGTGCTGCTGCTGTTGCTGCTCGTACGAGTAGAAGCCAACCAAACATTTAGTCATTTAGTAGAATTTAATTAAAGTAAGCAAAATGAAGTTGAAAGTGTTTGGTCAGTGTGGCCATAACTTGAGGAATCCAGTGGAGTATGGTGACTGAGCCAGGCTGCTTTCTTCTTCTTCTGGCCATAGGTTTATGTGGTCCAGCCATGTGGGAATAAATTGTAAATGAATAATACGTTAACAGATGCTACACTCTCTGTGCCATACATAAACGAACGAAACTAATGGCAGTGGCATTGGTGGCAGATGATAGTAGTTGCACTAAACACACACACACGCTTACACTCACAGGCAAATGTATGTATACGAATAGCTAAAGTGAAGTGGCCAACGTTTGTTGGCAACCACAGGCAAAAATTTGAAAAATAAAAATCCTTTTTAAAAGGACAGAACAACAAATAGTCAAATGATGTCCGGAAAAGTTAAGAAACAACAGATTTTAAGTAGGATGTGATAAAAAAATTTTATTTTTTTTTTAAATTGAAATGTGCCTTTAGAATGACCTAAAATGTAAGGTGTAGTGAAAATAAATGCATTGAAGGTTTTTTTTACTGTATTGTTACGTTTTTACCTTTTAAACGTTTGAAATATGAGCTCGTAGATTGCAAATAAAATGAAAATTATTATGTGTTTATTGTTCGCACAATTCTGTGAGCCACCGTTTACAACTTGATGTAAACAACAACAATTGCTTTGTTTGGTTATTCCACTGTGCACTCTTTTGCGCAAACAATAACAATTACAAGCCAATTTGTTCAACAGATCTTTATAACAGAGATCTTCAAACCACGATTACTCTCTTCAAAACACCGCGTCTTCACACAAGACTGACTGAATTTTTATTGACTCCGTTGCCTGCTTTGTCTTGCCTTTTATATCGCAGGTCAGTTTTGAAAACTTCAGTACTTTAGTACTTTTTTCAGTACATTTTCATTTCTAAAATACCACGGTACCCCCGCTACACTTTTAGTACTTTTTTATTATTAATATTTTATGGTTTGCGCTTTTCAACTATTAATAGGTTAGCAACAGGTTTAACGTAATGCTAGATTGCTATTGTCTTTAGCCCCGGTTAGCCCAACGGCCACGCAACGTAAGTTCGTTTTTAGAATACGAAAAGCAATGATAACGCATGGCAAACCGTAATTAATTTAATTTGCACTTCATATGCTAAAACAAATGTACAATCCGTTACGTTCCTTCGACATTTGACTAAATCGGGCTTTTACGTTACGACTCAGCTGTTCTTGGTTTATATATGAGAAACCTGTATAAGTCGTTAGTTTTTTATTCTATTC
This sequence comes from Sarcophaga carnaria, assembly GCA_958299815.1. Classification (NCBI taxonomy): domain Eukaryota; kingdom Metazoa; phylum Arthropoda; class Insecta; order Diptera; family Sarcophagidae; genus Sarcophaga; species Sarcophaga carnaria. The sequence continues at coordinate 17,410,596 of OY283149.1, read as the reverse complement.
CGTACATGTATTAAGTACAAGTAAATATATTTTTTGCAAAAGTTCTCTTTTAGTTATCGTTCAGTACCATTTCAAAATTTCAATTTGCAACGCTGTCGCAGGGTAAACAGTTTGATGAATGCTGTTGAAGGAGAATGACTTCGCCTTCTCGAAATCTCTATAAATATAAACATGTTGTTTACGTTATTGTTGTTTGTGTATTTACGTTTATTCTTGCAGTGTTATTGTTGCCTTTTGTTGCAATTTTCGTAACAACAGTTTTAGCCTCTCATTTTTTTTTCATTCAAAAAATACTTGGATATCACTGTACGACTATGCATGACAGTTTTGCAACCACATTAATCTCTTGAGAATATTGTTCGAATGTTAGAATATTGTTGTAAAGTGTTGTTTGTGTTCAGAGTATGCTACTTTGTTGTTGTAAATGTTTGTTTGTGTATGTAAAAAAATATTTTACAATTAAAACAGTACATATAAACGATATTATAGGCCCTTTAGTTATTAATTTTTTAAATAAAAAAATTATCTATGTATTGTACAAATATTCATAATGTCGCCAAATACAAGGTGCCCCAGGAAGGCAATGAAAGCATTGTAACAATAATATAACCTTGTGTACGTGAAAGCCACTGCTTCAAATTTTAACGATTTCATTAGACGTGCGGCAACGGTTCAAATCTCAGGTCAGGCATCTCCAACTAAACGAAATATGAAAGAATATTTCTTCGGCGACTTCCTCTCAGCAGATTTCAAAAACTCTGAGAGTAAATAAAATTGCCATGAAAGAGTTTCTCAAAAATCTGTCATTCGGATTCGACGTTAAACTGTAGGTCCCGCCACTCACGTATAAAATTAACGCAAACAACATGAGTGATGTGAGAAGCTAGGTCGTAATCCTGACTAAAGGGTTGTAATGACCAATTATGTATGTATGTGTATGTATGTATTACCTCTGCCTGGTTAGGTCGATTGCTTATTTGGTTTAAGCTTCTACAATATAGTTGTTCAATTCTATCCAGCACTGCCATTTGACCAGTAATGATGACTACTTTAACAATTTTAATTAACGTGTTATGATCTACTGTAACTCGTCTGCCTACATTTATTTTATTTCCGGCTTATACTTGTCAGTCAGTATGATAATCCTTTGTAAAGAGAAGTAACACAGTATTTGTTTATTAATATTTTTATAAAAATATATAAATATGTACGAGTATGTATTGCATGTATTGTTCACATACATATATTATAGCAATTAAATATTATTTCAGTTCTGATTTATATTTAATGACGCTTTTAAACTAAAACCGCATTCATATACCAACACTTGAACATACATACATACATATGTATTTATTCTCATTTGGACGATTTTTCATATTTTTGTATGATTATTTGAAGCTGTTGTTTTTGTTTAATGAAAACTTAATGCTTTGTTTAATAGATTTTTTAATGTTTATTTTTTTTATTTTTTTATATTTTGTTGTATAAATCTGTCTATTTTAACAGAGTATTTTAACAGAGTATTTTATTTTAGGATAACTTCCTTCTAACCCGTCAGACAAATCATTTCTTAACAGCGTTTTTCGGTTCGTGAGCAGCCAAGCTGTTCCTCAATTCTGTCTTCATCGGTTTATCAGAAACTTTTTGTGAGTCCTAAACAATGTACTTCGCTCCTATCGTATATTTATACATTCACATCTATCGGATCTTCCAACAAGGACTTCGGTAGTTTAACAGTTGTTAACGGCCATCTCGCTGAAGATAGGTTAGGTTAGGTTAGTGTGGAAGTTTTCATACCAAAAGTCCTGTACTGAACAAGTTCATCCGAACCAAAGAGGTAGAAGTTGGTCAGCGTAAGGGCTGCACATTTAAACCATGATGGAGAACCAGCCAGAAAGCATGATAAACGAGGCTATATCCTCGACGCCGCTCATTTATAAAATTAACACACACAACATAAGTGGTGTGAGAAACTAGTTCGTAATCCTGACTGTAATTGGTTGTAATTACCAATTATGTATGTATGTACGTATGTATATCCTTGACATCAATGGACGATCAAGAGCCAAATAACCTATATCTGCAACTCGCAAGAGATGGGCATTGACAAAGAAAGTGGATAACAGTCTCCTCTTCCTCAGCGGATCTGCACACGGCAGAAGTCATTAAATGGGAGCCGCATTCTTTCTGCGTGTCTACCCATAACTCAGTGACCTGTAAGCATGGCCACTGTGATCGAGATGATGTTACGACCACGTCCAAGTAACTGGTTGGTGCGCCTTCTATCCATTGAGGGCCAAGTGAGCTTAGCGGTGGAGCAGAACTTGGATTTTAAAGGGCAGATAAATTGTGTTTAATTATTATAAGTAGACAATAAGGTTAAAGTGAGCGTTAAGCTAAAGGGAAGATCATCCTACCGGTAACTTTTAAAGCTCACTTTATCTTTGAACTTGCCATACATATAATGGGTGGTTTTTTAAGAGCTATAGGAAAAAATTTCATGAAATCTTTATTCGAATCGATAGTACAGTCCATATAATTTAATGTTTGAAGATTATTTCATGCAAATGTTAACCGCGACTGCGCCTCAAATGGTCCATCCGCTTAGTCCAATTTTGGCATACTCAATTGAAGCTGGCTTGTCTGTATATACTTGAGCTTTAACACACAGCCCCACAAAAAATAGTCTAAAGGCGTTAAATCGCACGATCTAGGCGGCCAATTGACCGGTCTGGAACGTGAAATAAAATGTTCACCGAACTCGCCTCTCAATAAGTCCATTGTTACGCGTGCTGTGTGGCATGTGGCACCGTCTTGTTGAAACCACATATCATGCAAGTCAATCTCTTGCATTTTGGGCAAAAAAAAGTTGTATATCATCTCACGGTAGCGCTCACCATTCACAATTACGTTACGATTCGCAGCATCTTTGAAGAAGTACGGTCCAACGATGCCACCAGCCCATAAACCGCACCAAACTGTGACTTTTTCTGGATGCATTGGTAGCTTTTGCAATTCTTTTGGCTGATCTTCACTCCAAAATCGACAATTCTGCTTATTTACGTATCCATTGAGTCAAAAATTAGCTTCGTCGCTGAACACAATTTTTCGATAAAGAAGTGGACCTTCGGCCAACTTTCCAAGAGCCTATTCACCAAAAATTCTGCGTTAAGGTAGGTCGTTCGGCTTCAATTATTGCACCAGCTGTATTTTGAAAGGCTTCACACCTAAATCCTTCCGCAAAATTTTCCACGTTGTTGAGTAACAGAGGCCCAATTGCTGCGAACGGTGACGAATCGATAATTGATGGTCATCGTTAATACTGGCCGATACAGCTGCGATATTTCCTTTATTTATTTTCAATATGGCAACTTCAAATATAAACAAAATAACGAAGACCGTCGTTGCCACTGCGTTTAAAAAAAAAACTTGTTTAATTGAGCAGTGTTAACGACATTGCTCCGGCACTGCTATATTTTTGAAAAAGTTAACTTTAATTTATCATTAGATTATAATAACGAAAAGAAGTTAAAGGTGACTTTAAAGTTCACTTTAGCTAAAGTTACCTTTAACTAAAGCCAACTTTAACGGCAAGTTATAATAATTTGCTGTGCTAGTTTAACCCACTTATTTGTATTCCTATGCTGGACCGTAATTCTCGGTTATTTCTTTGCAGGCTGTTTCTATACATAACGGGAATTTTAACCATGCTTGGTGACTGCTTTAAGGATCCAATTAATAATTTTCAAGCCGGGTCATCCGCCAAATTTTTTCATTCCCCTTTCAAACAGTAGGATAGGAAATAAAATATTAAACTTTCCACTGTTAAACTGCAGCTGTAAGAGCAACTTTTATTATTTGGTTTGCAATTCAACATTAAAAAATTTTTCCCAACAATTATCTCTCAGGGGAAATTTTTTTCCATCCATTCATTCCATTCTTTTTTTTCGTTTTGTGTGTTTGTGGCAAACTATGGATTTAAATGTTTTCAGAATTGAAAATGTCCTTGTATTATCTCTTTCTACCCCTCTACCCCTTTTGGTCAGCCTTTCAGTTGGGTGTGTGTGTGTGTGTTTGCTGTGTTATTTAAATACTTATACAGACAGTTAAACATAAATATTAACTGGCTTAAGTAATATATTTACACACAGTGATATTCAATACAAATACATTTCATCATCATCATCATACACCCATACATACATATTCACATTACCATTCTCTATTTATGTATGGGTATGTGTATGCATGTATGTACAGTAAAGTCCATCTGTGGTTTTGATGTCATTTTTTTGTATTTACAAGGGTATGCGTATGTGTATGCATGTTTACATATTCATTTACACCCAGTTGCCGTTATTATTGTAGTTGCTGTTGTTGTTGTTTTAATAATAATTTAATATTTCTGCAAATAATTAAATTAACAAATAATGTTGCCTAATTTTCGCCTGTTAAACGGCATAAAGACTCTTTAAAAACTTATTAAAGCTTATTAAAGTGTGAACAAAATTTAAATTCTCCTTTAAAGGAAACACTTGAAATTAAGAAATATCATCGATATTGACATATTGATTGAATAATTGATAGTGCAATTAAAGTGTGAAGAGACTTTAATTGATACATTTCAATGTGTCAAGATAATAATAAGGAAAGAAGGAAGTATTTCTTGCAATTTGATTTAAATCTGTAATTGTAAGTGACAATACAAGACTGCCGACGAAAGAGAGTTCAATACACAAATAATGAGAATGAAAATCTTCTAGACAATCATTCCCAAAAAGTTGTGCTAGAAAACAAGCCCACTAGAGGTAACCCTATTTTCCTTTTTTTACATACATACATACATAATTGGTTATTACAACCCTTTAGTCAGGATTACGGCCTACCTTCTCACGTCACTCATGTTGTGTGTATTAGTTTTATACATGAGTGGCGGGAACTACAGTTTAAAGTCAACTCCGAACGACAGATTTTTGAGAAACTTTTCATTGCAATTTTATTTACTCTCAGAGTTTTTGCCAGAAATCTGCTGAGAGGAAGACGCCAAAGAAATATTTTTTCAAATTTCGCTTTGATGTCTAACCTGGGTTAGAACCGTGGCCTTACGTCTAATAAGCCAACACCCTACCTACTAGACTACGGTGACTTCGTTGGTATTGTGCTAAATTTCAAATGCCGAGGCCATGGTTTCAAGTCCCACCAGACACTCTGGGCATTTGTGATTGTCCGCTTGTTTGTCTGACATTCCATGTGATTACTCACAATATAAAAAGAAATTGAAAATTATTTCTAAAAAAGCAATTTTTCAAAGAGGTAAACGGAGGTATATACATACATATAAATTTGGTCATTACAACCCTTCAGTCAGGATTACAACCTAGCTTCTCACACCACCCATGTTTTGTATGCTAATCTTATAGAAGAGTGGCGAGACCTACAGTTTTAACACGACTCCGAACAAGAGATTTTTTAGAAAATTTTCATGGTATTTTTATTTACTCTCAGAATTTTTGCCAGAAACCTACTGAGAGAAAGTAGCCGAAGAAATATTTTTTCATATTGCGTTCGAGACGTTTGACCAAAAGTTTGAATCGTAGCCTCACGTCTAATAAGCCAACAGACTACCTACTAGACTACGAAGACTTCAAGGTATTGAATTGGTCACTAAATAAATAATGTCGCACACTATCCCCTCTTTCCTTTGTCCTAATAAATTGTCCTACATGAAACATAAAAAACGATTCAATGCTGAGATCTGATTCAAAAGACCACAATTGTTAAATAAACAATCTTTTTTGTACTTCGACTGGAGTGTGTGATTTCAACCGGAAGGTACCTCTAAAGACAACTTATGACCGATTTTGGTTTTGCTGCATAGGATGTTTTCATAAAAGCTAAGTTTACGTTAGGTATGGCGACCTCAGTTACATACATATATACATACATAATTGGTCATTACAACCCTTCAGTCAGGATAACGATCTAGTTAGTCACACCACTTATGTTATGTGTGTTAATTTATACATGAGTGGTGGGACCTACAGTTTAAAGTCGACTCCGAATGACAGATTTTTGAGAAAGTTTTTCATGGCAAGTTTATTTACTCTCAGAGCTTTTGCCAGAAATCTGCTGAGAGGAAGCCGCCGAAGAAATACTTTTTGTATTTTATTTTATTCTGATGTCTGGCCTGGGGCTCGAACCCTGGCTTTTCGTCTAATAAGCCAAACAAACTATCTACTAGACTACTGCGACAGTTGACTATCATAATAAAAACCAGTTTGACGTTGTTAAAGTTATTTTTCCGTGATCTGCTCGACTGTTAAATATTTCCATTGTTTTATCGAACTCCCTGTAATTCACGTTTGCTTCAAATAATATTTTCAATGCAAAAAAAATCTGTCAAATACCTTAAAAATTATAGACTTTACACGTTTCCATTTCATTTACAATTTACACTAAATAACGATGCTATGAAAATTCCTTAGCGCAGACATAAAATCTCTTGTTAAAAAAGGACATCAGCAGGAGCAGCAGCAGTAGCAACAAAGAAAAAATTGGCACATTTTCAATTTTCCTGAAGCTCAACTTCATAACAATGAATCCGGGCAAAAGGAAAGCCCATGGAATGAAAAATTAAAGGAAGATATTTTAAAGAATGAACAAAAAGAATTTTACAATCTTTAAGACTTTATAAATCCCAAGTTATAGTATTAAAATGGCAATGGAAGCTGGAGACCAAAAATCCAAACGACATACCAACAAACACCCGTAGAAGTTTATGAAGGAAATGAAAATGAAGTGCAAAGACAAGGCAAGACAAAGTAAAATTGAAGATACAAAAAGGCAACAACTTTAAATCACACACTGACAGTTGGGGATTTGTCTACCAGAAGAATGAAATTTATTGTTAACAAAACGTATACCAAACAAGGCTCACAGCAGTAGGCCATTGCAGCCTATACACGCGCTCAACGAGGCCAATATACTGCCTTAAAACAAAAGCACAGTAAATTCGTGGTATTTTGTTTCTGTTTAAGATCTTAGAAAGGTGCTGCCACAATTTGTTGCCATTGTTGTTGTTTTTGTTGTTTTTGTTTTGGTAGCTACAAATCTGCATTGACACTTTTGGAGTTGAGTTTGTTGGTCTTTTTTTTCTACGCCATCAGGTATTTTATTTAGAAACAAATCAGAGCCCAGAAATACTCTCAAACCTAAATCCATTTGATGATGGCTGGATAATGGAAAAAGACATCCTCAGTTCACTGGCTACAGCTTATTTTGTTTTAGAAGTCTATTAAATGTGCTTGAGGATGTTTTTTTGCTGTCTTGTGTTGACATTTGAGCAAAGTAATGTCAAAGAAATTATAGCTGACGTATGGAGGTGCTATCCAGCTAGTTATGACTTGGTTTAGAAATCTATTACTATAGGCAATAATAAAAAAGACTTAAGCACTCCTGTGGGAGACCATCGGTATTGCAAATGTCTCCATGCATACATACATACATACATACATACGTAAATACATACATACATACATCCATAATTGGTCATTACAACCCTTCAGTCAGGATTACGACCTAGCTACCCACTTATACTGTCTGTGTTAATTTTATACATGAGTGGCTGGGGACCTACTGTTTAAAGTCGATCCCGAACGACAGATTTTTGTGAAACGTTTTCATGGCAATTGTATTCAGTCTCAGAATTTTTACCAGAAGTCTGCTGAGAGTAAGTCGCCGAAGAAAAGTTTTTTGATATTTCGTTTTGTTGGAGCTGTCTGACCTGGAATTTGAACCGAGGCCTCATATCTAGTAAGCCAACACACTATCTATTAGACTGCAAGGACGAAAAATGTCTCCATTGGGAATATTTATTGTAAACGAGTTTTCTTATGTTGGCGGTGGCATCTTTCAAACTTATTCAGCATGTTTCCATGAAATCTGTTCAGTTTGTTCGTCATATTGTTACGTTTTTACCTTTTAATTAAAGTTCTTTATTATTCACACAATTCTGTTTGCCACTGTTCACAACTTTATGTAACAACACCAATTGCCTTTTTTGTTGTTCCTCTGTTTATACCCTTTGCATAAACTTTAACAATTACGAGACAATTGTTCGACAAATCTTTATAACGCAGATCTTCAAACCACCATTACTCTCTTCAAACGCACCGCGTCTACACACAAGACTAAATGAACTTCACTAACTCACTCGCCTGCTTTGTCTTGCCTTTTATATGGCAGGGTAAACAGTCTGATGAGTGTTCTTGAAGGCGAACGCTCGTGACTTCGCCTTCTCGAAATCACTATAAATGTAAACATCGTTATTTTTATTCATTATTGTTGTTTGTGTAGTTTGTTTACATTTATTCTTGTAGTGTTTGGTGTTCTATTCTTGTTTACTTGTTTACCATTTTTTTATGCTGGTGTTTCCTTAGAGGGATTTGAAAATTGTGTGATTAATTGGTTTGCCTCACAAGACAAACAGTTTTACTGGCGCGCAATCCACAAAATAACTTAAATATGGGAGATATGTGTAGCCAATACTTTGGTCCCACTTTTGCCAGTATTTAGGCCCATTATGACATCATAATCAATTATACCCGGAAATCTAACATCACCTAGTTTAATTTGATTTCCGGGATATCCAACCATATTAAAAAATAAATCTTGTCTTTGCAGCAATCTTTATATTATTTATATACCAGGCAAGTATAATTGAAAGTAAGAAATTAAGAAGCTTCTGTTCATGGTAAAATCAAGCACACATAAGACAAAAGATGAATTCTTCCTTCGCCTCAGACCCACAACTCCTGCAGTACTCATTTGCCCAAATATCGAGATTTTCAGCATGCCCACCTAAAGATAGAAATGAGTCGATTATTTTTCTACCCATACGTGTCCAGCAGAGTGTAGCAGTATTGCACGTAACTTCCTGCTGCCAATATGATTGTGCTTTCGTGTAATAAGTGTGGAAAATATCCGGCAATTGAAATTTTTACTAAAAGGACTGAAGACCCGTGAGATCGCTATTATAAAATGAATGGCCATGCGGTTTAGAAGTTAAGCGGTCCTCTAGTCTAGCAATATTTCACGTACTCTCTTGCTGTTACCAAGACTAAGCCTCCCTGTAAAATGGAGGAAAATATCCAATTAATATGAGGCCATCGAAATAACTATGCCCTTTAACATGTTGGAGATAGCGAACTCCGCACAGACTCTGGCCAGCTCATCAGCAATGCATAATCCAACGATAGCCTAGCTTGCTTGGTTCTGGAACCCATGTAAAAGTTATCTTTAAAAGATCCGAAATTTCCTTAAGAAATCCTCGGTATTCATGGGCAAAGACGCTGTCTGGTTAACCGAGTAACTTAAAGAGATTTTTCGCTTTTGAAAATTGTTGTGCGCTCTGCCAGGAAAACGCTGCAGTGGACAGGCAGTGTGTAAGAAATTTGAATATCAGGACCCTTAATAAACATATCACAGTCCATCCTGTCACTCATCTCAGAGTCATCAACGTAAACCTCATGCCTCTGCGCCATAAAGAAGCACGGGGAGGATGAGCGTCTTGTAGGATATTAGTTTTATCGTACGAGAGAGGACTCTGCCCCCCAATTGCCTATTGAGATCATAGTAGCACCTGTTGGTATGAGTGATCCTCATATGTAATGGTGGTAATGGCGGAGCCGAGATAAATAAATTCCTGGAATATACCGAAAGTATAGTTATCGGCCGCACTTCTCTGATTGTCGATAACATATACTTCGGTTTGCCCTCATTTACTGCCAGACCCAATTTGGTAGACTCCCGTTCAATAGCACTAAAGGCAGCGGTAACATCTCGCTTTGTACGCCCTATGATGTCAATGTCGTCAGCGTACGCAAGCAACTGGACGCTTTTTTGAAAAATAGTGCCATTACGATGCACTCCCGCCTACCGCAGAACACTCTCCATGACGAAGTTGAAGAGATCGCATGATGAGGGATCGCATTGTCTGAAACCTCTTATGGTATCAAAAGGTTCGGAGAGACCCATTCCTACCTTGAAGGAGCTGCTGGAATTGCTCAACATCATTCTGCATATCTTTATGAGCTTCACAGGTATACCGAGCTCAGAAAATGCGGCAAAAACACGATCCCTTATGGGGCTATCGAAAGCTGCCTTATAGTCGACAAAAAGATGGTGTGTGTCGCCTTGTTTTTCGTGGGTCTTTTCCAGGATTTGACTTGTCTTCCTAGGAAGACAAATAGAACGGATAGTTTAATTAAAAGAACATCAGCAAAACGAGATGCCTTGGATCCACACCCGATTCAGACTGCTCGATTTCGTTCAGCGACTTCCTTACTGCAAAAACTCTGCAAGTAAATAAAAATACCATGAAAAGCTTCTCATACTATGTTCAGATATGAACTTTTATTGAGTCAATATTCGGTTTATTGAGTGCAATATTTTAAGTGTTCAGACATAATAATATACCCAGTTCAGCTGCTTATTCAATATTCATTTGACAGCTGGTAAACAAAACATCTGGGCGTTTCAACAACATTGTTTTTATTTTGTTTTTATGTTTTGTTGTTTTTTTCTTTTGTTTTCTTTTTTTTTTTTTTTTTGTTTGTCGTTGTTGACATTTGAGTTGTCAAATATCAACAGAAAGTGTTCGGATAATTGTAATATGCTCACTGAACATACTCATGACAGTGCTGTTTTTTAAGTTTTACTCAATATTATAACAATTTGCGTATATATTGCGCAATTATTAATTGAAACTTTATATGAAATATTGAGCTTAATAAAGGCGTTTATTGCGATTTACGCAATAAAGGTGCATATCTGAACACCGTATCAGAAATCTGTCGTTCAGAGTCGACTTTAAGCTGTAGGTCCCTCTAGTAATCGATACAATTAACACACACAACATGGGTGGCATGAGGAGCTAGGTTGTAATCCTGACCAAAAGGTTGTAATGACCAATATAATAAGCAAGTGAGTCTTGATGCCTTGCCAGATCTTATTGGATGGAAGTGTTCCCTCTAGAAAAACCATCCGATACTGGTTCTATGAATTTATGAAGTTCATTCAACATTACTAATGAAACTGAAAATTAATGATTTATTGCGGCTTAAAACATTTACAAAATAAATAGAAAACTTTAATGTGAACGGATGTCACATATAATTTTCATTTTCAACGCTATGGTATGCCTTTTATAAGGGGATTAAATATGGAACTTAATAAACTTGTCAATTTAATGTGTTCCTATCTTGCCTTTTCCCTTTTGTTTAAAACAAAATAAACTAAAATGAACATATTTCAACACGAAATATTAATGCAAACAAAAATTGTGTATTTTTTGTTAAAAATAGTTTCCCAATGTAAGTCTTCAGTATTATGGATGAAGGCAGCTAGTAAGGCAGGCAAATTGGTGGGAGGGCAAAATTCTTCTCACTTCTCTAAGTGGAAGTGTTAAAAATTTGTGCAACATTTGCGGAAAATTGCTTCCGGCTAATGTTGTATAATACGTAACGTAAGATGACGACAACGATTGCAAAGATGATGATGATGATGATAATAGTAGAAGAAGCCTGTACAATATTTATATACATACAGCTACCGACAGACAGAGAGACAGACAGACAGATAAACAGACAAAATATTTAGAAAGTAAAGACCGTTTATGTTTATCTATATACCCGAATCAAACACATGCCTCTTTCAATTTCTATGTTTATGAGTTTTCAACCAAAAATGTAAAGTAAAGAGGTTTTCTTCAGAAGTTTAAAATTCTTTTTTTTCATTTCTTTTTTTTTTGTGTTCATGTTTGAAAAGAACGCTCATACCACCAATGAAAGTAAGGAAACACAATATGCGACATGATTTCCTAAGAAAATATTTAAAACGAACGAGGTTGGGAGTATGAATTTAGGACGCCAAACAAACTTCTTTCATTCACTTCTTTTAAAAGCTAAAAATTTATTCTCCTTCCCCGCTTTATATGCTACTTGAACCATGGTTGAACCTTTCATCTCAAACCATGCTTGAATGCGAATACGTTTGGATTTCATTGAAAGACTTTCTTGCTAATATTTCCCTTCAGTCTTCTTCAAAGTATGACTTAGTTTTGGTCTTTCCTATATATAGGATAGGCCATCTATCGCTTTAATTTGAACCAACTGTTATAACGAATCTGGCAATACGTATGTCATTCTATTCTGCCAAAATATTCAGTATATTATATCCACTGAACGCAATAAATCAGAAGTCGCCGTAGTCTAGTAGGTAGTGTGTTGACTTATTAAACGTAAAGCCAGGGTTCGAGCCCCAGGCCAGACATCAAAACAAAATATAAAAAAATATTCCTTCGGCGACTTCCTCTCAGCAGATTTCTGGCAAAAACTCTGAGAGTAAATAAAATTGACATGAAAAGTTTTTCAAAAATCTATCGTTCGGAGGCGAATGTAAACTGTAGGTCCCACCACTCATGTACATAAAAATTAACACACACAACAGGACGTTGTACAATAGGTCAATTCGATCTCCGGGTACTGTACTTAATCTTAAATCTTAATTGACAAGTACACGTCCTCTAACCTAACCTATATATAGGATGGGCCATTTATCGGTTTAAATTTGAATCATTGGTTATATCGAATCTGGCAATACTTACAGTGGCTCCATCGCATAATCGGACAAGCACTAGTCTGATATGTATGTGCTTAAAACTTAAAAAGGAAATATTAAATATATGTTTTTTTTTTGCTTTTATTTACACTCTACATTATAGACTTTCAGATTAATAAAAAAATAACAACATTTTTCATGATAACGGTAAATTTATAAAGAAAAAGAAAATTATCTCAATTTTTTGCGCCCAACGCATAATCGGACAAAGAAGAGCACCATTGCTAAAAATGACGAAAGAGAACAATTAATACTTTGTGGCATATCCTTTGTTCTCAAGAACGGCCTGTAAACGTTTTGGAATTGATTTTACCGAATTGTAGCATTCCTCAGATTCTATGGAGTTCCACGCTTTCAGTAAAGCCGCCTTAAGATGATTCAAAGAAGTATTATTAGGCATCATTCTTGAGAACAAAGGATATGCCACAAAGTATTAATTGTTCTCTTTCGTCATTTTTAGCAATGGTGCTCTTCTTTGTCCGATTATGCGTTGAGCGCAAAAAATTGAGATAATTTTCTTTTTCTTTATAAATTTACCGTTATCATGAAAAATGTTGTTATTTTTTTATTAATCTGAAAGTCTATAATGTAGAGTGTAAATAAAAGCAAAAAAAAACATATATTTAATATTTCCTTTTTAAGTTTTAAGCACATACATATCAGACTAGTGCTTGTCCGATTATGCGATGGAGCCACTGTATATCATTCTATCATGTCCCATAATTCAGCATATTATCTCCACTGAATGCAATAAAATCGATTTACGCTTTGGTAATCAGATTTATTGGAAATTTGGCTCAACGAGAAACTGCACGATGATGTTGAATTTGCCAAAAAAAAAAAATCATCTGTTCGTATGAAACTTATTTTTATCTTGGTGGGAACGTTAATAAGCAAAATTGCTTATTGCTGGTCTTACAGAAGTTAATCCACACATTACAAGGCACTGTTTGGTGCGGTTTATGCAGTGAAGGCATCATTGACCCATATTTCTTTGAAAATGAGAACGGCACAACTATTATGGTCAATGGAGACCCCTATTGCACCATAATAACCGATTTTTTTGTACTCGCTGTTCATGGCATTGATGTGAACAATGTTTGGTTTCAACAGGATGGTTCTACTTGCCACACATCTCATGCCAAAATGGATTTATTGCATCAAACATTTGACGACCGTTTAATTAGTTGAAATGCTGATGTCAATTGGCCGCCAAGAAACTGCAATTTGACACTGTCGGACTATTTTATGTGGGGCGTTGTTAAAGAAAAGAGTTATGCCGCCGAGCCAGAGACAATTGAGCATTTGAAGACCAACAATCGTGATGCTATTGCTGAGATACGACCCCTTATACTCGAAAACTTGCAGAAAAATTGGTGCGATCGAATGAGGTACTATGAGGTCAGCCACGGCAGCCATATGGATGAAATAATATGCCTTTTCAAACCGGAACAATTTTACTTCACAGCAAAAGAAATATAATTTTGGCCAAATTTTAAACCGTTTTTGTTTTATTGCTTTTTTAAAATTTAAACTTTTAAATGGTCTACACGTTATTGACTCACGCTCTGATCATATTTAATACGTAAAATTCATAATGACTAGTACATATGTGACGTATGAATGATATCTAATACGATTAGTTTTATACATGACCTAAGCATTGATTTTTTATTGCATACTTTTCAGCGTAACTATTGCAATACATGTAATATGGTGCGTCTGAGTAATATATTTCAAATTCAATTAAATAGAACGTATACTCCATTAATTTGGAATTAAACATTTACAAGCTAAAGGGTCCGCCAAATAACTTTTTTTTTGAAAATGCTTTAAAAAAAACTACTGAATATTTTCTCAAATTTCAAAGATCATTTTGATCTTGGCGGGTATGTATGTAAACAAGCAAAATTGTCGCATTTGGGGCACAGAAAACCCGCACGCATACATTGAAAAGCCGACGCACCCAAAACGAGTCACTGTTTGGTGCGGATTTTGATCCAGAGGCATAATTGGGCCATTTTTCGAAAATGAGCAAGGAGTGGCCGTTGCAGTCAATGGCGATCGTTATCGGGCCATGTTGAACGAATTTTTGTTCACAAAAATTGAAGAGAGGTATATTGGCAACATTTGGTTTCAACAGGACGGTGCTACGTGCCACACAGCCGAAGCTACACTCGATGTTTTGCGCCCTGTTTTTGAAGATCGCATTATCAGCCGCAGAGCTGATGTCGCTTGGCCACCTCGAAAATGCGATTTGACACCGTTGGACTATTATTTGTGGGGTGCCGTCAAAGATAAGTGTTACGCCGACAAGCCAGAGACAATTGACGCTTTAAAGGATGGTATTCGTGAAGCCATTGGTGAAATACAGCTGCACACAATCGATAATGTGCTTAAAAATTGGACCGATCGTGTAGGCTACTGCATGGCCAGCCGAGGCAGCCATTTGAATGAAATTATTTTCCATTATTAAGGAAGGATTGTACTTTCAAATAAAAAAATAAATTTGAGAAAATATTCAGTAGGTTTTTTCTATGAAGCATTTTCAAAAAAAAAGTTATTTGGCGGACCCTTTAATATGACAAAAGACTTGACTTACTTACATAGTTTTAACATTCGTCTTTGTATAAAAAATACATAGGTATTCTAAGAAAAATTTAGAATCATTAAAAGTAATTTATACAAGGGTTCGGATGGGTGGACTACTGACCAGGCCCGGTGCAAAGCTTGCAATCCGTGACATATAACAGATCATTGTATTCAGATTACCTCAGTTTAATCGGATGTTATCCACTCGTTTTGCAACGATGCTTAATTGCATTGTATGCAGCACATGTAATGTTACAATACTCTGCGGGGCACATATGAATAAGAAGAGGACCTACTCACTTCTACCCTTAAATAGCATGGCCCATCAACACATAATAGCGATCTTACAGGCTACTGGCTTTTTCGTAAGCATGCCGATAGTCCTGGCATTGCTTCAAATGACTTCTGCCGTAGCTGTGGATCTGAGAAGTCAGTGGGCTGCTCTTGCATTAAAAATATGGAGGTTTTTAACCTCTCAGTTTCTAACATTCTTCTCTGAGCTCCCTAATATAAAAATTGCTACAAGAGCAAGAATTATTTTAAATTCACATTGGTTTTCTCTACAAAATGCTTGAATTCCAGGTTGAAGATTGATTTTGTAATCACAGTGAACCTTGGAAATGCCAGGCTAAGTGGTACCTCTTTCTTCAAGGAAAGCCCTCAACCTTTTCTAACCACAATTTGAAAGAAACGTGTGAAACAAATTAAAAAAAATCTATAAACTTTCTGTACTATAACGGCCCTCGTATATTTAAATTACTTCTGTACTTGTACCCACAACTACTTTTACTGCTGCAACCACTACCCAAGAAGAATTTGTCGTTACGCAAGTGTGTGTTACAGTCACTTTTCAGAAATATACACTCACACTTGAAATCCTTTCCTTTCCTAGCCTTACTTTTAAACACACACACACACTCACGTACCATTATACGCGTATAAACGAAGTTAAGAGAAGAGAAAATCGTCTGTAAGTTTAAAGATTTCCATAACGGTAAAGACGTATGTAGACTTATAAAGTTCAGAGTGTAAAATCTTGCTTAAGCCGTTAACTGTAAATTTTTAATTCAATTTGTGTTGTGTGTGTGTGTGTTTGTTTTTCCATTGATTTTTTACTTTCGTTTCCCCTGTATAAATGGTAGTGAAGTGCATTTGTATGCGAGTTTCTCCTCTCCGTCATGCTCGTAACAAATGTCTGGCAATTAATTTTTGCTCTTTTTATTACAATTTTTCGTGATTTCTTCTGTTGGTTTTACATTTTTTTTCTCCACCATTTCGAAAACATTTGGTGTCCAGCATTTCATTTTCTTCTATCTTTGGTAATTATTCCTTGACTGTCTTAAGGTCCTTTAAATCAAAGAAACAAAAAAATACAAAAAACAAACGTATTCAATTACCGTCCAATGTCCTTTTTTTGCATTTCGTGGATGGTTTTTTTTTGCATATTTTCTGTTTAATTGTTAAACTTTTTTAATCGGAAAACTTTGTTTTTGAAATGGGTTTTTGGCTTTTGTTAAGCAAAATAAAAACAGAAAAAACAGAAAAGAAACTGTGTTGGTTCCAATAAAAAAACCACTGACAGTTCATTGATTTAAAAAAAAAGTTATTTGAGTTGATGATTTAAAGGTACATATCTAATGTAATGGTAATATTGTTTGAAATCAAAACGCAGATCTTTTAATTGTTACGTATTTACCTTTTAAAAACGTTTACAATATGAGCTTATAGATTGCAAATAAAAGAAAAATATATTTGTGTTTAGTTTTAATAAAAATTCTTTATTATTTGCAAAATTCTGTGTGCCACTGCTCACAACTTGATAATAACAACAACAATTGCCTTTTTTTATTCCTCTGTTTACACCCTTTGCATAAACAATAACAATTACTAGACAATTATTCGGCAGATCTTTTTAACGTAGATCTTCAAACCACGATTACTCTCTTCAAACGCAACGCGTCTTCACACAAGACTGACAAACTGACATACGACCAGGCGTCTTCAACAGAGGTGAAAATCTTAACATCACTAACACTTGAGTAGAGTGCCAACTTTTTACAAACTGCCTGACTTTTGTTTGCTCAAAATGGAAGAATTGAGACACAAAACACATCAACCATCAACCTAAGTATTGAGAAAGTAGTTGGATGAGCAATTAATTTTATTTATGTCCATTGGCAGCCACTTTGGTCGTGTGTTTTGCCTATAATAGGCAATTTTTTGTGGGGATGCATGCAACATACCGACTGCAAAAGTACGAAAAAAATTTGAGCTCAAATATAGACACCGCACAAGTAAGTCTGTTTAGGTTGGACCCTCCCTGTAATAAGAGGTTCCACTTACTCCATCATTTAGGCACATTGCGACATTCAGCCCTCAAATTAAGAAACTAAACTGAGTCTAAAATAAGTCCTACAGCAAGTCTAGTAGGCAATGTGTTGGCTTATTAGACGTGTGACCTCGGTTCAAACCCCAGGTTAGACATCTCCAACTAAATGAAATAGGAAAAAATATTTCTTCGCCGGCTTCTTCTCAGCAGATTTCTGGGAAAAACTCTGAGAGTAAATAAAAAATTGCCATGAAAAGTTTCTGAAACAATTTGTTATTCGGAGTAGACTTTAAACTGTGGGTCCCATCAATTATGCATAAGATTAGAACACACACTACATAAGTGGTTTGAGAAGCTAGGTCGTAATCCTGACTAAAGGACTGTAGTGGTCAATTATGTATGTGTGTATATGATACCACAATCAATATTCAACCCGGAAATCAAACATTTTCTATAGGAAACTAACCTAAATTCAAAATAAATCTTGCAACTGCAAAAATCTCTGTAAAAGAGATCCCAGTCAAAGATGTCTGAAAGTAAGAAACCTCTATATTTTTATGACAGTAGCAGGGCAACAACTCATGAGGTGAAAGATAATCTCTTCCTCCTACTCCTCCTCAGACCCACAACTCCTGCAAAAGTCATTTGCAGAAATACTTAATAAGTTAAGACCCGTGAAATCGCTATTGTGCAATGACTGACCATATGATTTAAGAATAGAAGTGAGTCGATCCTTCTATCTAGCAATATTGTACGTACCCTCTTGCTGACAACGAGATTAAGTCTCGAATGTCACCAGAATGTGTGACTTTCTTAAGATACAACACTGTCATTAGTTAAATACAACACTGCAATAGAGAAGTACTATTTCGTTGAATTTGAAACTGAATTTGAAATAGCAGCGCATGCTTTGATCTATATGAGGAAAAGCCCATATTGAAAAGGGTATAAAAGCAGTGCAATCAACGGAATCAGTCTTTTCTATTGTTCCAGGTTAGTGAGAGTGGTCGCACAACCAATTGCAAGTGCATTATAAGCTTCGTGGCAGCGATGGTTGCCGTTGCTTATTTTGTATATGCAATTGGTTGACAAATTCTAAGTAGATGTTGGTCGCGATGGTGGCCGCAAATACTCGGAATTTTTGTGACTCTCTCTACTTCTTTTTCTTTTCTATTGTTGCAGTTATTACTTGTGAGTATTATCAATAAAGAAAACGTTATAACATAAATTTATTTTTTATTTTATTTGCAATCTACGAGCTCATATTTTAAACGTTTTTAAAAGGTAAAAACGTAACAATATTCACAAAAAACACTGGATTGATATTTTATTTGCAAAATTTTATCAGCAAATGAGACAAATATATCAATTGAGACATGAAAATAATCACAGCTTTGCAATTAAAAGGAAATCCTCGAAGAAAATAATCAAAATTATGGACAGAATTCGTTGACTATTTAAAAAAACATTTTTCTTAACGTTCACAGCGCCGCTCCTTTATCAATGTTTGTGATCCATCGTTATACCACAGAATGGTCCTTTTCTTTAGGCAATATATAGTTTCCATATTTTTCCATTTACTCTCTTTACCAGTGTCTTTACAAAACTCAATCGAATATTATAAATTATATTCAGGGGACATGAATTATTTCTCTTCATTAAACACCATTCATCTTAAAGCATGCTTGGCTTTCTTGCCCTTCTTCAGTTTTTTTTTGCCAGAGTATGACTTAAAGCATTCACTTGAGATTATATTTAAGCAGCAGACTCCTGAAATTTACCAAAGCCACTTAAATCAATCCCTGGATACCAAATAATATTGGCAGAAGTACTTTATATTATGCATTCGTAGTTTAGATTAGCTTGTGAACTCTCCTTAAACGGTTAAGATCGCATTTAATCCAGATTGGACAAGAACTTGCGCCAAGTACCTCTGGCAAGAGTTGGCCACAAAATACTTGAGGTGAAAGATGGTGTGAAATCGCCTGCTTCTCTAAAGCCATTCATAGGAATGCCGTGCGCATCGGTACACGTTCTAATAGCGCAGTCGCCTGTGCAAACCACATTTGTGTGCATTACCATGCAAGCAATGAAAGCAATCAGTCCACTTTTTATTCATATCAGTCAAAGAGTAGCAGTAATGAATGTGTTCTTATGTTGCCAATGAACCTAAACCTTCATGCACGTTTAACGGGGCAATCGAAACACCTATGTTCTGAAGCAGTTCATCGGCAACTGAAAATCCAATGGTGTCTCCGAGTCTAAAAAAAAAATTACGTTTGATTGATACAAATTTTCCGTCATTCATATACGCAGACGGATCTCAAAATGATGTTCAGAGAAAATTCCATCTCCCAGCAAGCTACTTTCAACATAACCAGTTTGAAACAAAATCTTAAATTAGAATCCGCAATATATATACCACAGCAAGCTCTATCCAGCATTGTAGAGCCGTTAAAGTCAACGCCGGCTTCTTCCGAATTGTCAGAAACAAAGTCCCAAATCGAAAACATAAATTTCTATCTGTTTCGCCTGTATATTCTGTTCCTCTCTATCCAAGCCATTACTTGGTATACTCAATTGGCTCCTCTCTGACGTTCTATTAAATCAGAGGTGGCAGCAAGCCTCAAGGGTTTCCTATTCTGAGAAGACCTAGATTTATTCGGGTCAGTTATATGGTTCCTTTTAACCTTCTGAATAGAATATTTGGTTTTTAAATACCAACTCTGGACTTCTAGTCTAAAGATCCAGAGGTTCGATTACGATCAAGCTTCTTACACCATTTATGTTGTCTGCGTTAATTGTATATATGCGTCAATTTAAAGTTGACTCCGAGCGGCAGATTTTTGAGAAACTTTTCGTGGCAAATTTAATTTGCCTTCAGAGTTTTTACCAGAAGTGTGCTGAGTGTCAGTGGCCAATATTGTTACGTTTTTACCTTTTAAAAACGTTTAAAATATAAGCTCGTAGATTGCAAATAAAATAAAAATAAATTTGTGTTTAGTTTTAACTAAAATTCTTTATTATTCACACAATTCTGTGTGCCACTGTTCACAACTTGATGTAAACAACAACAATTGCATTCTTTGTTATTCCTCTATTCATATCCTTTGCATAAACAATAACAATTATTAGACAATTATTCGACAGATCTTTATAACGGAGATCTTCAAACCACGAATAATTTCTTCAAACACACCGCGTCTTCACACAAGACTGACTGAACTTCACTAGCGCAGTCTCCTGCTTTGCTTTGCCTTTTATATAGCAGAGTAAACCGTCTGATAAATGTTCTTGAATCATGATTTCGCCCTCTCGTAATCTCTATAAATAAAAACATCGTTCTTTACAATTGTTATTGTAGTGTTGTTTGTGTATTTTTGTTTACATGTTTACCATTTTTATGCCTGTATTTGTTGTTATATTAAATGGTGCGATAATTTGTAAACAGGTTTGTTTACGGCATTGTTTTGTTTTTGTAGCTCTTGTTTATAATTTTAACGATAAGCGATGTAAAAGCAAAACACCAGTATTTAGACTTTTCATGTTCATAAAAATATTATTTCATATTTCGTTTTATTGGACATGTCAGTGGCCTCATGTCTAATAAGCCAACACCCTAATAACTAGACTATGCTGGCTTTCACTTGCATTTTCATATTAAATATCTTGTTCATGTTTAAAATCGTTGTTGTTTTATGAACCACCCTAATATAAATATACTTTCAAACGGAGCAAAAGGTCATGTTGATGATTTCAAAATGTACAAATAAAATGTCAACAGAAAACTAACGACATTGAGTGCTGGTTCAACCAGTAAACCAATGCAAACACACACATTGTATTTCAAGTATATTTGTACAATCTTATAACTTAAATGAGTATGTGTTGGTATTTTGAATGTATGTGCGTGTGTGCATATGTTTGTATGTATTTGTTTAGTTACAAACGATAGTGAATTTATAAGATAAACAATACAGCAGTACTTCCAAAGCAAACCCACTAACATGATATTATGCTAAATCCATACCCTCTCCCGCTCTCTCTCGCTCAGTTTAAATACTTGTATATCAACAAGGATCACAGGATTACAACAAGAACAATTGAGAGAAAGAAAAAAAGAAAATAAAATTTTTAAAAAAATATAAATTTCTAGAGAGCAAAGGGAAATCAAAAGTATTCAGAATAACAAATATTTTGAAAATTTTTCTCTTTTTTCTCTCCCTTTTTTTGGTTAAAATGCAGTTGTAAACAATGCACAGATTGACAAACAACATCGAAATAAACGAAAAACATAAACACAACTACAACAACAGCAACAACAATACTAACAAGAAACAAGAAATTCATAGAGTTTTTGTTTTCAGAAGGAAAAACATACATGAACAGATTTCTTAACAACATCAGCAAACGAATACGTACAGCTTTTACAAAACAGGATGCAAAACTTTTGTTCTGTGCTTTCAAGAGAGAGAAAAACTAAATGTCTGCCAGGGCCAAGATAAAATAATTAAAAAAAAAATTGGAAAAATAAATTAAATCTTAAAGAAAACTTTCATTCATTTGTTTATGCATCAGTGAAAGGTTGTGCAATTCAAAAAGAAAAAATATTCATTTAAAGCCTTATGACACTAAAAAAGCAGATATTAAGGTTAATAATTAGTCCGGCATAAGGTTATAAAGGGTGTTTTTATAGAGGTATAGAACTTTAAGTTGGCATTACTTTTCAAGATGGCGACCGATTTAACAGCTGTCAAGTGATTTATTCTCAGTTTGGTTTGGCAATTCATCACGAATAGACTCACGCCTGAACAACGCTTGCAAATAGTCCAATTTTATTTCGAAAATAATGGTTCTGTGCGGAAAACGTATCGCGCACTACGTCCATTTTATCGTCGACAAAATCGTCCATCAGAGCAGTTAATTCGATTAACCATGGAACGTTTTCGCACCACGTTTACTCTTATTGATAACTCGCATCCCCAGAGACGCTGTACGGTGCGTACAGAAGAAGCTATTGCTGCTGTAGAGCGTAGCATTGAGGAAGACCCGAATGAGTCCATCCGCCATCGAGCACAGGAATTAGATCTGTGTCCATCCACTTTATGGAAGATTTTGGGGAAGGATCTCGGTTTGCGTGCTTACAAAATCCAACTCGTGCAAGATTTGAAGCCAAACGATCATCAAGTACGGCGTAGATTCGTCGAATGGGCCCAAAACGAGATTACCGTTGTTCCCGATTTTCATAAGCGAATTTTGTTTAGCGATGAAGCGCACTTCTGGTTGAATGGATACGTCAACAAACAAAACTGCCGCATTTGGAGTGAAGGAAATCCTTAAGTGTATGTGGAAACACCGTTACATCCAGAAAAACTGACTGTTTGGTGCGCTTTATGAGCTGGTGGAATCATTGGTCCGTACTTTTTCAAAAACGATGGTGGCCAGAACGTTACAGTCAATGGTGATCGGTATAGAGCCATGATTACTAATTTTTTCATTCCCGAATGGAATAACCATGATGTCCAGGAGATGTGGTTTCAACAAGACGGCACACAGCTCGTGCCACAATAGATTTATTGAAAGACACGTTTGGTGACCGCCTAATTTCACGTTTTGGACCTGTGAATTGGCCTCCAAGATCTTGCGATTTAACACCGCTAGACTACTTTCTGTGGGGCTATGTAAAGTCATTGCTCTATGCGGTAAAGCCACAAACGCTTGACCATTTGGAAGAAAACATTCGCCGTATTATTGCCGATATACGGCCACAAATGTTGGAAAAAGTCATCGAAAATTGGACGTCCAGGTTGGACTACATCCGCGCCAGCCGTGGCGGTCATATGCCAGAAATCATATTTAAAATATAATGCCACAATATTATCTTTCGGATAAATAAAATTCATGTCAATCGAATAATCCATCTTTGTTTTATTACAACTTAAAGTTCTATAATATATATAGCTTTCAGCTTAAAACCGAGAACAGTCAGTAATGGCCGCTCAAGGCATTGACAATTCCCATAACAATAATGTTGAACATATATTTACATACATAATTGGCCATTACAACCTTACATGCAGGATTACAAGATTTCTTCTCACACCACTTACGTTGTGTGTGTTAATTTTATACATTAGTGTGGCGGGACCTAGAGTTTAAAACCGACAACAAACGACAGGTTTCTGAGAAACTTTTCATGGCGATTTTATTTAAACTCAGAGTTTTTGCCAGACCATTGGTAGGTAGGTATGAATGTCTGTCCTCTCGATCGAATCATGAGCGGACACATTTAGACCGCACACAGGGCCCATTGTGATACCACAGTTTCACATTCTCCCCTAGTCCAGAAACCACTCGGAGCTTTTTATAAAGCGGCTCAGGCGGGCAATACCCACGCCTGAAAGTTCTTGCAGATCCTCCATGTAGTAGGCATCCAGGTGTCTCTTTCTCCTCCGACCAATTACCGGACATGTACACAGTAGGTGAAGAACAGTCTCATTCTCCTCCTTATCTCCACAGCTTCTGCAGAAATCAGTTGCAAGATGTCCAAGACCAATACGTCTCGCATGCGTTCCTATAATACAATTCCACGTAATAACCCCGACAACAGTGCTGAGCTTACTCCTTTGAAGTTTAAGCAGAGCCGCCGCACGTTTCTTATCAAGCCTTGGCCAGAGTTTCTGCGCCGTTCTACCCGTGTCCGAAGCTGTTCCACGATTGTATTGTCAATTATAAGCATGCGGGTACCCAAAAGGATCCCTAATGTATAGAATTCATCAGAGAGTTCGATGGTCGTGCCACTTCTGGCCAGTTCATCCAATCTGCAGTTACCGGGAGTGGCCCTATGTCCCGGTACCCATGCGATACAAACATCATATTGATTCGCCGCCTCGTTAAGATGCCTACGACAGTCATATATCGTAATGGAGCCCGTTACATTAGAATTTAATGTCCTGATGGCCGCTTAGCTATCGGAGAGTATTTGCCAGAAAGTCGCCAAAGAAATATGTTTCATTTTTCGTTTTTATTAGAGATGTCTGTGGTGGGATTTGAACCGTGACTTTAAGTATAATAATCCTCCACACTACCTACTATACTACATTACTACACTACTACTATACTACATCATACACTAATTTTTCCCCTTATTTCATTGACCCCTTTGACATCAAAATTATCAAAAATAAGCCAGCGAGGAATGGAGCTTCTAAGCTGTTGATGAGCATGGAACTTTTCTGTGCAGTGGGGGTAGATATTTGAAACAGAAGCGAAGATAAAGAGACGCAAAGACTCTTTTCAATGAAAAGTTACAGATAATGTGTGTACCAATCTACCCAGGAATAAACTGTGGTTAGTCCCGTATCGGTTTGAACCATGGCCTCACGTCTAATGGTGAACGTCTTGTTGAATTACGCTAACACACTGATGGCTATACTATTGGATCTTTATTAGGCGCATCCTATTTTCAGGTTTAAATACAAGTCTGAGTGAGATGCTAGAAACACAATAGACACAACGAGGCAAGTACAACAATTTTGCAATTTCAGCCTAAGGTAAGCTGTATACGCATTTATTATAATAAAAACAGCAGCAGCAAAGCTTTCTTATTATAAAAAATAAGCAGTTCAGTATTTCTTTATCCATGGTGATATTAAAACGTCCTTTCGCGTTATATTTCATACATCGCTTTCTTAAAACCTCTATTTCATGCATTTTATTGTATAACAGCAATAATCCTCACATTGCCACCACAAAGCCTCTCACCGTGAGCACCAATTGTCTCATTGCTGTGAATAACAATAGAAATTAGCCCAAATGCAAAGCAGCAGCATCTTTGCTTGTTGTCGCGCTGCCCTTATATTCATATTCACCTATTTTATTTTTGAGAGACTGCCGCGTTGTTCTTATTGTGTTTAGAGCAAGATGTCGAATATTTATATTTTACTCCTTTGAAGGACCTATTGATGGCATTATGTGTGAGATATGAGATCAGATTACCATTACAGGTTCTCTGGATAGAACGAAAGTCCGATTTCTAGAAAGCAATGTGAAATCTATCCTCCTCGTATTCTCCTGCATACTCTCACGAATAGTGGCAATGTTTTTGGGCATATCTTGCTTTTATCGAAGTACAGGTTTTGGACTGACTTCCGGGGATTGGAATATATACATCATATTGAGATATGAGCGAAATTTGCGGTAGGTTGCCCGAACAGAACACCTTTTTGCATAAAACCATTTTATCACTTGCGCCTATGCCAGAGGCTTTTCTCTGCCCGACTACGGTGAGGCCACCTTGTGGGAGCAACTTGTTGGTTGAGAATTATATCCAAATCGCGAGAAGAGTGCAAGCTCGGTGAGCGTTATAATCTTAACCATTTTTATAAAGGAATTTAGATAGTCTCCGACCTCTAACCTTCAATTGGCATTCACGTACGGGGATCCAATCCCTGGTATGCTCTTCAAGAGACTGTATCATTATGCGTGGGGGCGTTTAGATGCATTGCGCTTCCACCCCTATATACAGCACCGTGCGGTGTGCCATGATAGCGATAATCACGTTAAGCCATGGACTAATATCCCCCCATGGTGAATGGGCACAACAGACAATGGACTTGAGAGTCGCCCTAGCCTAGTGGGTAGTGTGTTGACTTATTAGACGTGAGGTCACGGTTCAAACCCCAACAAAACAATTCAAAACGAAAAAATATTTCATCGGTGACATCTTCTCAGCAGATTTCTGGCAAAAATTATCTGAGTATAAATAAAATTGCTAGAAAAAGTTTCTAAAAAATTTGTCGTTTGGGGTCGACTTAAATCTGTAAGTCCCGCCACGTATGGATAAAATTAACACACACAACAAAGCTATAACCGTCTATGGTCATTGGGTAAAACAAACAGAATACATAACAAATAATTGGCAAATGAAACTTGTTGAAGCTTCCGTTATCGAATGTCAAAGTTCGGAAGACCCGATACTTTATAACCCATGTGTTAATAACCTGAAATGTTCAATTCTTCTACTAGAATGTCATCTGACAATATTTACATATATACCTCCTAAGTACATCCTTACATATGTATGTCTGCCATATAATTTTGAAACATTAAACTTGTATTTAAAATAATTTTTTTTTTTTTGAAGACCAAAATAAAAAGTGTTCTTCACTTATTCAAGGTAAAGTTCATTTATAAATATTGAATTCTTAAAGTTTTTTTTTTTTTTACTTCCTCATACAAATCTTGGCACATACTTGAGTGCAGCCAACAGAAACATAAACTGTCATTAATCGTATAAAACACTATAAATCATCACAATTTTATTTTTTTCGGTCAATTGAAACAATTTTTTTTCGCGAAAAATTGAATTTCACGCGAAAAAAAAACTCCACAAAGTATCCGGCAAGAGAACAGGAAAAAAAATAAAGGATGGGAATTATTGACGTCTCTATAAATATTTAAGTAATGGAAAATGAAGTTTTTTCTTCGTGTATGTGTTTAAAATAAATGTAAAAAAAAATTAGCATTTTCCGATTACTCATTCATTGTAAATCGATTGAATGAATATCTACTACACCATGGATGTCGTAACATTCATGGGAAAAAAAGTTTCAATATTTCCCCCGTTTTTTTTTCTATTGAAACAATGTTTTTTGGCGGTTACAAACTAAATGCAAATAAAGTTTTTTAAGTGGTGAAAAGGATAAAAAAAAATAATGGAGCCACAAGGAAAATAGGAAAACTATCCTAGCTGCCTTAGGGTGTTATGAACTGTAGATACATGGTGATGATATGGCGATAGTAAATTATTTATGTTTGCTTTTGGGGTATGCATGCATTGAAAAGAAAAAACTAGAAAACTGGCAAACTTCTTCTACTCCGTGTGTACATAGTTAGTCTGCCAACAATATTTCGTTGAAAATTGTTTTTCATTCACCATTTTCTAATAGAAAATCAATAGAAGAAAAGTTTATTTGTTGGTGTGATTTTGCGGTTGTGAATTCTTAATAGTTTTAATTTTCCAGGAAGTTCTACTTCTTCTTTCTCAATTTAATTCAATTTTTCCTTAAAAAATTAATAAAATTGAAGAAGATTTTCTTTTCAATTGGCATGTGAAAGACAAGTTTTATGCTTGAAATCAAGTGTTAACAAAAATTAAATACTGAACTTAGGCTCAAGAAGTCATAATAGCAGCTGGGATGTAATGTATTCGGGTTGCAACAGTTAAGCTCCAGTTAGGTGAGAATAATTGTAAGCTCCCGATATTTTAAGTAATTTAAGAAACAATCAGTCTGTCTATCTATTGTTCAATATTGCTACGGCAATATTTTAAAGTTACACGTGCCAAATACGTTGTCATTTATTCACTTTGTTTTACGCATCATCATGGATGGTTACAGCTTTCAACAACACAAGCAAATAACAAAATTACATAAATACATACATAATTGGTCATTACAACCCTTCAACCAGGATTACGGCCTAGCTTCTCATGTTATGTGCGTTAATTTTATACATGAGTGGCGGGACCTACAATTTAACGTCGACTCCGAAAGACAGATTTTTGAGAAGCTCTTCTTGGCCATTTTATTTGCTCTCAGAGTTACCGCGGTACTTTGGCCACTTTACAATCGCCATCATCGTTCCACCAAGAGAGCTATTCGCAATGTGACACATGCACACATACACAATTGGTTATTATAACCCTTCAGTCAAGATTCCAACCAGCTTCTCACACCACTCATGTTGTACGTGTTAATTTTATTCATAAGTGGCAGGATCTACAGTTTATAGCCGACTCCGAACAACAGATTTTTGAGGAATTTTAGACTTTATGCTCGAAAAATCTGCTGAGCTAAAATCTGCCTCACACTTTATTGTATTTAAACTTGAAGGTAAGAAGTGCTTAATGAAAGACCCAGTAGTGTCGCCATCAGCCTACATACGTTTCAGTTCAACTACTCTGTTGCATTCAGTATTCAACAAGACGTTCACCATTAGACGTAAGGCCACGGTTCAAACCGGTACGGTACTAACCACATGTTATTCCGTGATGCATGATTCACACATTATTTGTAACTTTTCATTGTCTCAAATCCAATTGGATTGAAAAGAGTTTTTGCATCTCTTTATCTTCGCTTCTGTTCTGTGTACATTTTCAAATATCTACCCCCACTGCACAGAAAGTTCCCGTCCTTATTTGTAGCTTTTTAATAATTTTGATATCAAAGATGAACCCTAAGTAGTCAATGAAATAATGGAAAAAAATGAGGTCTAGTAGGTGGTGTATTGGCTTAGATGTCAGGGCACGGCTCAAACCCCAGGTCAGACAACTCCAACAAAACAAAGCAAAACGAAAAATATTTTATCGGCGACTTCCTCTCAGCAAATTTCTGGCAATAGCTCTGAGAGTAAATAAAAACTTGACATGAAAAGTATCTCAAAAATCTGTCGTTCGGAGTCGATTTTAAATTGTACGTCCCACCACTTACGTATAAGCAAGGTCGTAATCCTGGCTGAAGGGTTGTAATGACCAATTATGTATGTATGTATTGCTTGTAAGTGTTCTGAGTAATGCTCAGATATTATAATACAGGTTCAATCTCCAAATGAGCCGAAAATATGTTTCGAGTTTATGAAAAAAAAGATTTCATTAAAATATTGCAGCTATGAAACTGTCCCACCTCTGCCCACACAGAAGAGAAATAACATGAACAATGAATGTGTAACTCCATCGTAGGCGACATTCCAGCACCCTATGACTGAAGCTGGCTGAAGATCGGAGGAATTAGGAGGAATGTGTACTTAGACAACTGTTCAAACCTCTTATCATTTTTTTTATCGGTAGATGAGTTATAAGCATGCTTCGCCCAAAGAAGTTTGCATTTTGCCGTCCTTCTTTCTTTTCTCAAAGCTGCAGGATTTCGTTCTAGCTTCTCATACCATTTTTATTCAAGTCTACTCCGAACGACAGACTTTTCATGACAATTTTATTTACTCCTTATTTACAGAGCTTTTGCCAGAAATCCGCTGAGAGGCACTTAACGAAGAAATATTTTTTCATGTTTCGTGTTGTTGGGGATGTCTGACCTGAGGCTTGCACCACGGCCTCTCGTCTAATAAACCAACACTCTACCTACTCGACTCAGTTGTTTGCTTTTACGGAAACTACATGGATAATCTCTGTTAAAATCTAAAATGCTACATGCAGATCATTACAACCCTTTAGCCAGGACTACAACATAGCTGCTGTCACCAACCATATGTCTGTGTTCATTTTAATCATGAGTGGCGGAAACTACAGTCTGAGCGATAGAACAGAGAAACTTTTCATGGCAATTTTACGGGTTCTAAGAGATTCTGATAAAACGCTAACAGTAGGTAGGTAGGTAGGTGGTAGAGGTGGTAGAGGTGGCTGCCCATCCAAGAATTTTTCTTCACTTAGGCCGCATTGGGCCCATTGTGCTACCACAGTTATTCGCTATCCCCTAGTTTCCAAACCACTCGGAGCTCCTGATGAAGCGATTTAAGCTGCCAATGTCAATCCCTGACAGTTCCTCCAGATCATCCATGTAGTAAGCACCCAAGTACTTCCTTCTCCTTTATCAAAGAGCCGTGCATGTACCCAGCAGGTGAGGGACAGTCCTCATCTCTACAACTTCTGCAGAAGTTATTAGCAAACTTTCCAAGAGCAATGCACCTCGCATGCGTACCCATAACGCAATGTCCCGTAATGACACCGACAACTACACTGAGCGCGCGTCTTTGGAGTTTAAGTAGACTCATTGTGCGCCCCTCATCCATCCTTGGCCAGATTTTACGAGTCGTTCTAGCCGTGGCCAAGGCCGCCCACCTATCGTTGACGGAATCTACGATCGCATTATCAATTATGAGCTTGCAGGTCCCCATAGGGATGTTCAGATTCGAGATTTCGTCGGAGAGTTCGATAGTCGTGCCCCAACCTGGCAAGTTCATCAGCTCTGTAGTTACCCGAAATACCACTGTTCCCCGGTATCCATACGATATGGATATCATATCGTTCCGCTACCTCGTCGAGATATCTGCGACAGCCGTACACCGTCCTGGAGTTCATCACGTTAGAACTTAGAGCCTTGATAGCCACCTGGCTATCAGAAAGTATGGTGACGTTCCGCTTGGAGAACCTTCCATCCCCAATTATTCTCGCCGTAGCCTGTATTGCCACCACCTCCGCCTGAAAGACACTGCAGTGGTCTGACAGTCTTATAGACCGATTCCGAAAAAATTCCACTGCCAACAGCTCCGTTCAGCTTCGAACCGTCGGTGTAGATATGTATGGAGTACCTTACCGGTTGGTTAAAAAAGTATTTGTCGCTAAAAAAAATATTTGTTTTGTTCGAGATGTCTGAGCTGGATTTGAACCACGGGCTCTAGTCTAGTAAGCCAAAGCGCATCCTTGCTAAGCATATTGGTGTTATTTTCTGAACACCTACCATATTTTTAGTGACAGTTTTGTTTTTAAAGCTTTTAAACTATTGCCATTGATTTTTTAAAGTTTTATTTTAAAAATAAAATTTAAACTTTAATTTCCTTTTTCTTTTTGGGTATATTTTAGAAATTTCAACATTTCAACCCGAATTTGTTGAAAGCATATCGAATGTCTCAGTGCCCGTGGGACGTGATGCCACATTCACATGTCATGTACGGCATTTGGGAGGTTATCGGGTAAGTAACAATGCAATATTGTATGCATGCATATATGCATTTATACGTACACGTACATATATATTTTAAACCAAAAAATCATAAAATATTCATATGCAGTACAGTTTCACTCTTTTTCCTTAATGAATAATTGCCTTTACTATGACATTTATACATACACATATACATACATACAACACATGTAAATATCAACATTATACAGCCGCAGTAACAAAAAAGTACTTAATAACACATCAATTATAACACACAAAACACAAATACATTAACAGGCACACACATACCCATACATAAACATACGTCAATAATAAACAAACAAAAAACAGGCATAAAAATAAATACACATTTACAGACACACTCTGTTTCTTTCGCTTTCAAGCAAACACATACATTGACAAATACACACAATGCATTGAGAGCAGAGAGAAAAACAGAACAGAGAGAAAAAAAATAGTCTCCACAACATGTTGTAGCAGTAAATCATTTTTGAACATTTTTCAAAAAAAAATATTTTTTAACAACAACAACAACAATAATAGTAAGTGTTTTAAGTATAACACACACAGGCACACACACACACAAACATATGTTTGCTGGTTGATTGTTGTTTATAGTCAATTTGTTTATCACACTGATTTTTTTCACTTTTTTGTTTCGTTTTTCTGGGTTTTTTTCTTAATTTTTCATTTTTCATTGTGGAAAATAATTATTTTTTTCATAAGTTCAACACACTCATTTGCTTGTATTTAAATCGTATACGATTTGTTGTTGTTTCTTATACAGTTGATACCGCATTAAATAATTATTTGCCTGTGTGAATTTTATTTAATTTCTGTGTTTATTTGTTTCTGTTTCAGGTTGGTTGGCTTAAGGCCGATACAAAAGCCATTCAGGCCATACATGAAAACGTCATAACGCATAATCATCGGGTGACGGTTAGCCATTTGGATCAGAACACTTGGAATTTACATATACGTGCGGTAACAGAAGAGGATCGCGGTGGCTACATGTGCCAGCTGAATACGGATCCCATGAAGAGTCAGGTAAGTTAAACAGAAAATTATTTTAATATTTATCATTAAAAGTACAGTAAACCCCTCAAAACAAAACATACAATGGTGGCCTTATAATTAGAAACAATGTTTCTGGAACATAGTTCTCTGGAGTGACGAATCTAAGTTTAATTTGTCCCAATCTGATGGAAAAACGTATGTAAGACGTCCTCCAAACAAAGTCTTTGATCCCAGGTACACAGTGAAAACTGTAAAACAAATTAACAAATATACATGTTGCTAAGTCGTTTCTAATTATAAGGCCACCACTGTAAATCGCTACTACAATTGACTTAAATTTGAATTATAATCACCAATGTCTCAGCAATAATGATTATAAACATGTAGCAAAATCTTCATTAATTGAACAATTAATGTTCGATCAAACCTGTTCGATATTAATATCCGAAGAAAAGCATATTGGCTCATATTCCTAAACAGTCATGTTGGTATACTTGTAACAATATAAACATATTCATTGGCTACATGTATCTCAAATGATAGCAACATGTTCACAAGGATAAGTATTAAACAGTTTTTGTGGTTAATTTAAAAGTTTCAGTATAAAAACATTCATGTTGGTATACTTGTTACATTATAAACATATTCTTAGCCCACATGTATCTGAATACAAGCAACATGTTGACAAGAATAAATTAATATTAATTGACAGTTTTTGTGGGTCATTTAAAGTTTCAGTATAAAAACATTCATGTTGATATACTTGTTACATTTTAAAAATATTCATTAACAACATGTATATGTAAAAGTTTCAGTATAAGTTTCAGTATAAAAACATTCATGTTGGTATACTTGTTAACTTAAAAACATATTCATAGGCTACATGTATCTGTATTAAAGCAACATGTTGACAAGAATAATTATGAAACAGTGTGTGTGGGTAATTTAAAAGCTTCAGTCCAAAAACATTCATTTAGGTACACTTGTTGCATTATAAACATATTAATCAGCTACATGTATCTGTGTGTTAGCAACAGGTTGACAAGAATAAGTATTAAACAGTTTTTGTGGGTCATTTAAAAGATTCCATTTAAAAATGCAATAAAACATGGTTTGAAATTTTGCCAAATTTATTTTTTTGTTGTGAAGTACAACGGTCCGGTTAGAAACGAAATATTATTTCCGTCATATGGCTGCCGCAGCTGGTCTGGCAGTAGCTCATTCGATCGGACTAATTTTCGTTCACTTTTTCAAACATATGGGGTCGGATCTTGGCAAAGGCATCACGAATGTTGGTCTTCAAGTGCTCAATTGGCTCTGGTTTGTCGGCATACCACTTTTCTAACGGCGCCTCACAAAAAGTAGTTCAATGGTGTCAAATCGCAGATTCTTGGCGACCAATTGACAACAACATTTCGGCCTTCAAACGTTTGACGCAATAAATCGATTGTGACATGAGATGCGTGGCAAGTTCCACCATCCCGTTGAAACAAAACATCGTTCACATCAATACCATGAAGAGTGGGTTATCATGGTATGATAGGTGTCTCCATTGAAAGTAATGGTTCAAAGAAATATGGGCCTCTGCTCCACAATCCGCTCCAAACAGTCACTCGTAATGGATGCATTGGCTTCTGTAAGACCACGTGTGGGTTTTCTGATCCCCAATTACTGCAATTTTGCTTATTAATGCAGCCACTAAAGGAAGTCGCCGTAGTCTAGTAGGTAGTGTGTTGGCTTATTAGACGTAAAGCCAGGGTTCGAGCCCCAGGCCAGACATAAAAAAATGCAAAAAGTATTTCTTCGGCGACTTCCTCTTAGCAGATTTCTTGCAAAAAAAAACTCTGAGAGTAAATAAAATTGTAATGAAAAGTTTCTCAAAAATCTGTCGTTCGGAGTCGACTTTAAACTGTAGGTCTCACCACTCATGTATAAAATTACCACACACAACATAAGTGGTGTGAGGAACTAGGTCGTAATCCTGACTGAAGGGTT
The DNA here is from genome assembly GCA_958299815.1 of Sarcophaga carnaria. NCBI lineage: Eukaryota > Metazoa > Arthropoda > Insecta > Diptera > Sarcophagidae > Sarcophaga > Sarcophaga carnaria. The sequence continues at coordinate 17,376,285 of OY283149.1, read as the reverse complement.
GTAATGACCAATTATGTATGTATGTATGTGTCTCACTCATACTCAAAATTTCATGAGCGCTTATGAGTAGCGAAAAAACGATTGATTGCTGATGTCTGGTTAGAACCATGACCTCACGTCTAATTGCAGATTAAATACGTTTTTGTGTTTTTGCGCAGAACTGTTCCTATATTCGAACAAAAACAGGAGAAATGTTTTGAAAGTTTTAGAAAGATCAGTGAACTAGTGTTTGCAGCCATAACCGTTAAACAAACTGATATTTGATGTAAATAAAATAAATAAAAATATTTTTTGTGGCAATAATTGTATAAAAAAGCAGACAAAACAATAATACAAGACCATAACATTTTTATTATTACGAGCTCCATAAAAAAAAGGAAAAGCAACACACACAAACATAAAATACCTTCTCAGATACTTGGATACCTTCACACACTTGTATCCTTAAGGAAAAAAGGCATGTTTGTACAAACACATGCATTTCGTTCTGTAACAAATTATTGTTTGTGTGTGTTTATTTATATTTTTTTTACATATTCTTTGCCATAAAAAAGGTAAACCGAATAAAATGTACAGCATCAGTAGCATTTACCATGTTTATTTGTTATTTGGTTTGTTAACCGGTCTACAAAAGAATAAAAACAAAAACAATGTAAACGAGATTCATTGAAACGTAAGTTTTACTGTGTCTTTCTTCCTTGTCATTTCCAACACATTGTAAAAAATTTTTATGGAATGGCACAATGGCTGGCAATTCAAGTTGGAATAGAAAGAAATAGAGGAAGAAAGAGAAATGTTTTGCAATTTCATTCCATTATGTTGATATAAAAATTAAGGAACCATGAAATACATTTTATTGGCGCCATAAACTTCGCTTGGTTGGACATTGAAGTGTTTATGTTCATGTAAAGTTTTCTGGTTTCGTTATGGACACTCTAATAGAAAAGGATACGTACATATGAGTGGATATGCTAACACAAAAGCATTAAATAAAATGTATTTATAGGATGTGTTCGATATATTTATTTAAGATTATTGTTTCCTTTCTATTTGTTATTGTATTTGTTGTGAAAAAAAAATTTTTTTTTAAGACCACCCATCAGGGGAAGGCCCGTACTCATGCAATGAAAATGAAATTAGGAAAATAGGTTATGATAAGGTGGACAGTGGGAGTAGTGTTTGTGTACATTAAATTTGAATCTTTTCATGTCATAAGTTTAAGACCAACACTTAGGGGATGGTCCCTACTCATGCAGCGCATAAAATTGGAATTAGAAAAATTGATTATGGGAAGAAGGATAGTGGGAGTAGTGTTTGTGGACACAAGGTTTGATTCCCTTTACATCATAAGTGGAAGGAAAGACCTCTCACTCAGGGGATGGCCCCTACTCATGCAATGCCTTTTGTTGGAATTATAAAAATAGGTTATTGGAAGGAAGACTGTGGGATTGGTATTTATGGACACAAGATTTGAATCACTTTACATAGTAAGTTTAAGACCAACACTTAGGGGATGGCCCCTACTCTTGCAGTGCCTTGGGTTGAAATTAGGAAAATAGGTTTTGAAAAGGAGGACACAGGGACTAGTTTTTGTTGACATTAAATTTGAATCCTTTTCTATCATAAGTGGCAGGAAAAACCTCTGCATGTAGTGAGTTCCACATATGAAAAGTCCGATTAAAGAAGAAATTCTGTCTGTAATGCAGTGTACGATCCATTGGCCAATCAAGCACAAACAGATGTGGCCTGCGAGAAAGACTGGTGCTACGGAAGAATACACAATTGTCGGGATCAAGCCTCATTACCTCATACATACATACATAATTGGTCATTACAACCCTTCAGTCAGGATTACGACCTAATTTCTCACAACACTTATGTTGTGTGTGTTAATTTTATACATGAGTGGTAGGACCTAGAGTTTAAAGTCGACTCCGAACGACAGATTTTTGAGAAACTTTTCATGGCAGTTTTATTTACTCTGAGTTTTTGCCAGAAATCTGCTAAGAGGAAGTCGCCGAAGAAATACTTTTTGTATTTTGTTTTGATGTCTGGCCTGGGGCTCGAACCCTGGCTTTACGTCTAATAAGCCAATACACTACCTACTAGACTACGGTGACTTCGACAAAAGATATTAGCGCGGCAATAATAACTTGTCCTTTCCATAGGGCAGTGAGGATCAGAACCATGGAGGCAGAAAAGTCCAACGAGAAATTCAGTAGGAAGCATCATCATCTGGCAAATAGAATGGCTGACAATGGCAAGGGGTGTTAGTTTTAGAGGTTTGTAACTTTAATTTGAAAACACCGCTTATTATTGACAATGCTATCGTTTCCAGAATTCCATCCGTATTTTTCTCAGTTTCATAAGCTCACGTTAACATTCAGTTTGCATAACACTGCCCTTATGTCAAAAACTTGACATGTCCTACGACTTTTGTGATCGTCAATCTCTATTTAACTGTTCGAAGATCTACTGGTTCGTTGAGGGCACAAAAACTACAATCGAAGTTTTAGACTTGATCTTGACTTACTAGTCATTACAACTCTTCAGTCAGGATTACGACCTAGCTTCTCACACAACTTATGTTGTGTGTTTTAATTTTATACATGAGCGGCGGTACCTACAGTTTAAAGTCGATTCCGAATGACAAATTTTTTAAAAAAATTTTCATGGCTATTTCTTATTTACTCTCTGAGAAATCTGCTGAGAGGAAGTCGCCGAAGAAATATTTTTTCATATTTTCGTTTTGATGTCTGACCTGGAGTTTGAATCCGGGCCTTACGCTCTAATAAGCCAACACACTACCTACTAGACAACGACAGTCTTTAGTTTTTCAGGCATAAGTGTTGCACGAATTGTTTGGCAGCTTCTCATGAGTTCAAAAGATGCCAGAGCTGAAACGCGTCCTATGTTTATAAGAAGAAACATAATTCGCTACTTCACCGTATCGAACAGGGGAAGATCGCGGTTTGAAACAAAACCCTTTAATTTTACCCCTGATCGTTCATCAGAAATCGTCCAGCCTCTTACACAGAAGCGAAATGAAGTGGGTAATGATCTATTGACATCAGCTGCTTATAGACCTCCCAGTAATCAACAGTTTTATTAGAATGTAGTTTATTCTACTAGAGGCCTTATCAACCCGGCGTCATTTATAAAAATCTGCACTTTTAAATTTCATCTCTAGAAAGCTACAACAGAAACTAGAACTTACAACCTTTTCGCTACCTGCTGCAACTAATGTGGCCCTTAATGGCACACTGACAGCAAAATCCAAAAAAGCCTGTATAATTTCACTGGGGTCTCCAATTGATCCAGCGTTTATATTGACTACGGAGGCATATGTTGTTAAAAAGCTGGCGGGTCAATTACCCACATGCTCATTAGCAAAGCTTGTTGCCTTTAATACATATATCCGAACACATATGGATTTGCTATTGGCTGGAGAAGTATACTCGCAGATGTTCGAAAAGATCCGAAAAACTCATTGATCGCCCAATGAATAGTGATCGGCAAAATGCCTTAGTCAAATCCGTTAAACTCGCTAGTTTCCTTTTTTGGACAATCGGCACATGCTTATTAGTCCAATTGGCGAAATCGAGAAAATTCCAAAGTCGAAAGTGTTGTCGCCCGAGAATCGCTTTTGTGAGGATATTAATCGCTGCTCTACGTATAGGGTTGCGATATGTGATTGCGTTATCCTTTAAGTCTGAATTCTCAAGAGAATTGAGTCTCGATCCATCCCGTAAAAAGTAAAATGAGTTGAGATAGTTTAAAAACGCAGAGGTTGAAGCCAAATTCGATCAAGTTATTGACCTCTAGGTTACATACTACGAAGCGATTATGATTCTATTTATTATCCCAGGCCCAGCAGCCCCTGACAGCTTGAGCTACGGGTCGTTTTCAATTCTTTATGACACTCTTCTAATGGTTAGGTTAGGTTAGAGGACGTGTACTTGTCAATTAGACAAGTACAGTACCCGGAGGTCGCATTGACCCATTGTACACCCATTTCTAATAGTCTAGATAATGTTTTGCACACTGATTTGAAGATTTTCTTGCTATGTTGGAGATTAAAACACCAGTAACGTATACTTAGTTTTCGAGCAACATATTGTTACGAAAATGGTGTTACATCGTTTAACATTAAAATTATAAACAAAAGCTACAAAAACAAAAGCAATGAACTTGTTTACATGATAAACAAGTAAACAAAAATATACCAACAACATTAGTAAAAAAGGGTATAAACAAGTAAACAAAAATGCAACAACAAGCAATGTAAACAAAATACATAAACAACAATGAAACAACGATGTTTACATTCGCGAACATTCGCCTTCAAGAACATTCATCACACTGTTTACGTTGCCATATAAAAGGCAAGGCTAAGCAGGCAACACAGTTAGTAAAAGTTCAGTCAGTGTTGTGTGAAGACGCGTTGCGTGTGAAGAAAATAATCGTAGTTTGAAGATCTCCGTTATAAAGATCCGTCTAAAAATTATCTAATAATTGTTATTGTTTATGCAAAAGAGTGCAAAGAGCAATAACAAACAAAGCAATTGTTGTTGTTTACATCAAGTTGTGAGCAGTGGCACACAGAATTGTCCAAACAATAAAGGATTTTAATTAAAACTAAACACAAATTTATTTTTATTTTATTTGCAATCTACGAGCTCATATTTCTAAACGTTATTAAAAAGTAAAAACCTAACGATATTTTCCTCTAAAACCCTCTAGTTGGAACCAATGAAGCAGTACTGATCTCGCATTCACTCGAAGGCAAAAGCATTTAATTCTCATGGAGAATAGTTCCTGTCCTGATCAATTTCTTAATCACAAATCTTCATTTCAAATATTTGACCATATTATGGTCACGTAATGGTTATGAACACCACTGATGAACTCTTTTATGTTTACGGTGGTGAAAACTGCTTAAATTAGTTTTCATTTGTAGAAATTAATCTAATTAAAGTGTACTTAAGAATACATTATTTTCTTTTCGTTTTTTTCAGATTGGTTTCCTTGATGTTGTCATACCACCCGATTTTGTAGATGAAGACACTTCATCTGACGTCATTGTGCCTGAAGGAAGTTCGGTTAAGCTAACATGTCGGTATGTTTGTTTCGTTTGCTATTGTTGTTGTTGTTATAAATATGAAACTAATACCAGTTTATTTACACAATTCAGCCACAATCCAACCACAATTGTTGTAATTGAAATTTAATTGTCGTAGTCAATAATACGAAATGTAATAAAAATATTATCACATGATAGTTGCCAAGCCAATAATTAACGCCAAATTACCAACCACAATTTATAAATTGATTAACGCTTTAATTCGATTTCGAATAGACGCTTAAATTTTATTGCGAATTGTTGCCCGACCAAGAAAACAATATTCATTTGAATGATTTACAGTAATCCCTCGATTTACATTGCTATTGGTTTCAAAAATCGTAACATAATTCGAAACGACTTATATCGAATTTTAAACTCCTCATACGTGCTGTAAAAATGTATTTTTTTGGAACTTAAAAACTTATATGTATACCATGTATACCATATGTACCGGTATTAAGTGAGCGGCAAGAGCTAAATGTCGTCATAGGGAACACTCCATAGGAAACATTTATTAAGAACGATGACTGTCATGCCGTCACTCACGCATAAAATTAACACACGCAACATAAAACCCTTTTGTCAAAAGAAGATTCTCTACCTATCGCCATCTTCCATTTGGCCGAGTAAACACACCCCTGCTGCCTGCTTGTTTGGTTGTTTGCAACCAAGAACCTTTTATAATGAACAATGGTCTTGTGTAAATCTATTACACTCGAAAATTATATGTTCCGCTGTTTTTCGAGTTCACCCAGGCAGTGAGGAAGCACCCGGGGCTGAATAGAATCTGTATGAGATAATAATCCAGTACGCCATGTGGTCTTATAGTATGGATTTAGAGTGTATGTTTATCTATCGTTGTTATACGTCTCCTGTCTCTTCTCTCAGCCCGAGCCCTCTCGGATATTATAAGTTAACAATCCTTAACAGAAGCCGGCATTAAACTCTCGACCTCACGATTTATGTTTTCAGCCTTTACATCAACCGTTTCCAAGTGCTGTTTAAAACTTAATCTCATATCATTCAGCAAACCAAGCTATTTTATTGCCTCATGTGTCCACAATTTCATTCGATGTTTTGGTCAGTATCCATTAACAGCTTCCCTTTTCTGCCAGTATTATCTAGACATCTCCTTATTCTGGTAACTGCATTGAACACTTCGCTCTTAGAATGTCAAGTAGTCATGGGACCTGGGAGTTCAGATGGTGTCCTGATTATCAGATATTATTACTATGCCCCGCCATTTATCCTTGCTGACCAAATTTCGTTGAGCATGTCTTTCATTTGGGGCAGATATCCTCACCCAAGCTTACCCAAGCGATCCAAAGATATTAACCTGTTACCGAACACCGCCGCTCTTTAAGAAATCCATATACTACAGAATATTTCTCCATACAGTCCCAATTCTCGATTTATGGTTTTAAAAATTTAAGATTTTTAAAAGTTCTTGTCTGTCGCTTGTCTTAAGCCAGTAGTTTTATAATTTTTATGATGTCAATATTGTTAATTAAATGAAAAGCCTGTGAAAATTCATAAGAAGACGCGACACTAAAAGAGTTTCCTTTAATAGCTGCACTCTAATAAAATAAAACAACAATAAAGTCAACATAAACCAGAGAGTGTAAGAAAAACTTCAAACTGGATGACCCCTTCGAAGCAGTAAAAAAAATCGACCCCGGAATGAAAATAAATAAATAAAGAAAGGTTTTTATGGCCTTTTTTGGTTACATTTACACACACACATTCAAACATAGTTAAACACATACAAATAAAAGCATTAATCAACTTAAGGCTAAAGAACCCACACACATTCCCCTCTCGTGCAATACATTTACACACAGAGAGAGCACGACAATTCTTTCATTTACTAACTCAAGTTGCTGTTTAACCTCGTATTTGTTTTTATAATGTAGATGTGTGCTTTTATGTATGTGTGAGTGTGAGTGTGCGCCGGAAACGTAAATCAAAAAGAATGAAGTGTCATTTAATTTGTTGACATTAAATGAACTTCCTTTTTTGCCTTGTCACACTGCCTGGCTAATGATTTCAGTTGGCAAAGAATTACCACTTAAATGGCTACAGATTACTTGTTGTTGTTGATAAACGAACAACCAAAGAAGGGATAATGATTTCATGTTGTTTTTGTTTTAATTTCAAATGGTAACATAAAATGGTATAAATAACGGATTTTCTATGAAAACAAATACTACAAGCAGATCAAATGATTGTTAAAAAAATAAATTTCTTACCACAAACAACTTCAAAGTTTTAGCAATAAAATGACATTAATACGTGGCCGTAATTGTTATGAAATGAAGACAAATGGTCAAGGAAAAGTAGGGATAACATAGATACCTAATAGACATTGGCTTATATGTGTCATTAGGTAATGTGTTGAAAAGTTTTTGTGTTCTGTCGCTCAGACTATAGGTTCCGCCACTCATGATTAAAATGAACACACACAACATGGTTGGTGACAGGAGCTAGTTTGTAGTCCTGACTAAAGAGTTGCAATGATCTGCATGTAGCATTTTAGATTTTACCAGAGATTATTATTTTTTTATTTTATTTATTTTTTATTTTATTTATTTAGTTTTACGATTTTACAATCTAGATAATAAAATATATACATACATATAAAATACTTTATTAACAATTATTCTTGCAAAAATCTCTAAGCAGTTTCCTAAATAAAGTTATATTTTTACAATTTTTTATGTTACTTGGTAGCTCATTATATTTTTTTAAACCCTTATATTCTAAGCAATTCATATCTTTACAAGTTCTCATATATGGTAGTCTGTAATCCTCTCTTCTTCTTGTATTATAATTATGGATATTGTTATTATATTGTAATTTTTCATTCAAATATGTAGGACAAAGTCCCAACTTTATATTATGTATAAATTTCATTGTATTTAACATTATAGTCTGTCAAACATTAAGCCAGTTTAATTCATTTAACATGCTTCTTATGCTAATAAAGGGTGTTTTTTATAGAGGTATAGAACTTTAAGTTGCAATAAAACAACGATGGATTATTCGATTGACATGAATTTTATTTATCCGAAAGATAATCTTATGGCATTACATTTTAAATATGATTTCTGGCATATGACCAACACGGCTGGCGCGGATGTAGTCCAATCTGGACGTCCAATTTTCGATAACTTTTTCCGACATTTGTGGCCGTATATCGGCAATAATACGGCGAATGTTGTCTTCCAAATGGTCAAGCGTTTGTGGCTTTACCGCATAGACCAATGACTTTACATAGCCCCACAGAAAGTAGTCTAGCGGTGTTAAATCACAAGATCTTGGAGGCCAATTCACAGGTCCAAAACGTGAAATTAGGCGGTCACCAAACGTGTCTTTCAATAAATGTATTGTGGCACGAGCTGTGTGACATGTTGCGCCGTCTTGTTGAAACCACATCTCCTGGACATCATGGTTATTCAATTCAGGAATGAAAAAGTTAGTAATCATGGCTCTATACCGATCACCATTGACTGTAACGTTCTTGCCACCATCGTTTTTGAAAAAGTACGGACCAATGATTCCACCAGCCCATAAAGCGCACCAAACAGTCAGTTTTTCTGGATGTAACGGTGTTTCCACAAACACTTGAGGATTACCTTCACTCCAAATGCGTCAGTTTTGTTTGTTGACGTAGCCATTCAACCAGAAGTGCGCTTCATCGCTAAACAAAATTCGCTTATGAAAATCGGGAACAACGGTAATCTCGTTTTGGACCCATTCGACGAATCTACGCCTTACTTGATGATCGTTTGGCTTCAAATCTTGCACGAGTTGGATTTTGTAAGCACGCATACCAAGATCCTTCCGCAAAATCTTCCATAAAGTGGATGGACACAGATCCAATTCCTGTGCTCGATGGCGGATGGACTCATTCGGGTCTTCCTCAATGCTACGCTCTACAGCAGCAATAGCTTCTTCTGTGCGCACCGTACAGCGTCTCTGGGGATGCGGGTTATCAATAAGAGTAAACGTGGTGTGAAAACGTTCCATGGTTAATCGAATTAACTGCTCTGATGGACGATTTTGTCGACGATAAAATTGACGTAGTGCGCGATACGTTTTCCGCTCAGAACCATTATTTTCGAAATAAAATTGCACTATTTGCAAGCGTTGTTCAGGCATAAGTCTATTCATGATGAATTGCTAAACCAAACTGAGAATAAATCACTTGACAGCTGTTAAATCGGTCGCCATCTTGAAAAGTAATGCCAACTTAAAGTTCTATACCTCTATAAAAAACACCCTTTATATAAAATAAAAAGCAATGGTGCCAATATATTTTTCTCTGTGGTAGTCCTATGTTTATATTTATCTTACTTGACACTGCATCACACATAACTACTCGTTGCTTTCGATCAGTCAGATAGCTGGCCATCAAATTGTTCTCCATACCAATAATACCTATGCCACGCAATTTCGCCAACAATATATTTCTGTCAACAGTTTCAAAAGCTCTTTTTAGATCAAGAAATGTTGTAACTATGTTTGACCTTTGGTTCAGATCATTTTTCCAATCAGACAATACCAGATTCAATGCTGTTTTACATGAATGATTACTTCTAAAACCAGACTGTTCATCAATTAATATACGATTCTTGCTCAGGTGACTGTCCAGTTGTTGCTTCACTATTAATTCCATAAGTTTGGTGTCACCAGTAATAGTATTTATTGGTCTTAGTTCCTCAGCAATCATTGTATTTGCAACTTTTTTTATTGGGAAAATAGTTGACAACTTCCATTTTTCTGGAACTACACCTGTCATAAAACTTTCATTTAATATATTTGCGTAGAAGTAAGCAGTGTATTTCAATGAGTCTTTCAAAACACCCGCTGCGAATAAATTTTCACCACCAATTTTGTATTTCAATTTCTTGGATATGTTACACAAATCGCTTGTCTTTACCATTTTAAATTTAAATAATTCTAATTGATTATTTGAGTTTGATGTTGAATCTACATAGTCATACTGTTCAATCGAAAAATTTATTTAGGTTCTCTGTCATTTCATTTTGATTATTATAAACAATATCGTTTATTTTAATAGCATTTATTTCATTTTTCTGTTCTTTTAAATAGGAGACTTTTTTTAAATACTTCCACATATTTCGACTATTTTTTACATTCTTGTTTATTTTTTGTTCAATATCTTCTTTAATTGTATTAACTTTTTATATCGCCATTTAATTTCATTATAGCCGTCCCACTGACCAGTTTGCACTGATATTTTATATAATTCAAACTTTCGTTTATTCATCTCACAAAGTTCTCTGTCGTACCAGTTATTTATTATTTTTAATATCACAGTTCGTTTCGCAATATATATATATCTATATATTTTAACTTCTAATCTATATCACAGTCATTACCAAAGTTAAAACTATATTGCCTTAAATAATGTAATAAAATATCACAGCTATAATTACTCCATACTGTTAGGTGTTTTGTCATTCTCATGTTTAAGTCGTCACTAGCAGGTACATCAAATGCAATGGTCTCATGATCACTTATCTGGTATTTTTCAAGTTTATCACAGTTTATTTTATCATCATTACAGTATATTAAATCAATTTTAGTAGAACTATGTTCAGTTATTCTTGTGTCAAACTTCATTTAGTTTATTTGAATACAAATTGTTTTTATTCATATCAATATTAAAATCACCAACCAAAATATTATTTTCACGCAGGCTAATGCTCTGATCGACAATAATGTTAAAATTATCTATAAATTCCGCATACAACTACTATCCATGTAGTTTCCGTAAAAGTAAACAACTGATCGTAGTATCCGTAGCCGAGTAGATAGAGTGTTGGCTTATTAGAAGTGAAACCACGGTCCAAAACACAGATCAGACATTTGCAACAACACGAAATATGAAAACATATTTCTTCGGCAGTAGCTGACAGTAATCTCTAATTGTAGGTGCTGCCACTCATGTATAAAATTAACATACACAACATAAGTGGTGTGAGATGCTAGTCCGTAATCCTAACTGAAGGGTTGGCCAATTATGTATGTATAGTGGTGGCCACGAATTTAAGACACGACATATTATTGACATAGTTGTGATAATATTTACAATCCCGTAATATCAAATTTTATATTCTTTATTCTTCTATGTACCCTGTAATATTATGAAAAAGTACCATTATTTTATTTTGTTTCTTTTTACATTTTCTTGCATTTTGATCATATTATTGTACGTTTATTCGAAACTGGCCACGAATTTAAGACATTTCAGAAATATCTGGTTTTTAAGTGATTTTTTGAAGCTAAACGCTGAGCAACGAATGCTTTATTTTATTTTATGTTGGAAATATTTAGAAATATTTAATTATAAATGGCCAGAGGTACTTGGAATTCCGATACCGAGCGAAAACTGATCCAACAACTAAAATTTGATGGAAAAATAGTAATGGAGATATTCAAGCTGCATAAATGTTCTACATGCAAGATTTACAACGCGCTGGAACACATCCAGCAACATGGTACCACCAATAATGTCAAACAGCAACCTAGAGCCCGAAAAACTACACCCTAAAGTAGCTGCTAATAAACTTTTCACGAGCTCAAGTAAAATAAAAAATAAAATTGCATTGGATTTTGGTATTGATATTTCGTCTAGGGCAATTAAAAGGCGTCTAAATGAGAAAAGCTTGCGTGGGGGTATTGCAAAACGTAAACCACTCTTTTCAAAAAAAATATCAAATCCCGACTAGCGTTTTCGAAAAAACATCTCAATAAACCGATGATATTTTGGAAAAATATACTTTGTAGCGACGAGTCGACGTCTTACCGCTTCGACTCTGATAGAAAGCAGTACGTATGGCGCCCTCCAAACCTGGAGTATCAGCCAAAGTACGCTTTAAAACGGTCAAACATGGTGGTGGAAATATGATGGTGTGAGCAGCATTTTCCTGGCATGGTGTAGGTCCCATTTACAAGCTTAATACTAAAATGGACCAGCACGTTTACAAAAACATTCTAACAGACATGCTATCATTCGCTGAAGACAACATGCCCCTAATAAGAAATTTTTTGCAAAATAATGACCCTAAGCACACCTCACGTCTAGTGAAGAGTTGCTTAGAGGAAAACAATATCACTGTTTTAAAGTGGCCAGCTCAATCTCCGGACCTCAATCCAATTGAGAACTTGTGGAATGATGTTGAGGAACATGTACGAGCATTAAAACCAAAAAATTTAAACGATTGTTGGGAATCCAAAAAGCTTGGTATGCGATTCCAAAGCAATGTCATTAGTCGAAAATTTACTAAGAAGATGTGCTGCTGTGATCGAAAATAAAGGATTTCCAACCAAATACCAGGATTTTTTAGGAAGCTGAGCTTAACTTTAGTGAATTAAGTTTCATTTTGCCTATGTCTGAAATTCATGACCAAGATAAAATTTGTGGTGATCTATATAATATGAAAATAAAATTTCTTAACCAAATATAAGTTGCAAAATATTATTAATTTTTCTTCCTAATATTACTAGAATCTTAAAAAAATATCATGAACCTAAAATTTGTTTGATAAGATGTAAAAATGATTACAAATATATAAGTAAAATGTCGTGTCTTAAATTCGTAGCCGGATATGGCCAACTCCTCTGTCCAATCAGATTTTTTTTCTCTTTCTTTGACCTTTGCATTCTTCTCTGTGGCATTTGGCAGTAAATTTTTATAAAACATTACGTATTCATTACTAATGATTTCATTAAAAATAATTACGTTTTTCAAAACCTAACCCCTCTTGTATAAATTTTTTTTTAGGGCACGCGGTTATCCTGAACCAATTGTTACTTGGCGACGCGAGGATGGCAATGAAATTGTGCTCAAAGACAGCGTGGGCACTAAAACATTGGGTAATTGAAACGCTTTCAATTCAATTTAATTCAATAAAAACCAATTAAGGCGATTGATTTAATTGGTTGAAATGGAACTTTTAACGCGTTTAAATAATTTTTTTCTCTTTCCAGTTTCCTCTTATCGTGGTGAAGTTCTAAAACTTACAAAAATTTCCCGTAATGAGATGGGTTCATATCTGTGCATAGCATCAAATGGTGTACCACCATCGGTTTCCAAAAGGATATCCTTAAGCATACATTGTAAGTATAGCAGTTTTTTTCTTTCTTTCTTTCCTTATTAAGAGCAAAACAAATGTAAAGAAAAGAAAAAAAGGAGATTTTATGTTGAAGTAAAAACCACATTTAAGCACAAAAAAGAAAGAAAGAAATACTTGAACTCATAAAAAATCAAAGTTAAATACTTCTCATTAATTACCCCTACTTGTGGAGACAATGTGACAAGTAAGAGTAACTAAAATACCGGAGAAAAATAAAAAACAAAACGAATTTTATGATGGCTCGTAACCTTTTGTAACGCAATCTTAGTTTTTAGTTTCTTTCTTCACATCTTAGTATAGTTTTTGGAATTTTCTTTTGGTTGCTCTCCTGCATTAAATTTCTTTTAACCTGTCTTAAATTCCTTTAATGTTTATCTAATTTAGTGCAAAAACATAGTAAATGTAGTAAACGAAGATGGGTTTTGATGTAGAGCAACGTAAGGGAATGCCATTTATAGTCTGGTCAAAAAGTAATTGTTTGGGATTTGTAATAAAAATGAATTCCTCTCTATCTGGTCTCACTCATAATCCTTCAGGCACTGAAGCCAAATATTTTTTTTCCTTCTACCATTCTTTTGTGCAGCCCTTGCGCTGACCAACTTCTTCCTTTTCCCTAATTTTGGTGGAATTTGGTTAGTACAGGGACTGCGTTCACCCGTGGCATCACAACGGGTCGCTATGCGTGCTCAAGTGAGCTTTTTGATATCAGAGCTACCACTCCGACCTAACCTAACCTAACCATTGTTTTGTTAACAAATAAATGAAGGCGTGTCTTAGTTTAAGGCCATGCAATCTATTGCCGATTGCCTGTGACTTGTCGCCATAACATACATACATAACATAATATATAATTGGTCATTACAACCCTTCAGTCAGGACCACGACCTAGTTTCTTACACCAGTTATGTTGCGTGTGTTAAGTTTATACATGTGTGGCGGGACCTACAGTTTTAAAGTCGACTCCGAACGACATATTTTTGAGAAATTGTCTTGGCAATTTCTTATTTACCCTCAGAGTTTTCGCCGAAGAAATACTTTTTGTATTCTGTTTTGATATCTGGGCTGGGGCTCGAACCCTAGCTTTACGTCTAATAAGCCAACATACTACCTACTAGACTACGGCGACACCTTACCCGTTGTCGACATAACATTTTTCTTTAACGATGCACCACAAGATATTCTAAAACGGTGTCTAATCGCAGCTTCTTGGAGGCCAATTGACATCAGCATTTCGATAAATTAAACGGCCATCAAACGTTTGACACAATAAACCGACTGTGGCATGACATGTGTGACAAGTTGCACAATCCTGTTGAAACCAAACATCACTCACACCAATACCATGAAGAGCGAATACAAAAGAACCGGTTACCATGGTACGATAGGTGTCTCCATTGACCGTAATGGTTGCGCTGTTCTCATATTCAAAAGCCGCATTAAACAGTCACTCGCTATAGGTGCATTGGCTTCTGTAATACCACGTGTGGGTTTTCTGAGCCCCAAATACAGAAATTTTGCTTATTAACGTACGCACCAAGATGAAGATGAGCTTCATCTGACAAACTGATTTTTTCTTTTGGCAAAATCGACATCATCGTGCAGTTTCTAGCGTTGGCCTATCTAGCGAAGCGAAAACAAAACGGATGGGCATGCGGCTTCAACTCTTGAACCAATTGAACGTTTTAAGGCGTCATACCTAAATCTTTTCGTAAAATTCGACGTAAACTGGTGCGTGAAGTACTCAATTCTTGAGAACGATGACGAGTTGATGTTGATGGGTTATTGTCATACACACTCTCAGCCACAGCTGCGATATTTTTGTACCATATTGACCAAATTTTGTACGATATTTTCGTGCAACTTCCGACCTATCGTCGTTGTTTCGGAATAAAAAAAATTTACAATAAATCCCAATGCTGCGCAATCCTAAAATGATTCATTACGTTCAATGCAGATAATATACTGTCAGATTCGAAATAACCGATGGTTCAAATTTAAACTGATAGATGGCCCATTCGACACACAATTGGTCATTACAACACTTCAGTCAGCATTACGACCTATTTTCTCACACCACTTATGTTGTGTGTGTTAATTTTATACATGAGTGGTGGCACCTACAGTTTAGAGTCGATTCCGAACGACAGATTTTTGAGAAACTTTTCATGGCAATTTCTATTTATTCTCAGATTTTTTTTGCCAGAAATCTGTTGAGAGGAAGTCGTCGAAAAAATATTTTTTTTTTTCATATTTTGATGCCTGATTTGAACCCTGGCTTTTCGTCTAATAAGCCAACACACTACCTAATAGACTACAGCGACTTCAATAACTAACCGCCATCGATTTTACGTTTAAAGAGCCAATGCGGGTCCTCTGCAAAGTCCTCCTATAACAATTAGAACCATCTGCACCATTAAAAAATTATAAACTTCAATGAGCTACAGCTTATGATATCTTTAAGGACCGCCGAGGTTCGTGGCTTATTCGTATACATTTGCGATTTAAGAAAACCCCGCCGATAATGTCTAACGGTGGCTAGTTGACATCATCTCCACGTGAGATGATCATGCCCTCAAACCGCTCGTGCAGAACATCCAATGTAACAGGACCTCTGTGGCACTGGCAATGTCCCGTGAAAGCCACATTTCGTTTGGTGTCCAGAACATTAAATTCAGGCCAAAAGAAGTTAGAAATCATCGACATATTATACTCGCCGTTTACAATGAAGGGCTTCCCAAAGTCATTCTTAAAGAAATATGAGCCGAGAACGCTAACTGCCCTAAATTCACATCAAATAGGGATGCATTGAGCGCTCTTGGATCTTATATGAATTGGTTTATGGATTCCAAATTCAACAATTTTGTTTGTTCACGTGACCATACATCCAGATAAGGGACTCATCGCAGTAGATGGTTTTTCAATGAAAATTCGGATGAGTTGTCAACTAATCCAGAGCCCGTACAGTGAATACATTAGTTGTACATGGCTGTTTGCTTTTATTTCCAGCATCAGTTGAATTTTGTACGCGCGCAGATCCAAGCAACGATGCAAAACTTTACCAAATTGTAGTCTGCAAATAACCGAGTTGTTGTAGGCTACCCTAAATCGACTGCCTCGGATTCTCTTGCACACTCGCATGCACAGCGGCAATGTTTTCGGTAGATCTTGTGTTTCGTTGACATACGGGTGATGGTGGGTCGTATACAAACTAGTGGCAGCGACCTTATTCACCTCATCACGAATAGTCATTGGTGGAGTTTTTAATGTATGGGCAGTAGATAGGAAAAGCCGAAAAACATATGAAATTCGGAATCTAGATTGACACATTTCTGACACCAACGTTGCCCTCATATGCAAATGAAGCAGCGACATAAATAGAAGACTTATGCTTCATTTCTACATGCCAGGAGAAAGACATAGAGTGGGGATTAGGTTAGGTTAGGTTAGAGGACGTGTACTTGTCAATTAAGACAAGTACAGTACCCGGAGGACAAATTGACCAATAGTACAATGTCCTAGTTTCTCACACCACTTATGTTGTGTGTGTTAATTTTATATATGAGTGGTGGGACCTTCAGTGTAAAATCGACTTTGTTGCACGGAAGTGAAAACTGGTTAGTACCGAACACCAACACGCAAATGCTGTAGGTATTCATCAACAAATGCCTCAGAATCATATTCAAAATGTTCTGGCCTAATAACATCAGCAACATGGATCTTACCTACTTACTTACTTAATAGGCGATTAACAACCCGATTAACGGATTTCGGCCTGACGCAACACATCCTTCCAGGCGCCTTTGCTTCTTGCGTCACACCACTCGAAGACAGGGCTTCCTCGATTTGGTCCTTCCAACGGATACAAGGTCGTCCTCTTCGCCGACTTCCGTAGATCCCCGCGTCAAATACGCGTCTCGCTGGAGCATCCTCCTCCATTCGAAAGACATGGCCGAGCCAGCGCAGCCGCTGGATGTTAATAGGCCGCACAACGTCTATGTCGTTGAGGAGCTCATACAGCTCAGTGTTGGATCGGATGCGGAAATCATCTCCAACTCGCACTGGACAGAAGATCTTACTCAGTACGAATTACGAATACACTCAAGGTTGCTGCATCGGTGCTTAATAGGGTCCATGCCTCTGCGCTATAAAAAAGCACGGGGGGATAAGGGTCTTGTAGAGTATTAGTTTTGTCATACGAGAGAGGTCTCTGCTACTCAATTGTATATTGAGACCATAGTGCGCTTGATCTCCAGACTGACATCATTTTGTTGGTAATGGCGGAGTCAAGATAAATAAATTCCTTGACTATATCGAAAGTATAGTTATCGACCGTAATCTGAGAATCAATACGCCGCACGTCTATAGTTGTAGATAACATACATATACTTTGTTTTGCCCTCATTTTCTGTCAAACCCATCTTAGTAGACTCCCGTTCAATAGCACTAAAGGCAGCAGAAACATTTCGCTTGGTACGCCCTATGATGTCAATGTCATCAGCGTACGCAAGCACTTTTTTGAAAAATAGTGCAATTGCGATGCAATCCCGCCTTTCGCAGAACACTCTCCATGACGAAGTTGAAGAGATCTCATGATAAGAGATCGCCTTGTCTGAAACCTCGCACGGTATCAAAAAGTTCGGAGAGCTTGACGGAGCTGCAGGAATTGCTCAACGTCATTCTGCTTAGCCTTATCAGCTTTGCAGGTATACCGAGCTCAGACATTGCGGCAAAAACACTATCCCTTATGGGGCTATCGAAAGCGGCCTTATAGCCGACAAAAAATGTGCGTATCGACTTGTTTTTTTTTCGGTTTTTTCCACGATTTGGCATAGTGTGAAGAGCTGGTCGATGGTGGACTTGTCAGGTCTGAAGCCGTGTTTTGACGAATGGCTTCAGTCGTTTACATAATACGCCTGTAAGAACCTTATATGCGATAGGGAGAAGGCTTATACCCTTGTAGTTGGCGCATACCGTAGGGCCTCCCTTTTTTACGACAGGAGAGAGGACAGCAACACGGATCCCTGGAACCTTATCAACGAGGAATCCACAATAACGCAAATAAAATGTAGGAAATGGAGATGAATCGACCATACGAGTACTCTCAGAGAGAGTACAACAAGAATGGCAGTTAAGTGGAATTCTGAAGGCCTAAGAAGCCGTGCCCGGTCATGGAATACCTGGTGACCTTCGATACCGCAAGATCTAGGACCAGAGCAATCTTACATGGGAAGACGAAAGAATAACAGCAGTCAAGCGGATAAGAAGGAAATGCTTTGTGGAAGCCATATGCTCACAAGAGGGGTGATGAAAAAAAATGAAATTACGGGACCGGTTGACTTTACACCTTCAAATATCTGCCTACAGACCATAAAGCATTACAAACGATTGTACCACCATTCGGAGTCAGCTTTAAATAGTAGGTGCCGCCACTTATGCATAAAATTAAGACAAACGACGTAAGTGTGGGGTGAGAAACTAGGTCGTAATTCTGACTGAAGGGTTGTAATGACCTATTATGTATGTATGTATGTGTGCAACCACCAACAGCTGTTTTGTCAGAAAAGTGTTGGGAGACAGGCGCCAAAAAAATTGTCGTTAAGAAATTTAGGTTTTGAACTTACAAGCTTTCGTCCAGTAATCCTATGTCTTGCTTACCATACTACGGTGACTAACTAATTCATGCAAAAACAAATCAATTCAAATTTTTTGAAAAGATTTCTTGGGTACAACCATTATTTGAAAAATCATCATCATCATCAGTTGATTTACTTTACGTGTTACATTCTTATCTCTGCTCTATCAACCTCTATTACCACATCATTATGATGTTTAGTTGAAGTCATAATGAACATGGTTTTGAGGGTTTGAAAGTACTTGAAACCTTATATGTACGAGCAACGAGAATACATGGATGAATGTCCTTAAATCTTGTGTAGCTGATGCTGTATTTGTTGTTCATTTTGCTTGCTGGTGTAGCTTCGTTTTTTTTTTTTTTTTTTTTTTTTGTTGTTGTTTGTTTCCTTGTGCACAATACTGCTGCACATCACTGTTACTTTAGTAATACACCTGCTCTCATACATTTCCACGTTTATGTAAGGATATGAGCAAGAAAAAAAATGTATTTTTTGTGTACAAAACGGAGGAAAAAACAAACTCTAGCAAATGCTGCCATGATTCTGCACCATTTGATTTTCATCATCATAATTTTTTGTATTCCTTGTCTTTGGCTTTGCACAGCTACTACTACTGCAAGAGTTGCTTACAGAATGTTATAACACTACCGGTGGTGGCTGTTTACCATGTAACTGATGATGCACTCTGTTCCATGGATATTGTGTGTATGGGTGTTGGTTTACTTGTACTTTTAGAAGAAAAGTAAGAAAAAATCCGGTTTTTTTTCTTTTTGTTGACGTTCACTTGACTGGTAATGTCGCACAATAAACAAAAACGTTTCCTAAGCTGTGATTTATCCACAACCAACAGTTGTCTAGTGATGATACTGGTGTAAACATAAGGATAACATTTATCATCTGATTAAGGAGATACAACAGTATGTCCTGTAATATATTCTCATATTGAATTTTTTTGCTGAAGGAACGTTCTTCATAGAGCTGTTAATACATTGAAGACATCAGACTTTTATCGAATAACTACCAGACACCACACTTCATTTCAAATAGCGGTTCCACTATTTTACACACATAATTGACAATTACAACCCTTCAGTCAGAATTACGGCCTAGCTTCTGACACCACTCATTTTGTGTGTGTTAATTTTATACATGAGTTGCGGGACCTACAGTTTTACGTCGACTCCCAACGACAGATTTTTAAGAAACTTTTCATGGCAATTTCACTTTCAGAGTTTTTGCCAGAAATCTTTTGAGAGGAAGTCGCCGAAGAAGTATTTTTTCATACCTACCAGAAAACGGTCACTCCTTTTTTAGTCCTCTAGTATAAAGAAATCTAACCATATCCTATGTAGGTACTGAACTGTTGACAAATTTTCAGAAAATCCACGTACCATCTACTCTTAGGAGAATTCCACAGATGTCTAGGACAGTAACTTATTCCTAAAGTTGGTGAAACGAAGATGAAGACGTGAGTGCCCTCATACCGTGCGTACACTCGAAAATATTGAATATCAACTCGTCAACGTTCCCAAGAATTCATCATTTCACACATCAGTTTACTTCGAATTTTGAAAAAAGTTCTCGGCAAGACATCGTACAAAGCTCAATTGGTTCAAGAGTTGAAACGGCATAACCACCCGCTAAGTTTTCGCGTAGCTAGATGGACCGACGAGAAACTGCACGATGATGTCAGAGACAAATTGGTCGTAAATTGCATGAAAATGTCGTACAAAATTTGGTCGCAAAGAAAGACCAACAGTGTCCGGTATACCCAAGTTTATTGCTAAACTGAAACTGCTTTCATTGTTGGTGAGCAAAGAAGTGAGCGTGCTCGTACAATGCGTCCACCCGAAGATATCCAAGCTTTGGCTGAGAGTGTAGGTGAGAATCAATATTTCACACACCAGTTTACGTCGAACGAATTTTGCAAACACATCTCGGTATGACGCCTTACAAAATTCAATTGGTTGAAGAGTTGAAGCATCTGCTACGTTTCCGCTTAGCTAGTTGAGCCAACGAGAAACTGCACGATGATGTCGATTTTGCAAAGAAAAAAAATCATCTTTTCGAATGAAGCTTATTTTCAATTTGGTGGGTACGTTGATAAGCAAAATTGCCGTATTTGGGGCTCAGAAAACCCACATATTGTCATACAGAAGCCAATGCACCCATTATGAGTGACTGTTTGGTGAGGCTTGTGGAGCATCATTGGCCCATATTTCTTTAAAATGAGTACGGCGCAACCATTACGGTCAATGAAGACACCTATCACACCATGAATACCGATTTTTTTGTACCCGCTCTTTATGGTATTGATGTGAACGATGTTTGGTTTCTACAGGATGGTGTAATTTGCCTTAGATCTCATTCTACAATCGATTAATTGCGTCAAACGTTTAATGACCGTTTAATTAGACGAAATGAGGAGAGCAATTGGCCGCCAAGAAGCTGCGATTTGATATCGTTGAACTATTTCCTGTGCGGAGAGACATTTGAGTATTTGAAGGCCAACATTCGTGATGCCATTGCCGGAGATATGACCCCATATACTCGAAAAATTACACAAAAATTGGTCCGATCAAATGAGGTACTATAAATTCAGTCGCGGCAGTCATATGAATAATTCCATTTCAAACCCGAACAATTTTACTTCACAACAAAAAAATTAATTTGGCAAAATTTTAAACCATTTGTGTTTTATTGCATTTTAAAAAATTTAAACCTTTAAAGGGTCCACCCCTTTATTGACTCACATTATGTTCATATTTAATATATAAAATTCATAATGACTTTTACCTACATATATGACGTATGAGTGATATCTAATTCGATTAGTTTCATACATAACAAAATCATTTCTTTTTTATAGCATACTTTTCAGCGTAACTATTGTAATACATGTAATATGGTGCGTATGAGTAAAATGTTTTAAATTCAATTAAATAGAAATTATACTGCATTAATTTGGAATTAAACATTAGCATTGTAAATATGACAAAAAACGATTTTTTTAATTTAAAACTTGTCGAGATATTCTAATCTAAAAGTACAAAAATCTCAATTCGAGACTATATTCTAGTGGGTACTAGATACCTATTGTGTACCAGACAATCTTACCATTCAGAACTTTCGTAACCATTGCGTTACATTTTTTGTCTCGGATATTTCATTTATAAATTTAAAGTTTTAAATGACCCACCCTTTACAATAGCAACAAATCACTCTTACCATCATTCTGATCAATGGAAATAAATTCCTGTTATCACAATGTGACCAAAACTTTAGCTTAACGGTACGCGTGCACTGCGCTTTCGCTTCCTTCAGTATCACGCAACGTGAAATGAAAAAAGGCATTCACATTCCTACTCTATCAAGCCAATGAGCCAATTAATTACACTCAAAATGTGTGTCTACGTTTATAAAATATAATGGAATCAATGAGAGATAGAAAATGTCACTGATCTCATATGTAAGTTGAAGGACTTTGGGTTGGTAGCTCAAGCCTTCATACGAAATTCCCGAAAAGAAGAAATTCAGACAACAAAATCTGACAAGGTGCCTTTCTCCAGATCAAAGAGTCTCAAAAACCAGGGAAACCTGATAAATAACGCTTCCGTTACGTTAACGTTAACGTTTTCACCGACAGGTCAGATTTGTTTGTCAAAATCTCATAAAATTAACACTCACAACATAAGCAGTGAGAGAAGCTAGGTTGTAATACTGACTGAAAATAACCTGAGGTTATTAGCCATCCTTTTGGTCAAGCAGTGTAGACTCAAAGAACACTTGTTCAGTATAGGGATTGCGTCAAACCCGAAATGTAGATTCTGCGAATAGAAGAAAGAACCTGTGAACCAATAATCTGTGAGGCATTAAGCGCTGGTTCGCTAATATCAACCAGCATTTTGAAGTTTGTCAAAGCAAAATGTTTAAAGGAAACATTATGAAGCAGTTCAATAGATTCAGGACTATGACACCTCAAAATGGCAATAATAATAAAGACTGCTACGAAAATGAAAAATCAATATACTGGCGTTTTGCTTTTACATCGTTTAACATTAAAGTTATAAACAAAATCTACAAAAATGAAACAATTCAGTAAACAAATCTGTTTACAAATTATCGCACTGCGTAATATAACAACAAACACCAGAATAAAAAATGGTAAACAAGTAAACAAAAATACAACAAGAAACACCAGCATAAAAAAATAGTAAACAAGTAAACAAAAATATACCAACAACACTACAAAAATAAATGTTTTTTTTTTTTATTTATTTTATTTATTTTCTATCATAGGAATATTGGATAAGTGAAATTATTTACAGTGTTTTGAATTCCTATCTTAAGGATATTTTAACAAATTATCACATTTTGATTATTACTAAATACTTATTAAAATTATCTATTTAATAGGAAAAAGATAGTAAAAAACCTAAAATTTAATATCACATAAGAAAATTGAGAAGCTCTAAGACAACATCTAATGAATGCTATACATAATAGTATAGCTGAAATTAGAAGTTATCAAATCAAACCCCTCAGATGGACGTAGTTTGACCTTCTGTATTTTTCTCTAAATGACAGCGCCAAGTAAATCTAAGTTTCCTACAAGTCTTCACAATTGAGTTAGAAATCTTTCCGTGACAGATTATAGCAGTGTCATCCGCATAAAATGCCACATCATTGACTATGACAATTTTGAAGTCGGAAATGTAGAGCGAATACAGCAATGGTGATAAAATCGAACTCTGGGGAACACCAGCTGGAATGTCTCGCATTGTGAATGGACTTCCGTCAACATCAACCACAAACTTCCTGTCCTCAAGGAAACTTTTCATTAATTTAATTAGGTATAGTGGTATATTCATTTTGTGAAGCTTGAAAATAAGTCCTTTATGCCAGATAGAGTCAAAAGCTTTCTCCACGTCAAGGAAAAGAATACCAGTAGCACACCTTCGTTTTTTATTCGATCTAATCATGTTGACCACTCTCTTAATCTGTTGGATAATGGAATGTTCTGCTCTGAAACCAAACTGATAGGGATGAATTAGGTTGTTGTCTTCTACAAACGTTTTGAGTCGATGATGAACAATTTTCTCAAATAATTTGCCTAAGGAGCTTAATATAAGAATAAATGTAAACAAAATACACAAACAACAATAATGAATGAAAACAAAGATGTTTACATTTATAGAGATTTCGAGAAGGCGGAATCACCAACTTTAAACAGAGAGTGTGTACCCTGCCATATAAAAGGTAAGGCAAAGAATCAGAGTGAATTAGTGAAGTTCAGTCAGTCTTGTGTGAGGACACGGTGCGTTTGAAGTGAATAATCGTGTTTTGAAGATCTCCGCTAAAAAGAATCTGTTTAATAATTGTAATTGTTATTGTTTATGCAAAGGTTTAAACAGAGAAATAACAAAGAAAAGCAATTGTTGTTGTTTACATCAAGTTGTGAGAATAATAAAGAATTTTAATTAAAACTAAACACAAATTTATTTCTATTTTATTTGCAATCTACGAGCTCATAATTTAAACGTTTTTAAAAAGGTAAAAACGTAACAATACTTATGCCTGCATAATTAACTGTAAATAATTAAAAAACAAATTTTGTTTAAAAGATCAAAAATTTCTTGGCATTTTATGTCATAACCAAGCTGCATAACTTTGAAAATTATCTTCTGACTTTACAAAAGAATTTCATTTGTATGCCATGACACAAAACTTTTTTGCAAGCATTTTATTATTCTCGGCATATGTGGCATGTTGCATCGACATTGTAGTCTTACGGTAAATAAACCAATGAAAGCATTTGCATATGACTGACTACCAAACCGCAGGTTAATTTATTGTGCGGTTCTTCTTCTGATACATGATTATTTCAAAAAAAAGGAAAAGAAAGAAGAGGGGAGAGAGAGGAGAAGAGAGAAAATAAAATGCATATTTATGCATGCCATACAAGCATGCATTTTTCCATGCAGTCTTTATTATTTATATTTTCTTGCAACCACTTATAATGAAATTGCAACATACAGTCCGTGGTAGGTATACTTATGCTCTTGGGCAAATATGCAGCAGGATATGTAGTAAAATCCGCAACATGCAACAAAGAATAAAAAATAAAATATAAAATATGTTGCAGCTGCACAAACATCCGACATAAATACTCCAAAGGATGTAATTAGTATTTGTGAAATGAATATCAAATGAATGAAATGAAATTCAAAGATTCAACGAAATCTGATTTGAGATCTTAATTTAATTTTTTTTCTTTCTTTTCTTCAGCATATTTGCAGTAATGAGCTTCTCCTTCTTAACACTAAAGTAAACTGTCAAGATTACAACCTAGCTTCTCACACCACTTCTGTTGTGAATGTTAATTTTATACATGACTGTGGCGGGACCTACACAGTTTATAGGCGACTCCGAACGACAGGTTTTGGAGAAACTTTTCATGACAATTTTTTTATTTGCCTTCGGAGTTTTTGCCAGAAATCTGCTGCCGACATCTAACGAGCCAACGCACTACCCTCCAGACTTGAGCTGATCGAATAATTTCTGGGAAATACTTGTAGGATATCCTTATTAATTTGTAGTCGATTTCGGTGAAAAAAATCATTCGAAACAATTCTCTGGTTTTCTAAACAAAATTCTGAACAGCGCTTTTAAAGCAGTACAGACCACCGGAAGCAAAAGCTAAATTCTTCTCCAAATTCTCTGGCAACATACACGACTTAGTCAAAATTATATGGCAAAACCGGTTGTGGGCTGTAAATTGAGGATTTGAATATCAAATATTTCTACAGACTACGGTAGTCCTAGCCAAGTTTTCTGGAAATATACACTGAGCTGCGTATTAAGGACTTGATTATCAAACATATCTACAGACTACGGTTGTCCTAGTCCCAGTTCTCTGGAAATAAACACCGCTGGGTTAAAGTAATGTGGTAAAATCGGTTGTTGGCTGTATATTGAGGACTTGATTATCAAATACTTAACGGCTCACTGCTGCGTTTCCAACGCCTGTTTCCTAAGCTGTCCTCCTAGCGAATAACAGAATAAAACATACAGATAACATGCTGACCAATTCGAATAGTTAGGCTAACTTAACGACCCTTTCGCACATCTCATCATTGTCCACGTTTGTCCATTAATATCGCCTACTTCTTCGGGATTTAATGAATTATGCGAGGACTTCGAAATATCTTACGAGCACTGTGCTGCAAAGATAGATTCCCCTTGAATACGCTAAAAATTAGGGATAAATTGCATTCATAGACTAACGCTTAAGATTTAATTGACCGCTATTTCTGGTTCTCTAGTGGGAAGACCCGCTAGTCGACTAAGAAGACTGTGCTGCGAATTAGAAAACTCTTCCCAGTGATTCGCATATTGGTTCCCCATGATTATAATAAAAATCGGGTATAAATTACGTTCAATGACTAACACTTAAGACTTGCGTGACCACTATTTCTGGATCTCTGGTGAGAAGACATGCCCCTTGCCTAGGATCGACCTTACTTTCCCATGTTAATGTTTAAAGGAATGTGTGCAAGCACCAATGTTACAGCATAAGTGCCTAAACGGTTGGCTAAACTGATCACCCTGATCTCTTCCATTCTACTGAAGACATTATTTGCTATCCTAAATACGCACATCTTTGGCCATGCCAATAGACTTGGCATGGAGCTACGTTGGTGGTAATAAGTCTATATGCAGCTAAATTGTTGTCTAATCATACCCATGGTTCGGATAAACAATTAAGGCTCCAAAATGTTGAGAAAAATGGGTTGTGGGTTAAGGATTCTGATATTAAGTTGTGTAGTTGCCCTAGTTTAGTAGGTAATGTGTTGGCTTATTTAACCACGGTTCAAACCACAGGTCAGATATCTGCAACAAAACGAAATACGAAAAAATATTTATTCGGGAGTGCCTCTCAGCAGACTTCTGGCAAAAACTGTCTGAGAGTAAATAAAATTGTCATGAAAAAGTTTCTTAAAAATCTATCGTTCGGAGTCGACTTTAAACCCGTCACTCATGTATAAAATTAAAACGCACAGAATAAGTAATGTGAGAAGCTAGGTCATAATCCTGCCTGAAGGGTTGTAATAGCCAATTATGTATGTATGTATGTAGAGCTCCGTTGGTGGCAATAAGTCACAATGCAGCCAAATCGTTGCCTAATCTGGACTATGGTTCGGAGATACCCAGGGGCCTTTTGAGGCTTCAAAATGTAGGAAAAAGTGGGCTCTGAGTGAAGGCTTCCGATGGTAAACTTTCGTTTAGGGTGCCTGACCACTGCAATGGTTTTCAGGCGAAGTTTAAGCGTAGCTTGTTGAATGGAGGTATTCCTTCCTAAAAATCTTTTAATTTACTTGGACACCCAGGTTCAGATTAAATTACCACAGAATAAGTCTTCGACTAGAAGTGTAAAGCATGTATAGGAAAAGTTTCGATCATTCCAACGTAACTTTTATATGGGTTTTAAGTTATAGGGCTTTCGTCGGCAATTACGTTCCCGATGAACTGTATATAGCTCCACTTATTTTGTAGAGAGGCTTAAATTAGTTGGCTTGCTTTATTTGGTTACATTCAACTGGACTTTAAGAAATGACTTCAGAGGCCTCCAAGCAGAGTTCATAACCATTTTGTAAGCGGAGCAAAGCTTGTTGAATGGAGGGATTTCGTCTTAAAAATCTTTGAATTTACTTGGATACCCAGGCTCTGATTAAGGTACCACGACGTAGGTCGAAGACTTATCTACCAGGAATGTCGAGAATTTCTATGGAAATTTTCAATCATTCAAAGCTAACCCATATATGGGTTCCTGGATTTTAGGATATCGTAGTTATCCCGCAGGGAGGTTCAACTTCATTTGCTTGCTTTATTCTGCCACATTCTACTGAACTTTACTGGACTAGAAATTATTGTCTTCCATATTTAAATCACTTTCAACGCCCATTTGCGATCCTTTCGGGCCACTAAGCAATTGGAAGACATGCCAATAAACTTAGCATTCCTTTAAATGACTTTCATGGGTCTAAAGAGGAGGAAGAAATTTTTATCTTTTATCTCATATAACCTGCTTTTGCTCTCATTTTCTAGTATCATTGACGGACGAAAGATTGTTGCAATAACAAGAAATATTCTGGAATTGGTTTGGTTACCCATAAGCAATGTTTGATCCAGGATTTGGATATTAATTGTGGTATCGCAATAGGGCCAAACGGTGGCATATGTGGCATATTGTTCTTTAGGGAGTGTCCAACATCCCAACAACATTTTAAAGTCTTTATCTAAATCACGGGCTTAATTTATTAAAATGGTGGCAACTCTAATTTATTTAATAGATGCTTTCGAAACCAGACTTTATTTGCAAGACTTATTTGGTTCTTTTTGTCGACTATAAGGCAGCCTTCGATAGCCTCATAAGGGATTGTGTTTTTGCCGAAATGTCTGAGCTCGGTATACCTTCGAAGCTGATAAGGCTATGCAGAATGATGTTGGTTTTCTTTCCAGCAGCTCCGTCAAGTTAGGAATGTATCTCTCTGAACCCTTTAATACCGTAAGAGGTTTCAGACAAGGCGACCGCCTATTATGCGACCTCTTCGACTTCGTCATGGAGAGTGTTCTGCGGAAGGCGGGAGTGCATCGCAATGTCACTATTTTTCAAAAAAGTGTCCAGTTGCCTGCGTACGCTCACGACATTGCCATCATAGGGCGTACCAAGCGAGACGTTACTGCTGCCTTTAGTGCTATTGAACGGGAGTCTACTAAGATGGGTTTGGCAATAAATGAGGGCAAAACAAAGTATATTTTATCAACAAGTAGAGACGTGATTCTCAGATTATGGCCGATAACTATACTTTTGATACAGTCAAGGAATTTATTTACCTTGGCTCCGCTATTACCACCAAAAATGATGTCTGTCTGGAGATCAAGCGCCGGATGACTCTTACCAACAGGTGCTACTATGGTCTCAATAGGCAATTGAGTAGCAGAGACCTCTCTCGTACGACAAAACTAACACTCTACAAGACGCTCGTCCTACCCGTGCTTCTTTATGGCGCAGAGGCTTGGAGACTATTAAGTACTGATGCCACAGCCTTAAGAGTGTTCGAGACAAAAGTACTGCGTAGGATCTTCGGTCCAGTGCGAGTTGGCGATGATTTCCGCATCCGATCCGACAGTGAGCTGTATGAACTTCTCAACGACATAGACATTGTGCAGCGTATTAATATCCAGCAGCTGCGCTGGCTCAGCCATGTCGTTCGAATGGAGGAGGATGCTCCGGCGAGACGGGTATTTGATGCGGGGATCTGCGGAAGTCGGCGAAGAGGACGACCTTGTATACGTTGGAAGGACCAAATCGAGGAAGCCCTGTCATCGATTAGTGTGACCAACTGGCGTAGGCGCGCAAGAAGCAGAAGCGCCTGAAAATATGTGTTGCGGCAGGCCGAAATCCGTTAATCGGGTTGTTATGGCCAATTAAGTAAGTATTCGGTTCTACATACGAGAGATCAGCAATGAGTATTCAAAAAGATGAGTAGAATCGAATCGTACTCATAATTTCTGATTCTTATACGCATTCATACTTATTTTAATATCATGGAACCTCTACTCATTTTCAAAGTTTGTAGCACTCGTCATACTCATACTTAACATCACATATGATGTTGTTGATTTCGACTCTCCATGACTCAACATTTACAAAAATTACAAAATAAGTATAAAAAAGGTTGTGTGTTTGCTGCGTTTGCTGGTCTGTTTTTTCTTTTGCTTATGTGTCTTTTTTCTTGCCTATGAAGTATAAAAAGTATTTCTTCGGCGACTGAAAAGTTTCACAAAAATCTATCGTTCGGAGTCGATTTTTAACTGTATGTCCCACCACTCGTGTATAAAATTAAGACACACAACATAAGTGGTGTGAGAAACTAGGTCGTAATCCTGACTGAAGGGTTGTAATGACGAATTATGTATGTATGTATGTATGTGAGCTACACCTTCAAATGTAGAAAATTCGGCTTACTCAGGAGCTCAAGCCCATGAAAAGTGCTAACAATCCATTCAAAAAGTAATGAAGCAAAGAACAATCCAATTTGAGTAAGGTAGGTAGGTTGTTGTGGAAGCTTTGATATCAAAGCTCACTTGAGCACGCATGGATTTTCCGTTGTGAAGCCACAGCTAATTTTCTGAAACAAATATTATCACCAACAAAGCGCATTTTCCTCTGAATAACACATAATTGTGGAATATTGGGCTTAGAAAATTATCAATCAATGAAAAATAAGTTCACCGCCAACAAACAGCTTGAGCTTGATTAGGCCTTACTCTTTAGAAGATGAGCTCGAAATTTTACTCACTGTGAACGGCATTCGTTAAAGAAACGGGATACTGAAGATCTTGTGGCCTTACCTGGACGAGCAACTGCATTACTTTTTGAAAGATCAGGCATTCGCACATAAGTATTCATTATAGGGTGATGATAACGAAGTTGAGACCTCTACTAGTCAACCAACTTTCCAGTGCAGTGCGGTGCCTTACTTTTATGAAGAATTACTGTGAACAGCATTTGCTACACGAACATTTTTTAATGTGAGGCTGAAATTGATTCGACTGTGAACGAAATTGGTTACAGGAACAAGACAACAAAGTTCTGTGGTCTTAACTGGACGAGCGAAATTCTGTTTTGAAGAAGAGGTCGATGTGACTGTGAACAGCATGTGTTTCGGAAACAAATTTGAAAATGAAGCTTAATTTGCATTGACTGTGGACGGCATTCGTTACAGTTCTTGAGCGAACAACTTTCCAATGCAGATTTTGGTTAGGCGGCGTAATTGGCCTTACTTTTTTGGAGATGAGGTCGGAGTTGCAGTTACAAGAACATGTGAACGGTGTTCTCAAGGCCGCAACTGGATGACGTAGGTCTCTGAACGCATCTGTACGGCAATTGGTTTCAGAAAGACTACACAACTAGCAACACTGTGCTTTTCATAATCGATATATTGTTGCAACGATTTCTAGAACAAATTATTCAAAGGAATTCTGATGTCAACTGGTCACCAAGTTCATTTTATTGAACGCCGTGCGATGTTTTTCTTTGGAGTTTTGGGAAATCTCGAACTTCTGAGAAACGGCGGGATGCAGCCACATCTGTGTGAAACGTCATGGATAATTTCATGACGAGTGTAATGGCCTGTTATTAGAGTTCTGTTGACACGATCCAATTAAAATTAACACAACCAACCCAAAAAAACTTTTTTTATTTTAAAATAAATAAAAACTGCACGCTTACTGAAACGCCCTTTATCAACAGTTTACCTCTTTTTCATTCTTGCAACAATAACTAAGACTGTAAATTTTGATAAATGAGTCGAGTCACTGGAATCATTCTAAAGTTATGAATCTAAATGCGTAGGCTTATGAATCAAACATATTTCGAATGGTATGAGTTTGATGTCAACATTGTACTCATACTCATTGCAACCTGTACTTATAAATCAACTTTGTAGTGAGTACGAATGAATCAGAGTAGTTAAATTTCAATACTGTTGTTTCACTTATACTCAAAATTTCATGAGTGCTTATGAGTAGCGAAAAAACGATTCATTGCTGATCTCTGCTACACACCGAATTTATTGTCAAATGTTATTTGATTTTAAGTTGAACGATAAGAGGAATTATTTGTGATCCTTTAAAACATTACTACACCAGAAATTCCTTCACTGCTAAAGAGTTTCAGAATGACTACCTGTAAACTTATCCAAACATATTGGAAAATCTACAATAAAAACTACAAAGTAATCCAATTATCATTTGAATTTTACCTTTGACCGCAGAGTAGACGAATATTATCAGCATTCTGGCAGTGAATTTTATAGGGAAATAAGCGCTTCTTCAAATTGGAACATCCACGTTTAAGGAAAAGCAGTCGCCAAAAACACTCAAAAAAAAATTACAAAAAAAATACGACAAAATTTATGAGAAAATTGTAAACAAAAAAGAAAGAAATAAGTGACGTTGTCTGCTGGAAAATTTTACACGTCGATTATGTTCAATTTTGTATAAGTGTGTATATGTTTCTATATAAATGTGTATGTATGGGTGTGTATATAGTACGTGTAATTTTGCGTACATCATGTCGAAAACGGATAGAAATGTACGTGTGGTAAACCATTAAGAACATGTAACCTTGATGATGTTCAAAAGGATTCAGAAAGCTAACAAGGATTGTCAGAGGGACAGACAGAGAGAACCGATTGTCACATATATACAGTACAAACTAACACATTTACACAATAAAAATGCCATGAATGAAGGTATTTGCTGAGCATTTAAAGGAAAAAAGTGAACAATAAAAGCAAACAATACTAATCATTTCACATGCATACACGCACAACACAAGGACATTCACATTCAGATATACCTGCAAATACATGCAAATAAACGTTAATTTACATTAAAGACAGACAGTAAAATCCGGCAATAATGGCAACTTAAACAGAAAATCTCTTCTCATTGACAGCAAAAACCAGTTCGTTGCACGCCTTTAACAGATTTGCCTGTCGCCCTGGCAAATTTTAAATGAAAAACGGAAAAGACTGGAAAAAGTCAGAGCTTTATAGAGACGAGAGTAAGAGAAAAAAAGACGCCATAATAGTGAGAGTTAAATCAAGTGTTGTACAACAACTGCTAAAGTGAGTTAAACGTATGCAACACTACATTTCATTGCCACATTGCGGACAATGTCCGGTTATAGCTGCTGCTGTCAGACGATGATATCAACAGCCCCACACAACTACAACTACAACAGCTAGACAAATGCCCATTCATACGTAGACATTCGCATATAAATGGTTAAGGATATGAATGATGAATACATAGAAGTTGATGTATGTTCTACGTCTGTTTTCTACGTAATTTTTAGTCCTCTACATTAATATGAACGCTAGTGTACATGGAAATTACTGTGTGTGTGTCTATCTGTCTGTTTGAGTCAGTGTGTAGACATTTTGACGCATAAAGGTATTGTCAAATTGCAACTACCACTAAACGCAACAGCAACAACAAAAACTACTACAACACTGCAACAACATCATCATTATGAAGTGCTACGTGTTCTTCATTTTCTATCCGTTTTTTCTTTCTGTTCATTTCTAATTTACTTCTGGTAACTGGTACGTGATATTTTTTTCTCTTTTCTATTCTTTTATCGTGAATCTTTGTGTTTCTCCTTAAACGTTTTAAATTTTTGAAATAGAAAATGTTCACATTGGGTTTTAAAAATAAATACAAGCCAAAGGTCAAGGTTACATTAATTTAGAATACCGTGCGTTTGTTTTGCTTTTTTTTATTGAATTCAATTAAGCTTCATTGTGCCAAATTTAATTAAAATAAAGTGTCAATATTGTTACGTTTTTGCCTTTTAAAAAACCTTTAAAATATGAGCTCGTAAATTTTTATTATTTTAATTGAAATTCTTTATTATTCGAACAATTCTGTGCGCCATTGTTCACAACTTGATGTAAACAACAACAATTGCTTTTCTTTGTTATTCCTCTGGAGCTCCACGATTCTTTTGCTCACAAACCCCCCAGAAGAATTTCTTATGAAACTTGTCTTCCATAATTCTTACCATAATATTCAGAGACTTCCTCAGATATTTAACCTCCAGTTTCCGCAAGATTATCTTACATAGAAGCCGAATATTTTTCAATTTAGGAAGTTTTCTCCAGATCTTGACTAAATTTATTAGCGCTGGAATGCCGTCTGTTGTGTCGCCGTAGTCTAGTAGGTAGTGTGTCGGCTTATTAGACGTAAAGCCAGGGTTTGAGCCCCAGGCCAGACATCAAAACAAAATACAAAAAGTATTTCTTCAGCGAGATTTCTGGCAAAAACTCTGAGAGTAAATGTGAAACTGACATGAAAAAGTTTCTCAAAAATCTGTCGTTCGGAGTCGACTTTGAACTGTAGGTCCCGACACTCAAGTATAAAATTAACACACTCAACATAAGTGGTGTGAGAAACTAGGTGGTAAGCCTGACTGAAGGATTGTAATGACCAATTAGTATATATGTATGTATAAATAATAAAATAATAAAAATAAAGAGACCCCACGTCAAATAATCGTCTCCATGGAATATTCTCTTCTATTTAAGCGACATGGTTGACTCAGCATAACCGCTGAATATTAATGCCCTGCACAACTTCCATATCATTGAGGAGTTCATACAGTTCATTGAAGAAATCATCACTAACTTGCACTGAACCGAAGATAAGACTTTTCATTCAAGTCTTCTCAAGATGGCTGCATCAGTTCGTAACAGCATCCATGCATTTATCCTGCATGTCTCCAGACTGTTTGCTATTAATCGTGGTTCATTTGACTTGGCTTGGTACAAGTTGAAGTCGCCTTAGTCTAGTAACCAGTGTGTTGGTTTAAACCTGATTCAATCTCCAGCTCTGACATCTCGAATTCTTCAGATTCTTCCTCAGCAGCCTTGTCGCAAAAACTCGATAAAAAGTTTCTCGATAATCTGTCATTCGAAATCGACTTTAAACTGCAGTATCCGCCACTCATGGTTGTAATATTGACCTAATTAAGTAAATAAGTAAGAAAATTAAAAGGACGCGACATTGCTATACTATTTGGCAGTCAGGCCGTACTGCGGATCACTTGACAGAAGTATCAGATGCTAACTCCCAAACGTTATGGAAATTCGCGGTAATGAGCTTGCCAGGAAGTGCGTTCCTACATTGCTAATGTAGTCAGAACCGCTCTGGGGTGTGGAAAAAGATGTTTCGATAGTGAATCAGAAGTTAGATAGAGTCGCAAAGGATAACCTCGACACAAATGTGTTTGACAGGGCGCTGTAGGTCCTAAATAATGGGAAATGCCTGGAATCCAATACGTGGATCCAGTTATGATGGTACCTATAAGACATTATTGCACGGTAGAAGGAAGCATTTGATTGCATATCAGATACTGGATAATGAATTATCACGAGCAGCAAGTGTCAAAAGTAATAGGTTTAGAGGAGACATTTCAGGTAGAGAATCCCTATAAATTGAGGACAGTGCAATAGGTAGTATTACTATGCCACCTCTACACAATTACATTAATAATAATGGCAGTAATAAAATCGCCGAGGTAGGTGGAGTGTTGGCTTATTAGACGAGAGCCCATGGTTTGAGAACCTACTCAGACATTTCAAACAAACCGAAATCTGAAAAAGAATATTTCTTTGGCCACTCCCTCTCAGCAGTTTTCTGGCAAAAACATCAAAAAAGTTCCTTGAATTTCTGTTGTTTGGAGTCGTCTCTAAACTGTAGGTCCCTCACTACTTATGGATAAAATTAACACACACAAAATGGGTGGTATGAGGCAGTAAATGAGGGTAAAACGAAGTATATGTTATCGACAAGAAGAGACGTGAGATCTCAGAGAATGGCCGATAACTACACTTTCGATATAGTTTATCATGGCTCCGTCGTTACCGCCAAAAATGATGTCAGTCTAGGGATCAAGCGCAGGATCACTCTTGCCAACAGGTGCTACTATGGTCTCAATAGGCAATTGAGTAGCAGAGACCTCTCTCGTACAACAAAACTAATAGGCTGCCTTCCAAAATGTTAGTTGCTTTGTGTTTGAACAAAGCATAGTGTTGCATAAAGTCGCTGTACAAAATGTTTACAATGTATACTATTTCAAAACGTTGTCACTGTACTTTTAACGTAGTCAAAAAGCAATCATGCATCGGATTTATAGTTGATGCATTGTTTGGTAACTTTGTATATGTACTTTGTATATATAGAACTGTATACAA
Source organism: Sarcophaga carnaria (assembly GCA_958299815.1). NCBI lineage: Eukaryota > Metazoa > Arthropoda > Insecta > Diptera > Sarcophagidae > Sarcophaga > Sarcophaga carnaria. Next base: position 17,340,533 of record OY283149.1, on the reverse strand, counting down.
ACTTTGTATTGATACATTTTGGAAGTCAGCCATACTCGACAAGATGCTCATCCTCCCCGTGCTTCTTTATGGCACTATTAAGCACTGATGCAGCAGCCTTGAGAATATTCGAGAGAAAAGTCTTACGTAAGGTTTTCGGTCCAGTGCAAGTTGGCGATGATCTTCGCATCCGATTCAACAGTGAGCTATATAAGCTTCTCAACGACATAGACGTTGTGCAGCGTCTCGGCCATGTCGTTCAAAAGGAGGAGTATGCTTCGCCGAGACGGGTATTTGATGCGGGGATCTGTGGAAAGCGGCGAAGAGGACGACCTTATTTGCTTTGAAAGGACCAAATCAAGGAAACCCTGTCTTCGATTGGTGTGACCAAATGGCATAGGCGAGCAAGAAACAGAGGCGCCTGGAAGGATGTGTTAAGGCAGGCCGAAATCCGTTAATCGGGTTGTTAATGGCCAATTAAGTTAGTAAGTAAGTATGAGAAGTTAGGTTTTATTCCAGACTAAAGACAGTGTGTCAGTGCTTTTGTCAGTCAATTACAAAATTTCTTTTTTGTTTGCAAATTACGCAATAATTTGAAATAAAACTGTGCGATAATGTCAATGAAATTTCATGAAGTAAATATTAGTATATACCACTTTAAACTCATGGCAATCACATTTGCCACAAAGTAAATTTCACACTTGTTTACACATGTCATTAAATAAGACTTTGACACTTTCATTACAAAACATTGTACACTACTCCAGTAGTGCAATACAAACAAATATGGCTTTAATAATTTTGCGGCCAAAAAGACACAACTTATCACCCCCCACCCCTACCCTAACATAAAATACAATAAAAAAAAGGTGGGAAAACAAAACCACTAACTTGACTGTCTGTGTCTATACATCACGTACGTTATGGATACTACATACCATAGCCCGTCTCTCTCTCTGTGCGACAAAATCATTGCGATTGTATCAATAGTTTTGGACACATAAAAGCGAGAGAAAGAGAGAGAGAGAGAGAGAGAAGAAAAAACCAACACGAAATGAACAAAAGCCACCAGTATGGCGACTATTATTCTCTTTATCCTTAGCTGTAGAGACGATGCTTCAAAGCCATCACTGGCTGCAGTGCAGGTCTGAACATGTTTCGGACATCATTACTGCATATTTGTGGTCTTGTTTTACCGCAAACTCAGCCGCAACACATGCAATCATTTTCAAAGACAATAGAAATTAGGGAATATAGGGAGAGCACAAGATAAGTGTGGCAAGTGTGGTAAGGGGCCAGTAAATATAATTAAAAAAATGCAAGAAAAAAAACGAATTGAATTTTATTTTAAAATTTTTTTAATTGTTATCATCCTTCATAAAATGTCACTCTTAATTAAATTACAGCTTTTCAGTATAAAATTTCGAAAAATCAATTAATTTTGCTCTGAAAACTTCTTAAAGGGAATTCAATGCAGGATTCATTAGAGCCAATTTTATCCTTTTTCTCTCCTTCTTTTTTTAAAAGAAAAAGTTTAAATTTAATTGTTTTCTATTTGTAACACGAAGTGAAAAGAAGAAGAAGCAGAAACTGTAGATGATGCTAATGCAGATACAAATGCTGACGATGATGATGTACCAATAAAAATGAACAATAAACTGACCAACACTGCCTATTCAATTTAAAACCTCAATAAATTCGTTTCTTTTTTTTTGTCATTTCTCTCTTGTCTTTTCATTTTCTAAACCGAAAATCTATGAATTCAAACTAACCACAAAATTTCACACATGCATTATTCAAAATGTTGTTACACACACATCTACATACATATGTACATACGTATGCTGGAATCATTTTCATCATCATCATCATCATGGACATTGACATCATCATTCATTTGAAATCAAATTTTGTATGTTGCATTTAAAATACACGGCTAGCTAGAGAAGATTCAAGGCCCATTAAATTCCTTTCGGTTCTCTAGGGTAAAATTTTTTAACAGACATGTGTCAATGCCAAGAAAAGTCAGTGAGGCCTGCCATTGCGCTCAGGCTAACAAAAGAACTTTTTTACTTAATTGATCATTACAACCCTTTAGTCAGGATTACAACCTAGCTTCTCACACCACCCATGTTGTGTTAGTTAATTTTATCCATGAGTGGCGTGACCTACAGTTTAATGTCAACACCGAACAACAAAATTTTTGAGAAACTTTTCATAGGAATTTTTTTTCATGCTCAGAGTTTTTGCCGGAAGACTGCTGATTGGAAGGCTTGAAAGAAATATTTTGTGTTTTCTTTCTCCTTTTTGTTCGAGATATCAACACACTACCTACTAGACATTAACTTCAACAAAAGAACAAAACTTGAAAATCGGTGGCCTTACTACAGAGGTTCCCGAACTTTGGCAATAGATAAATGGAATCTTGTTAAAGTTACTTCCGTAAAGTTAATTATCATGTCATTTATACTACGTTCAGATATGAACTTTTATTGAGTCAATATTCGGTTTATTGAGTACAATATTTTAAGTGTTCACACATAATAATAGACACAGTTCAGCTACTTATTCAATATTCATTTGACAGCTGGTAAACAAAACAGTTGGTTGTTTCAACAACATTGTTCTTGATTTTTTGTTTTTTTTTTCTTGTCGCTGTTGATACTTGATGCTCACTGAACATACTTATGACAGTGCTGCATTTTAAGTTTTACTCAATATTATAACAATTTGCTTATTTATTGCGCAATAATTAATTGGAACTTTATATGAAATATAGACATCAATAATGGCGTTTATTGTGATTTACGCAATAAAGGTGCATATCTGAACACCGTATTAGTCAGTTTGCTTCGCCAAATCACCATGGACGATCATAGTCAACAACTTGGTTCACTAAATAGGCTCTGAAGCAATTGGCAACTGGCCCTAAATCTCATCACCTATAGCGTTGAGGCGTATTTATGGAAAATTGCCGATTTTGGAATAATACCAATGCACATGAAGGCCAAGAATATCCAATGTATTCCAAAAAGCTGCTGTTTGGTGTGGACTTAAGGTTGAAGGTCCATATTTCTTTGAGCTTTAAATTTTTATGATCTGGCCACCAACGATATGTGGTTTCACCATTGTATATGGTATTCTGCACGAGCAATTTGAGGTTATGGTCACCTCACATAGATGTGAAATAAACTGGCCACCAAGATCGTGCAATTTGACCATGTTAGACTTTTTCTTGTGAGCTGTTCTTACATGCCAATTTATTATTCGGAGATATTCCCAGATTATTAAATTAAAGTTTTCTATTTCTCCTACCCGAATACCATCAGAAGGCGTACCAACCAGTTACTTGGACTTGGTCGCGGCATCGTCTCAATCACAGTGGCTATGCTTACAGGTCACTGTGTTATGGGTAGACACGCGGAAAGAATGCGGCTCCCATTTAACGACTTCTGCCGTGAGTGCTTATCCGCTGAGGAGGACGCGACTGTTATCCACTTTCTTTGTTAATGCTCATCTCTTGCGAGGTGCAGATATAGGTTATTTGGCTCTCCGACCCTTGTCAGCTTGACGGAGCTTTCGTCCACTGATGTCAAGGATTTTGCCTCGTTTATCAAACTTTCTGGCTGGTTTTCCAGCGCGGTGTAGTGTTGCTTTAGATGTGCAAATCTTGCGCTAACCAACCTCTCCCTCCTAGGCTCGGGGTAACTTGGTCAGTACAAGACCACCTATGGCGTTACAACGGGCCGCTATGCGTGCTCAAGTGAGCTTTTGGTATGAATCTACCACACTAACCTGACCTAAGCTAACCATTTATTTACGGAATACCTTTCCGTCACATATAGAAACCTGTCTGTTTCTATTGTCAGCAATAATTTCGTCGCAGATTTTGTTTTGGTTGTCAGTAATAGCCTTCGGCAAATTTATGGCCGAAGCATTTGCATTGAAAATATGAATTCTTACACATTAGTAAAGGACTAAAAAACAAAATAAAAAAGATCACTTTTACTCTCCCAGAGATGTTATTTACAATTGTTCGAGTATGCTTCTCTTGTTCGCATCACCAACATTATATCAGACAGCCAGAGATCGAGTTAAAAAATATTGTATAAAACTTTTTTGCAGTGCAGTATACAAAAAGATTCGTGGCATGGGACAATGTCTAGAATGCTTAGCCGTGCCAGTCGTTTCAACACGAATATAATTTTTTGTTAAGTTTTGTGTAAGAAGTTTGTTTCTATTGAAAAACTAGATTCAGCCACTCAACTCAGTTTTGCTGAATGGGTTATATTAACTAACTGAACTGCCTAGCAGCAGAGCTACGAGTACATCATCTACAAGGATATTAGAAACAGTGCTCCTTATCCGACAGATTGAGATATGGATTCGATATGAGGTGCCATTTACAGAGTAAATAGGGTATAATAGATACGGTGTTATTCGACAGGATTCGTAACATATTGTTATGTTTTTCCCCTTTTTAAAACGTTTAAAATATGAGCTCGTAGATTGCAAATACAAATCGAAATTAATTTGTATTTGGTTTCAATTAAAACTCTTTATTATTCGCACAATTCTGTGTGCCACTGTTTAAAACTTGATGTAAACAACAATAATTGCTTTGTTTGTTATTCTTCTTTACACTCCTTTGCGTAAAGACTAACAATTGTTCGACAGATCTTTATAACGCAGATCTACAAACCAATATTATTCTCTTCACACTAAATTTTTACTGACTCCGTTGCCTGCTTTGTCTTGCCTTTTATATGCCAACGTAAACAGTCTGATGAATATTCTTGAAGTCTCGAGATCTCTATAAATGTAAACATCGTTGTTTCATTATTGTTGTTTGTGTAGTTTTGTTTACATTTTTTCTTGCAGTGTTTGTTGTTGTATTTTTGTTTACTTGTTTATCATTTATTTTATACTGATGTTGTTGGTATATTTTTGTTTACTTGTTTATCATGTAAACAAGTTCATTGTTTTTGCTTTTGTAGCTTATGCTTATGATTTTAATGTTAAACGATGTAACACCAACAACAGTATAACTTTAATGGAAGCGGTGTAGCAGATCTATGGCTAGATGACCAAAGAAACTTGTTGCTATACGGACATAACTTCTCTAGAGGAATGGACGAACAGACCTTTGTATAACGCAAAGACTTCGTGTCTTCCTCCTATGTTAGCGCTTTTGAAAACTAATGTTCGTGACATTACCACCAGAAAAGTTATTAATTTAACGTCCCTGAAATGAATGCTCATTGAAAGTCACGCTCAAACTAAAATGGTATTGGAGTGCCTTACATTAGAACTTCAATGAAAGCTGCCTTTCAATCAGAAACTGTGCTAATATCCTTTATACATGTTATACTATTTTCCAAACCCTTTATTTTTCGAATGGATGAACTGAACTTACGTGGGAAGTTCACTTCATTATGATCTTCTAGTATTCAGTGTCCCTGAGAGGCAAACTAATTTCAGCTGATAAGACTTTACCATAAAGAAAAACTGCGTAAAATTATCTCCATCATAAAAATAAGGGGCAGTACGCAAGGCATGACTAATGATGCAGACAGATCTTTATATGGGTCTTGCAGATTGAGGTGAGTTATTCTACCGAACTGCCACTATACCAGAATAAATCTGATCACTGCTCTATAAATCCAATGAGTTATACTAGTTCAGATACCCTTTTTTCTTAAAGTTAGTATTACAAGCAGAAAGAGCAATGAAATGATTTAAAGTCGCCGTATTCTAGAAGAGGTCGACGTTGGCTTCTTAGTCGCGAGGCCTCGGCTCAAACCCAACTAAACGAATCTCCAACTAAACGAAATATGAAAAACTATTTCTTCGGCGACTTCATCACAGTAGATTTCTGGCAAAAAATCTGAGAGTAAATAAAATTACCATGAAAAGGTTCTGAAAACTCTGTCGTTTGGAGTCGACTTTAAATTGTAGGTACAGCCACTCATGTATAAAAATTAACGCACACAATTTATAGGAAGTCTACCTCTGGCACCAATTAAAGACCGCAGACCATTTACAACGAAGCATATACGTTGTTTGGGAGTTAGAGCAACAAGCTTCGAACCCACTTTTTTGGAATAAATTTTTCTTTAGAGATGAAGCACATTTCACACTTGGCGGCTACGTCAACCAGCAAAATTGAAGACGAAGATAGAAGCTATTGCGCATTATGGTCTAGAAATTTCATTGGTTCGAACTTTTCAAAAATTACCGCAGAAGAGCCACTGACATCGGTATAATAGAAGATTTGAATTTTTCTTAAGATTTAATGAACTATCATGACGGCACATATAATCCCCTAACCTTAGTATTTTTTAAAACTAAAATTCGTTAAGTTATCGTTCGAAATGTGTAAAAACTTTTTAAAATTATGCTAAACACGCCTGGATGTGACTTGCACCTGAAGTAGTCTGTATGCAACTGTTATCCAGTTATCCTGGAAGCTTTTCAAACTGCTAATGCATATTTTCAACAGATCAGTGAGAACATGTGCAAAGTAAAGAAACCAAAATGTTTTCTCCTTCTATGGCATAGCGCTGAGTAAGTATCCAATAGGTGAAGAACGGTTTCCTCATCTCCTTATCTCTACAGCTCCTGCAGAAGTCGTTTGGAATGCAATGTCAAGTTATGCTTGCAATAACCATACTGAGCGCTCTCCCTTGGAGTTTGAGCGCAGAGCTGATGTGCTATTGGGCCCATATATAAAGTATCTTCTCAATAGCACTCGCAATGTAGAGAACTTATTTATTAAGATCTTCAAGTATCCAGTGGAGTAGATATGCCGACTAATTTTAAGTCTCTCCTTTCCTACATCCTCTCCTTTTCTATACTATTCTTTAAGGACGTTGTACAATGGGTCAATTCGACCTCCTGGTACTGTACTTGTCTTAATTGGCAATCCTCTAACCTAACTTAACCTTACCTTAAGTCCAACGAAAATTGAAGTAAAACTGTACCCAATACCAACGCGGGTGCAGTGCGCCATGCATCACTAATAACGATGCTGGCAGGTCTTTGTACGAAGGTTAGTTATTCTGTAGAGGGATTTCCAATATATCAGTCTGAACAGATTAAAATAGATTTGACCACTGAAGTATATTTTCAATCCTAGCTCAGAGATCCCATATTTTCATCAATACTTTATTACAAGTAGCGTAGGGGGGCAATGAAACGAATTGAAGTCTCCGTGGTTTAGTAGGAGGAGAGGAGAGTCTGTAGTTCAAAGCCCAACTCAAAGGTCGTGAACAAAATATTTCTTTTGGAGACCTGTTCTCATAAATTATTCAAATCTGTCGTTCGGAGTCGACGTTAACTGATAGTTCCTAACACTCATGGGTAAAATTAACATACACAACATGGGCGTTGAGATAAACTAGGTTGTGATCCTGACTAAAGAGTTGTACTAACTAAGTAAGTAATAGAGGGCATTGGAGATTTTTAAGTATGTTTTGTTTACAAGACAATTTTCTCTCTAGAAAAAGGCCAAATGCAATCTGAATGAACCAAAAGGTCGCAGTTTGAACCTTCTAGTGTACCTACAGTCAAGTGTACCTACAATTCCCTTTTTCAAATACCCTTCCTTCCGTCCCTCTTTACTTTATTCAACACAATGATCGTTTTACCATAATAAAGTTTATCTGTTGTACTGAAGGCATGATAAAGAAGAACACAAATGCACTCAAGCATAGAAATCAATTAAAATCACATCACTTTAAAAATTTTTACCTTTTTCGATATGTATTATTGCAACAATGATGGCATACATACAGACAGACACATGAATGCATGTATGATGTGTGCACGTAGCATACGTAACTAATAGTCAAATGAATATGTATGAGTTTGTGTACCTAGTATTTGTATTACAATAACTAAATCCAAGTTTTTGTCTCTTAAACAATATGAGAAACGATTTTTAGAGAATTTTCGTAATAAAAGATACTTCTAAACTAGAAAACCATATGAAAAACGAAAAACAAAAAAATTTTAAATCTTACCCCGACCCCATCAGGAAAAACATTGACTTTTGGAAAGGTATTGATTGTATAGAGGAGTAGAGTAACTTTTTTTATTTTTTTTTTACAAGATAAACTAATGCAATCTATTGACAACTAAAACCACAAATTTTCAAAGTCTATATATGTGTGTGCGTATGTCTGTCTCTTTATTGTAACATATGGATAGTAGACTTGAGGAAATTATAGTCGAAACTAAATATGTATGTATACTCGTCTATAAAACTCTTATAACACATCAAAACTACACGTCTACATGCACAGTTCTAAGATTATGCATGTTATGCAGTCGGTAGGCATTTAAATGCATTTCCCAGCATATAATTCAATTTGAATTAAACAAGCAAGACTGCACAGCTTAGTTAAGGGTCAATTGACAGCCAGATATCACCTAATTGGGCATCCAATTATGACTCCCTGACTAAATGAAAGCCAGCCTGAATATGTGTTTCCAACAAAAGTAAGGAATTTTGCTCCCCTGGACTCACTCACTCTCCGCTAGACTCACTTGGCCCTTGATGGATAGAAGGCGCATCAACCAGTTACACGGACTGGGTTGTGGCATCATCTCAATCACAATGGCCATGCTTACAGGGCATTGTGCTATGGATAGACACGCTGAAAGGTTGCAGCTCCCATTAAACGACTTCTGCCATCGTTGCAGACCCGTTGAGGAAGAGGAAACTGTTATCCACTTTCTTTGTCAAAGCCCATCTCTTGCGAAGTGTAGTTATAGGTTATTTGGCTCTCCATTTCTTGTCAGCTTAACAGAGCTATCATCCATTGATGTCAAGGATATAGCTTCGTTTATTAAACTTTCGGTCTAGTTTTCCAGCGTAGGGTAGTCGTGCTTTTAATGTGCAGCCTTTGAGCTGACCATCTTCTTCTTTTTCCCTGGTTTTGGTTGAACTTGGTCAGTACAAGGACTGTGTTCGACTGTGACATCACAACGGGCCGCTATGCGTACTCAAGTGAGCTTTTGGTATCAAGGCTACCACTCCAAACTACATAATTGGTCATTACAACCCTTCAGTCAGGACTACGACCTAGTTTCTCACGCCACTTATGTTGTGTGTGTTAATTTTATACATGAGTGGCAGCACCTACAATTAGAGATTACTGTCAGCTACTGTTTACTGGAGCTACAGTTTAAATTCGACTCCGAACGACAAATTTTTTTCAGAAACTTTTCATGGCAATTTTATATACTCTCAGAGTTTTTACCAGAAATCCGCTGAGAGGAAGTCGCCAAAGAAATATTTTTTCATATTTTGTTTTGTTGGAGATGTCTGAACTGGGGCTCGAACCCTGGCTTTACGTCTAATAAGCCAACACACTACCTGCTAGACTACGGCGACTTCACTAACCTAACCACTCCAACCTAACCTAACCTAATGATTCTTGCAATCGAGGACTCTTGCAGGGGTGCGTAAAATCATAATCAATATCACAACAGATTTCCTCATTTTCTCAGAGAGTTTCGCATTGAAATCTTTACTAAGTACAGTTCAGAAGTAGTTATCTTCATAAAGAATACCAATAAGGTTCAACAAACATCAAATAAACCCAGTGAATCACACCCGAACGAAGTACTCCTCTTGTACCTGCAAAAATAACTCCATTATTTGGGCTTTCGAGTAACATTTCTGAAAAGCAAAATCGCTTTGCAACTCTCCTATATTTTTTAATGAATTCTAATAATTTTGAAGATTTTTTAAGGGAATGGCCCCTACTCATACAGTGCACTGTGTTGAAACTAAGAAAATATGTTATGGGAAGGAGCATAGAAGGAGTAGCGTCTGTGGGCAATAGATTTGAATCTCTATATATCATCAGAAAAGACCTCTGCAGGAAGGAAGTTTTACATGCGAATAATCCGGCAAAAGAACGAATTTTATCTTTAATGCAGTGTGCTATCCACTGGCCAATCGATCACAAACGGATGTGCTCGCTGAGAAAGACAAGTGTTATATAGGTATACATGATTCTCGAAAACAAGTCCCCTTATTTTGCTCAAGCAAAATCCATTGTAGTAGCGATCGAACAGTGAAATACATTGCGACGTTGCTCCAATGAATCAATAGAGTTGGATACCCTACCGTCCTCCACGCCTTCACCGGCCTCAAAATATACTTCCAGTCTCCGGAACATACATTAGAGTTGTATTCCATTATCGATCGGATATAAGTGGTGTAAATAATGAGAAGATCAGATGATCAGTAGATCAGCACTCTTAACCTCTCCAGTACGAGGACGAGAAGCCTCAAAATAGACTTCGAGGCTATGGCCATACATGATGAGCTGTATTCCACTCTCGTTGAGCTATAAATAGCGTAAATAGTAAAGAGATGAGATAATTTGAAGCATTTCTTGCACCGTCTTAAAAAACCGAGGAACTTCTTTCGACATCAAGAGCTTCTGTCTTCCTAATCTTCACCACCCATGGATACAAATGATGCAATATTATTGCTGCGCTTATGTGTCAACAAACAACATTGGGTCTTTCGCTCATTGAAATCGACCCTGTTTATCCGCACCTATTCGGAGATTGACCGTATTTCGGATATGAATGAGTCTTTTATACTTGAAGGTTGTTTGAAAGTTCAACAATAATTATCAGAGATTTATATCGGATCTTTAACAGGGACTACCGAAATTTGATAATTGATAACGGCCATTTTATTAGCCGCCAGCATGGAATAAGTGGATAACTTCGAATCCACTGGTTCAATAAACTGCGTCCACATACATACATAATTGGTCACTACAACCCTTCAGTCAGGATTACGACCTAGTTTCTCACACCACTTATGTTGTGTGTGTTAATTTTATACATGAGTGGCAGGACCTACAGTTTAAAGTCGACTCCGAGCGACAGATTTTTGAGAAACTTTTTCATAGCAATTTCTTTTACTCTCAGAGTTTTTGCCAAAAATCTGCTGAAAAGAAGTCACCGAAGAAATATTTTTTTATATTTCGTTTTGTTGGAGATGTATGACCTGGGATTTGAACCGCGGTCTCACATCGAATAAGCCAACGCACTGCCTACTAGATTACGACGAATGATACCTACGGCGAATGCTATCTAGTCTGAAGCATCCTTCCTTACTTACTTAATTGGTCATTAACAATCCGGATATCGAATTTTGGTCTGCCTTGCACATCCATCTCTGCTACTTGCGCGCTTTCGCCAGTTGGTTACACCAAGACTACCCCGATTTGATCTTTCCAAAGCAGTCAGACTTCTGCTAATCCTCTTCCATTGGAACGACATTGCCGAGAGATACGTAACCACTGGATATTTATGTGCCGCACAACGTCCACGTCTTTAAGGAGCTCATATAACCAATCCAACTTTTTTAGCCTAAATTGCATTACTTCTGATTTTAACAGGACGGCATTCCACATTGGATATTTTCTGCACGAGCGATTTAAGGGCATGGCTATCTCAAGTGGAGATAAAGTGAATGAGCGATTTGACGCTTAACGTCAAACGTTATACTTTTTCTTGTGGAGCTTTTTTAAGTCACAGATGTATGCGAATAATCCACAAACCACAGCGGTTATCTATGCCGATATAATCCATGCCGTCTGTCAAATTCGCCTTGATTTATATGCCAGATTCATGAAAAATTTCATGTTGAGGAAGTTCTTCACACAGAAAAGCCATGGCGGACATTTTAACGATGAATACTCCATAATGGCATCATTAGGATGATATCTCCCATTCACATAGTTTTATTTAAAGACAGGAAGCGCTTGATAAAAGATAAAAAGTGCGTTAATTTCGTTAATATCGTAGCTGTAGGCGGATTATTTGAAGCGCGGTCAGCCGTCTTCAAGTTTGTGATAGTTTTGGACTGTCTTGTGGGTCCCAACCTATTTTCCGCTGTTGGTCAGATCTTCTCTTATGTTTTCGAACTTCAGGTATTTGGTACCTTAAATACAATATTTTCTATTTCATTTGCCCTAACCATACAATGAGTGTTACACAGTTTAAGTCGGCCAAAATGCATCCAATTTTTCACCTTCAGTCTGTTTAGGTCGAATGTGCGGCGTAAGCTGTTTAGCTGTTGCAAATTTACACCTTGATTCTCTAATATTGTTTACTCTACCTATTTAACGAAATTTTGCTGGGTTGTTCAATTATAATTGTTTTCTACATAAATGTTCAGGTAGTTGGCCTTTTCTAGATGTGTGCGTGTCCTTTGCTATTGTTTTTCCATAAGGTATGTCAATGTATTAATTTCTGATTTTTTGGATCAATTTAAGGCGTGTGTAAAATTCATGAATGAAATATACGAGGGCATGTTTAAAAATTAATGACAGAAATAACGTTAATCTACAGGAATAGCATTCTCCACGTAAGTTTTCTTGGTTCCAGGCATTCCAAAATGAATCGTTTGCAAATTCTACGTGTTCTGCTGGTCGACGGCCGCCTAAGGATACCAAGTGCAACTAAGGAAGTCAAGTGCAACAAGTGATATATATCCATTTTCTTTTGCGAGCTTTCATTTCGAAGGGAGGCAGTTTCTGACCATAATTTACGTCTGCACAGATGTCTCATATTGGTATGCGTTAGCCATGTTTAATGGCTTAATAGGAGTGCCAATTTTACGCAGACATCGAAAATTCAAATTTTTGTCTCTCTCCACAGAATTGGATTTTTTCACACGGCAATTATCCATCAAAAAAGTGGGTCTGGCCTTACATACTCTATTGTTGACTTCTGCTCCAGTCCCACTGCTTAAAGTAATTAAGTTATTGAGTATGGCCTTCGATCATCTGTATAAAGCCCAAGCATTTGTCGCTAATATCCACCTCCAGGTTGCCAAATTGTGGCAAACAAGCTGGATATCAAGACTAGTTCGAGGAGGAATATTTTAACCGTTGCTAGGAAATTCGCACATCGCTAGAAAAATAGGAAAGGGAACTCCATAGGGAATTTAGTGATAAACGAGCTACTAGAGATTCTTACAATTTCGTCTGATTCCGATTTTAGGTGTTAATCACGGAAAAACGAAGGTAATACTCTTCACTGGAAAGTGCCAACCGCCATCGTTTAGTCCACTGAAATTGCACCGGACTGTCGCACTTTCAAATGCTCATTCCTGATAGGAAACTGTCTTGCAAACTTAACGTCATCAATAGAATAAAAAGACTTCCATTTTCCTTTAAGATTGTAAAAAGTGAATGGTCGTCGGCTTCGGAAATGGGCAGAACGACGCAGAAAACCTGGACAACACTGGATGGAGGGTCATTACGGGGTATTGCATTATTGGCAATGCGAGGCGCTTTGTTTTAGACATTAAGTAAACGATCTTTGCAGAAACTGTACATGCGGGAGACTGTTCTTTACCTATACGATACATGATCAGCACTATGTCGCAAAGGAAAAAGGCATTTTGCTTTCTACCCTTTAGATTATCTGGAGGAACTGGTACGCACTGATGTTGGCAGTTTGACTCGTTTCATCAGAAGTTCCGAAGAGATTCTGGGAATAGGGAATATCGGAAAACTATAGTATGTAGTGGGAATAATATAGACTAAGTGTTTTCATCCAAATTCTTTGGGTGACATGAGAGGCATGACATATGTCGTCTACATAAACTGTTGGGATGATACATGGAATTAGGTATTTGAATAGTTTTGGAAGGTAATTCTTTCCGTTTGAATGCATTCCAGATAGAGGTACATGTCAATAGCTTTATGGATGTCTAGTACATCATTCACTAAATGTTTTGATTATGATGCACCGGGTAGTTTATTGAATAGCAAAGTATAACATAATGTTATGAAGTCACCATAGTCTAGTAGGTTGTCTATTGAGTCACAGCTCAACGGAAATCAAAAAACATTTTCTTTCCGCTACTTCATCTCAGCAGTCTTTTAACAGAAACCTTGAGAGTAAATAAAATTGTCATAAACTTACTTACTTACATAATTGGCCACTAACATTCCGATTAACAGATCTCGGCCTCCCTTAACACAGCACAGTTGGTCAATACCAATCGATGACAACGCTTCTTCGATTTGCACATTCCAACGTAAACAAGGCCGTCCTTTTCGACGACTTCCGCAAATCCCCGCATCAAATACCCGTCTCGCCGGAGCATCCTCTTCCATTCGAATAACATGACCATCGCCTGCACTGGATATTAATACGCACGGTCCACATCGTTTAGGAGCTCATACAGCTCATTGTTACTCATTGGATGGGGAAATCATTTTGGCGACCCATCTCCACGGAATATTCTCTTCTATTATATGGCTGACTTAACATAGCCGCTGTGTGTTAAAGCGCTACACAACATCCATATCATTGAGGAGTTTATATAGTTCATTGAGGAAATCATCGCCAACTCGCACTGGACCGCAGACTCGAAAACTCTCAGGCGTCTTCATCAATTCTTAATAGGGTCCATGCCTTTGCGACATAAAGAAGTACGGAGAGGATGAGCGTCTTGTAGAGTATTAGTTTTGTCGTACGAGAGAGGTCTCTGCTCCTCAATTGCTTATTGAGACCACAGTAGCACCTGTTGGCAAGACCGATCCTACGCTTGATCACCAGACTGACATTAAATTGACATGAAAGCTTTCTCAAATTTGGGACATAAGGATATTCCCGGTAACTGCAGAGGGGATGAACTAGGCAGAAGGGGCACGACCATCGAACTATATGATGAATTCTCTACATTGGTGATTCCTTTGTGTACCTGCAAGCTTATTATTGACAATGCAATCGTGGACCTTTAGTAGTAGTAGTAGTAGTAGTAGTAGTAGTAGTAGTAGTAGTGTTAGTAGTAGTAGTATTAGTAGTAGTACTAGTAGCAGTAGTACTAGTAGTAGTAGTAGTAGTAGTACTACTAGTAGTAGTAGTAGTAGTAGTAGTAGTAGTAGTAGTAGTAGTACTAGTAGTAGTAGTAGTAGTAGTAGTAATAGTAGTAGTAGTAGTAGTAGTAGTAGTAGTAGTAATAATAGTAGTAGTAGTAGTAGTAGTAGTAGTAGTAGTAGTAGTAGTAGTAGTAATAGTAGTAGTAGTAGTAGTAGTAGTAGTAGTAATAATAGTAGTAGTAGTAGTAGTAGTAGTAGTAGTAGTAGTAGTAGTAGTAGATGAGCTGCTTCGGATACGGGCAGAAAGACGCAGCAAATCTGGCCAAGGCTGGATAATAGGCACGCGGCAGCTCTGCTTAAACTCCAAAGAAATAGTCTCAGCACTGTTATCGGAGTTATTACGGGGCATTTTATTATAGGAACGCATGCGAAGCGTATTGGTCTTGGACACCTTGCAAATGATTTCTGCAGAATCTGTGGAGATGAGGAGGAGGATAAGGCTGTTCTTCACCAAATGTACACATGCCCGGCACTTGATCGGAGGAGAAATATTCATCTAAGCGCCTACTACATAGAGGATCTGGATGGACTGTCAACTGTGGATATTGGCAGTCTGAGTCGCTTCATCGGAAGCTCCGAGTGATTCCTGGATTAGGAGAGAATGTGAAACTGTGGTATCACAATGGGCCCTGTGTGCGGCCTAAGTGTCTCCGCTCATGTCTCCATCGAGAGGACAGCCACTTCTACATACCTACCTACCTACCTTCCTAACACACACAACATGGGTGACATGAGAAGATAGTTTGTACTCCTGACTAAAGGGCTGTAATGTCCACAAAAATTTGTCAGCCTGACCTCGTATATATGTATGTATATGGGCATAAAAGTGTATAAAATGACAATAAATGATTTACTTCCATTACCAAAAACTGAATACAACAATAAAAAACAAAAAGAAGAAGAAAACATATAGAAATTGTTTCTGTAACCTTATATCGTGTATGCCTAGAATTTTAGTAAATGAATATGCAATGGCACGTGTATGTCGTCTGTGGTTTTGTACACCTGACTGCATACATGCATGTACATGCATATGTATGTATGTATATATGAAAATTTGTTAAAAATTAATACAGAAGTGCTGTTGAAATTGAATTTGAAAAGTCCTAAAATTATTTTCTTCTTCTTTCTTCTTCTTCTGTTGCTTTACAATGTTATTCACAAATTAAATTTCCAGAAAGAGAACTAAAAATCAATTTAAAAGCCAAAAAGGAAGTCATTAGACTTTGACACTTTATTGTAAATAATGTAAGGACGGACTATACATATATATATGTACATATGTCTCTATGTATGTATGTATGTATGGTGCATACATAAATAATAAAATTGAATTTTAATTCTTTTTAGAATGTGCCATAAAAGAAGATTTTTTTTGTTTATTTTAAATTCTAAAAAAAATAGGTATTTAATTCAATATCATGTTTTACTATTAAATTTAATAAACAATTGAAACTTTAAACTTAAATTTAATTTTTTTAAATTTTTATTTTTTTTTTTTATTTAAAAAAAAATTTCTTTTTTTTTAGGAAGTCAATGTCATGGTTGATTTCATTGATTGTAAATTGAATATTTAATCAAGTCAAAACCAATTTAATTCCAAACAATCTTTGTGAGTATGTGTATCAATCATTGTGAAGAAGACAGTATTGCCAATACCAACCAAAGGGTTATTCAGTTCCATTTGATTTACGGCAATAATTTTCGGTATTGTCTCAAGTCAATTAGTGGTTTTAATTGCTAAGTCTTTAATCTTACAAGTAATTATACAGCCCTGCAAATTTGGACCCTTTTTGTGCAAATAAGATGGATCGAGGAATTGTTTGCATGCACCCTTAAAGTAGAATATGGATTTATGTTAAGGGGTGCAAGAGAAAAAGAAACACATTACGGAGGTCTTTAAAAACTAATCAGATTTACTTGAAAACTGTTACTCAGGAGTTTTTGGGGTCGCTGATTACAGATCTTCATTCAAATTTAAAAACTTCAAAATGGCGGATCCAATATGGCGGTCAAGTAGGTTAGGTTAGGTTAGCGTGGTAGCTTTAATTTACCAAAAAGCTCACTTGAGCGCACATAGCTATCCGTTGTGATGCCACAGGTGAACGCAGCCTCTGTACTGACCAAGTTCCTCCAATCCAAGGAGGGGGAAGTTGGTCAGCGCAAGGGCTGCACATTTTGAAAAAGTACGACTACCCCACGCTGGAAAACCAGCAAGAAAGTTTGATAAACGAGGCTATGTCCTTGATATCAATGGACGATAGCTCCGTCAAGCTGACAAGGGTTGGAGAGCCAAATAACCTATATATGCACCCCGCAAGGGATGGGCATTGGCAGAGGAAGTGGATGACAGTCTCCTCCTCCTCGGCGGATCTGCATCAACGGCAGAAGTCGTTAAATGAGAGTCGCATTCTTTCCGCGTGTCTTCCCATAACAAAGTGGCCTGTAAGCATGACCACTGTGATCGAGGTGATATTACGACCAAGTCCAAGTAGCTAGTTGGTACGCCTTCCATCCATTGTGAGCCAAGTGAGCCTAGCGATGGAGCAGGACTCTTCATTGATCCAAGACCGGTTAGCATCCCGGGAAAATTTCCGCGCAATGGCCAGTTTGAACCGAGGTAAGTGGCATTCCCAAGTTGATTGAGGAGCATTCCGGAAGTAGTGCACCAGTTCTGGACAGCTCGTCGTCCCTGCAGTTTCCCCGAATATCGCAGAATCCGCTAACCCAGACAAGTGTGACGCCGAAGCGCCCAGAAAGAGATTGAGGCAGCGGCGACATTCTCCGACGATCCTGGAATTATCCGCAACGTTCGACAGATACTTTATCGCAGCCTGGCTATCGGAGTAGATCGAGATACGGGTGTAAGGGATAGGAACATCATAGGCGAGGATCTACTGTTCGGCTTGGCAGGTGGCCCTTACCTCCGCCTGGAACACGCTGCAGTAGTCCGGCAGCCGGAGTGAGATGTTGAGGTCCAATTTCCCAGAGTATACTCCTCTGCCCACCCCGTTTTAGAGTTTGAAGCCGTCGGTGTAGACATCCAGGAGTTCGGGTGGAACGGTCGTGTCAGGGGTCCAGTCACTTCTGCTCGGAATCAGGAAGTCTAAACCCCTATCAAAACAGTATTCCACAAGGATATAATCAATATCAAATGGGGCCACGGGATGGATCCCCAAAATAGAGGAATGACCAGAAGCGACAACACGTCAGCGAGACAGGACATTGAGTCTTGTCGCCGTGAACTTAGCCACCTGCTTAGCGAGGAGCTCAGAAGGGAGCCAGTTGAGCATTGCGAACAAAACTTTTGTGGGGGTGGTGCGTAGGACACCAGTGATGCGAATAGCTGCAGGCCTTCTGACTCTGTCCAGGAGTCTGACAGGCGGTCAAGTAAATCTGATTAATTTTTATAACCCTCAACCGCCATATTGGATCCGCCAATAATTATTGGTAGCATTGGCAATAAATGCCTTTTTTAGTCAGAACTTCAACCTAGCTTCTCACACCACTCATGTCATAAGTGCTGATTTTAACCATGAGTGGCCCCACCACTCATTATTTAATGTCGACTCCGAACGACAAATTTAAGAAACTTTTGTGATAGAACACTGTGAGAGGAATTCGCCTATAAAAAATTCCGTTCATATCTCACTTTGATCGAGATGCATGCGGTAGGGTTTGAACCATGAGTGGCGGCACATAGAGTTTAACGTCGACTCTAAACAACAGACTGGAGAAAGCTTTCATGGCAATTTTATTTAAACTCAGGGTTTCCGTCAAAACACTGTGGAGAGAAAGTCGCCGAAAAAAATCTTTTGATTGCTGCTTGTCATGAAGGATTGTAATGACCAGAGGCAAAAAATAACTCTGAAAATAAATATAACTGCCATGAAAAGTTTCTCAAAAATCTGTCGTTCGGAGTCGACTTTAAATTGTAGGTTCCGCCACTCCTGTATAAAATTAACATACACAACATAAGTGGTGTAAGAAACAAGGTCGTTATCCTAACTGAAGGGTTGTAATAACCACTTATGTACGTATGTAAGTATATATTCCAGTTAACTCGTATTGCTGCTCTCTTTTAACAACAAAGAATAGTTGACGGTTTAGTGAATTTGGATTTTCCCCGAAACTATACATATTGTTACGCAAAAGAAAAAATTTGTCTTAAAATTAAACAACGATGTTTACATTTTTAGAGATTTCGAGAAGGAGAATTCATGAAAGTTCGCCTTCAAGAACATTCATCAGACTGTTTACGTTGTCATATAAAATGCAAAGCAAAGCAGGAGACTGAGTGAGTGAAGTTCAGTCAGTCTAGTGTGAAGACGCGGTGCGTTTGAAGAGAGTAATCGTGGTTTGAAGATCTCCATTACAAAGATCTGTCGAATAATTGAGTAGTAATTGTTATTGTTAATGCAAAAGAGTTCAAAGAGGAATAACAAACAAGTCAATTGTTGTTGTTTACATCAAGTTGTGAACAGTGGCACACAGAATTGTGCGAATAATAAAGAATTTTCATTAAAATTAAACACAAATTTATTTTTATTTTGTTACCAATCTACGAGCCAAAAACGTTTAAAATGTTTTTAAAAGGTAAAAAACGTAACAATATTTACTGCATTCTTAGCTCATAAATGGCATCAATTGTAGTGCAATCAAGCAATGTTTCTGATTTTTTTATAAATTTTTTTATCTCACTGGGCTACCAATAATTTGTTTTTATTTAGTTCCACATTTGTGGACTTGAGTCCTATTTTTTTTGTAACAATTTACTGGTCCATCATAAATATATTTTTGTTTTGTTTACCGACATTAGCAATGATTTATAATCTTCTGGCGATGCAAATAATTTTTTAATGTCCTCCAACTGTTTAATAAAAATTTTTTTTTTGTTTGTATTTTACTTACATTTTGTTATATTTCATTTTCCTTTTTGTGTTCTCTTTCTCTCTCTCTCTCTCTCTCTCATATTATTTTATGTCTATTTCAGTTCATCCTGTTATACAAGTACCAAATCAATTAGTCGGTGCACCACTTGGTACTGATGTTCAAATTGAATGTCACGTAGAGGCTTCACCAAAATCAATTAACTACTGGATTAAGGACACGGGTAAGTTTATTTATGTATGTATGGTATGGCATGGTATGGTAGTGTATGTGTATATTTTTGTTTGTATATATGTATGTATTCTATTTGTATATAACAAACATTATTATCTATGGATGTGTTAAAGCATGTATGCGTGTATGGTATGAACAACTTCATAGCACATATACATCATACGTTTATAAATGATTTACTCTCTTTAAAACTGTGCACACACACACACTTGCATCTTTTACATACACGCCGCCTCATTTTAAAAGCATTTAATGAAACGTTTTATGGTACCCATCCACTAGTCCATCATACGGCCATGGCTGCAGTTATTTTTGAATTTTATAGACATTTACAGCAGACGGTGCTTTCTGCAATATGCGAGTATTTTTCATTACAGTTTGAAATCTTCGTTTATCTTCTTCTTTTTTTTGCTTCTCTTTATACAGTTAACCAGTCATTAGTCAAATTTTAAAGAATAAATGAAAGAAAAAAAACGAAAATTAAAAGAAAAAGTCTTTTTTATAGTAGACTTGTGTACAAGCATTCAAAGTGTTGTAAACTCAACGGATTTATGTCGATTAAAACCATCTCCTCTGTAGAACAAACATACAGTATTACCTCGCGTTATGGTTGGCCTTTTACACTTTATCACCGAATGTTACCGCAATTGTTTCACTCTGCTTTGTTGCTAGCTTTACTGCGCCCCAGTTTTTGACCTTCATTACACCGTCCATCATAGCATATCATGAATATATTCCCCATTCGATGTTCCCCAATTTTTTTCTACATTTGTGTATTCCCATCTCAATAATGAAAGCCCAACATTAGTCCTGTCACTAGACATCTATTCGATGACTCCTCAAACCTTAACAAACTGCGTCATTTGGCTTATGTTTTACGGCCATTGATAGCAGACACTGCTGTAGTGTTTAAAGTTCCTCCAGAGAGGATAACGAAAATCATTGAAACGGCTATCTCTTGGGATAGAGTAAGTCCAGTCAACCAGAAAAAGAGTGATAAATCTAATGAAGCATACAGTACTACTGAGTTAGTTACCTTCGGTAATAATCTCTTACTTTGCTTAAAACCGATGACAGTAGAGACAATGCATTTTCCACCAATTACTGCAATGAGTTCTATCACTTCCTCGAACACGTATCTTAGCGTTCACTTTTCTTGACTTATGAGAAGAGCTTTTGTTTTATGATCTGCCAAATCTACATTTATTTACTAGTTTCAGAGCTTAATCGCAAGATGATGGCGCCATCTTTAGAGAGAATATTGTACCATTAATAAAGGCATTATTGTATCATTAATAAAGGCATGCACCGGCTTACTTTTAGGATATGACTAGAAGTCGCCCTAGAATACTAGGTAGTGTCTGAGATTATTAGACGTGAGTTAGTAGTACAACACGTGGCCCAGACATCTCAAACAAAAAATATTTCTTTCAGCGACTTTCTCTGTGCAGTCTTCTTGCTAAAACTCTGAGAGTAAATGAAATTGCAATGAAAAGTTTCCCAAATAAACTGTCGTTGAGAGAATAAAATTAAAACACACAACATGGATGGTGTCCGGAGCTAGGTTCTAATCCTGATTAAAGGTATTTAATAACTAATTAAGTACATAAGTAAGTAAGGCTAAAAGAAAGTATCTTCTGTGCTGAAATGAAAAAGACAACTGCAGGGAATAAACATCAATTAAGTTGTATAATTCAAGCCACCCGCCAATGCACTGATTACGCCACATTCGTGCAACTTCATATCTGGTTGGCTCAACATCTATCAAACATTTATGATACGCCAAATCCTGATGTAGACCTACGAAAACCAACTCGACAGAGACCATGTTTTAAGACAGTATTTGATACCCAAATATGCCATAACTCATTCCAGACCTTGTCATCGCTTTGAAGCTGATAGGGTTGTGTAATATAACGTTGAACAGCTCTTAAGTGTGCTGATGCTTGCGTATGTCAAAAACATTAACGTCATTTGGAACACGAAGCTAGATGTTACCGCTGCATTCGTTGTTATAGAACGGGTTTATTTTAAGATGGATCTGGACACTTAATAAAGTCAAACTGTATTATATTTTGTAGACAACATGTACCAAACACTTCATTAACTGATCAATTAAATTCGATCATAATATCCGAAAACATTATATAGGATCGTATTCCAAAATAAGCATGTTGATTAACTTGTTGCATTATAAACATATAACGATAAATATGTTTCTGTATATTAGCAACATGTTGACAAGAACAAGAATTAAACAATTTTTACAAAGAGTAGTACTATATTTAAAAGTATAAATTTAAAATTGCAATAAAACAAAACCGGTTAGAAATTTTGCTAAGTTTATATTTTGTTGTGAAGTGGTATTGTTCCATTTAGAAATGGAATATTATTTCATTCATATGGCTGCCGCGGCTGGTCTCATAGTTCCTCATTTGATCGGACCAATTTTCGTGGACTTTTTCGAGCGTATGGGGACGTATCTCGGCAATGGCATCACGAATATTGGCCTTCAAATGCTCAATTGCCACTGGTTTGTCGGCATAACACTTTTTTTTAACGGCTGCCCACAGAAAATAGGCCAACGGTGTCAAATCGCAGCTTCTTGTCGGCCATTTCGGCTAATTAAACGGCCATCGAACATTTGACGCAATAAATCGATTGTGGAATGAGTTGTGTGGCAAGTTGCACCATCCTGCTGAAACCAAACATCGTTCCCTTCAATACCATTAAGAGCGGGTACGAAAAATCGCTTTTCATGATAGGTGTCTTCATTGACCGTAATGGTTGCGCTGTCCCTCTTTTCAAAGCAATATGGGCCACTGTTGCGTCCGCTCCACATGTCACACCAAACAATCACTCGTAATGGGTGTGTTGACTTCTTCCTAGTTTCCCACACTACTTATGTTGTGTGCGTTAATTTTTTTATTCATGAGTGGTAAGAACTACAGGTTAAAGTCAACTCCGAACGACAGATTTTTGAGAAACTTTTCATGGCAATTTTTATTTACTCTCAGATTTTTTGCCAGAAATTTGCTGAGAGGAAGGCAACGAAGAAATATTTTGTCCTATTTCGTTTAGTTGGAGATGCCTGAACTGGGTCACGTCTAATAAACCCACATACTACCTACCAAATTGTTTTAACGTGGGCCAATTTCTAAATTTCGTAATTTCGTTCAAAAAGTCGAACAATATTAGAAAGAAGCATGCGACATTAAACAAAAGTTACAAAAAGTTCTGAATGGTAAAAAAATATAGCGTAGAATTGTGGTTTTTGTACTTTTAGATTAGAATATCTCGAAATGTTTTAAATTTAAAAAAAATCTTTTTTTGTAAATGTTTAATTTCAAATTAATGGAGTATACTTTCTATTTAATTGAATTTGAAATATATTACTCATACGCACCATATTATATGTATTGCAATAGTTACGCTGAAAGGTATGCAATAAAAAACTCAATGATTATGTCATGTATGAAACAGAATCGAATTAGATATCACTCATACGTCACATATGTATGCACTATTCGTTATGATTTTTTCTTCTTCTAGTATATAAAAATTAATGTGTGTTTATTTGTTTGTGGGTTTGTTTGTTTGTTTGAAGTCAATAGACAGCTAAACGGCTGGACCGATTGTCTTGAAATTTTCACAGTGTCTTCCTGTATGTCTGGAAGGGGCTACTTTTTATTTTAAAATTTCAAGTAGGCGAGGTGCCACGCCCACATACCCAATAAGTATTTAATGTCGCATATCTTATAAACTGCAACAGCTAGAGTCCTCAAATTTCGTATGGACGACTTTGACGTATATATGAACAAAATGGGCGGATTGGCTATAGTGGGCGTTTCACCTCCCATAGTCTATATATATAAAAATGAATGTTTGTGTGAATGTACCTTATTGAATCGTAAACTATACATTTGATCATGTTATGATCTTTAACAAAGTTGTTGCGTATGATATTACTTACGTTGTCCTCATTTTCTAAAATATTATGCCAAAGTTGCCTTCGCTCCACAAGTCACACCAAACAGTCTCTCGTAATGGGTGCATTGACCACATGTGGGTTTTCTGAACTCCAAATACGGCAATTTTGTTTATCAGCGTACCCACCAAGATGAAAATAAACTTCATTCGAAGAGCTTATTTTTTTTTTGCACAAATCTATCTAAGCGAAAACGCAGCGAATGGTTATGCGGCTTCAACTCTTCAACCAATTGAACTTTGTCATACCGACATCTTTTCGCAAAATTCGACGTAAACTGGTGTGTGATATGTTGAATTCTTAGGAACGATGACGAATTGATATTCGATATTTTCGAGTGTATGCACGGTACGAGGGCGCTCATATCTTTGCCTTTTTGTTTTGGAACCGCTTTCAGCAACTTTAGCAATAAGTTATTGTCCTAGACATCATGGTACATGGATTTTGTGAAAATTTTTAAACAGTTCTGTACCTACATAACATATGTTCAGATTTATTCATTCTACTGGGCTAAAATAACGGAACCGCTGTTTGAAATGAAGTGGCAAGCTTGGATCTGCATACTTAAACTAACATAATAGTAGTTCTGTGCAGTGTCAAGCAGTTCTGTGGTGTCTGCTAGTTAATTAGATGGTTTTATTCGATAAAAGTCTGATGTCTTCAATGTATTAACATCTCTATGAACAGCTTTCCATCAGCAAAAAAAAATTCAATATGAGAATATAATACAGGACATACTGTTCTGTATCTCCTTAATCAGATGATAAATGTTATCCTTATGTTTACACCAGTATCATCCCCTAGACAACTGTTGGTTGTGGATAAATCACAGCTTAGGAAACGTTTTTGTTTATTGTGCGACATTATCAGTCAAGTGAACGTCAACAAAATTCAACGTGAAATATGCAATTCTTGAAAACGATGACGAGTTGATATTGATGGATTCGAACGCACACTCTCAGCCAAAGCTTGAATGTTTTCGGGTGAACGCACTGCACGAGCACACTCACTTCTTGGCTCACCAACAGTGAAACTAGTTTCACGAACTTTAGTAATAAACTTGCGTATACCGGGCACTGTTGGTGCTTCTCTGGGACCAAATTTTGTACGACATTTTCGTGCAATTTTTGAACAATTTGTCTTTGTTTTGGAAATAAATTTCAAATAAATCCCAACGTTTATCAAGCGTAAATCGATTCATTATGTTCAGTAAGGATAACGTACTGAATTTGGTAATCGAATAGAATAACATAATCATTGCCAGATTCGAAATAACCGATGGTTCGAATTTAAACCGATAGATGGCCCGACCGATATACTAGGTTTGGTTACATATTTTCCATATTCAACGGCTCAGTGCTTATGACACTATTTTGAGTTTGTTATTGCCTTTTTCCCTTAACTTAATTTCCTGATTCCTTAATTGAAAACAAAAAAATTTAAATACTTAAGCTTTTTAATTGTCCAACACATAAAGTGCCTACAACTATATAAATTGTCTTCAACATGGTTCAGAACATACGTATAATTTAAATAATTTTATACTTTTTATGACAATCTTATTATTCTCATTAATATGTTACGACTTGTACATTAAAGAAAATTTTATTAACAAAATTGTTGTAATACAATAATTGCAATGAGAAGCTTAATCATACATAACAGCACTATCAACGAAACGTCAACACGTGCGGCCAATAAACAGAGCTGTAAACTATAAATTGTTTCACAGAGCACAGATTTACAATCTGATATGGCCAACTGTGTTACAAGGAATGTTTATATTTTATTTTTTTTGAACTCTGAACCATGACTGCCTAATTCTGGGACACATTACACAGAAATGCGCGGAGAATATGGTTGAGCTCACACGGAAGGTATGTTTGAGCTCACATTAGTGTCCCATTATGAACATAAGAAACAAAGACACTAAAGCGCTAATGCCAGCGGTCGACTTCCTAAAGAAAGTCATCTTCCACGCATTTCTGTTTAGTGTGTCCCGGAACCATGCAGTCGCACAAAAGGTTTTCGATATTTTCTGAATAATGCTACAGCTTTAAAATTTATTACCTGATAATACCAGACACACAAATAGGCGATAACAAAGAAAACGAAAGTATCGAATAAAATCTCCAATCTCCTTAGGGATCCTACAGGCGAAGATTATTTATCGAATCCATTTTGAGGCGAATATGAACATATTATTACAAATATGAAAACAACGTTTAACATTAACATGATTAACAATTTGCTACACTAACAACAACATCGGTATGATAGACAACAGAGGGAGAATGCCACAACAAACAATGTGAACAAAGTACACAAACAACAATTAGGTCGCAATAGACTTCCCAAGAAGGCGAAAGTCCGAACGTTCCACTTCAAGAACTACCATCAGACTGATTGCGTGCGCATATAAAAAGGCAAGACAAAGCAGGCAACGAGTAGTAAGAATTCAGTCAGTCTTATGTGAAGAAAACAGTCATGATTTGAGGATCGGCATTGTGAAGTTCTACCGAACAGTTGTCAGTTCTTACGTAAACAGAAGTGCAAAGAGAATAGCGAACAAGCAATTATTGTTGTTGTAACGTCAAGTTGTATACGGTGGCATACAAAAGTAATGTGAACAATAAAGAGTTTAATTGGAACTAAACACCAATTTATTTTTATTTTGTTTGCTATCAACGAACTCATATTCTAAATTTTTTTAAAAATGTAAAAACGTAACAATATTTACCAGTTATCTAGTTCCAAATTGTTGCCATGTCTCTTTGTGTTGAAATGTTGTGTTACTCTGAGTCGACCCACTCATGCGTCATTCATACTCATCCATCGTCATTACTGTCATACATTATCATCATACTCCTACATCAGCTTCATACTCATACATCATCATCACACTCATACTTCATCAACACATACTCATACATCACCATCATACTCATACATTCAGTTATCTTAACTTCTTCATCGCCATCACAAAAGTTATTTCAGACTTTAGGCATGTACATATGTCCAAGGCATAGCGTATCGTTATGACCGCTAAGTGGTTTATCTAGATTCTTAATAGATTTTCCTTAAATTCTTTCCTCAGAAGGAGCAGCATTTTCTGGTCTGTCTACAAGTGGTTTATTTTACCATTTTACCTTTGCGAGTAGGTGCTCTACAGACAGAAGTGCCAATTTCGCATCAATACTCGTTTAATACTCAAATAAATGCCCTTTATTTCGCTGTTTCCAGCAACCCTCATGAGAGTAACCATTCAATGTTTCCCTATCTCTTCCAAAGACACGGGACGTTATACAGACTTATCTAGGATATCGTTTCCTTGAAATAAAGTTTCCATAGACATACTACATTGAGATCCCACAATGGGACTCTAGAGATGCCATTGCAGTATAATCCCAAGGTCGTCGTTTAAGCACACGAAAATTCTGGCTCAGTGCACAAAATGTATGTTGCAGAGTTTTTATGGAACGAGAAATAAGAACACCTCCCAACAGAGTCTGATGGCAGATACTCATTGAGACGATTTTCTTCCGAACTGGAAAACACTCACTATCATTGATAGGCGTACATTAACGGCAGATCAGGCATCACCACCATGACAACTTAATAAAGAAAGTGTTGAGACACACTAAACCTAATGCATGGGCACCACAGATGCTCTGTGTCCAGCTGTAGACACAGCAAAATAACTAACTAACCGACCGAGAGAATAGTTCGCACTCTAACAGAAATTCGAAGGGGACATTGCGCTATTGGCAATGTCGTTGACAAGCTCGGTTTACCCCCCCCCCCCCCCCAGGTTTACTGCTGAAGCTGGCAGGATGTGGCAGAAGCGGAATTGGTACAACACTTTTCTATATATGTGTGCCCTGCACTTCAAAACAGATGTCATCGGTTTTTGGGTGACAGAAAGTTTGAAAATCTGGGCATGGTGGCGGACGTGCCACTACAGGATGGCCGGTTTCATCCGCACTAACGGATCATGACAAGAGAGGTTACATAACTTTGGGTTCACCGAGTGAACCTGCCTGTGAACGACAATGTAGCCCATAACCTAACCTAATCTATCCTAAAGCTAATGCAGACGGTGTACAACTGTCACAGATATCTGAATGAAGAGATTTATCGATATGATGCACATATCATATGGACAGCAGAATACGGAAACATTCTGGAAAATTGTAGGGTCCATTCATCTTCTAGGACAGAATGAGCTTTCCTGTGAATTCTGGACATTGGGAATCCCTTTAACAACCTGCAAGCTTATAATTGACAATGTGGTGGGCTTCGAACACAGTCAGAACGACACAGAAAATCTGGACGCATGCCAAGTCAGCTTAAATTCTAAAGAAGCAAGCACCATCGGATTGTCGAGCCGCATAGGTCTTGAACACTTTGTAAATGATTTCTGTAGAATCTGCATGTAAGCATGCCCGGCACTATATCGAAGGAAAAAGGCATCTTGGTGCTTACATACATAATTGGTCATTACAACCCTTTAGTCAGGATTACGACCTAGTTTCTCACACCACTTATGTTGTGTGTGTTAATTTTATACATGAGTGGCGGGACCTACAGTTTAAAGTCGACTCCGAACGACAGGTTTTTGAGAAACTTTTCATGGCAATTTTTATTTACTCTCAGATTTTTTGCCAGAAATCTGCTGAGAGGAAGTCGCCGAAGAAATACTTTTTATATTTTGTCTTGATGTCTACCCTGGGGCTCGAACCCTAACTTTTACGTCTGATAAGCCAACACACTAACTACTAGACCACGGCAACTTCATGTGCTTGGTGCTTACTTAATGTAAGATCGGGTTGAACTGTCATGAGATTAGGAGATAAATGAGCTCTATGTGGCCTAACTGTGTCCATTCAAACTCTTTGAGAGGATAGGCAACATAGGTATTTAAACATGTCATTATAGGTAAGCAGTAGGCTGCTTACTTGCTCACGAAAATCCTTGATTAATGACACTGAAACAGAGCAAAAAGAAACAGTAAGAAATGGAAGACATGCTGTATGACAGTCTTATGTTCCCAAAGGTATACAGTGTGATAAAGTTTCGATTCTTTTAAGTATCTGATACTGAAAATTTCTTAAACTCTGATTACATTGATACTTAATATTCTACTCTGTTAAAATGAACACACACACACACACTTACATACAAACAAACAATTTTACTTGTACTCCATCTATATATTTAATAGAGATGAATTGTGTAATGTAAACATATGAGAGGAGAGAAACACATGCGAATATAAGTACAGGAATTATGCGAATATTATTACTCATGGCTCTTATTATTGCCATTATTTTTAACGTTATTATTGTTGTTGTTCTTGTTGTTGCTATTATTGTTACAACACTCATAAAAACTAATAACAAGAACAACAACACTCGTACAATAAGAAGTATTGAAGTAGGTATACGAGTATGGTATAAGTATAGTAAAACCACTCAATGATTTGGTAGAAAATTGTCTACTATTGTCTACCATCGTACAGTGGGGATCAATACATAATAGACTAAATTTAAATTGTAATTACGCAACCCCTAAGAAAAGAGTGAACCGTTAAGTATGTTCAAATTTTGTCCAAAATACTGTTACGTTTTTACCTTTTAAAAACGTTTAAAATATGCAAATAAAATTAAAATAAATTTGTGTTTAGTTTCAATTAAAATTCTTTATTATTCGCACAATGATGTGTGCCACTGTCCACAACTTGATGTAAACAACAAAATTGCTTTGGTTGTTATTCCCCTTTGCACTCTTTTGCGTAAACAATAACAATTGTTAGACAGATCTTTGTAACGGAGATCTTCATACCACGATTATTCTCTTCAAACACCGCGTGTCTTCACACAAAACCGACTGAATTTTTACTGACTCCGTTGCCTGCTTTGTCTTGTCTTTTATATGCCAACGTAAACAACCTGACGAATGACATTGAAGTCAAATGTTCGTGGCTTAGCCTTCTCGAGATCTCTATAAATGTAAACATCATTGTTTCATTATTGTTGTTTGTGTATTTTTGTTTACATTTATTCTTGCAGTGTTTGTTGTTGCATTTTTGTTTACTTGTTTATCCCTTTTTAATACTGGTTTTTGTTTGTATATTTTGTAAACAAGTTCATTGCTTTTGTAGCTTTTGTTTATAATTTTAATGTTAAACGATGTAAAAGCAAAACGCCATTACCATTTTCGTAACAATACAATCAACTCTCCTGAACCAAAGAAATAAAGTATTAGTTTAGATTAGATTGCTTTGGGATAGGTTAGGTTAGGTAACATAGGACAGTATTTCGAGTTATTGTGATAAAACTATCATTATTTAAATCGGAAAACAAACATAAATCATGCAAATGCAACAATATTTATACTAGAGAGGAACGCCTTTTCGTAACAAAATCAGGACACTGATACGCTGGAATTTAGTTTCTATTTTCCTCCTCAGACTCACAACTCCTGCAGAAGTCATTTACTGAAATGTCAAGTTTCAGACCATAAAAAGCATTATTATTCGATGTTCGATGGATGACCAAGCGATTTAAGAACAAAAGTGAGTTGGTTCTTTTCTTATCCACATGTGTCCAACAGAGTCTAGCAAAATTTCAGGGCAATAAAACAAAATATAAAAAAATATTACTTCGGCGTCTGCCTCTCAGCAGATTTCTGTCAAAAACTCTGAGAGTAAATACATTGTCATAAAAAGTTTCTCAAAAATCTGTCGTTCAGAGTCGACTTTAAACTGTAGGTCCCGCCACTCATGTATAAAATTAACACACGCAATAAAGGTGGTGTGAGAAGCTAGGTCATAATACTGACGAAAGGGAAGTTATGTGTCTGGTAAATGGTTCACTAGACTTCCAGTTAGCTTTTGCACTCAAACGGAAAGATATTCCTCCCAAAACTACTGAAATTCTTAAAGCCATGTATCATGATGCGGAATCAGCCCCTTTTAGAACTTCTTCTGGTTGCTCACTCTACCCTTTATTGTTTACTGTTAGCCTTGAGGAAATAATAATAATTGATAAAGCCTCCCATAAAAGAAATATAATCAGTTTATGTGGACGACATACTATGTCAAATTTCTCATGTCATCTAAATAATTTGGATGGACACGCTTTGTTCACATTGTTCCCACTATAATACTACGGTCTTTCAATATCCACGGTAACAAACATTAAGTCTGTTTAGCGAGGATTGGCACTTAAACGACACACTATGCACCATTCAGTTTTAGGGCTTGGTTGCATCTTAAAGAGCGAGTGTATAGCAGAGATCAGCAATGAATCGTTTTTACGCTACTCGTAAGTACTCAGGAAATTTTGAGTATGAGTGAGGCAGCAGTATTGAAATTCAACTACTCTGATTCATTCGTACTCACTACAACGATGATTTATAAATACAGGTTGCAATGAGTATGAGTACAACGTTGATATCAAACTCATACCATTCGAAATATGTTTGATTCATACACTTACTCATTCAGATTCATAACTTTAGAAAAATACTTATAATACTCATAAATGATTCAAGTGATTCGAATCATTCGTCAAAATTTACAGTCTTATCTGTTGTTGCATTTACAAAGAAAGAAGAAAGACACATAAACAAAAAGAAAAAGACAGCAAGCAGAGCAAACACACAACCATTTAGTGAGTATTTTAGTGATCGTACGCGAGTCATACTTATTTTGTGACTCGTGTATATGTTGAGTCATGGAGAGTCGAAATCATCAACATCATACGAGTGGTTAAGTATGAATACGATGAGTACTTCAAACTTTGTATATGAGTAGTATGAGTATGATATTAAAATAAGTATGAAAGCGTATGCATATCAGAAATTATGAGTATGTTTCGAATCTACTCATCTTTTTGAATACTCATTGCTGATCACTGGTGTACATCACATCTAAGATTGTGGAAGAATGCCGGGTGTCTGGAGGAAATACTTAGATTTTCGACGGTTACCCTTATTTGGGTTCCTGGAGCCATCGCAAATAATAATAAGGCCGACGTACTTCCTGAAGCTGGCATCTACATGAGATTCATTTGAATTTTCCGTGGCGTTCCTCTTAAAAGAGGCAAACAAATGATCTCGCAGACGCTCATGTCTCCCCCAGTAGCAAGATATTTGGCGGTTAACCCCATTTAGGCTCCTGGACATGGGCACGGCGAAGTTAACAAAAGAGCCTTTGCACTTTCCGACGCTGGGACTATGAATGCGTATACGTATCAGTATGATTCGATTCTACTCATCGTTTACTCATTGCTGAGATCTGGTGTGAACATCAAGATCTGACAGACCAAGGCCATAATGGCCAAATCATCCGCATAACCATTATACATTAAAATCACATCACTGTAGCTCTCGAAACAGATCCTCTACAACGATATTCCACCATCTTTCAGTGTGACTCTATTTACTTGTAAGCTGGCTATAGAAATTGTGCGATATGTACGAGAAATACTTCTTCGTGTAGAGTTTTCTTAAGATCGCCGTAGTCCAGTAGGTAGTGTGTAAGGCCACAGTTCAAACCCCAGGTCAAACATCAAAACGAAATATGAAAACACATTTCTTCGGCGAATTCCTCTCAGCGGATTTCTGGCAAAAACTCTGAGTGTAAAAATAAAATTACCATGAAAAGTTTCTCAAAAACCTGTCGTTCGGAGTCGACTTTAAATTGTAGGTCCCGCCACTCATGTATAAAATTAAGGCACACAACATAAGTGGTGTGAGAAACTAGGTCGTAATCCTGAGTGAAGGGTTGTAATGGTCAATTATGTATGTGTTCTCTTAAGTTGCAGGAGTATGCGAATAAGTTACAAACCACAGCGGTCCTCTAAACCAACATAACCCATCGGTTAAAACCAGGTTGATTTATGTGACAGACTTATGGAAAATTTGCAATTTCAGATGAGTTTCACCCAGGGAACCCGCTCTGGATATTTGAACGATGATGTACTCCGCACGTAATAGCATCAACGGGTCTGTGAAACGGATAATTTCCAATAATATCTCTCACAGACTTTGTTTTTAGCTTAGGACGACGTGGTAGCTCTGATCGCCAAAGCTCACTTGAGCAATATAGAGGTCCGTTGGAACGCCAAAGGTAAGCGCAGTCTCTGTACTGACCGAATTCCACCAAACTAGTGAAAAAGTCGGTAAGCGCAAGGACTGCACATTAAAACCATGACTATCCTTTGCTGAAAAACCAGCCTGAAAGTTTAATAAATGAATCCTTGATATCAATGGATGTCAAGTCCTTTAAACTGACAAGGAAAGGAGAGTCAATTAACCTATTTTTACAGCCAGGATGAGATGGGCATTTACAAAGAAAGTGGATAACAGTTTTCACCTCTTCTTCACTCACGGCAGAAGTCGTTTGATGGGAGCTGCAGTGTTTCCGCGTGTCTTCCCATAACGCTATGATCAGTAAGCATGGCCACTGTGATCGAGATGGCATTGCGATCAAGTCCGCGTTGTTGGTTGGTGCGCCTTCTATCGATCGTGGGCCAAGTGAGTCTGGCAGTGGTGCAAGATTCCTCATTGACCTAGAATAAGTTGGCAATCCGACAGAAGAACTGCGGTAAGCGACATACCCAAATCGATTGACGAGGGTACCGGAAGAAATGTACCAGCTTTTGCAAGTTCGTCGGGCCTATAGTTGCCTGGAATGTAGCAGTGCCCAGGAATCCAGATAAATGAGACACTGAAGCTTCCAAAGAGAAAGTCGAGACAGCGGCGACACTCCC
Organism: Sarcophaga carnaria; assembly: GCA_958299815.1. Lineage (NCBI taxonomy): Eukaryota > Metazoa > Arthropoda > Insecta > Diptera > Sarcophagidae > Sarcophaga > Sarcophaga carnaria. Next base: position 17,306,727 of record OY283149.1, on the reverse strand, counting down.
CGACGACCCCGGAGTTAATTATAACGTATCGCCGTAGTCTAGTAGGTAGTGTGTTGGCTTATTAGACGTAAAAGCCAGTGTTCGTGCCCCAGGCCAGACATCAAAATAAAATACAAAAAGTATTTCTTGGGCGACTTCCTATCAGCAGATTTCTGGCAAAAACTCTCAGAGTAAATAAAATTTCCATGAAAAAAGTTTCTCAAAAATCTGTCGTTCGGAGTCGACTTTAAACTGTAGGTCCCAACACTCGTGTATAAAATTAACACACACAACATAAGTGGTGTGAGAAACTAGGATGTTTTACAATTGGTCAATTCGACCTCCAGGTACTGCACTTGTCTTAATTGACAAGTATACGTCGTCTGACCTAACCTAACCTAGAGATCTTATAGCTGCCTTACAATCAGCGAAGATTGAGATGAGGGCGAAAGGACCATCATTGATGAGGATCCATTGCGCGGCCCTTTAAATGGCCGCTACATCCTTTATTTTCTAAAGAAATGTAAAAACAATTCTTGTCCAATACTTTTTGACCGGTACTGTATAGCTTTTCTCTCTCTCTCTCTCTCTCTGTCTTTAAATGTGTTCCTTAATATAAATACTTCCTTTTTCTCACATATACTGTTTGTTTCTTTATTTGTTTATCTATGTATTGGTCTCTGTAAAATCGTAACAAATGAACCAAACACAAATTGTTGTAATGAATGAGAAAACAAAAGACTATCAATGTAGTGTAGGGGGGTAGGGGAAAGAGAAATGTGTATTAAATTATATCAAATGTAAGTGAAAAACAATGGCAAGTAAATAGAAAAAGTAAAGAATAGTAAATAATAATGTTAAATGTGTCTGTCGTCTCCATACAGGAGTGAGAATGAGAATGAGTAGAGTATGTAAGCAACACTGAATGTTTATTTTAGTGAAAGTGGTAAAGTAACAAAAACTACAATAACAATAAAAATTGTATATCCATGAATGGTTACATAAATGAAATGAATGAAACGTTAAGAATGTGTCACAGAGACAAAGAGGGGATTTCCCCATAAGAACGAACATTGTTAGAAGATGGCTTGCTTTTAAGGAAATAAGTTTACGAAGTAATGCACATACAAAATAGACAGAAATTTAATGATTATTGACATTTATTTTCATTTAAGTTACTATGAGTGGAGCGGTATGGGTGGGGAGCATTAGAATGTTAGTGAATGTTATTAATTTATATTTACGAATTGAATATACTTAGTGGCCCAATATAAGAATATTTACTTCAATGCTGACAAACTTAACAATTAAATCTTTAAAAGAAATGTCAGCTACTAACAGTGTTTTTTTTTTAAGTCGCCGTAGCCTAGTAGATAGTGTGTTGGCTTACTAGACGTAAAAGCCAGGGTTCGAGCCCAGGTCAGACATCAAGACAAAATACAAAAACTGTTTCTTCGGCGACATCCTCTCAATAGATTTCTGGCAAAAACTCTGAGAGTAATAAAATTGCCATGAAAAACGTCTCTCAAAAATCTGTCGTTCGGAGTCGACTTTAAACTGTCCCACCACTCATGTATAAAATTAACACACACAACATAAGTGGTGTGAGAAACTAGGACGTTGTACAATGGGTCAATTCGACCTCCGGGTACTGTTCTTGTCTTAATTGACAAGTACACGTCCTCTAACATAACCTAACCTAACAATGGTTTTCGGTTGTAATTCACTCAATATTGTAAAATAAATAAAAAAAAAATTTTGGTAAGAATTGGCCCAAGCAGCAGGATTTCTGGTAACGAAATTTTCTCCTCACACAACATTAATATTACACGGTTAAGTTAGAGTAAGTTGGCCTCTGCCTCGCTGGCACAGCCTACTTGGGTCCTATAAGTTCTCTTTGTAACACCGTTATTACCTATGCCGCCATTACAGCTCCTGTTTGGCATCTCTCAACCGTTGCGAGTATCCTACGATTTTGAGAATTTTTCTCAAATCGCCTTTGTCTAGACATGTTTTTTACTAAACTTTGGATGTCTACTCAGATTTCCAAACGCCGGGCAATAAAAAAGAAAATGTTCTGTGGTCTCCTCTTCTTCCTCGTCGCTTTTGCAGAAGTTACATACATATTTCACTTTGTTCGCGATATAAGAGCCATAGTTTGAACCACGGCTTCTTGTCTAATAAGTGGCTTTAAGACTTGAAAGAACATACATACATACATAATTGGTCATTACAACCCTTCAATCAGGATTACGACCTAGATTCTCATGCTACTTATATTACGTGTGTGTGTTAATTTTATACATGATTGGCGGGACCTACAGTTTTTAAAGTCGACTCCGAACGACAAATTTTTAAGAAACTTTTCATGACAATTTTTATTTTTTCTACGAGTTTTTGCCAGAAAATCTGCTGAAGCGAAGTCGCCTAAAGAATACTTTTTGTATTTTGTTTTGATGTCTGGCCTGGGGTTTGAAGCCTGGCTTTACATCTAATAAGCCAATACACTATATACTCGACTATGGCGACTTCGATAAGCCAACACGCCATCTATTAACAACAGTGGCTTTGAGACTTGAAAGAACGTACATACACTCGTTTAGACAGGATTACGACCTAGCTTCTCACACTACTTATTTTGTATGTGTGTTAATTTTATACATGAGGACAATTTAAAGTCGATTTCCAACGAAAAATTTTTTGAGAAACTTTTCACACCAATTTTATTTACTCTCAGAGTCTTGTCAGAAATCTGCTGAGAGCATGTCGCCTAAGCAAATTTTTTTTATATTTCGTTTTGATCGTGATGTCTGGGCTGGAATTTGAATCGTGGCCTAATAAGCCAAAACACTACCTATCAAACTACGGCGAAGTTGTTATGAAGTATTTTCACTTGCCTGGCGTAAACACCTAGAGGCGAGTGTCGCATTATCACCGCTAGGAGGTTTCTTAGGTGGCATCTTAATAGGTTCAATGTGTATTCTGTTCCACAGATATACTTATATATGTATGTATGTCATGGTAGATCTGTCTGATGTCTCTATAACTGGGTTCATTAAATCATATTAGCCTGTGGTTGTTTTTTTCTGAGGCCCTTTGTTTGCCTCTCTGCAGAGGAACGCTTATCTCATGTAGAAATACATTCGAATTTTTCGTGGTCCCAGCGTCAGAAAGTGCGTAGGCTCTTTCGTTACCTTCGTTGTACCCATGTCCAGGAACCCAAATGGGGTTAACCGCCAAAATATCTTGCTACTGGGGGGGACATGAGCATCTGCGAGACCATTTGTTTGCCTCTTTTAGGAGGAACTCCACGAAAAATTCAAATGAATCTCATGTAGGTGCCAGATGCAGGAAGTGCGTCGGCCTTATTACTATTTTCGATGTCTCCACGTACAGGAACCCGAATAAGGGTAACCATCGAAAATCTCAATATCTCCTCCAAAGACACCCAGCATTCTTGAACAATCTTAGATGTGATGTACACCAGAGATCAGATAATGAGTGTTCAAAAGGATGAGTAGATTCGAATCATACTCATAATTTCTGATACTTATACGCATTCATACTTATTTTAATATCATACTCATACTACTCACATACAAAGTTTGAAGTACTCATCGTACTCATACTTAACAATACGCATGTGGTTGTTGATTTCGACTCTCCTTTACTCAACATTTACAAGAATCACAAAATAAGTATGATTCGCGTACGAACAGTAAAATTCTCACCAAAAGGTTGTGTGTTTGCTTTGCTTGCTGTCTTTGTCCTTTTCTTTTTTCTTCTTTTGTAAATGCAACAACAACTAAGACTGTAAATTTTGATGAATTATTCGAATCACTCGAATCATTTATGAGTATTATAGGTTAGAGGACGTGTACTTGTCAATTAAGACAAGTACAGTACCCGGAGGTCGAATTGACCCATTGTACAAAAGTATGAGTATTATAAGTACTTTTCTAAATTTATGAATATGAATGAGTAGGCGTATGAATCAAACATATTTCGAATGTTTCGAACGTTTTACTCATACTCATTGCAACCTGTACTTATAAATTAATGTTGTAGTGAGTACGAATGAATCAGAGTAGTTGAATTTCAATACTGTCAACTTACTCACACTCAAAATTTCATGAGTACTTATGAGTAGCGAAAAAACGATTCATTGCTGATCTCTGATGTACACACCCTCTAGGGATCTAAACGCTTTACTGTCAGTAAATATTTGTATATCAGTCTACGATATACAATTGTAATAGCCATTAAAAGCCTAAAAAATACTACAATAATCTGGTAGTTCCAAGGGACGATCTAATATTCAGTTGTTGAGCTCAGTTGTTGCGTCATCTAGATTCATCAGTGATAATTTGCATGACGTTTCTTGGGGAGAGTAAACCATTACCGGTATCTGCGTTGCAAAACCAGGAATCTAAAGCAGATCAAGGTATCGTATATTTGATAGGAATATTCAGACCAACCATATCCCAAAAATTTGACACAAAGATAGTTTCGGTACTTTCATACACTAATGGTGTTCAGCTCTTGGCTGCATACGGAGTCATTTGTCTCCAACAACATGTCTAGTGGTAGCCAGTTAGGAATGATAAACAATGTCATGGATAGTGTAGTCCCAAGGGCACATCTTATCATAAACGCCACGATTCTCATAATCCGCTCAAACCACGTTTAATGGTACTTTTTCTCTAAAGACATTGGAATTGTTATACAACATTATTGTGAAAGAACAATTTTTGCCTCATCGTGGACGTTACGACTAGATGAGTCCTGGGGTGCGTTATCTTCTCTATCATGAATGAACTTTCTCGAGAAGACATAGAGAGTCTTGTAACCAATGTTTCCGAAAGTTTTGGACTACATTAGCATATTTGAGTGACCAATGTTTGAATGAAGTTACTGTTCAGTCCAGATCGGCTGACTAGTAATACCTGTTGATTCTCTACAATTGAGATTCAGCGCAGAGAGACATAAAATTGCCTCCAGCGCTAACCCTGTCATACAAGTGGATAAACTCGCTAGTTTATCAGTCTGTCCACTACCGTGAAATCCCACATAACCTTGAAATCTAGCGTGATCTTATTTTCTCTGCCTAGAAGTCGCCGCAGTCTAGTAGGTAATGTGTTGGCTTATTAGACGAAAAGCCAGGGTTCGAGCCCCAAGCCAGACATCAAAATAAAATACAAAAAGTATTTTTTCGGCGACTTCCTCTCAGCAGATTTCTGGCAAAAACTCTGAGAATAAATAAAATTACCATGAAGAGTTTCTCAAAAATCTGTCCTTCTGAGACGACTATAAACTGTAGGTCCCACCACTCATGTAAAAAATTAACACACACAACATAAGTGGTGTGAGAATCTAGGACGTTGTACAATGGGTAAATTCGACCTCCGGGTACTGTACTTGTCAATTCAGACAAGTCCTCTAACCCAACCTAACCTTCTCTGCCTGGCTGATACATCTTGCCTATAGCTTACCAAACTAGGAACGAGTCAACTTCACATCAGCTGAGCAGTTGAATTTTGACTCCAGTTGTCATATATTATTTGAACTTTCTGAAGCATAAATTGTCATGGGTCTCAGCCCAGTAAGTCATTTTTGTAGTGAGACACCATTTTGAAGCTATGGCTTGCCCTACATAAGCACCAACATCTTAGGGCTTTTACTGCCCTGTACAATACATACATACACGATTGGTCATTACAACCCTTCAGTCCGGTTTCCGACTTAGCTTCTCACACCACTTAAGTTGTGTGTGATAATTTTATATATGAGTGGCGGGACCTACAGTTTAAATTCGACTCCGAACGACAGATTTTTAAGAAACTTTTCATGCCAATTTTTATTTACTCTCAGAGTTTTTGCCAGAAACCTGCTGAGAGGAAGTCGCCGAAGAAATATTTTTTCGTATTTTGTTTTGATGGAGATGTCTGACCTGAGGTATGAACGTTGATAGGGCGAATATGATATGAAGCAGCTAGAATGGCAAAACCATAAAGGCCAGTTAGCCTAGGCTATAGAAAATCTTTGCACAACTGGCTACTGATATAATAAACGACCTCAGGCGAACGATGACAAACTGATGCCATGATGATGTCCACCTATATTTGGACATGCTAATCTGTGCACAGTTTCCTTAAATTGTTTTTATTGTAAATTTTTTATTTTTAATTCAGTTTTGTTATTTGATTCCCTTTTTAATTGACAATGGCTTCTAGTTTTTAATAATTAAAAAAACTCTTACAGCAAAATAAAAATTGTTTGCAATCATATTAAAACTCATCATAAGACTCTTCTCTGTTGTTTAAATCCACAGGCGAAATGGTTGTGTCATCTGTCAAATACCATGTGCAAGAACTATCCAAGTCAATGTATGAAACGAAAATGACACTGATTGTAAGAAACTTTCAAAAAGAGGATGTGGGATCATATCGTTGTATTGCCAAAAATTCATTGGGCGAAGTGGATAGCAGCATAAGGCTCTATGGTAAGTAAAGTGAAATAAAATGTAAAGAAATTAAAAATGACAATAAAACAATTATATCAATCAGTCAATCAATCAATCAATCATTCAATCAATCAATCAATTAATGAATCATACTCTTTAGACTTATATTGTATATGAAACAAAAGGAGTAGAAGAGTAAAAGGAGTAGAAGAGAATCTTACTGTTATTTCAACACATTTATGTTGCAACTGTTTGTTCCCTTTTTACAATAGAAATCCCAGGGCCAAGTCGTAAAACACCAGTTAATAAACATGGCAGTAACGCAGATGCCGACACCAATGACATTTTAAAACAAAAACAATTACGCGTCACATATCAACCCGATGATGAAGATCTTTATGGCTCGGCTGAGGATTTTGATGACACTGACTCCCTCTTGCCGGCTTTAACGCCTAACGTCTACTATACCACCAATGGAGGTGGTGGGGGTAATGGTGGCGATGGTAACTCTGCTACAGGCCATCTTGCTTCAGCTTCGAATAGCCATCACCATAAACATGGTAGCCATAAAACTCACGGTCTGGATGCTGTAAATGGTGGACGACATCACTATAATACCATGGGTAACTCGTTTGAATTTGGCACAAATGCAGCGGCAGGCGGAGGAGGCGGTGGTGCTGGTGGCATCGGCATTAATGGCCTACCCGGTGTTATAGGCAACAGCAATGTTGTTACGCGTAAACCCACATATTATAGCAAAACGGAAGTACGCAGTGGTGCCATGGACAATAATGACATCAGTTCATCGTCATCGTCCGCCTCAGGTCGTTTATTATATCAGCAGCCAGTTGTGCAAAGATTGTCTATAGCCTTGGCTAACTGGCCTTTATGGTGTTGCCATTGTTGCTGTTTCATATCGTATTGGCCCTTTCAACGTCATTGGCCGTATTTAATAGTTTTATTGTCACTATTGTACAGTTTAATCACAACATTTTGTTGGAATTTATTATAATACACAACAGCAACAGCAGCGACAATAAAAGCGACACAAAAAATTGCAAAATCAACAGTAGCAGCAGCAACACAAACAACAACAACGACGACAATACCAGCAGCATTAACAACATCAGCATCAGCATCAACGACAATGTACAGTTTTGCACGGCACTAAAATAAATACCGTGTCTATATTGTTACACACACACATATATATACACATACTCAGACATACACTTATACACAAACACAATATAGGCAAATTGAAAGAAATATTAATAAAAGAAAAAATATTTTACGTGGAACGTAAACTTGGAAAAAAGTGGCCAAAAGAAACATAAAATGAAATATTAATCATAAAAAAAGAAAATGTAAGAAGAATGAAAAGATTACAAAAACAAAAACAAGGAGAAAAAAATGTAAAACCAAGTGAAATGTAAAAGGAAAAATACATAGAGTTCGGCCAAGTCGAATATTTTATAACTTCCATCTCTAATGAGTTGATTTGGTATTTAAATCTTCTCAGCTTGAATGTCCTGAATTCTTTGAGTTATTGGAACTTTTTCTAGGCATCATGGTACCTATAAAACAGCTGTTTGTCAAGCACAATTTGAAACAAATTTTCCGAGCAAGAAGATCATATTTCCAGTACTAAGGAATTGCTAATCAATTCACGTTCAACACTTAATTGTTTATTACAACTCTTTATTGAGGTTTGCAGCCCCGCTCCTCACACCACTCATATTGTGTGTCTTAATTTCATCCACGGCTGGCGGGACCTACATGTTAACGTTCACTCCGAAAGACAGATTTTTCATAAACTTTTCATGGTAATTTGATTTTGTCTCAGAGTTGTTGCCAGAAGACTGCTGAGAGTAAGTTGCCGTAGTAATATTTTTTAACATTTCGTTTTGAGACCTCTGTGCTGGGATTTGAAGCGCGGCCTTACTTCTAATTAGTCAACACACTACCTAATAAACTATGGCACTTTGCAGTCCAAGTTAGGCCTGAGTTAAGTAAAGCTTAAGCTTTCTTCCTGCCAAGGATAAGTTGCCACGTCTCTGTGCAATAACTCATTGTTCGTTGTTAATGTTCTACTGTATCTGAATTTTCAACTTTTTCGAGCAAGCGATAGAAACAATTTCATGTTCTAGTATATCTATGTTAGGTTAGGATAACGGGTAGTTTGCCGTATACAGGCAAGTTCACTCAGTGGCCCATGTGGCCCATTGTGTTACCCAATGTGAGTGTTGGGTTTGAACCACCCTAAACTCCAGATGAAACCGGCTAGTTCCCTTAGTAGCACATTTGCCGTCATGCTCAGATCTTCAAACATTCTGTCACGCAAAAACCGATGACGTCTGTCCTGAAGTGCAGGGCACTCGCATAAAAGGAGTTGCACGGATTCCGTTTCCTTTACATGGCAGCTTTTGCACTAATCCTGATGGGGCACAACGAGCATGTCAGCGAAATTTCCAATAACACAGTGTCTCGTAAAATTCCTATTGGATTCTATCTATCATTCTCTTTGAAATTCCGCAACCAGATTTGTTCCATGTTGCTTTTTTCAATCTGGAAAAGTATTTTTGTAGGGGCGCATATGTCCCCTCTACCATCCCCCTCCTCAGAAATCTCTAACGCCTTCCGTTCTGACAGTTCGTCCACCTTTTCGTTTTCTACAGTGACCCGCGACGGGTAGAGAATCAATGCAACAGCTGACGCTCTTGGATTTGACCAGGTAAGACCCCAGCTTTTTGATTGCTGCTTGATTCTCCACACATATGATCAAGTTCAGAGGAGGTATGTCTCCGGTTTCAATCATACGTGCAGCTGGTTCAATAGCAAAAATCTCCGCCTGAAATACGCTGGCCTGGTAAAGTATTCTGTTGGACCCACTCAGTGTCATTTAATCGGAATTGACCCCAGATTCAGTTCCACATTCTATTTTTGAGCCATCGGTGAAGATCGTAATATCACCGTTACCGACGACAGCTTTAACTCATTGTTCCCGTGTGTGTCCGAAAACAGTCTCTGGTACCAAATAATGAATTTTTTTCATTGTGTCAATTTTTAAAGTGGCAATAATAAAATGATGATTGTTCAAGGAAGCGCTTAAAAAACCCTATATATACATATAACTTTGTACATCAAGTGAGGATATAATCGGTACCAAAATACAGTGTATATCTATAGAATGGAGGTTATAAGTATTTTTCTTAAATAAATTGAATACAAATACTGCTTCAAGTTACATGTTAAATAAACGTTAAACGAAAATTAAAACTATAATAAAAGAAATTGTTTATATATAATCGAAAATTATGTAAAAAAAATATATTTATAGGATTTACAATACATATATATTTATAAGAATATAATAAAAAAAAAAATTATAAAAAAAATTTATTCAAGGAAGAGAGGTTTACATTCAGTGTTTGTCTCTTTCTAAATCGGCAATGTTGCAAGTTTGCTAACAACTATTAAAACAAATAATACTTTTCATTGTTTTATACAATCACATTCACCCCTCGTTACGCACGCCCTCTTCACAATTGGTATACGGCATGTAAACTCAGACATTAGAATACACCGTGTTTCAAAGTTATGAAGTTTTGTCTTCGCATTACAGTTTCAAACCCAGTTTCTAATGCCCAATCCAATTTATTTATCAGTGAATAAAACCCAGTATATGTGTCTGCAGAGCATAGAACATAATTTCATTGGATTCCTCAGCATTATCACGTTACGACGTAGTATTCAGTAACAAAGCTATCTAATTCATCCAACATCTCTCTGTTACGATACGATTTGTGTAACATTTGCAATCAACTACGGTATGCACAGCACTTTTGTACTACTAGCTGCTGACTATCGCTCTGATTTACCTGCGTATACTTATCAATGTAACCCCATCAGTTGATAGAAGTTCACTTCTGTCCTCCGATTCACATATGCCAAGCATAGTTAAATTATGTTTACCGAATACTTTCGTTATCTAAGCGAGTTTTGCGAATTTTTCGAATATGTATTCCAAGTTTTCGATTCGATCCTAGTTTTCATTGAAAGGGACCACAAGGGCAACCGTTATATCTTTGGCCGCTCATACTGGCTGTCTGAAGGGTTGTAATGACCAGTTATATACCCAATATATACATAATTGGTCATTACAACCCTTCAGTCAGCATTACGACCTAGTTTCTTACACCACTTATGTTGTGTGTGTTAATTTTATACATAAGTGGCAGGGAACCTACAGTTTAAAGTCGATTCCGAATGACAGAATTTTTGAGAAACTTTTCATTGAAATTTTATTTACTCTCAGAGTTTGTGCCAGAAATTTGCTGACAGGAAGTCGCCGAAGAAATATTTTTTTTCATATTTCGTTTTGATGTCTGGCCTGGGATTCGAACCCGGGCTTTACGTCTAATAATCCAACACACTACCCACTAGACTGCGGCGACTAGTCGGTCTGGACATCCCCTGGTGAAGTGATTATCGCAGCCCGTTAATTACGATATCAAATTTAAACAACTTTGATGGCAGTATACGATTATACATACATATATGTAATGGAAATCCCAATACCCTGTAATATGTCGGATACTGCGAGCATCATACCGAGTTTGGCCAGCTCATAAACAATGCATTTCCCAACGACATCCCCATGATTCGAAACCCTTATAAGAATTGCCTTTGAAGGATCCCAAATTTCCTTGAGAAATGCTCGGAATTCATGAATAATACCGGACGTTAAAAATATGTTCATAAGGGACTTAATATTAGCTTGGCTATGAGAGTAAATTATTCAGAGAGAAATTCCGCCAATTCAACAAGCATTGCTCCCGTCAAATTATATGACCATAATCGCCGTTTGAAATGTCAGGTTTTTATACCCGGCATTTCAAGTTGAAATTTAAAAATCGATTGTTGTACTCAGAATGTTTTAAGGAACCATATAACCGATATGAATATGTCCATGTCATCTCAGAATAGCAGAATTTCAATAGTCCAGGTTGGATCAATGCAATGCAAGGTAATGCTGTTTATTAACATAAGCGCAGCAATAATATTACCTCATCTGTAGTTATGGCTCGTGAGAAGTTTTTGATGTCCTGGGCATGAAAATTCATTGTGATATCTGCTGCACACTTGTCAAGTGTCGCAAGAAGTATGCATGTGCCTCGGTTTCTTTAGATGGTTCAAGAAATAGTTCAATTCATCTGATTTCCTTACTATTTACAACACTTGTATTTGAGCGAGAATAAGAGAATACAACTCTCATGTATGGGTCGCTGCCTTAAAATCTATTATGGGGCTTCTAGACTACTTACAGTAGAGGTCGAAAGGTATTCCACTCTATTGATTCATTGGAGCATCGTCACAATGCAGCTTCTACCACTATTACAACGGATTGTGTTCAAGCGAAATAAGGGGACTTGTTCCGTGAACCGTGTATTCTTACGTTGTATCGTCTTTGACGCAGGGCACATCCGCTTGTGGTTGATTGGCCAGTGGATCACACACTGCATTACAGACAAAATTTGTTCTTTAGCTGGACGATTCGTATATGGAACTCCTTACATTCTGAGGTCTTTCCTGCCACTTATGACAGCAAAAGATTCAAATTTAGTGTCCACAAACACTACTCCCTCTTTGCTAGTTCCCATAGCATAAATTTGTAATTCCAAACCAATGCAATACATGAGTAGGGGCCATCGCTTGTTGGTCTAATAAAAGAAAAAACTGCCACCAATGCTAGCATACATACATGCATAAGGATTACAACCTAGCCCTACCACTTATGTTGTGTTGCATGTGTTAATTTTATATATGCATGGCGGGACGTACAGATTAAAGTCGACTACCACCGACAGATTTTTGAGAAACTTTTCTTGATAATTTTTGTTTTACTCTCAGAGTTTTTGCCAGAAATCTGCAAGGACGCAGTCGTCGAAGAAATATTTTTTCATATTTCGATTTGCTGGGGATGTCTTGACCTGGGGCTTGAACCGTGGACTCACATCTAATAAGCCAACTACTAAACTACGGTGATTTCTTTGAGCCTATTAGCAAAGAAAATTTGAGATGCCTTCAAGCAATTAGATGCAGGGATGTGGAGAACAATCTTTTGACGTTTCGTTTTCATTCGTAATGCTTATATACAGTGGACAGCAAAAGTCTTAGTACGGCAATATATTTTGACAATAAAAAGTCCCCACAGGCTTAATACTCTTGCACAAAGAACCGATACGACCTCAAGAGAGTATTTACGAGATCATTTAAAAGAACGGTTACGTAATCTCTAAACCTCAAACAAAAGTCAACCGAAAAACTTGCTCATGGTGCAACCAGAAAACAAATGGGTTAAATGGACTGCTTCACCTTAAGGGATATTCTACTAAATATAAGGGATAACAATATAATATATGAAGACCTTTGAATTTTAAATTTACTGAGGATTCTCCTTGGGGGTACCTATGGAGTCATATGAAACTTTTCCTTATTTTTCTCTTGTTTTATGAAAAACATTAAAAAAATTTTATGTTTTATAATAAAACAGAAATAAATTAATAAAATGAATATATAAACTATAAATTTGTATACAAACTTTTGGCTAAAATTCATGAAATTGCAAAAATATATTGCCGTACTAAAACTTGTGCTATCCACTATATGAGAGGCATACCCTTATACACCAATTGACAATGCGTTCTATAAAGGTGACAGAATAATTGACTAATTTTTACAAAGTTTTAATCGTCTTTAATATTTTCGCTGCGGTAAACCTTTTTTCTAAAATTATTAATAAAAGATTACAATAACAAATAATAGTTAAATTTAAAAGACAACATGTACTTTAAAATAAAAAATAATTTAATTAAAAATATATAAATTTTGATCTGCCATGCAGTAATACAATAAAAACTGTTGAAATATTGAGAAAGAAAAAAAGCAAAAATTCAATAAAAAAAATTTTTAAAAACGAATTTCATTTAAACAAAAAATTTTTTAAATGCTATAAGAAATGTATTAGAATATAATAAAAAATAAAATAAAATATATATTTTACAAATAAGTTATGATAGTAAATATTTAATTTATATTTAACAAAAATTATAAATAAAAACAAATTAAAAAAATATCGTAATAAACAATCATTTTATGATTTAAGTCATGGAGCCACAACAAAAATTCAGCTCAATTGTAAATAATTTATAAAATAAAACCGAAAAATAAATACAAAACCAATAAAACAAAACAAAAATCAATAAAAATAATTAAATTATTAAAATTAAATTAAATTAAATTAAATCATTTATGTATGTCGTATCATATAAGCATTTGTTACGAACACTTAATGCAATAATTTTTACTGTTTCAATTTATAGTTTGTTTTCCTTTCCTTTTAGGGCCATTATTACAACTTCCCGTTAAAGTTGAGTTTAGTTAAAGGTAGCTTTAGCTAAAGTGAACTTTAAAGTCACCTTTAACTTATTTTCGTTATTACAACCTAATGATAGAATAAAGTTAACTTTTTCATAAATATGGCAGTGCCGAAGCAATGTCGATAACAATGCTCAATTAAAGAAGTTTTTTTTGAACGCATTGGCAACGATGGGCTTCGTTTTTGTTGTATTTGCTCATTTTGTTTATATATGAAGTTGCCATATTGAAAGTAATATACAATATGGCAGGTTCAAACATAAACTTAACTTTAAAAGTTACCGGTAGGATGATCCTACCTTTAGCTTAACGCTTACCTCTACCTTATTGGGTAGTCATAATAACGAAAAACAATTTATCTGCCCGTTAAAATCATCCCTTTAGTCAACGACAAGTTGTAATAATGGCCCTTATGCAGATAACCATAAGAAAGTGTCATATGAGTTATATTAAGCATGTCCTTTTCAGTGATTAAAAGAATAATGCAAGGTTTTACACTAAAAAAAACCTCATTTTTGGGTAAAATTTTCATTTATTTTTTACACTTTCAATATCAGACCGAATTTTGCATCAAATATGAAAAATTATTAATAAATTTGTTTTAGGTTGGACATTCCTGTATACTGTTCTACTCTAAGAATGTAGAATAATCACTCAACATGTGTCGTGATTAGTTACAAAAAACTGTAACGTAAATCGATACAAAATAAGTCGCATTTCAAATTGCTCACACGCACTACACAGAAGTAAAAGAAGCTTAAAAAAGTTACACAGATACGCATACATACCAGAAATCAGCAATGAATCGTTTTTTCACTACTCATAAGCACTCATGAAATTTTGAATATAAGTGAGGCAACAATATTGAAATTTACCAATGTGCTCTGATTCATTCGTACTCACTACAACGTTGATTTATAAGTACAGGCTGCAATGAGTATGAGTACAACGTTGACATCAAACTCATACCATTCGAAATAGGTTTGATTCATAACTTTAGAAAAATACTCATAATACTTATAAATGATTCGAGTAACTCGAATCATTCATCAAAATTTACAGTCTTAGTTGTTGTTGCATTTACAAAAAAAGAAAAAAGGCGCATAAGCAAAAAAGACAGAGCAGCAAACAGAGCAAACACACAATCTTTTAGAAAGTATTTTAGTGTTCGTACACTTATCATACTTATTTTGTGATTCTTGTAAATGTTGAGTCATGGAGAGTCGAAATCAACAGCTCACACGTGGTGTTAATTACTTCAAACTTGGAATATGAGTAGAGGTTCCATAATATTAAAATATGTATGAATGCCTATGAGTATCAGGAATTATAAGTATGATTCGATTCTACTCATCTTCTTGGATACTCATTGCTGATTATTATTTTTTTTTTATCTCATACATAATTGGTTATTACAACTCTTGAGTCAGGATTACGATTTAGCTTTTCACACCACTTATGCTGTGTGTGTTTGTTTTATCCATATGTCATATTATATATATTAAATTATTCCCATTACCTACCTATGGCAGTAGCAATATTATTTCTTCTGTAAGTTCTGATGCCAGTGTTTCATCATATTTGAAGTTCGACATTAGCGTGTTCATAGTCTGTCCTTATGAAATCGCGAACAATATTTCGGATATACACACGTATGAGGTATCAAATTGATTACCTTCCTCTTGTTGAAGACAATAAGTGATACTACAAGAAGTTTTGTATAGTATTCCTCCAATATCTTCATTTATTTCTTCTTCAATGGTCCCTGAGAACTGCAATTTTCCGATGAATGGCTATGCGATCTAAGGATAGAATGGGATTTATTCTCTTCTTTCTCATATTAATCCAATAAAGTTAGAAATACTGTACAACTACCAGAGAATACCTCTTTTAACTGAGGCAATTGGAATACCTATGACAAGTAAGGTGTCGGAGGATTGAGCCTATGCGACTATGGGACGTTCGTTAGAAATGCAATTTCCAATTATATTCCAACGTCCTGGATTTTATATAAGATTTACGAGTTTATGATTTAAATTTTCCCCTAGAAATCCTGAATGTTTATGCATGAAAACTTCAGCATTGTTGTTTCTCTGCTCCTATCGATTAAGGGTTTGGTGGTGAAGAATGTGGAATTCGTTAACGGGTGTACTGATTAAAAAAGGTGTCGATTACGTAGGATATCTGTTTCTATTGTGCTCTATCTGTCTGTGCGCTTTTCTTCTTCATATTGTTACGTTTTTACCTTTTGTAAAAACGTTTAAAATATGAGTTCGTAGATTGCAAATAAAAAAAATAATAAAATTGTTTTTAGTTATAATTAAATTCTTTGTTGTTCGCACAATTCTATGTGCCACCGTTCACAACTTGATGCAAACAACAACAATTGTTTTGGTTTGTTATTCTTCTTCACACTCTTTTGCGTAAACAATAACAATTGTTCGACAGATCTTTATCCACGATCTTCAAACCACGATTATTCTCTTCAAACACCGCTTCTTCACACAAGACTGACTGAATTTTTACTGACTCTGTTGCCTGCTTTGTCTTGCCTTTTATTTCGCAAAGTAATCAATCTGATGAATTGTCTTGATGGCGAATGACTTCGCCTTCTCGAAATCTCTTTAAATTAAAACATGTTGTTTTCATTATTATTGTTTGTGTATTTTGTTTAAGTTTGTTCTTGCAATGTTTGTTGTTGCATTTTTGTTTACTTGTTTATCATGTAAACAAGTTCATTGTTTTTGTTTTTGTAGCTTTTGTTTACAATGTGAAAGCAAATCACCATTTCCATTTTGGTAACAGTATTATCCAGCTCCAACAAGAGACGGGACAGAGCCTTTTTCAAACTGGTCGTACCAGCTCTTTAAATGTTCTTTAAAAATGAAAAAGAAAATTAAAAAATTAACTTCCTACCCATTATGTATATATGTAGTCACAATTTTTGTAGTTTAATAACAAATTTTACCCAGCAACCACGAAACAAAGTGTTTCTTCACATCTTCACTGAAACTGACACAAGTGTTTAAAATTACATGGCCGGAGACAAATTTTATAGACCAGGAGACTATGAAGAAAGTAAAACCGTAAAATATGGTAAAACAAAGACATGAACATACAAAAAAATGCACATAAACATGAAAAGAATGAAATAATGAATGAATGTATGAATGAATGAATGAAATGACTAATGGAATGCTCCAACGTAATGAAGCGGTAAATGAATGGTGGTACCTTCTTTCAAAATTATATCGTGTTCATATGGGAAATATTTAAACAAACCAATGTCTTATAGGAACAACAATAAAAAATACAACAAAAAAAGAGAGTATAAAACTTGGCTAAAATACTTCTACGAACGTGGCAATGTAATGGCAATGTTACAGAGACTTCAACTTGAAGTTGCCTTTCATATACAGGCAAAATATGTACATATGTATGTATTATTGCAGATGGCATATGAAACGTACATACATTATTTTACAACATATTTCCGGTTGTATTGAAGAGAATATTTTTTTCATTTACAAAAGAACACATATTGTGGCATTTTATTTAAACTGCTAATGAAGCTCATGAAGGTACATTTGTTACGTTAAATAATTGGTAACACATTGATGGCAACACATTGAGAAGAGCATTAAGTTCTAGATGTTGTAAGTAAAACTTATCGGAAGTTAGAAATTTATTATGAGTGTGGCAAATTGCTTGTAGATTTTGACGAGTGTTTTCAATGCTTTCCTACGTTTTATTATTCATCAAGGAAGAGCATTATTCTACGACAAGTTTGTTGTTAGGCTCGTGATTATCCTGTAAGGCCATGAGCTACAGCTCGTTGGCCTAAACATTTTCAAATAGGCAGAAAGTTGCCCCGAAATTCCTTTCTATAACTCTCTCTCTTTCTCTCTCTCTCTCTCTGTCTCTCCCTCTCTCTCTCCCTCTTTCTCTCTCTCTTTCTCTCTCTCTCTTTCTCACTCTCTCTTTCTCTCCCTCTTTCTCTCTCTCATTCTACTTGGAATTTTTGATGCCATTTGGCAACTTAAAAATTTTACAGTCTTGATAGGTTAGAGGACGTGTACTTTCCAATTAAGACAAGTACAGTACACGGAAGTCGAATTGACCCATTGTACAGCCTTGATAACAACACCGCAAAAGTATTCAAAGTATAATGTTATTGCTCCAATGACCCCCTACAGAATCTCTGGGATTCATAAGTCAACTCAGAAGACCTCAAACGGATTTCGATCTGCCTTAACACATCGATTTGGTCCTTCCAATGCAAACAATGTCGTCCTTTTCGCCAACTTTCGAAAATTAGCCGCTGTATGTTAATACGCTGCACAACGTTCATTCTATTAAGGAGCGAAAATCATCGCCAACTCACACTGGTTTCAGAACACAGTCTAGACCCAAGGTGTCACCATAAATAACAAACTCTGTGATCAAATACCCCTAAAGAAAACCAATCTAAAAACCAATCATACTAAGGCAGGAAGCTTTATACTGGAGAGTTTAGTCAAGAATGACAGGAAATAAGAGTTTAAGAACCATTTCGTCTCTTCAGGGCAAAAGCAGGTCAGTAACTGATAAGGCTCAGCTCAAGAGCTCCTGCAAAAGTCTTTCGTTAGAATGATTACAAGTCTACCGACCTATCTTGTAATAAGACAATGGCCCGTGTGAATCGCATTTGTGCAATGGATAGTGATGCGGTTTAACCCTTTGACGAATACTGACGTCTATAGACGTCATAACAAGGGTTTCTGGGGGGCATGACGTGTATACACGTCATAAATTGTTTCCTTCATAAAATCATTATAAAGAAGAAGTGTCCCTCGGGAAGGCCTCCTAAAATTTTGGTGTCCGTCAAAGGGTTAAGGACAGAAGACAATAACGTCTCTTCTTCTCCATATCCTAATAGATTTGAAGACTCCCTGTAAAACGAAAGGTTAATTACTATTCTAACTGAGGCAATGGGAATTCTTATGGCCTCTAAAGTGTTAGGAATAAAGGATTGGAAGCTGCGCACAAGCCCATGGAAGTTCACCAGCAACGCAATTTCCGACGGTATCCTAACGTCATAGAACTCATATATGAGTTCCATTTGATTGATTTAAATTTTACCAAAGAATTCCTCGGCACTCCTGGACGAATACGGACGACAAGAAGAAGTTTTTTCAGCCCTCAATCGCAGCCTGATTGTCCGAGTAAATCAAGAGGATTTTTGGGAAAATCCCGCCACCCAAAAAGCATTGCACACATTTCAGACCTCCAGCTGGGAGAACACTGCAGTGGTAAGTCTAGTGGCAGTCTATAAGAAAGTTATGCTATATCGGATCACTTGATAAATATACGGCATTTCGTAGCCATTGTAGCTCATATATGAGTTCGTATTGAACGATACAAATTTTCCCTGTAAAATCCTTAGCATTCGTGGACGAAAGTGGACGACAAACAAAGTTTCAATAGCAGCCTAGCTGTTCGACTAAATCAAGAGATTTTCTGCAGTGTTAGTCAGGCGGAGGTCGTATTTACTCTGAAAGGAACGCAATGATTGTTGGGTGGCGAGACTGTACTAGTTTTGTATTGAATAAGGAGTGGACTGATTGTGTTCTGTGCTTAAATCGGTTGAACTCTCATAGCGAAAATCCCTGTGGATTTGAGGAGACACTAGGAACTATTTATCACCTCATATGCCAATGCCATGCTCTTCCGATGACCTTTTGTTTTCTGCCATCTTTGAGTGGACCGCCACAGAACGATTTTTTTGATGTCAGCTTGGTTTCCTATAACAGAATAATGAGAATGTTCGTTCTCCAGATATTGGATATTAGTTGTGCACATCAAAAGGAGCCTATGTGGAACCTTGCCCTTTAAGATAGACGTTTCAAACTCAATTAATTTTTTGTTTTTTTTTATACGACCAACTCTGAAAGGATGGCCCCTACTCCTGCAGTGCATTGCGTTGGAATTAGAAAAAATATGTAATGGGAAGGAGAAAAGAGGAAGTAGTGTTTTTGGACACTAGATTTGAGTCTCTTTATATAATAAAGGCCACGAAAGGCCTCTACAGGAAGGGAGTTCCACATAAAAACTTTGTCTGTAATGCAGTGTACGATCTATTGACCAATCGACCACAAACGAATCTAATCTGCAAGAAAGACGAGTGTTACGTAAGAATACATGATTCTCGGGAACAAGCCGAAGCACAATGCGTTTTAGTAGCAGCACAGCAAAGAAACAGAAGCAAGATTTCTCCGATACCCCAATGAATCAATAGAGTGGGATACCTAGAGCACCATCGTCTTCTGCTGTACCTGGTAGAGAAGCCTCAAAATGGACTTCAGGATAGCGACCCACATGTGAGAGCTGTATTCCACTCTCGATGGTGAAACGACGATGGGTATTTAAGAGGATACCTGTCCGCGTGGACTTAATCCCACGGTGCTCTTCGCACAGGGAGAAATACATTGCGTCTACCAACACCCCCAAATGTAACAGACTGCTACACCTGAGTACCAATTCGAAACCATGTATTTGGACATGATTTCCACCCTGGTTAGGAGCGAAGCCTATCTAAAACTCCTTCCGATCTTTGGGTCACGGCACCCGGTTGAAAATGCAGCTCCACACCGAGCCTACTGACTAGACTCTTGCCGCGATTTGGGTCCAATCCCGATGGTGAAAATAGTAAGGACGCCAATCATCTGTTTCGCTGGAAACACAAAAACTGATTAAAGAAACGAAAACAAGGCAGAAAAGATTTGTGGAAGTCATATGCTCCCAAGAGGGATATGGGAAAAAAATAGTAAGGAGATCAGTGATGAAGTGAAGTATATCTTGCACCGTCTTAAGAAAGCGAGGTGCTTGAATGCTTCTTTCGACAATTGAAAAATGTGCTGCGATCACAATGAATTTTCATGCTTAGAACTTCAAGAGCTTCTGAATCCATAATTTTTACACCAACCATACCTACAGATGAACGAAGTCGCCGTGGTCTAGTAGGTAGTGTATTGGCTTATTAGACGAAGAGCCAGGGTTCGAGCCCCAGGCCAGACATCAAAATAAAATACAAAAAGTATTTCTTCGGCGACTTCCTCTCAGCAGATTTCTGGCAAAAACTCTGAGTGTAAAAATAAAATTCCCATGAAAAGTTTCTCAAAAATCTGTCGTTCGGAGTCGACTTTAAACTGTAGGTCCCGCCACTCATGTATAAAATTAACACACACAACATAAGTGGTGTGAGGAACTAGGTCGTCATCCTGACTGAAGGGTTGTAATGACCAATTACAATGAAACATTATTGCTAAGCTTGTGTGTCATTAAGCAACACTGGGTTTTTCGCGCATTAAAGTCGGCCTCATTCAATCGAACCCCTTCGGAGATTGATGTAGGTAAAGCTGGTTTGCCTCAATCTCTAGGGGACTATTCCTTCCATTAGAATATAAATAGCAAATATTCCTGTCATCTGTAAAAGATTGTATAGGGTTAAGAAGTTAGAGAAAGAAGATCGTTAATGAAGTTCCTCTTGGTATCGGTCCCACAACCAAATCTTCAGTTTCAATGCTCATTTCAATTTAAACGCCTTTCTACATTAAAAGAAGTGTACTCCTCCTATTCGTTGCTCTCCTGTAACTTGAAAAAAAATCTTTCCTTCCATTCCGTTTTAAAAGTTTTGTTGTTGTTCAACAAATTTATCTTGAAACATTTTGATTTTTCTTTTACAACTTTGTAATTGAAACTACAAACAGTTTTTTTTTCCTTTCTCTCTCTTTCTCTCCCCCCGTTTTCTCTTCTTATAAGGAAAAAGAAAAAATTTACAAAAAAAAAGGATGAACAACACATGTATTGTTGTTGTTGTTGCTGTTTGTAAAATACTTATTACAATTATTATTATTGTTATTATTGTTGTTGCTTTTATTATATTTACTTTTTGCTGCAATTGTGGTTGTTGGGGATTGTTGTTGGCGTTTTCATGTAACGGTAGCATGAAGGGTAAATAGTAGGAGGAGTATTGTTAAAATGTTAAACGTGCTTGTAGAAGCTTAATTACTACAAAAAAATTAAAAATAAAAAACTTTCAAATTATTTGCAAGACATGTCTAAATAAGTGGTTTTCATATGCAAAATAAATTATATTTAAATATATGTACGTACATACATATGTATGTATATGTAGATGCCTTTTTTCGATAACCAAGCTGCTATCAGATCCCTCACGAACATTATGGTTAACTCTAAACTCGTTAGAGAGTGTCGCCATTATTTCAAGATTCTCTCTGGGAGCTTTAGTGTACTACTTGTCTGTGTTGCTGGGCACAGATACATTACAGCCAACTGTAGGGCCGATAACGTCGCCAGAGCAGGTGCACTCCTTCCGGAACCTTTGCCAATCGAATTGGGTATGCCACGAAGGCACTTTGAGCGCTGAACACGAAGTTCAAAAACTTTCCATCACGTTAGGTTTGCGAGAAAACGTGGGTTGAAACCTCTAAAAATATCGTTTTTGGCCATATTTGGAAAATTGTAGAGCTAAACACTGACGTGCTAGAACCATAGGTTAGGTTAGGTTAGAGGACGTGTACTTGTCAATTAAGACAAGTACAGTACCCGGAGGTCGAATTGACCCATTGTACAACGTCCTAGTTTCTCACACCACTTATGTTGTGTGTGTTAGAACCATAGCTATTGTCAGAAATTGACAATTGATCTTTGCTCTTTAAAATTAGCCCAAAGCCAAATTGTTTGCATGCGCCCTTAAAGTAGGGGGTGGGTTTATGTCAAGGGGTACAAGAGAAAAAGAAACACATTACGGAGGTCCTTAAAAATTAATCAGATTTACTAGAAAATTGTTACTCGCGGGTTTTTGGGGTCGCTGATTACAGATCTTCATTCAGATTTAGAAAATTCAAAATGGCGGATCCAATATGGCGGGCAAGTAAATCTGATTAATTTTTATAAACCTCGACCACCATATTGGATCCGCCATTTTGAATTTTTTAATCTGAATGAAGATCTGTAATCAGCGACCCCAAAAACCCCTGAGTGACCATTGGCTTTGGGCACATTTTAAAGAGCGAAGATCAATTGTCAATTTCTGACAATAGCGATGGTTTTAGCACGTCAGTGTTTAGCGCTATAATTATTCAAAAATGGCCAAAAACGCTATTTTTATGGGTTTCAACCCAACCTGACGTTATGGAAAGACTCGTGTTCAGAGCGCAAACTGCCTTCGGAAACACCTGGAGCCATCTTATTTGCAAAACCCATGCAGGGCTGCGTAATTGATCATTACAACCCTTCAGTCAGGATTACGACCTAGTTTCTCACACCACTTATGTTGTATGTGCTAATTTTATACATGAGTGGTGGGACCTACAGTTTAAAGTCGACTCCGAACGACAGATTTTTATTTATTGAGAAACTTTTCATGGCAATTTTTATTTACTCCCAGAGTTTTTGCCAGAAATCTACTGCGAGGAAGTCGCCGAAAAAATACTTTTTGTATTTTGTCTTTGATGCCTGGCCTGGGGCTCGAACCCAGGCTTTTGCGTCTAATAAGCCAACACACTACCTACTAGACTACGGCGACTTCTATCGAGTATAGATAGAGAGTAGACTTAGAGCTGTTGGATTCGAGTTGACGGGTACAATAAGAACTCCTCATAGTCCAGCAAATACCCAGGCATGATGATTGACGATCATCAATCATGATGAATCCGTATTTAATAGAGCATTAGGCAGAAGCTGTTGTCATAAATCGAATGCAGAAGAGAAGAATTGGAGCTGTTGGCTTAGAGGTGATGGGAACAATATGAACTCCTTATGATCCAGCAAATACCTGGGCGTAATGATTGATGATCATCAATCATGAAGGTATATTCCTGTCCAAGTTAACAAACTCAGTGTCACTTTTTGCCTCTGCTGTATGGAAGGCCTTTTTGAAGAATATAGTGAGAAAGAACATTTAATCAAGCTTTACGGGGAACTGCTTAAGACTGTGCAGTAAATATCGCACCTCTTGCTTGCAAGCAGTAATTATGCAGCATTCCCTACCAATCATAAAAATTTGTTTTTTTTTTGTTTTCAGTAGTTCTACAAGATGATTCCTATTTTGATTGTTTCCTTAAATAAAAACTCATCCAACTCCAGTAAAATAATTTAAAAATTTACTCAGAGATAAAGTTTTTCTTTTTAACTGAGAAACATAAAATTTTGCTTGGGGTTATAAAACAAACATGTTGCCAACACATGCATCAACACTTTTGCTGCCAGCATTACAGCGTATACAGACGGTAACGTTAAAAAGAATTTGAATGAAAGTAAGGAAAAATATTAAAATGTTTCTTAAATATTTAAATACAACGTAATATTTACGAATTTTTTGGGGAGGATTTTAGTCTCGAAATTCGAAATCGTGAAGGGTAAACTACGGTTGTATTATAAAGTGTGCTTGTTGGTTGCCTCTTCTACAAGCAGTCATTTGTTAAATGGCACTACCTTGCAGCTCAATGTCAACCTTAATTTTGATATCAGAGAAGTTGGGAACCACCTAGTTCTCCTCAGCTTTAGTCAATTAAACAATGTTGCACTATTTTCAATTTGAAATCAAGGAATCGAAGTGATGTTGCTGTGGACAACTAAAAAACATTTGCAATTTGAAAGCAGGTTAATCGATATTGTTACATTTTTACTCTTTTAAAAAGTTTAAAGTATGAGTTCATAGATTGCAAATAAAATAAAAAGAAATTTCTGTTTAGTTTTAATTAAAATTCTTTTTTATTCCTACAATTCTGTGCGCCTGTGTTCACAACTTGATGTAAACAACAACAATTGCTGTCGCTGGCTGCGACCTGAGCCTATAAGTTGAGGACAGCGAATTTAACAAGTCCCAAATAAATGCACCACAAATTGTTTAAATTATGTTACATATATTTGAGCAACCGTTTATTTCTAATAAAAAATATTAAATTATTACAAATAACTTATAAGTAAATTAAGCGACTTACCGCAGTCTTTATCCCCAACAATCTAAATTTTATAATTAGAGCCAGTAGTTACTAAGCCTATAATTTCTGTTTGCTTATGTACTTTTACAACAGTTCATTTCCAAATAAATAAACTGAACGAAACTGCTGCAGTAGAATAAAGGGACAAAGATTGCGTTTAGTTCGTAAACAAATAAGGACAAAAAGGACTGCAAAACAATATAAAAAATACTAACAGACAAATGAACCAAACAACAATGATCATACAATTGGTAAACAAATAAGGACAAAAAGGACTGTAAAAGGACAATAACAAAATCCTAACGGACAAATGAACCAAACAACAATGATCATACAATTGGTAAATAAAAACAATTTCAATGAACATTAAGGTAGCTCATAAACAATATTTAAATTAACAAAATTATTAAAATTATATGAAAATAAACAAACAAATTGATGAATTCATGAGCCATTAGGCGACATTCCCACCCCCGTGGATCGGCAACGATTCACCATCTAAATCAAGAACTGCTAGTTTGGAAACTGGGCGTTTAAGTATTCCACTACTTGTTTGGACATCAGCTCTTCTTATTACACCATCACTGCCAGGGAACACATTTATGACACGACCTCTCTTCCAATCTCGACGGGAAACAGCTGGATCGCAAATTAGTACGAGATCACCGGGAGCCACAGGCTTGGTATATTCACACCATTTGGACCGTCTTGTAAGTGTTGGCAAATATTCCACAATCCATCTTTTCCAGAAATGATCCCTTAGCTGTCGAGCAATTCGCCACTGCTTTTTCAATACTAATGGCTTTGTAATTTCAACACCTTCGGGTGTTTGAGCCGTATTTGCAGAACCCAACAAGAAATGATTTGGCGTCAATGGTTCTTCGTCTTCAGGGGTGACAGGCAAGTGAGTCAATGGCCGAGAGTTTACGATGTTTTCGGCTTCAATTAAAAAACTTTGCAATGTGTGCTCTTTTGGGGCAACTTCTTTTAGAGTTACTCTTAAAACCTTTTTAACACATTGAACCATTCGCTCCCATATACCACCTTCTGCAGGATTGTGTGGACGATTAAACTGCCATTCAATGCCCTTTGTGGACAACTCATCTTGAATTTTAACCAGATCAAAAACTTCATTAAATCGCTGGGCTTCCTGGTTAACTCCAACAAAATTTTATCCGTTGTCGCTTCGAATCTTCAACGGGGTCCCACGACGATTTATAAAATTCCGTATACACAAAATACACGCATCAGTCGAAAGATCATAGGCCACTTCTAAATGTACTGCTCTAATTGTGAGACACGTAAACAGTGCAACTCAACGTTTTTCATGACGTCTACCAATAGTCACATTTATTGGGCCAAAATAGTCCACACCAGTATAAGTAAATGGACGGACGTATGGAGTTAGTCTATCTCTTGGAAGTGATCCCATAAAGGGAGTTACTGGAACGGCACGACGAATCTTACAAATGTTGCAATTTGATGCGGTCTTACTCAATAGCTTTCGTAGTCGTGGAATCCAGAACCTTTTCCTTATTTCGCCTATGGTAGCCTCAAAATTTTGATGTTTCATCTTGTTATGCACATGGGCAACAAATAGTTGTGAAAAACGGTGACAGGGTGACAAAATTATAGGGTGCCTGGCATCTAAAGGCAACCAACTCGCAGCATCAATACGACCGCTCGCTCGAAGTAAATTATTTTCATCAAAATAAGGCGAAAGCGAAAATAACTCGTTTTCCTTTTTTAAAGAACCACCATATTTTAAACTGTTTATTTCAAGAGCGAAACACTCTTCTTGGGACAGACGACACAGACTAGTTTCAGCAACCCTTAACTCTTCAGCACACAGGCATCTCGAACCTTTATATTTATCATCTTTTCGACATCGATTTGTAAATCTCAGAACCCAAGCCATTGTTCGTTTAAGCCTGAGAAATGAAGAAAAACGGTTAAAATCTATAACTAAATTTGTACTGACCAGCATGACAAATTTGGGGCGTAGTTCTTCTTCACACAAATCATCAGATTTCGCAAAATTCTTATTCGGCCAATCAGCTTCGTTTTTATACAAAAATTGTGGCCCTTGGAACCAACATGTTTCAATGGAAAAATCAACACCATTTTTAGCTCTTGTCGGGCGTGTTGAATCAAGTATTTCGGCAATTCGATGGGCAACAAATGGTTTATATCTCCTACTTTCAGAACCAATCCAACTGATGACGGTTGTAGAGTCACTCCAACAAATTCGACGAGAAACTTTAAGTTTATGTTCCTTCACTATAGTGTCCATCAATCGGGTCCAAAAAACGGCGGCTTGTAGTTCTAATCTGGGAATGGTCATACATTTCAATGGGGCACATTTCGACTTGGCAGATATAAACGACACTCCTATTTGTCCATCAGATGTTGTATATCTCCAATAGGCCACTGCACCGAAGGCATCTTCACTGGCATCAACAAAAACATGCAGCTCTAACTCCAAGGGCAAACCATTTCCAAAATAAAATCGTGGTACCTTTACATGGACAACATTTCTTAGTTCTTGGAGCCAATTATTCCACATCACTTGTAATGACGCGGGCAACATCTCGTCCCAAAGTACACTATGTCTCCAGACTTCTCTCATCAAAAGTTTGGCAGTTATCATAAAATGGCACAAAAATCCAATTGGATCAAAAATGGACATTACGACACATAACAACTCACGCTTTGTGGGACACCTTTTACCATTGATGACGTCAAAATTCACTCGATGGAACTTCAAAACAAATTTGAACGCGTCGTCCTTTGGATCCCATAACATGCCAAGTAGCTTTTCAGTTGAACCGTCCATCTCATTTAAGCCACCTGAGAAACTGACCTGATGATTTAAACTGCCTTCTAGAGCCAAGACCACCTCTGATGAATTCGAAGTAAAGTTACGCATTTCAAAACCAGCAGCTTTATGTATTTCACGAACTTGTAAGGCAATTGCGATGGCTTTTGATGAGCTATCAAAACTATCTACAAAATCATCTACGTAATGATGGTCCAGAATTGACTTCACGGCTCTAGGGAAACGATCTCTATATTCCATTGCATTCGTTTCCTTTACGTAATGGGCAATACAGGGTGAACAGGCAGCTCCAAACGTCATCACAAGCATTTCATACACTTCCGGTGGACCACTATCATCATCTCGCCACAAGAACCTCTGCGAACACCTGTCTTCCTCAGCAACAACAACTTGATGAAACATTTCCTTTATATCTCCACATACAGCTACGGAACCGACTCTGAAATTTAACAAAACTGATGGCAACGGTTTGTACTGCAGAGGGCCTTTCAATAACTTCGAATTCAATGAGACACCTTCCACCTTTGCTGCTGCATCAAACACCAAACGAATTTTCCCTGGCTTATTAGGGTTGACAACACCAAAGTGGGGCAAGTACCACGTTCTCGGATGAAATGTATCGACTTCACTCAATGATAATTTGCGTACATAGTTCTTTTTTAAATATTCACTCATTATTTGTTTATAGGCCGCACCAAAATCAGGATTATTTTTCATTCTTCTTTCCAGTCCAAAAAATCGATTGAGGGCCATAGAATAGCTATCCGGCAGAACTATGTCATCATTACACCATAGTAGTCTGGATTCAAATCTTCCGGCAACCCTCTTCGTCGAATTTCTCAATATCTCACGTGCTCGCAAATCATCCCTTGACTCAATCACCGGTAGAGCTTTAACGCCAAAATTTTCCGTTTCAAAATAACTTGTCACCAAATTATTCAAATTATCCAACTGTGTTGTCAGCAAACAAGTTTGTGTTCCAGGTCGACCTCCTTTCACGTTTCCAAAAACAACCCATCCAAGAGGCGTATTGGCAGCATATGGACCAGCATCTTCCAAAGAGACTATTTCATCAGGCAATCCTAAATGGCAATGGTCTAAACCAATTAGTACCTTTGGAGCCACACATTCATATGAGCTTAAAGGCACACCACGATTCTTTACTAAATCCGCTTTAAAAGTCTGACTAGGCAACTTCAAATTCGAGACACCATACACATTTTTCAAGGCGTATTTCCTCTTCTTAAAAACGCCGCTTACATGAAGATCCACCACCATAACTGGTTCTTGTACCGATTTACCACCATACCAACTCAAATTCAATTGACTTTGTCGACCTTGTAATCCAAGCTGTCTCACTAAAGAGCTATCCACCATCGTGACTGAGGAACCTTCATCTAGGAGCGCATAAGTTTCAATAGCACAATTTGGTCCATAAAGAACCACTGGGAGCACTCTGAACAGCAAGTCACTTTTTTCACAAGCACTGGAAACACAACTTAGCACTGGCTCGACTGTTGGAACACTCTCTGTAGGGGACACATTTTCAGGTTTTTGACTTGGTACGTTAGGCTTAATTTCATGCAATAATTTATTGTGGTTTCTTTGGCACTTTTCCATGGGACACTGCTTACGCCGACGACAATCTTTACTTGAATGGCCACCACTGAGACACGAAAAGCACAACTTCAATCTCTTCACTTCATTCCATCTATTAGGCACACTCAATTCTAAAAATTTCTCACAATCAAAAATTTTATGTGGGCCAACACAATAAAAACATTTTAACTGCCGTCCTGGGCCATCCGAAGCATATAAAACCACTTTTCGTTTTGGATCACTGCTAGATCTATTGCTAATTGAACTACTTATTTGCACACTTCTTACCAAATTTGCAACACGCTGGAGCCATGTACTAAAATCCAAAATAGTCGGCAACTGAGGTAAAGATGAGGCAAACTGGGCCCAATCCAAACGTTTACTCATTGGAAGTTTCTGGACTAACTCCTCCATCAGAGTTGGATTCGACAAATGTTGATGACCATTGGCAGATTCCAAAAATGCTGCTAAATTTCTGACCTTAATGGAATATGGCACCAATTTATCGATCGCGTTTTCAGGTATGGGCTGAACTTCCTTCATCTGTTGCAACTGGCATCGAATAAGCAACTCTGGGCGACCATATTGCAGCTTTAATTGCTCTATAACTGTTGGCACATTATTTTGGTGGATGAGCAACGACTTCACACACTCTCTAGCTTCACCTTTCAAAGCCTTCTGCAATCTCAAACAATTTTCAAAATTATTGTACGAATATGCGGCTGTCGAATGTTCAAGGGCAGACAAAAACATTGGCCAGTCCTCGGGAGTACCACAAAATTCGGGCAGATCATAAAGTTTGCGTTGTACTGGCATGGGCACTGTAGCAGGGAAAACAAAAAGAGGCTGTGATGTCATCAACTGGTCTGACTGACTAACATAGGAATATGGCGTTGGATTCCGGCGATCAACCATGCCTTCAGGGCCACTGCTAATACTTTGGATGACTGGCACATTTTGTCCAATAACACTCGGCATATTTAAATTTTGATTTGCTCTTAAAGCGCGTTGAGCGTTTGCCAACTGGGCTTGCAGCATATCAATCTGTCGTTGTAGGTTCTCATTATCAGATGTAGCTTGTGGTGGCTGGGTTCTCACATCAGGACCGGGCACTAACGTCGGCAGGCTAAGGGGCTCTTCATTTGCTGAACTAAAAATGTTTTGCGTTGATACAGCAGGTGTCGTTTCACAGGGGGCAGTAATGGAGGCACAAGTTGCGGTAATTGTTGTTCCGGGGGCAACAGAGCTTCCATTTGGTGCCGACGGCATTTGAGAAACATTTGATGAGCTCTCTGTTCCGGCTGGCATGGAACTTTTCGCAGTTTGGCTCGTTGCTGTCTGCAAACGAGAGCTTTTTCTAGCAGGTGACCGTTGCATTATGAATCACAAACGTTTCCAAACGCACAAAAAGCAACACACTCCAAATATTTCAAAAAAAAAATTTATTTATTCCGGCAGGCTTGGGGCTACACAAATTTTAAATCAAAATTTAATTGCTCCGGCAGCCAAGGAACCACACAAATTTCCACAAAAACTAAAAACACTTTGTTCCGGCAAACATAGAACAACTTCACAATTACTTCAATTTGATCCGGCAGCTTGGAACCACAAATCCAATAAAGGCTTATCTTTGTTCCGGCACCTTGGAACACCTTCGCTCAAGATGCGAAATAAAATTTGTCGCTGGCTGCGACCTGAGCCTATAAGTTGAGGACAGCGAATTTAACAAGTCCCAAATAAATGCACCACAAATTGTTTAAATTATGTTACATATATTTGAGCAACCGTTTATTTCTAATAAAAAATAGTAAATTATTACAAATAACTTATAAGTAAATTAAGCGACTTACCGCAGTCTTTATCCCCAACAATCTAAATTTTATAATTAGAGCCAGTAGTTACTAAGCCTATAATTTCTGTTTGCTTATGTACTTTTACAACAGTTCATTTCCAAATAAATAAACTGAACGAAACTGCTGCAGTAGAATATAGGGACAAAGATTGCGTTTAGTTCGTAAACAAATAAGGACAAAAAGGACTGCAAAACAATATAAAAAATACTAACAGACAAATGAACTAAACAACAATGATCATACAATTGGTAAACAAATAAGGACAAAAAGGACTGTAAAAGGACAATAACAAAATCCTAACGGACAAATGAACCAAACAACAATGATCACACAATTGGTAAATAAAAACAATTTCAATGAACATTAAGGTAGCTCATAAACAATATTTAAATTAACAAAATTATTCAAATTATATGAAAATAAACAAACAAATTGATGAATTCATGAGCCATTAGGCGACAATTGCTTTGTTTGTTTCTGTGTATACCCTTTGCATAAACAATAACAATTACTAGTCAATTGTTCACCAGATCTTTGTAAAAGAGTTCTTCAAACCACGACTATTCTCTTCAAACACTGCGCGTCTTAACACAAGACTGACTGAACTTTTACTAACTCAATTGCCTGCTTTGCCTTGTCTTTTATATGGCAACGTAAACAGTTTGATGAATGTTCTTAAAGTCAAATGTTCGTGGCTTCGTCTTCTCGAGATCTCTATAAATGTAAACATCGTTGTTTCATTATTGTTGTTTGTGTATTTTGTTTGTATTTTTGTTGGTAGTGTTTGTTGTTGCATTTTTGTTTACTTGTTTATAATTTTTTTATGCTGTTGTTTTGTTGGTATATTTTTGTTTACTTGGTTTTGCTTTTGTACCTTTTGTAATTTTAATATTAAACGACGTAAAAGCAAAAAATCAGTATCTAGGTTTTACCATTTTCGTAACAATATATTGATCTGTCAGACTTGATTTGAAGCCACTGGACTATAAATTTCGGAACACTATTGACACCTAACATGTGTCGCGCTTATACGTATCGTTTCTTTTGGAGAAATTCTAGGCTTTCAATGTTTAAATTGTTGACTTAGATTTGATCTTAAAGAGTTTCTAACACCATTTTTCTAAGAAATCCATTTCGGGCTTTTCTTGTACTAGGTTAGGTTAGATTAGATTAGTGGGTTGCTTACAGTTCACAGGCAAGTTGACTCGGAGCTGTCGAACAACCCTGAACTCCGGATTAAACCACCCATTTCTGCAAACGTTCTGTCAGCCAAAAACCGATAACATCTGTCCTGAAGTGCAGAGCACTCGCATAAAAGGTGTTTCACCGATTCCGTTTCCTCCATATCATGGTAGCTTCTACTGTAATCTTGCACCACCAGGCAGGTCACGATCTCTTCACTGAAACTGTCAATAGTGCAGTGTACCATTAGAAGTTCGAGTAGAATGCGAACCGCTTTCTTATCAAACCCAAGTAGTTCCCTGGTTCTCCCACTGTCCACTGCTAGACACAGCAGTTTTGAAATTCGGCAAACAGGTATGTCAGACCACCCACTGTTTGTTAAATTCCACACCGCTTTTTCCAGTTTGGACTTTTCTTGTGTAATCGATTGCAATATTTCTCGAAGTTCTCCACTTCGTGTAAAATTTATTTTTGGTTTTAATGCCCAATACGTCTCAGTAGGTCAGAATTCTGTTCAATTTAGTGGTTTCACTTAACAAGGATACGAAAAGAAAATTATTTTAATCGTACTGGCAGGTACTGGTACAATAAGTTTTGTCAGATACACAGCGTAAGCGTTTAGAACTTGTTCTGATACCTGACACAGACTTAAACATGCCTTTCTTCTAGAACTTTTTTTTTAGGGAAAGTATGACCACTTAGTTAAAAGGGTAGGAAACTATGCCAATGACCTTTCCAAAAATGGCCACCAGTTGATAAGGTTATCCTTTTAGATAAGACCATACTGTCTATTGTATTCCCCTCTAGCATTACAGGGTGTCCTAATGTCTTCTCCAAGTCAATGGCCCTGAGAAATTTCTGAATATTGATCGTTGCCAACAAGTACAATCCCATGCAAAGCATCTTATATACTCCCAAGTGTTTCCTACTGGAATGCATTTGTGCTCCACAGGTTCCAAGAATGTAGTCTAATGATTCATTCACATCATCTGAGAATATTTATGTTGGGCTGGAACAAGCACTCTTTAAGTTTATAGCGTCAAACGGCTGGTTAATAACCTCAGGTTATTCTTGATTAGTTTGATGTAAACTTAAACCGCTTCGTATTAAAATTAGTCAGCGAAATTGTTGATTGCCTTGCTTGATTGCTATTTGCTCTACGAAGAGTATTTGTCCCTCTCTTTATTTTCGCTTTCGTTGATTATACTTTTAGGGAAATATCTATCCCCACTCAGCAGAATGATACTGACACTGTCAGTGGCGTGGAAGCTTATCTGCTTGCTTATTGTCGCGAATTCCCATACGATCTGAGGCTCAGCAGAGTGTAACCCAATTTACCAACATAGTTGATTCAGCGTCCTTCCTACTACCTAGTACAGTTTAACCTCTTAGAAGCCTTACGGTTGGAAGGCGGCCTCACTGTCAAATAGTATTGATATAAAGTATTAGCCTGTCTTTATATTTGCTTTGTTTGTTATACGTCTTCAACTATTTGTCCCCACTCAACAGAGATGTACTGGCCCCGACAGTGGTGTGGTCACTGCTGCTAATTCATATATAACCTGATAACAAACAGGGGGTAACCTTATACTCCTGCTTAATTGATTCAGCTTCAGTGTAGATAGTTCATCTAGAGCTTAACGTCATAGGGACCTAGTGATTGGATGGCGGTCCTTAAATCTTCGATCCAAATTGAATTGAATCTTTCGATGGAATAGACTACTGCTTGGAAAATAAGCTACCGTACCTGCAAACTAATCTGCCTGCTCATTGCTGTAAATTACAATATGAGCTGAGAGCCAGTAGAGGGTAAACCAATTTGCTTACCTAGCTGATTCAGCTTCCCCAGCTTCCAATTTAACCTCATAGCTAGTAACCAAGTGCTCGTATGGCGTCCCGAAAGGAAAGGATGGTTTTGGAATAATTCTTTCTAGAACCAAAAAATCCCATTCCGGTCCGAGAGAGAGTTAAGATATGGCTGTAATGTGATATACATAGCTACCCGATAGTATTGTTGCGAAAATGGAAATGGTGTTACATCGTTTAACATTAAAATGATAAACGAAAGCTACAAAAATAAAAACAATAAACTTTTTTACATGATCAACAGATAAACAAAAATATACCAACAACATCAGTATAAAAAATGCGGATAAACAAGTAAACAAAAAGCAACAACGAACATTACCAGAATAAAAGTAAAAAAAATAAACAAAGAACAATGAAACAACGATGCTTACATTTAAGGAGATCTCGAGAAGGAGAAGCCATGAACATTCGACTGCAAGATCATTCAGCAGACTGTTTATGTTGCCATATAAAAGGCAAGGCAAAGCAGGCAACGGAGTCAGTAAAAATGCAGGCAGTCTTGTGTGAATACATATTGCGCGTGAAGAGAATAATCGTGGTTTGAAGATCTCCGTTATAAAGATCTGTCAAACAATTGTTAGTGTTTTTACGCAGAAGAATGTAAACAAATGAAAACAAACAAAGCAAATTGTTGTTGTTTACATCAAGTTGTGAACAGTGGCATACAGAATTGTGCGAACAATAAAGAATTTAATTAAAACTGAACATAAATTTATTTTTAACTTTTTTTTTGCAATCAACGAGCTCATATTTCAATCGTTTTTAAAAGGTAAAAACGTAACAGTATTGTTATGTCCCATCCTTTGAGTCTTCTATCTAAATTGAATTGAATTTTTCGATAGAATAGACTACTGCTTGGAAAATATGAACAAATTTCGCCATGGGTTTGAAATATTTCATGGGTTTTTAATACTTATTACAGAGAGAATTAAGAAGTGCCTGAAATCCGTCATAAACTAGCTCTACCTACTCTAAGTCAACCCTCCTATAACGCAGTACTCTCAGAACGCGGTTTCTATATAACGCGGAGCTGAAATTGCGACAGCCCTTATACGAACTCTTTAATTCAATAAAAATAATTTATAATTTATCTTATCTTTTGTATTTCTTAGTCTCCATATAACGCGGTACGAATGATGTGATTTGTACAAATTCGGAGTTTCTTATATCGCGGTTTCAGTATAACACGATAGATGGTTTCCATAGAACGCTCTACGAATTTGCCTGGTTTTTACGGTTAAATCCGAGTTTCTTATAGCGCGGTTTCCATACAACGCGGTACGCACTTACCACGTTATAGGAGGGTTGACTGTATTTAAAAAAAATTTGAAGTATTCAAAAAACAACAACAGCTACAACAACTTGTTTGCATTTAATATGTCAACTTCGAGCGACAAGTGTAAGTAATATTTTGTTTGTTTAGTTCTCTGTCTGTCTGTCTGTCTTTCTTCTTTTCTCTTTGTGGCTCCCTAACTTATTACAACAGTGCGTGTATACGGCAAACGATTGTTTAACTCCACCATATTTAATTTGCATAAATTAAATTAAAAAAACCAACAAAAACAAATTCGCTGTTGTTGTTTTTCTTTTCTTCATTTTCTTTATTTTGTTTCTTTCATTTTGTAGCATTTGTTTGAAATTTTTTTTTGCTGCCAAATGACAGATGATTTTTACTTTTTTTCTGAGGGGATCTCAAACGAATTATTTTCAGAAACTCAATTTTTTTTGTTACTTTGATAACTTTTAATAAATAAAGCCCAATTATTTTTTACTGTATTTAGAAAAAAATCCAAAAGAAATAAAAGGGGAACGGAATTGAATTGGCATTGATTAAAAAGGGTTCGATTTCTGTTTTTCTAATTCTTAAAAATAAAATTTGACCTGCAAACAATTTTCATTTTCATTTGTTTATTGGTGCATAAATTGTTAATTTGTGATTTTCTAGACCCAAAAAAAATTATGATTAATGTTTAAAGTTTAATTATTGTTTTCTTTTTTTTTTTTCTTCATTTTTGGTAGGGGAGGGGGTGATTTGTTACAAAAATCTCTCATCAATAACTTTTTGATAATGAGTTTTCATTTAATGAGTTTTACCTTCCTTTTCATTTTGATTAAACTTTTGAAATTATTAATAATAAAAAACGAATTCAATAATAAACTCTTTCAGTTGTAACAAGAAGAGAGGTTGAAAGGGAGCAGGCCAACAATAAGATTCACAGTCTTATGCCTATTGGCATACACCTAAAGCATCCAAACGGCTTCTTGTAGGCTCACCATTAGCTAGATACCACACATACTGTTTAAATACTGTAAAATCTTGCTATTTCGCTTCTTTTAATCCACATCTCAGAGATAAGTTAAGTAAATGTTTTTTCTAAAATATTGAAATCTTGAACTTTCGAAAGCTGGACAATATTGTTACGTTTTTACCTTTTTAAAAACGTTTAAATATGAGTTCGTTAATTGCAAACCAAGTAAAAACAAATATGTGTTTAATTTCAGTTAAACTCTTTATTCTTTACACTACTTTTGTGTGTAACCGTATACAACTTAACGATACAACAACAATTTGCTTGTACACTATTCTATTTCACACTTCTGTCCTCGCTAACGCTAACAACTGTTCGTTAGATCTTCTCTGCTTACAATCTTTTTGCAAACAATGCCGCTTGTACGTTCCAACCGCAATGCGTCTTCACATAAAGACTGACTGAATTAACACTGACTGCTGCCTGCTTTATCCAGCCCTTTTATAGTCCGACACAACCAGTATGATGAACGTTCTCGAAGTGGAAGGTTCGTGATCTCGCCTTCTCGAGAGCTCTATTGCTAATACATTGTTGTTTGTGTAATTTGCTTATGTTGTCTATCCCTTTTTGTCACATACATGTTGTTGTTGGTACCAGGCGCAACCAGGTTCGTCGTACATATGTGTATGTGCAGCTTTAGATAATCAACACGTTCATTGTATTCGTAGTGTTAGTGCGTATTTGTATCGTGTGTATTGTGTTGGTGTAGCTGGTAGCTTTTGTTTATCGTTTTTATTGTTAAACGATATTAGGTCGTTTCGATTTATGTAACAATGTGATAAAAAGTGTTTCATTGTTTTAATATATTCACCAATTGCCCTGTATTCATCATTATCTGTCACGCCTGTACAGTTCAGTTGCATATATGGAATCTCATTAATGCACTCAAATTAAGTCTTAAGATATATACATACATAATTTGTCATTACAACCCTCCAGTCAGGATTACAACCTATCTTCTCACACTACTTATATTGCGTGTGTTAATTTTATTCATAAGATGGTGTGACCTACAGTTTAAAGTCGACTCAGGACGACAGATTTTTGAGAAACTTGGCAATTTTTTATTTACTCTCAGAGTTTTTGCCAGAAATCTGCTGAGAGGAAGTCGCCGATGAAATATTTTTAATATTTCGTTTTATTGGAGATTTCTGACATGGGGTTTGAACCGTAACCTCACGTCTAATAAGCCAATACACTACCTACTAGAACACGACAACATCAGTCTTAAGATGCTTATAATGTATGTATCTTTCAGAATCGTAATTCAACCTGTTCTGTCATTGTTACACAGAAGTCCATGCGTTCTTCCCAGCTTACTTTTGTAGTCTATTTTTCAATGAACTAAAAAATATTGGATTATCCTTCGTTTTTTCATTTCCTGTTACTGCTATATAATGTGTACCGTGTCATTTCAAGAGTAATTGTTAATTATGTTCATACATTTCAGCTTAGCTCCTAATACAGTATGCCTAGATAAAAGTGGCGTACATGTCATTTGCCTATCATGGAGATATTTCAATTTCTATATGTCAAGTTTACAAAATTATTCCATTTTAGGCCATTTTTTTAATTTGACTTTTTTCTTAGTTACACCTCTTGAGGGCTTCCATAAATGGTCTCCATCGTATACGGTTTGCATTTGTTATTATTGCTCCTTCTCTTTCAGCAAATATATCCTCTGTATTCTTGTGATATTATCTCGCATTCTCTAGATGGCATAGCCGAAATGCTTCCATTTGCTGTTCCTCTATAGTTGGTTAAAATTTAGAGACCATTATTGATGATTGAGAGAACTCAAAGAACTTGTAATGAAGATAAAAGACAGTCAACGTCTCTAGAACTTAATTGTATCTTATTACAGTTCCATAAGTGACCGGGTGAATTGGTAGTATTAATTAAAAACCAGTTATTTACATTAGATGGCCCTACTTGTTTGTGCGTTATTTCACATCAATAGCGTATAAGTCATTTGAAAGAATTTTTCTTCTCCTTTGAAACTCTGTCACTATTGTTTGGTTTGGTTGTTCATCTCACAGTTTTTTCCAGCATTTGTGGGAAGATTTGTTGAGCAGCTTTTTTTCGAAGATAACTGCGCGTGCAGGTCTTTGTTTGCTTGTAGAATTATATGGTAACAAGCTCTATCAAAAAAATTGTGTATCGAGTGACATGCGTGTTTCAAAAATGGTGATTTTGACTTCTAAGCTAAAAGCATCCGAGACAGCCAAAAAAGTTTCGAAGATCGTAAATTGGACACAGTACTTGATCAAAATTCGTGTCAAATGCAAGAAGAGCTTGCACATTTATTAGAGATGACTCAAGCAGCATTTTTAAAACGTAAAGAGCTGGATTAAATAAAAACCAAGGAAATTGGGTGCCACATAAACTGAAGCCCGAGAGACGTTACAAGACAATTTTAAAAGACTGCTAAGCTGTTTGATCCCAACAAAAAAAAAATCATTTTTGAATCAAATTACTGCTGACGACGAACATTACGACAATCCCAAGCGCAGGAAGTCGTATGTGAAGCTCGGGCCAAAGAGAATATCCATTGCGAAGTGGTAATGCTCTGTATTTGGTGGGATCAGAAGGTAAAATTTGGCTAGACTATCAGAGACATTAAATGAGATGACAGGAGAAGTCGCCGTTGTCTAGTAGGTAATGTATTAACTTATTAGACGTAAAGCCATGGTTCACACCCCAGACGGCGACTTCCTCTAGCAGATTTCTGGCAAAAACTCTGAGAGTAAAATCAAATTCATTGTATTCTTAGTGTTAGTGTGTATTTGCATCGTGTGGCTTTTGTTTATCGTTTTTGTTGTTAATATTAGGTCGTTTCGATTTGCGTAACAATATTGTAGCTTAATTTAAAACACTGAATTAAAAGAATAAAAGTATAGAAGAAATAAAACGTCTATTTTGAAAATCAGAAGTATTTGAACAGTATACCTTACCTATATCATTGTGTTAACGAAAATATCTTAAGTATTTAAGAAATGTAAAAAACACATTTAATTATTTCGCTCAATTTGAATATAATAATTCTGATTGCGTATATTCAAGGCCTTTATTATCTTGTTTACACAACATCACAAGACAATATTTAAAATTTATTTCAATTTTTCTTCTTTTTAATATTTTCCATTTAATATTTTGCAATTCAAAATTATTGTTTAATTTAATATAATTAAAATTTATTTATTTTACTTCATGCATTGTCTTCAAGACAACAACAACAACAAAAACAACAATAAAGAATATTATTTAAATAACACATGTATCTTAAATGTTAGTTTGTACTCGTGTTTGTTTCATAAGAAATTGAAAGAGTATAAGAATTTAATTTAACTTTTAATTGTGAGTCATAAATAAACAATTAAAGAACAATTGAATCTTAAAGAGCATATTGTTTTATCCTTAAATACATATGTATTTACAGTCATACGAGTACATACATACATTGTTCTTCATTACAGCCCTTTAGCCAGGATTATGACGTAGCTTCTCACACCATTTTTGCTGTGTGTGTTAATTTTATACACGAGTGGTGGGACCTACGGTTTAAAGTCGACTACAAACTTTTCATTGAAATTTTATTTACTCTCAGAAGTTTTGCCAGAAGAATACTCAAAGGAATTCGACGAAAAAAATAGGTTTAAAAGCCAACACTCTACACGTTATAATAAAGGGTCCGCCAAATAACTTTTTTTTTTGAAAATGCTTTAAAAAAACTACTGAATATTTTCTCAAATTTCTTTTTTTACTTGAAAGTACAATCCTTCCGGTTAATAATGGAAAATAATTTCATTCAAATGGCTGCCTCGGCTGGCCATGCAGTAGCCTACACCAGAAGATACCGATTTTGGCAAAAAAAAATCATCTTTTCAGATGAAGCTCATTTTAATCTTGGCGGGTATGTAAACAAGCAAAATTGTTGTTTGGTGCGGATTTTGGTCCAGAGGCATAATTGGGCCATTTTTCTTCGAAAATGAGCAAGGAGTGGCCGTTACAGTCAATGGCGATCGTTATCGGACCATGTTGAACGAATTTTTGTTCACAAAAATTGAAGAGGAGGATATTGGCAACATTTGGTTTCAACAGGTCGGCGCTACGTGCCACACAGCCGAAGCTACACTCGATGTTTTACGACCTGTTTTTGAAGATCGCATTATATGTAGTCGCCGTGGTCTAGTAGGTAGTGTGTTGGCTTATTAGACGAAAAGCCAGGGTTCGAGCCCCAGGCCAGACATCAAAATAAAATACAAAAAATGTATTTCTTCGGCGAATTCCTCTCAGCAGATTTCTGGCAAAAACTCTGAGAGTTAATAAAATTGCCATGAAAAGTTTCTCAAAATAAAAATTAACACACACAACATAAGTGGTGTGAGAAACTAAGTCGTAATCCTGACTGAAGGGTTGTAATGACCAATTATGTATGTATGTATTATCAGCCGCAGAGCTGATGTCGTTTGGCCACCTCGAAGCTGCGATTTGACACCGTCAAATACATGGATAACTTCTGCTATCTCGGCAGTATACAGAGAACAAATGGCTCAATAAAGCGAGAGCGGCTTTTGGGCAACTACAGCCAATATGGAGAAGCTCACAAATATCCAGTCGAACTAAGCTCAGAATATCCAACGCATGTGTAAAATCGACTTAGTTGTAAGGAAGTGAAACCTGACTAGTATCGAATATTATCACGCAAAAACTGCAGATATTCATGAACAAGTGCCTCCGAATCATATGCGAAATATGCAACATGGATCTTTGGAACCTTACCAACGAAGAACCCATAAGAACTCAGATAAAACGTAGGGTAAGGAGATGGAACGATCATACAATGGGATAGTATAACAAAAATGGCAATGCAGGACAACCCTCAAGCCTCAAAAAACCGTGGACAGCCAAGGAACACCTGGAGGCGATAATGCAAGATCTGGGACGGCACAATCTTACTTGAGAAGATGCAACAACAGCAATCAACCGGATTAGATGGAAATGCTTTGTAGAAGACATTATTCTCCTAAAAGGGATAATGAAAACAAAAAACTGCATACACATCGAAAGTAATCGCGGCATTCCAGAATTTCCATGACAAGCATAGGGTCTTTGCCTGTAGTCGGTACTACCACGTCATCGGCATTCGTTGCCTAGTTTCTCACACCACTTATGTTGTGTGTGTTGATTTTACACATGAATGGCGGGGACCTACAGTTTAAAGCCGACTCCGAACGACAGATTTGTGAGAAACTTTTCATGGCAATTTTATTTACTCTCAGCTTTTCGTCTAACAAGCCAAAACACTACCTACTAGACCACGGAGACTGTGTTGGCTTATTAGACGTAAAACCAGGGTTCGAGCCCCAGGCCAGACATCAAAGACAAAATACAAAAAGTATTTCTTCGGCGACTTCCTCTCAGCAGATTTCTGGGCAAAACTCTGAGAGTATATAAAATTGCCATGAAAAGTTTTGTTTACTTGTTTATCTCCTTTTTTATACTAATTTTTGTTGGTATATTTTTGTTTACTTGTTTATCATGTAAACAAGTTCATTATTTTTGTTTTTGTAGCCTTTTGTTTATAATTTTAATGTTAAACGATGTAAATGCAGAACACCATTTCCATTTTCGTAACAATATTATTGAAAGCATTCTCTCATTAAGGAAACAGTCCGAGTATAGTCTATGTAACTAACTAATGAGTGTAAACTCGGTCTCGGTAGATTTATCCTTCGCGTGGGCTTGTTTGATCTTTGAAAAAGTTTGTGTTCTGAGATAATTCGATTATTTTGAAGGTACATTTTTATATGCTGAGTTAAAATTTGAATTGCATAACTTCAAATTAATTTAATTTAAGCAGTTAACCATTGTTTGTTATATTAAATACTTAATAGAACCAAAAAATGAAAAAAATACGAAACATTATCAATTTATTTACATAAAATGTAAATAATAAGCATATTGTATGAATTTTCATACACGTACTTGTATGTATGTATATTCAATAGATTAATTATAACTGTATATAATATATCACTTATGGATACATGAATAATATAAATTGTAACATACATATGTATTACAATAACAACAACAATAATAACATACAACAATACTCGTATATTGTAATTTAAATTTGAATAAATTATCACATTATTTACCAGGAATAAATTGTCAAGTACTCGTACTCGTATTGACAAGCACATTGGCTGACTGACTGACTGACTAACTAACTGTCTCTGTGATACAGTATCATTCATTCATTTCGTTCGAGTATTGCCCAAAGTACACCTTTGGAGTTTAAAGTATTTGTAATGCAAGCATTTAATCCTTGTGTTAAGGACAATGTGAGAGAGAGAGAGAGAGAGAGAGAGAGTGTGTGTAAGAAGGAGAGAGAGTGAGAGACACTTTATAATCAGAGATTATTTTAAATTGTTTTCTAAATGAATTGCTTAAACTTTTTGATATTTTCTTATTGAATGAAAATTAAGTGTTTGAAATTGCATTGCAATGGATTTTCATTTTTAATTGTTGCATCATTTAAAGTACTGTCATCAATACATACGAGTATGTACGTAATACTTTGTATGAAAACTAATTTAATTTGAAGTTTGTGGCAACAAATATATGTATTTCAATGCAACTATTTTAGGTATTATTGGCATTTAATTATTAAATATTGGTATGCGAGTACACAATAAAAGTTATAAAAATCCTTTATATTTCAAAGTAAAACTTTAACACAGGATTGATCTTGCAACACAGCTGTAGCCACAACTATGAAACTGTCTACCATTTATTCAGTCTGTTTTTCCAACTAACCTTGGACGGATATGGCATTAAACGAACACGTGTAAATAAAAAATTTTTTCATCAAAATGCGTGTTCTGCTTGGGCAAACTACCGTGAAATTTGTGACATTACTATCCTTCCATCATATGAACAATATATTTCCATTATTTCTAAATGAATGATTTACAGAATGATTTTTCATAACCGTGATTGAGCGAAGAGACCATTTATCTCTTCGACCTTCAGTCACTGTGATCCCATTTATCACCATCCTGTACTATTTCACATGCTGTTGACAATAATTTTAAGACGAAATGATTAATATGCTGCTTCTGTAAGACAAGCGGTTTCAAGCGGTTTCGTTATTTGTTTTTTCCATAAGAACAGACGTTCGTTGGAAACAGCTAGTCTTACAGTAACAGTACATACGAATTTCTTCATGCTCATCATTACTTTAATCACTATCTTGATCAGTATCGGATCCATCTAGTGGGGGAATTGTATAAATTGCAACACCATTGAGCTCATTGTCGTTAAGGTCTTCCAATTCAAACAATATTTCGGAAATTGTTGGTCTGTATATGAAAAAAAATTTTATCCAATTATCGTTTAACAATTGCACTACGAGCGCAGTATCCTTTTTAGGGGACGTTACATGAAATGTCAGTAACAACATATAATACTTATTATTTAGAAATTAAAATTTTTGGAAGTAGTATAGTAGAGAATTCAATAGTGCCTTATAAGGTACTCCGGGCACTAATGGATTAAGTGAATCAAAAAACTTAAATAAATATTTGCGATTATTTAAAAAAAGAAAAAATAATAATCGTCGATTTTAAGAATTTACCTGTGA
Source organism: Sarcophaga carnaria (assembly GCA_958299815.1). Taxonomy (NCBI): domain Eukaryota; kingdom Metazoa; phylum Arthropoda; class Insecta; order Diptera; family Sarcophagidae; genus Sarcophaga; species Sarcophaga carnaria. Next base: position 17,262,537 of record OY283149.1, on the reverse strand, counting down.
ATAAAGGCGTGCGTATAATTGATATTTAACTTTCATTTCTAAATTACTCATACGTACCCAGTATATTAAACTGCCATATTTAGTACGTACTTCTTAACCTTCTTTGAATCTACCGCATACGTATGATTGGTATTTAAATTTTCCATTAAAAATACTCATACGCAATCAATACACCCAAACCTTTTTTTACACGGTAGATACGTTCCAGTGGATACCGTGTATTTTATTTTATTTCATTTTATGATTATAAAAAAATAAATTAAAACTTAAAAATTCTCTTCCATTTATAAAAATAAAATTAGTTATCAAACTTTTAAGAAAATTAGGAACGGAATTATTTTCAATAAAAAAATTTTTTATTTTATTCGGAGTCAGTTTCTGATAGCAAGCGCATTCTCTTTTGCTGGGGTAGCTCAATATCAGTCTCGTCAGTAGAAATACTTATTACTTCTACATCTTCAGAAGCTGCTTCTGGCGCTGGTTTATTTCTTTTAACAGCAAATTCTGTTATAGTGCTTTGTGATCCAACTTTGGAAAGCTCTTTATAGAGCTCTCTGTATCTAGCCATACATATTTGTAGGTCTGATTGAAATTTCACAGCTCTTTCAATTATGTTATCACATGTCAAAAAAACTGGGAGTTAAACGGGATTAAACGATTTTATCCGTATAAAAAGGAGCGAACAAAAAAATAGTGAATTTGTCAAAAAAAACCGTGTTATTTCAAATTCGCGTAAAAAAAACCGTGTAAAAACAGGTTTGGGTGTATACTGAACTGCAAAGAAAGAACAATATTTTATTAATTTTTTTGAACTTTTTTTGAATATTTTTAATTTTTTTTTTTTTTTTTTTTTTAAATAAAAAATTCATTAAAAATATTTTAATACATATAAAATAAAGTAAAATAAAATATCAAAAAAATAAAAATAAAAATGAATATTCAAAAAAAGTCACATTAAACTTAAGAAAACCAACATATAAAAAGGACAATAAAAATTCACATATAAAAAACAAAATTCATTTAAAATTCAACTTTTATAAAGAAAGTTCATTAACAAATACTGTGTAAAAATAGCAACAAAAAAATTAACAAAAAAATAATAAAAGGCAATTAAAATTATTAAATTTAGTTATTTAACTTGGGTTGTATAACATATTTCTTTTAAATTATATTAACAAAATAAAAAAAATTAATAAACGAAATAGCATAAGTTTTGTACATAGAAATTGAATTTGTAAACATTTAAGAAACAAACAAAAAAAATAAACTAAATTGTTAGTTAAATAATTGTTTATAAATAAAATAAAGTTGAATGCAAGAAATAAAAAAATTAAAAAAAAAACATTTTAAAATTAATAATGAAAATAACTTTAAAAATCAACACAATAAAAATATACATACATATGTGCCATTATTTAGAAAAACAAAATTTGAAAATTGTCAGAAGAAAATAATTATAAACGAATCAGTCAATACTCTTTTCTCCTATTCACTCGAGTCACTGCTAGGCAAAATATTTTATCAATCGAACCTTTTCGAAATTCAACCATAACGTGTTACTGCAAAAGGCAATAAAATACCTGCTCTAGAAGCGAACAATGGTCTCTAACATATAATATAGGTGCCTTGTGGCCTTAGTTGATAGTTAACTAAGCTACAAGTGCCCAGACAGTGGATTTGTTTCCTACCAGAGACTCCTCTGGGTGTTTGTCTGACATTATTAATGATTACTTACAAATGAAAACAAGAAAGTGAGAATTATTACTAAAAAGAAATTCTAAAAAGAAGCACACTTTCCATTCTCGTATAAACTATCTTTCCTGTATTCCAATATAATGAATATAAGTCTTCTCCTACTCTACTTTATTTTAAGTCTTTTCTCTCTCTCTCTCTCTCTCTCTCTCTCTCCCTCTGTTTGTTTTATGATCTCTCTCTGTGTTGTTCTAGATCTTTATGTTTATGCGAGTTTTTAACGTACTTGGGTTCGTCTATAATCAGCCTTAAATTTTATTTCAGAATCTTTAAATTTTTTCCACACTTTGATTAGGCTTTTTCTTTTCCATAAAGATTTTTTATTGTAATTTGATTGATACAAATTCTTTTAAATTCTTGTTTTTTTTTTGTTTTCTTAAACATATTGCTTACCAGACTTGCAACAATTACAAAGGGAGCTCCTTTTTTCCTTACCTAGATTATTCATTTTGTTTCAGGCCAACCGCAGCATACTACTATCAAGTAAACATTACACAGGCCGGCGGATGACGAGCCTAATCTCAAATAGTATTGCTTTGAGTCATGCTTTATACTTTCTATTCAAATTGACTATCGCCTGGAAGACAACAGCGATTTTCAACATGAGTTCTTATTCGGAATACTTTCCACTGTGAAATCGAACGCCTCTACTCTCGTCCGATTATCCCATGTAGGCTCCAAATTGCATTCTTTCATTCCAAACACAAACTCTATTAATTTCTTTTTTTACATCTCAAACCTTGCTTCATGCAATATTCTTGTCTCATTATTCAAACCGAAGACATGACAATTTTTTACAGCTAGAGAAGTGAACCGTAAACTTTTACTGTATAATACATCTATAAATCTAGCAGCAATGTGGTACATCCCGAATATACACAAGGCCACCAGTCAATGTAAACGTTAGAAAATATTCTGAAGAATGCTTGAAAAAGCCACTATTCTCTCAAATATTGTGAATTCTGAACTACTTTGCAAATCCAATAGTATACTTCATTTATTTCGGGGATCCACAACCCACACTTCACTGAGCACTGACTCTGTGGTGCAGTTTAATAGTATCCGTATAAGTGCGTGCTAGAAATATTTTTAAAATGGCCTACAAGCCGACAATTTTTTCAAAGGCGAGCATTTTTATTAAAGAATTGTGCTTCTAGCTAAACGGTTGAGTTAAAAAGAAAATGGTGGTATTTAAAATAAAAACAATCCTCAAGCTGTTAACATCCCTTCAGTCAGGATTACGGCCTAGTTTCTCACACCACTTATACTGTGTGTGTTAATTTTATACACGAGTGGCAGGAACTACAGATTTTTTTGTGAAACTTTTCATGTCGCCGAAGAAATATTTTTTGTATTTTGTCTTGATGTCTGGCCAGGGGCTCGAACCCTGGCTTTACGTCTAATAAGATAACACACTGCCCACTAGACTACGGCAACCATCATCTTTATGCCGGCATATATTTTTATTATTTTCTCTTAACTTTGATCTGTTCTCCAAATTGTTTTAATTTAAATGTCTCGATTGAATTTGGCTAACAAATCATTTGCAAATGAATTCGATGTGCTAGTTTCCCGTACCTCGCTTATCCACCCTCCAGTACTACATTCTTCAGCTTTTATTGAAAAAAAGTAATGAAAGTGTATTCGCTGTTGTCTAATAGTGTGTTGGCTTATTAAGGTTCAAACCCTAGGTCAGACATCTCTATCAAAGTGAAATATGAAGAAATATTTCTTCGGCAATTTTTTCTCATCAGATTTCTGACATAAAATCTGAGAGTAAATAGATATTGACATGAAAAGTTTTTCAAAAGAATTAGTCGTTCGTTGTCGACTTTAAACTGTAGGTGCCACCACACTTATGTTTAAAATTGACACACACCGAAAAGAAGTGCACCTGCTCTGGCGACTTTATCGACCCTACAGTTGCCTGGAATGTCTCTGTGCCGAGAAACACAGACAGGGGAGACACTGAAACGCCCAGAGCGAACATCAAAACAACTGTGACACTCTCTAACGAGTCTGGAGTTAACCATAATGTTCGTGAGGGATCTGATAGCGGTTTGGTTATCAAAAATGTTCCTCCTGAAATTTTAAGATTCTTTACAAGGCACCCTATCTATTCAATACAAATAATTTAAGATTCCACTTTCGCTAATATGCCTCAACATCATGTAATGGCATGAAAATAACGACAACCACTGCCTGTTTAAAACATTTAAATATTCTCACAGAATGAAAAGCTTATTATACATCGTCATGTACAATACAATTCTTACAAACTAAGATCCATAAAAAATGATATTTAAAAACAAAAATAAAAATAAAATGAATTTATTATGTAAGTAATTATAATAAATTTATTAAAAAAAAGAAAAACAAAGAAAAAAATAAAACAAACATTTGAAATTAAAGTCATGCATGATGTCAAATGAAAACCTGATCTAAAAATTGTTAAACAAATTCCAAATAAATTAATAACGTATCCTTGTAAATAACTGTAATCAATAATAATTATTATGAAATAATTTACGGTAATTATTGTTTCATGTTAAAACTGTAAATCAATTAAATTAATTTTTAATAAAACATATTACAAAAACAAAAACCAAAAAAAGTAAATTATTATTACAATGTATTAAAATATTAAAGAAATGAAATCAATTAGAAATAATTAACGCATATTATAAATATTAAATGATTAAAATGAATATAAAATAAACAAAATATTAAATATATATAAAGAATAAAGTATTTAATTAAACAAAATAAAACTATATAATCAAATTTATATGTAAAACAATTAAACATTATATATATATAGACATATATAGTATATATTAAATTAAAAATATTAAAAAAATAAAATAAAATAAAATAAAAATTATATTGTATAACACATACGAGTATATATAATAAAAGAATTGATTTAATAAAATTCTATATTTAAAATAAAAACAAAACTAATAATATGTATATATAAAGTTATAATAAAAAGATGGCGTTTTAATGTTAAACAATTAGAAAAGAGAACATAACTTAGATTAGGTTGAAGCGGTAGCTTCAATTACCAAATCATAGGCAAGCGCAGTACCTGTTCTGACCGAATTCCCTTAATCCCATCGAAGAAGTTGATTAGCGCAAACGCAACATGAGCACATGCATACATACATACATACATACCTAATTGGTGATTACAACCCTTCAGTCAGGATTAGCGCCTAGCTTCTACACCACTTATGCTGTGTGTGTTAATTCTATACATCTACTAAAAACATCAAAAGTATAGTCGTCGGCCGTAATCTGAGATTCGATAAGCAACATGCTCCTACTTTTCGGCAACATATACTTCATTTTGCCACAGGCAGACTCGTCTTGCTAGACTCCCGTTTAATTGCACTAAAGGCAGCACTTCCCTTCAAATCTAATTATTGCTTGGATTTGAGAAGTCTCCCACTTGTAGATTTATTCCCTAACAAGTTGAGGTTACGGCAAGTCGCCGTTGTCTAGTAGGTAATGTGTTGGCTTATTAGCCGTAAAGTCAAGGTTCGAGCTCCAGGCCAGACATCAAAATAAAATACAAAAAGTATTTCTTCGGCGACTTCCTCTCAGCAGATTTCTGGCAAAAACTCTGGGAGTAAATAAAAATTGCCATGAAAAGTTTCTCAAATATCAGTCGTTCGGAGTCGACTTTAAACTGTAGGTCCCACCACTCATGTATAACATTAACACACACAACATAAGTGGTGTGAGAAACTAGGTCGTAATCCTGACTGAAGGGTTGTAATGACCTATTATATATGTATGTATGTTAGTTTTAATTAAATTCTTTATTGTTCTACACAATTCTGTGTTCCACTGTTCACAACTTGATGTAAACAACAGTTGCTTTGTTTGTTACTCTTCTTTACACTCTTTTGCATAAACAATAACAATTGTTCGACAGATCTTTAAAACAAAGATCTTCAAACCACGATTATTCTATTCAAACAGCGCGCATAAGATTGACCGAATTTTTACTGACTCTATTGCCTGCTTTGTCTTGCCTTTTATATGGCAACATAAACAGTCTGGTGAATGATCTTGAAGTCGAATGTTTGTGACTTAGCCTTCTCGAAATCTCTATAAATGCAAACATCGTTGTTTCATTATTATTGTTTGTGTATTTTTGTTTACATTTATTCTTACTTATTCTTTTACGGTGTTGCTTTCTGGTGGACTGCTCTGGACAGACAATACAACGTCAGACTTCTTGACAAGGTCAGAAGGTCTGCGGCCATTTACATAACTGGCGCTCTGCGCACCACCCCCACGAAAGTTTTGTTCGCAATGCTCAACTGGCTTCCTACTGTGCTTCTTCTTGGCACATTGTACCTTCTGGTAACTCCACTATTCTTGAGGTTGATCCAGTGGCCCCCGTGAACATCGACTATATCCCTGCTGAATATTGTCTCGATAGGGACGACTGGAATCATAATACGGTTGTCCCCCGGAAGTCCTAGATACATATACCGACGGTTCTAAATTCGATAATGGAGTTAGAAGCGGTGTCTACTCTGGGAAACTGGACCTGAACATTTATCTCCGTCTGCGGACTACTGCAGCGTGTTTCAGGCGGAGGTGACGGCAATTTATTGGGCCGCTCAGTGGATCTTCGTCAACGGTGCTCCTTTCACTCGCGTCTCGGTCTTTTCTGATAGTCAGGCCGCCATAAGATCTCTATCGTGTTTCGTGAATAACTCTAGGATCGTTAGGGAATGTCGCCGCTGTCTCGACCTTCTTTCTGGGCGCTTCACCAGGGTCTCACTGTGTGGTCCGGGAAACTGTAGGGCCGACGAGCTCGCCAGAGCTGGTGCACTCCTTCCGGAATCCTCTTCAATTGAACTGGGTATGCCACTTGCCTCGGTGAAGTTGGACTTTGCGCGGAAATTCTCTCGGGACGCCAACCTATCCTGGGTCAATGAGGAGTCCTGCTCCACAGCTAGACTCACCTGGCCCTTGATAGATAGAAGGCGTACCAACCAATTACTTGGTCTTGGTCGTGACGTCATCTCAACAGTGGCCGTGCTTACAGGTCATTGCGTTATGGGTAGACACGTTATGGTAGACACCATTTCTTGTCAGCTTGGCGGAGCTATCATCTATTGATATCAAGGAAATAGCTTTTTTCATCAAACTTTCTGGCTGGTTTTCCAGTATGGGGTAGTGGTGCTTTTGATGTGCAGCCCTTGCGCTGACCAACTTCTTCCTCTTCCCTGATTTTGGAGCTACCACTCAGACCTACCTTACAGTGTTTGTTATTGCATTTTTGTTTACTTGTTTATCCTTTTTTATACTGATGTTTGTTTGTATTTTTTTGTTTACTTGTTTATCATGTAAACAAGTTCATTGTTTTTGTTTTTTGTAGCTTTTGTTTATAATTTTAATGTTAAACAATGTAAAAGCAAAACACCATTTCCATTTTCTTAACAATATATAAACATATATATACATATATATACATATATATACATATATATACATATACATATATACATATATATACATATAATATATATATATATATATATATAGGTTAGTTAGCTAAGGTAAGAGGGTAGCTTGCCGTTCACAGGAAAATTCACTTAGTGGCCTACATAACCCATTATGTTTCCCAGCGTGAGGTAAGCCGCTTGTAATGATCAATTAGTGGTGGGTTTAAATCACCCCGAGCTGCAGATGAAACAAGCCAGTTCCTTTACTGACACGGTCGCCAACATATCCAGATCTTCTAACGTTCTGTCACCCAAAAACCAATGACGTCTGTTTTGATGTGCCGGTTCGGTTTCTTCCACATCATATCAGTATCAGCAGTAATCCCAATGGGTCACAACGAGCTTGTTAGCGAAAACTGCAATAATGCAGTATCCCGTTAGAATTTCTGTTAGAATGTGAACCGTTCTCTCTTGTCGAACTCAAGTAGTTCCTTAGCTTTCCTGCTGTTCACTGCTGGCAACCAGTTATGTTGGATCAACTACGGTTTGTAGAATTCCATGCTGCTTGTTCCAATTTGGAAAAGTATTCTTGTAGGGGTGCATATATCTCCTCTATTGTCTCCTCCTCAAATATCTCTAATCACTTTCGTGACAGTTCGCCCGCCTTTTAATTTCTTTCTATGCCACAGTGGCCCGCAAGCCAGTAGAAGCGGGTGTTGTGTCGATATATACGATGTAAAAAATCCATGCAACTACTAGCGCCGTTTGATTTGCTGATTTCGTTTGGGGGACTATAATTTTATAAGAAATCTGTTACAAAACTCGGTTCGCATAAAATCGATTGTTAAGCGTACTATGTTGTAAGTAACGTCCGCCGTTAATTGACTCCAGTCAAGATACTAAAATTTACTAAACAGCATAGTCATTGCGCGTAACCTGGATTCCAATAAGCAGCATATACTTCGTTTTGTCGACATTTACTGCGAGGCTCATCTGGGTAAGCTCCCGTTCAATGGTACTAAAAGCAGCAGTAGTGTCGTACTTAGTACACATAATGATAACAACATCATCAGCATATGCAAGCAACTGAAGACTTTTGTGGAAAATAATTATGATGCGCACATGTCATCCGCAGAGCAGGTTTCATGACGAAATTTCAAAGGTAACATAATAAGAGATCGCCTTGTTTATAGCTTCGCTCAGATCCAAAAGGTTCGGCAAGGATGACAACATCGTCAGCATACGCAAGCAACTGGAAACTTTTGTGGAAAATAACTGCTATGTATGCCATTCATACGCAAATCACTTTACGTGACAAAAGTCAAGAGGTAGCATGAAAAGGAATCGCCTTGTCTGTAACATTGCGTGGTATTAAAGGGTTCGGTAAGGTCCTTTCCCACCATGACGAAGCTGCAGGAATTGTTCAACGTTATTCTGCACAGCCTTATCAGCTACGAAGGAATACCAAGCTCAGATATTACGGCCAAAACCAGAATCCTTATATGATATCGGAGACTACCGAATAGCGCATGGACTTGGTCTTCATGAGTCTTCTACAGGATCTGGTGGAAAGTGAAAATTTGGTCGTTGGTGAATTTTCCAAGTCTGAAACCGTCCTGATAAGGTTCAATCAGTGCTTTGACGAATAACCTAAAAGGTTCATACTAAATGGTCGATAGGGAGAAGGCATTCTACCTCTATAGTTGGCTTCTCTCTTTCTGAGGACAAGACAGATGACTCTGAGATTATTACACCAACAAATTAACAACATACATACATACATACATACATACATACATACACAATTGGCCATTACAAACCTTCAGTCAGGATTACGGCCTAGCTTCTTACACCACCTATGTTGTGTGCGTTAATTTTATGCATGAGTGGCGGGACCTACAGTTTAAAATCGACTTCAATAACCAAATTAAAGAGTTTCAATCTTAATTACCGAGTAATTAAAAATACTTTTCAGTTGTTCAAGAATCAAAATCTTGTTCCATTGATTAGAAGCTATTGAAACAACCAAACAAACGAAATTTAATGAATTATTTATGAATGATTGATTTCACTTTTTTTATAAGAAAGAAAGCAAAAAACGGAAGAAATATTCTTTCATTTAAAATGAAATACAAAAGAACACTCCTTTTGCTGGAATTTAAATACAAAGTGGTACAATAAAAACCACAAGGCCACTTGAAACGTCAGTCGAACGTGTAATAATTAGAAATGAAACTCCTTTACTTTGAATGACAATTTACATGTTGCCCTACAGGCAGTCATGTTAACTATATTAAAGTATTTGAAACTGAGAATAGTTATTGACCAACAAAATCGGTTACCCTCTGAGCGTGCTCTGGAGCTCAAGGCTGCTGCAACTGCTCCAGAAAATAAAATTTTTTAATGGACCAGCTCGAAGGTCATTTAATCCTTCAATACATTTTAAAACAGCACAAGTTTGACAAAGAAAAACCATGACGGGAATATTCACTTATGCCGACGACAAAGATTCAAATTTAGGTGAGGTTAGCTTGCCGTTTACAGGTAAGTTCACTCGGTGGCCCATATGATCCATTGTGTCACCCAGTGTGAGGTAAGCCTTCTTGTCATGATCCGTTAGTAGCAGGATAGAACCATTCCCAGCTTCGGATGAAATCGTCCAGTTCTTTTATTGGCACGTTCGCCACCATGTCCAGACATTCAATCGTTCTGTCACCCAAAACCGATGACGTTTATCTTGCAATGCAGGGCACTCACATAAAAAGTGTTGCATCGATTCCGTTTCCTAAGATCCCAATTTACTTTCTTAAATTCTCCAATTTACTATCGAAATAGTACAACAAATGTGCGCAAGAAGTTAACCTAACTAAGGCGCAGTTAGTCGATTCACAGAAAGATACCAAATCGTAACTCTAGTACATATTAGCAAAGTAGTTGGCACTCTGTCTACTTACTTAATTGGTCATTAACAATTTCGGTCTAACATAACACATCCTTCCATCCATGCGCGCCTACGCCAGTTGGTCACACCAATCGATGACAGGGCTTCCTCGATTTGGTCCTTCCTACGCATACAAGGTCGTCCTCTTCACCGACTTCCGCAGATCCCCGCATCAAACACCCGTCTGGCCGGTGCATCCTCCTCCATTCGAACGACAAGGACGAGCCAGCGCAGCCGCTGGATATTAATACACTGCACAACGTCTATGTCGTTTAGGAGCTCATACAGCTCACTGTTGTATCGGATGCGGAAATCATCGCCAACTCGCACTGAACCGAAGATTTTACGTAGGACTTTTCTCTCGAACACTCTCAAGGCTGTTGCATCAGTGCTTAAAAGGCTCCATGCCTCAGCGCCATAAAGAAGCACTGGTAGGATGAGCTTATTGTAGAGTATTAGTTTTGTCGTACGAGAGAGGTCTCAGCTACTCAAATCCCTACTGAGACCATAGTAGCACCTGTTGGAAAGGGTGATCCCGCGTTTGATCTCCAGACTGACATCATTTTTGGTGGTAACAGCGGAGCCAAGATAAATAAATTCCTTGATTGTATCAAAAGTATAGTTATCGGGCGTAATATGAGAATCAATACGCCGCACGTCTCTACTTATTTTGCCCTCATTTATTGCCAGACCCATCTTAGTAAACTCCCGTTCAATAGCACTAAAGGCAGCAGAAGTATGTAATCACCAACCTCTAATGCTCCTATGGACCCATGACGCTGCCAGTCTAAAATCCATGCCAAACAGTTACTTTTTTGGGATACATTCTACGTCCTAGAATTGATACCGTCCTCCTGTGAATTGGTACCGTCTCAAATTCAACACTTTTCTTTGTTCCTTTCATCCAGAAATGTTGAAAATCAGTTTTTGATAAAAACTAGGATCAACTGCTCCCGAGGGCCATGTCACAACGTTATATTCGCCAAATTGTAGGCTGTGAAAGGCAGTTTTCCAGTGAACGATCACTCTTTGAAAAGTCCTCTTGGTAGGATGATTATGTCGATCATACGTTGCCCGAAAAGAACACTTACTCGACCCAACAGATGCAGCTCCAACAAGATTATGCATCTACGAGCAATACTGAGAAGTTGGATTCTACTCATGCAGGGAATTTTATTATTTGAAGCCATTTAATTAAAGCAACATTAACGTAGAGCTCGTTTTGTACTGCGTGCTTTCAAACAAGCGAACAGAATAGCTCATGGAAGTACAATGTATAGAGCAATCCACAGATCTAGATGGATAGGGTATGTTCTCTGAATTTTAACTGACCACATTTAATGCGGTCGTATTTATAGGGTGGGTGATTTAAAGGATTAAATTTAAAAAATGCAATACAGCAAAAACGGTTTGAAATTTTTCAAAAAATTTATTTCTTTGTTGTGAAGTGGAATTGTTCCGTTTAGTAATGGAATATTACTTCACTCATATGGCTGCTGGGGCTGGCCTCACGGTACCTCATTCGATTGGACCAATTTTCGTACAGTTTTTCGAGTGTATGGGGTTGTTTCTTGGCAACGGCATCACGACTGTTGGCTTTCAAATGCTCAAGTGTCTCTGGTTTGTCGGCATAACAATTTTCTTTAACGATGCTCCACAGAAAATAGTCCAACGGTGTCAAATCGCAGCTTCTTGGCAACCAATTGACGGCAACATTTCAGTCATCAAACGTTCGATGCAATAAATCGATTGTGGCATGAGATGTGTGACAAGTTGCACCATTCTGTTGAAACCAAACATCGTTCCCTTCAGTACCATGAAGAGGGGGTACAAAAAAAAACGGTTATCATGATGCGATAGGTGTCTCCATTGACCATAATTGTTCTGCCGTCCTCATTTTCAAAGAAATATGGGCCAATGATGCCTGCACTCCACAAGCCCTATCAAACAGTCTCTCGTAATGGGTGCATTGGATTCTGTAAGACCACCACGTGTAGAAAAATATGCAATTTTTGCTTATTAACGTACCCACCGAGTTGAAAATGAGCTTCATTCGAAAAGATGATTTTTTGGCAAAAATCGATATCATCGTGCAGTTTCTCGTTGGCTCATTTAGCGAAGCGAATGCGGCTTCAACTCTCATATCATATCGAGACCTTTTCATAAATTTCAACGTTACCCAAGTAAATCGATTCATTACATTCAGTAGAGATAATATACTGAATTTTGTGACCGAGTAGAATGACATAAGTATTGCCAGATAAGAAATAAACGATTGTTCAAATTTAAACCGATACAAATGCCACCCTTTATAAGGGTAGGTTAAGTTAGGTTAGAGGACGTGTACTTGTCAATTAAGACAAGTATAGTACCCGGAGGTAGAATTGACCCATTGTACAACGTCCTAGTTTCTTACACCACTTATGTTGTGTGTGTTAATTTTATACATGAGTGGTGGGACCTACAGTTTAAAGTCGACTCCGAACGACAGATTTTTGAGAAACCTTTTTTATGGCAATTTTTATTTACTCTCAGAGTTTTTGCCAGAAATCTGCTGAGAGGAAGTCGCCGTAGAAATACTTTTTGTATTTTGTCTTGATGTCTGGCCTGGGGCACGAACACTGGCTTTTACGTCTAATAAGCCCACACACTACCTACTAGACTACGGCGACTTCATAAAGGTACGTAATTCAAAATTTACCATGTTTCCGCAGTTTTATTTAAAGAAAGATACAGAAAATCATGAAGCAATTCTAAGAGTCTTAAGCCACAGAAAGAACTTTTGATAGATTTCTTGGTATTATTTCCCTCCACCAAAGGAGCCTTAAAAAACTGATTCGAACGATCTACTGGAAGATGGTCCTTTGAAATATTATTTCTAGGCGTTACAAACATTATCACGAACACAATATATGTAAGTGTGCTTGTGTAGGCTATAAAAATATCTACATAAACAACGAAATTGAATTTAAAATAATTTTTTTTTTCTGTGGGAAATTTTCTCACGCCTTCTGTTAAATATTGCCGGTAAAATACACGCACACACACGTGCAAGTGCTTATTACACAATTATTGGCCCACTTACAACAACTTCCTGCCACCATCACTGTCACAACAACAACAACAGAAACAATAACAAACCACAAATCAACACTACTAAATGCCTTTACTATTGGAAACAAGTGTAAGTGTAAGTGTAAGTGTAAGTGTAGGTGTAAGCGTAAATGTGGTCTACATTATGTCTGTCTCTCTGTCTGTCTATCTGTCTTTCAGGATATAGGTTTGTGTCTGTATGTCTGTCTGTCTGTTGTTATTTTCTTAAATATCAGCAGTCTTGTTATTTATCCTCTCCTTAAAGCAATTAAATGCTTGAGCGCATGAGAGAGAAAAAAAACCAACAAACACAAATACAACAACAACAATAATAACAATAATGGAAATTTTTTAGCATTACAAGTAAACAAGTTTACGCGTTATGAACAGCAGTAGCCGTGCACAACGACAACGGATGTGAATTAAACTGTTTTGGTGGGGGGAATGAGAGTAAAAGTGTGTAGATGTGTAAGTGTGCGTATGCTTGTGTAAAACACACAACATGCTGAGTAGAGTCATAAAAAAAAAAGAGAAGAGTTTCGTAAAGTTTAAATTCCTACTTGAAATCATATTAAAAAGCATAATTAAATACCTCCCCCTCTCTCACTTAACTAACCAGTCATACAGTCAACTGACTCTGTCTGTCTGCCCTTAAGCCAACAGCAGTTTCTTTTTTTTTTCTTTGTTTATGCGACTTCGTTACACTTTTTCTTTGGCTTTTTCCTGCCGGAAATATTCACACCGTATCCAATATCGTACTTCGCATTCCTGGAAACTATTTTCATAAAAAGCTGCTATTGATCCGAATTGTCAAGATATTGCCTCGTCATAGATGAGATGACAAAGTAGTTTCAATTAAACTGCGAACCTCTTAACAAAGCTGCTAAAAATTTAGATGACTTTTTACCACAATGGGCCATATAGGCCTGCGAACCTCAAGCTTCCCGCTAACCCTAACTTACTATCATAACAACTTTTTTCGCATGGAAAACAACAACAAAAAATATCGTCAATAAGCCAGATAATCGCATTATGGTGACGCTATAAAGTTGGATGTGAAATCTTTTCAGAAGTGATGAATTGTTCCATGCCTGATAACTGTAATAGTACTCAGGTTAATATAGATTGATATGCCAATCCGGAATGAAAATCCATGCATATTTACCCACATGAAGTTGCCGTAGTCTAGTAGGTAGTGTGTTGGCTTAGTAGACGTAAAGCCATGGTTCAACCTCCAGGTCAGACACCAAAACAAAATACAAAAAAGTATTTCTTCGGCGACTTCCTCTCATCAAATTTCTAGCAACAATTCTGAGAGTAAATAAAAAGATGCCATGAAAAATTTCTCAAAAATCTGTTGTTCGGAGTCGACTTTAAACTGTACGTATAACCACTCATGTATAAAATTAACACACTCAACATAGGTGGTGTAAGAAGCTAGGCCGTAACCCTAACTGAAGGGTTGTAATGGCCAATTATATATGTATGTGTAAGGAGGTCATTAAAGTCGACATCGTCTAGTTGGTAATATGTTGGCTTATTAAACTAGAGCCCGTCTTCAAACCCCATGGCTCAGAACTCCCGAACAATACGAAATACGAAAAAATATTTGACGTTCGGGGTCGACTTTAAACTGTAAGTCCCGCCATTCATGGATAAAATTAATACACATAGCATTAGTGATGTAAGTTGTAAGCTTGACTAAGGGGTTGTAATGACGAATTGATAAGTAAACGGTCGTTAGATTCCTAGAGAGTGTGTACAGTAAGTTTGTCTAAGAAGGCGTTTTATTTGCAGGAAATAGCAATGCATTCGACTATTACTTTCGTCAGCATTCCTCTATAGAGTGACAAACAAAAAGAGATGATGGGCATGCTTGCAGCGGAACAAAATTACCATTTAACTTGACAATAGTCCACCTTAAAAGCCTTTCAGTAAATATAATGAGAAATTGGCCCAGAGAAACGGAATACATCGCAACGACTGATGCAGAAGCTCTAATGTCGAGAAAAAAGAGGAGACCACAGAACATCTGAATCGGGGATCTGAGGCAAACTATTGTTGGGCAGCCAGGGGTTGTTGACGTATCTAATCAAAGGCGATTTTAAAAGAATTTACACTTTCATGAAACTGTCGGAATGTCTCAAATACATCATTCAGGAGGCATTTACAGTGTTCCAATATTTCCCATTATGAAATACTGAGAGTTATGTCTCTCCTCACACATCCATAGTTCTGACGATTTGATTTACTTTTTGAGATACTTCTTTCCTTCTCAATGCTTTCTACATAACAGTTCTTTTGATGGTATCAAAAGATTCCTTGAAATCTAGGAAAAAGTAAGAGCAGGAGTACTCTCCTCCATTCCAGATATTGCTGTATTGTAATGCGATAAGTGTTGTCCTTGCCCATGCAGTTCCCGTTCAGCTTTTCCTTTATTTTATTTGCAGCCTTCGCGATATTATCACAGCTAATAGCTTGTGTATGATGCTGAACAAAGAAATTTCTTTCGTTTAATTGTTGTCGTTCACATGGGCACTTTTCGGTAACTCAACGATGATACCTTTTTTCCAAGTTGTGGTTAGCCTTTCTTCCTTTCAAACGTGATGTGACGTGGTGTCGTAGAAGTTCATCTCCGTCCTATTTGAACCACATGTCAGTAAAATTAATATCAGATAGGTAGAGGAAGGATCCACTTAGGCCACATAAGGCCCATATTGTGTTACCACAGTTTTAATACCAGATAGTTGAAATACGATACAATGTCTAAGCATGACCCTATACTGATCACCATTGTCAGTAACATTCTGACTGTCATCGTGCCCATAAAGCGATAGAAACATTAATTTTATGTACATTTAAGTGTGTTTAGACAAAAGGTTGTGGACTAGCCTCACTTCAAATTCTTATTTACGTACCCAACAAACCAAAAATTGGCTTCATCGGTTAACAAAATTTTGATTGGAAATTTAATATTAATTTAAGCCTCAGCTGAATTGGTGGGACATACGTCTTATGTTTGGCTTTAATTCCTTGATAATTTTGAAAGCTCTTAAGCCAGGATGCTGCCGAAAACGAACCGTTATATACGCCAAACAATAGTTAAAATGTACGACAAGTTTGGCGAACACAACTATTATTTAAAAAAATACAATCTACAAGCGATGCCAAACTAAACAAAAACCGTTTAATATGGTGTTCAGATATGCACCTTTATTGCGTAAATCGCAATAAACGCCATTATTGAGCTTAATATTTCAAAGTTTCAATTAATTATTGCGCAATAAATTCTCAAATTTTTATAATATTGAGTAAGACTTCAAATGCAGCACTGTCATAAGTAGTCATGAGCATATTACAATTAACCGAATACTTTCTGTTGATATTTGACAAATCAAATGTCAAACAAAAAACAAAACAAAATAAAGACAATGTTGTTGAAACAACCAGCTAGCTTTGCTAGCTGTCAAATGAATATTGAATAACTAGTTGAACTGCGTACATTAGTATGCCTGAACACTTAAAATATTGTACTCAATAAGCCTAATATTGAGTCAATAAAAGTGCATATCTGAACATAGTATAACAGTTGTTAATTCGGCTGTTAAATAAAGTCCTGTTATGAACTCATAGTTATGAAATGTCAAAAAAGTAGTACACTTGTGTCACAAATTCCATTTGGAAATGGTGTATAATTTTCAAATATTTCTCTTACAGGCAATCGTTGTTTAACGCCTTATACTAATGAACAAAATAATTTTCCCTGTAACTAAGAGTGTATGTAAGTGCGTTTATACATATGTATTTCGGTTAACTGGGTAAGAACGTTTGCCAAAATTCTTGTACAAAATTTTTCAAAATATTTTAATTGAAATTAATAACCACAAAACCAAAAGCGGGGTTGAATTTGCCGGAAAACAAAACAAGAAATATATTTCGTAGTATTTTTTAAACTGTTTAGAATACAATTTTCATAGGCTTTTAATTTCTTCGTTGTGGCTATTAAGAATCAATTCGTTTACCAAAGACACACACACTTTAAGCTCAAAATTTAAATACCAAATCAAGTCAAAAGTCATAAGATGTGGAAGGGAGGGGGAGGAATTATATGGTAAGAAAAGGGGTAAAATAAATAGAAAACTTTGTAGCCTTTAGGATTTTTCTTTTTTTTTTTACTCAATGCCTTATAATATGCCAAATAAACATTGTTGTGGCTGCTCGCTGGTTTGTGGCTGTGGACCTGTGGCTGTTTTCTTTTTTTACTTTCCATACTGCCTTCCAGTATGGTTTCGGTAAATATTTATAATTTGTTAAAGGAATTGAATTTCTGTTTTTATAAACAGCACTGGGTTGGACTTATGAAATATTTATGAATTTTTGTTTTTCTTTTCTTTTTGTATTTAAATAGCAGGAAAAAAAATTTGTATTTAAAGTCAGTCAAGGTAAAATTGATTTCTTGTAAACGAAACAAACGTTTAATAAACAATTAAATAACGTTAATAAAATAAGGTTTACATATACATAGATATCGGTTTGAATTTGAACATTCGGTTATTTGCAATCTAGATATTCTTATGCCATTATAAAATTAACACACACAACATAAGTGGTATGAAAAACTAGGACGTTGTACAATGGGTCCATTCGATCTGCGGAGACTGTACTTGTGTTAATTGACAAGTACACGTCCTCTAACCTAACATAACCTATGCCGTTCTATTCCGTCACAAATTTAGTATAGTATCTCCACTGAACGTAATGAATCGATTTACGCTTGAGCAACTTTGTGATTATTGGGCCAACGAGACACTGCACAGCGATGTCGATTTTGCTAAAAAAAATCATCTTTTCCAATGAAGCTCATTTTCATATTGGTGAGTACCCGAGATCAGCAATGAATCGCCTTTTGCTATTCATAAGTACGCATGAAATTTTGAGTATGAGTGAGTCAACAGTATTGAAATCCAACTACTCTGATTCATTCGTACTCACTACAACATTGATTTATAAGTACAGGTTGCAATGAGTATGAGTACAAAGTTGACATCAAACTCATACCATTCGAAATATGTTTGAGTCATAAGCCTATTGGCCTAAGTGTGTCCATCACCAAGAAAATTTTTTCATGGATGGGCAGCCACCTCTACCTAGCTACCTACCTAAGCCTATTCATTCAGATTCATAACTTTAGAAAAATACTTATAATACTCATAAATGATTCGAGTAATTCGAGTCATTTATCAAAATTTACAGTCTTAGTTGTTGTTGCATTTACAAAGAAAGAAGAAAGACACATAAACAAAAAAGGCAAAAACAGCAAGGAGAGCAAAAACACAACCTTCATGTGAGTATTGTAGTGTTCGTACGGGAATGATACTTATTTTGTGATTCGTGTATACGATGAGTCGTGGAGAGTCAACATCAATAACATCATGGGTATTGTTAAGTACGAGTACCATGAGTATTTCAAACTTTGAGTATGAGTAATATGAGTTTGACATTAAAATAAGTATGAATGCGTATAAGTATCAAAAATTATGATTCGAATCTACTCATCGTTTTGAATACTCATTGTTGACCTCTGGTGAGCACGTTAACACGCAAAATTTCCATATTTGCGGCTCAGAAAACCCACACGTGATCTTACAGATGTCAATGCAGCCATTACAAGTGATTGCTTGCTGATTGGAGGCTTGTGGAGTAGAGGCATCGTTGGCGCATATTTCTTTGAAAATGAGGACAGCGCAACCATTACAGTCAACGGAGACACCTATCGCACCATGATAGCTGATTTTTTTACACCCGCTCTTCATGGTATTGATGTGAACGATGTTTGTGTTCAACAGGATGATGCAACATGCCATACATCTCATGCCACAATCGATTTATTGCATCAAACGTTTGATGGCCGTTTAATTAGCCGAATGGTGATGTTAATTGGTAGCAAATCAGGTGCGTTCAACAATTTTCTGTAGTACGTTGTTAAAAAAAAATGTTATGCCGACAAACCAAAGGCAATTTAGCATTTGAAGGCCAGCATTCGTCATAACATTGCCGAGATACGACTCCATTCACTCGAAATAGTGCACGAAAGTTAGTCCGATCGAATTAGGTTCTGTGAGCCCAGCCACGGCAGCCGTAGGTTAGGTTAGGTTGGAGGTTGCTCACTTGAGCATGCATAGTGGCTCGTTGTGATGCCACAGATGAATGCCAAAACTAGGGAAGAAGAAGAAGTTGGTCAGCGCAAGGGCTGCACATTAAAAGTACGACTACCCTACGCTGAAAAACCAGCCCGAAAGTTTGATAAACGAAGTTATATCCTTGACATCAATAGATGATAGCTCTGTTAAGCTGACAAGAAATGGAGAGCCAAATAACCTATATCTGCATCTCCCAAGAGATGGGCATTGACAAAGAAAGTGGATAACAATCTTCTCTTCCTCAGCAGATGTGCACCCATGGCAGAAGTCATTAAATGGGACCTGCATCCTTTCAGGGTGTCTACCCATAACACAATGACCCGTGAACACGGCCACAGTGATTGAGATAACGCTACGACCCAGTCCGAGTAACTGGTTGTACGCCTTCTATCCATCAAGGGCCAAGTGAGTCTAGCGGTGGTGCAGGACTCCTCATTGACCCAGGATAGGTTGACGTCACGAAGGAATTTCCGCGCAATGGCCAACTTGACCGAAGTAAGTGGCATACCCAAGTCTATTGAAGAGGATTCTGGAAGGAGAGCACCAGCCCTGGCGAACTCGTCGGCCCTGCAGTTTCATGGAATGCTACTGTGCCCAGGGACCCAAAACAGTGAGACACTGAAGCGCCCAGAAAGAAGGTCGAGATAGTGGCGCCATTTCATAACGATAATGGATTTTATTCACAACGCCTGACAGAAATCTTATGGCGG
Source organism: Sarcophaga carnaria (assembly GCA_958299815.1). Classification (NCBI taxonomy): domain Eukaryota; kingdom Metazoa; phylum Arthropoda; class Insecta; order Diptera; family Sarcophagidae; genus Sarcophaga; species Sarcophaga carnaria. The sequence continues at coordinate 17,242,370 of OY283149.1, read as the reverse complement.
CCTGACTAACAGAGAAGACCCAGACGCGAGTGAAAGGAGCACAGTTGACGAGGATCCATTGAGCGACCCGGTAAATGGCCATTACCTCAGTCTGAAACACGCTACAATAATCCGGCAGTCGGAGGGAAATGTTCAGGTAAAGTTTCCTAGTGTAGAATCCGCTACCAACCCCAGAATTAAGTTTAGAGCCGTCGGTGTATATATCCAAGAGTTCCGGGGGGACGGCAGCCATATAACTGAAATAATATTGCTTTTCTAACCGGAACAATAGTACTTCACAACAAACGTATAAATTTGGAAAAATTTCAAACCGTTTTTGTTTTATTGCAATTTTAAATTTAAACTTTTAAATGGCCAAACCAGTCTGTTTATTTATTACACTAGAGCCCATGTTCAAATCCCAGCTCAAATATTGTTGCGTACGGTTTAAAAATATTTTTTTTTTTATTATTCTTCTACTCGTCTTTTAGTCACTTGAACCACTGTTAGCAAGATCAAACACCATTTGATTATACAAAAACTATTTAATACTTAATCTTGTCAACATGTTGCTAACATACAGGTACATGTAGCCTATGAATATGTTTATAATGTAACAAGTATATCAACATGAATGTTTTTATACTGAAACTTTTAAATGACCCACAAAACTGTTTAACACTTATTCATGTCAACATGTTGCTAACATACAGATACATGTTGCTAATGAATATGTTTATAATGTAAGAAGTAAAACAACATGAATATGTGGGTATATGATCCTACATATGATTTTTCGATCGAACGTGTTGGATCGAACTTAATTGTTCAGTTCAGTGAAATTTTTGTTACATGTTTATAATCATTATTGCTGATACATTGGAAGAACAACTCATTCAGTTTAATTTATGTTTTTTTATAAATGAAGACATGTTTTTGAATATTTACATATGTATTTCAAAACTATTGTCGGTAAAGTGCCCAAAATGCTTTCATTTAATTTTTAATTAGAAAAAATACCTTTTTTTAATAATTATTCTAATTTTTATTCTCCATTTTTATGAATAAATTGTTAATTTAGGCAATATTTTTGAATAAAATTGCGTTCCATAGTGCTTTCGTAGTTGGGAAATAATTTCGTTTATTTGGTATGCTATTAAAATGACATCCTTAGGACCAAGGTTAGTGGCGGGTTTAAAGACCGGTGTATCAATAACAGCAGATAACGCTCTTAAATTGGTTTTACAGTAGAAGTCCATTAGTCCGGCATCCAACAGTCCGGAATGCCCGATAGTGCGGCATCGCTCCGGAAAATTGTAAAAATATTGGTTTTCTCCGAAAGAGTGCCTTTAAAGCAATTAACAACGCTCGAGAGCTATTCGGAAGTTATCGGGGTAGTTCGGGATCATCCGGAAACTCTCGGTATTGTTCGGAAACAATTAGTGGCCGGCTAGTCTCAGCTGTCACAACAAATTCAGGTGCAGTGCAGCTCCGTTAATCTATCACGAAGCATCTTCGCCATTTTTTATGCGTTGTTGTTATGCGTCCTTTCACATCGCAGTAAACGTAACTTTTAAAACTGTTTATAAAAAAAGTGATTTTCGTTCTAACTATACAGTGACCATGTTTTTAAAACCTAAGCCATTGAGTTCAAAAGGAGAGAGAAGTGCTGACAATCCCTTGAAAAACCTGCCTGAAGATGAGGAGTGGTTTCGAATCGACGAGAATGAGCCTGTTGAACAAGAACTAACCGATGAGGACATTAACAACATTGTAGTAAACCCTCAACCTACTCAAAATCTTGAAGAAAGTGACTCAGTAATTCTTCTTATAATTACCGCCCGATTGACCGGAATTTTCGGTAGTCCGGCACCGAGACGGTCCCGAAAGTGCCGGACTTCTACTGTACTAATAAAATATGCCGGTATTAAAAATTACTGTAATCGGGTTTTTTTTTCATTATATTACAATTAATTATTTCATTTAATGCCATTATTAGAACTTGCCGTTAACTAAAGGCAAAGTTTTAACGGGCAGATAAATTGTTTTTCATTATTATAAGCGGACAATAAGGTAGAAGTGAGCTTTAAGCTAAAGTGAGGATCATCCTACCTTTAACTTTTAAAGTTAAGTTTATGTTTGCACTTCACATATTATATATTATTTTCAATATGGCAACTTCAAATATAAACCAAATGAGCATATACAACAAAAAAAACCGAGCCCGTTGTTGATACTGCGTTTAAAAAAACTTATTCAATTGAGCAGTGTTATCGGCATTGCTCCGCCACTGCCATATTTTTTGAAAAAGTTAACTTCATTTTATCTGTAGGTTGTAATAACGAAAAGAAGTTAAAGTTGACTTTAAAGTTCACTTTAGCTAAAGTCATCTTTAACTAAACCCAACTTTAACCGGAAGTTGTAATAATGGCCCTTAAAGTACGTAAATTGTACCTAAAAATAGTGAGTCTTTAATAAAACTTCTGTATACGGACAGGGTTTTGTTACTGGTAGAACCAAAACCTGACTGTTTTCTTAACAGTTGTTTTAAAACTATTTGTTTTTGATACAGTGAAAAACATGTTTATTTGTCATGTTTCTTAGAATATCTTATACGGCGGTGACTTGTATACATTACAACAACTCGAACAAAAACTAAAATATGAAAAAATATTTGTTCGGCAACTTTTTCTCAGCAGATTACATACATAATTGATCATTACAACCCTTTAGTCAGGATTACGACCTAGCTTCTTGCAACACTGATATTGTGTGTGTTAATTTACAACTTAAGTGACTACAGTTTTTAAGGTCAATTCCGAACGATAGATTTTTAGAGAAACTTTCCATAGTAATTTTATTTGTTCTCAGAGTTTTTGCCACAAATCTGCTGAGAGAAAGTCCCGAAGAAATGTGTTTTCAAATTTCGTTATGTTTGAGATATCTGGACTGGCGTTTGAATCACTGGCTGTAGTAAATAAGAGAAAATTCTACCTACTAGAAGACGGCACCTTTTAATATTATAAACGAAGGCTACTAAAAGAGAATAATAATTACATGGAGTCTCTCACTACTACTAGAGTATTTCGATTATGCAAATGAAATTCGCCTACGCTCGCTGACGATCTCCAACAAGCAGCCAAAATCAGAAGACTTGGGCAAATGGTGCCACATCCCAGGCATTAGAATAAATATGAAAGCAACCAATGAAAGTCTTCGAATATTTTTTCATTGTTTTGTTGGAGATATCTGACCTGGAATTTGGACCGAGGTCTTACATCTAAGAAGCCAATACACTACCTACTATACTACGGTGACTACTTCTCTCAGTTTTCTATTTAAAACTCTGAGAGTAAATAAAATTGCCATGAGAAGTTTCTCAAAAAAATCGGTCATTCTGAGCAGACTATAAGTTTATAGGCACCACCACTCATGTATAAAAATAATGCGGATAGTGTGAGAAGACTGGTTGTAATCTTGACTAAAGGGTTGTTTTGTTTTTCGTGATACATAATGTTACGCAAATCGAAACGACCTAATATCGTTTAACAACAACAACGATAAACAAAAGCCACACGATACAAATACACACTAACACTAAGAATACAATGAACGTGTTGGTTATCTAAAGCTGCACACACACATATGTACAACGAACCTGGTTGCGCCTGGTACCAACAACAACATGCATGTGACAAAAAGGGATAGACAACATAAGTAAAGTACACAAACAACAATGTATTAGCAATAGAGCTCTCGAGAAGGCGAGACCACGAACCTTCCACTTCAAGAATGTTCGTTAGAGTGGTTGTGTCGCACTATAAAAGGGCTGGACAAAGCAGGCAGCAGTCAGTGAGTTATAATTCAGTTAACGCGGACATAAGTGTGAAATAGAATAGTATACAAGCAAATTATTGTTGTATCGTTAACTTGTATACGGTGCCACACAAAAGTAGTGTAACGAATTAAGAGAGTTTAAGAGAAAATAAACACATAATTATTTTCACTTGGTTTGCAATTAACGAACTCATATTTAAACGTTTTTAGAAAGGTAAAAACGTAACAATAATATTTCCAAGAGTTACTAATATTTTTTCCATTTCTTCTGAGCAAGAGCTTTGGAAACCAATTTCTTTATAAAAATCTACATCTTTATTAAACATCTTTAAAGTATTTACCATCCATAGACTTTAAATGAAACCAAAAACTGTGGAACAGCTTCTTCCTCCAGTTATATTAAACGAATGCTTATAAAACCAGCACATTTACACGTTTAAGTGCAAATGAAAATCCTGACAAGGAAACTCAAAATTTTATTTGCTTTTTTTGCAAAATCCTTGAACAATAAAAACCAGAAAACAAAAAAAATATTTTAAAATATAAAAAATCAATTGCAATAAAATTCACACTACCATGACCAGAGAGAGAGAGAGAGAGATACGTTCTGTTTTCTTAAGATGATGTCTGCTATATTGAAAAAAAAATTTTTTTAAATCAACAGACAAATATTTAAAAGGAAATACAATTTATTTAAAAATATAAGAATTTTATTGTTTTGATGCTGTTGCTGTTGTTGTTGCTGTTGCTGTTTATGTTTTAGACAATCTCTTGTTAAAATTTTCTTGTTCATGAAATCAAATCAACAAATGCGTTAAACGAACAAAGCCTTGTACTAACCCAGTGAAATTTATCCTGGGGATAATACAAAAACAAAAACAAAACCTCTAAAAACTTGAATAAATTAAAGAGCAACTGAAATATTGCTGCTTTACCTTTAGAGCCAACATATTTAATGAGACAACATGTTTAAAGTAACATATTTAACATCGGCCTCTATAACTCACTGGGCAATGCTCTTTCAACGTAATTTTCGTTGGTATCCCACCCACACACAAAATGCCTCAACAACAAAATACAAAATACTGTTCTTCCAAGTCTTGTACACACATTTTTATTGTTGTATTGTTGGGTTGCAAGTGGTACAAATGTTTGTGGTTTCAACACAAACATCTTTAAGACGAAGACAAGCAAGCAAGCAACTCCAGTTCTAAAGACAGCAAAAAAAAAGCGCAAGTAAATGTACTCGCACCATGTGGTTGGTATTGTTGGTCTCATATTTTATCTACAAACGGAAAATTTGAATTTGAATTAGTATGTGGAGTAAGAGGAGGAGTAGGGGGAGTAGATTTTGAAAAGTTTTGCTGATTGTGAAATTACTGCTGCAAAGACTGTTTTGAAAACTTTAAATGCAGATATTTCGTGAAAAGAAAAGTCAGTAATGACAACAAAACTAATGCATTTAATCGAGATTTTTCTTTTCTTCTTCTTTCCCCACATAATAGGGAGAATTTAATAAAAAAAAAAAAAAATTAAGTTTCATAAAAAAATATTTTTCATTTCAATGAAGTAAAGAGTTAGGTTAGGTTAGTTTTAAAGACGTATGATTGTCATTAAGGCAATACCCGGCGTTGGAAAATTCGACCTAAAAAGATAAAGAAAGGTTAGGTTAGGTTGGGTTAGAGGACGTGTACTTGTTACTTAAGACAAGTACAGTACCTGGAGGTCGAATTGACCCATTGTACAACGTCCTAGTTTCTCACACCACTTATGTTGTGTGTCTTAATTTTATAAAAGTTCCGCCAAATAACTTTTTTTTGAAAATGCTTTAAAAAAAAAAAACTACTGAATATTTTCTCAAATTTTTTTTTTATTTGAAAGTACAATCCTTCCGGTTAATAAAGAAAAATAATTTCATTCAAATGGCTGCCTCGGCTGGCCATGCAGTAGCCTACACGATCGGTCCAATTTTTAAGCACATTATCGATTGTGTGCAGCTGTATTTCTGTCCTTTAAAGCGTCAATTGTCTCTGGCTTGTCGGCGTAACACTTATCTTTGACGGCACCCCACAAATAATTGTCCAACGGTGTCAAATCGCAGCTCCGAGGTGGCCAAACGACATCAGCTCTGCGGCTGATAATGAGATTTTCAAAAACAGGGCTCAAAACATCGAGTGTAGCTTCGGCTGTGTGGTACGTAGCGCCGGCCTGTTGAAACCAAATATTGCCAATATCCTCCTCTTCAATTTTTGTGAACAAAAATTCGTTCAACAAGGCCCGATAACGATCGCCATTGTCTCTAACGGCTACTCCTTGCTCATTTTCGAAGAAAAATGGCCCAATTATGCCTCTGGACCAAAATCTGCACCAAACAGTGACTCGTTTTGGGTGCTTCGGCTTTTCAATGCCAAGATCAAAATAAGCTTCATCTGAAAAGATGATTTTTTTGTTAAAATCGGCATCTTCTGGTGTAGGCTACTGCATGGCCAGCCGAGGCAGCCATTTGAATGAAATTATTTTCCATTATTAACCGAAAGGATTGTACTTTCAAATAAAAAAAGAAATTTGAGAAAATATTCAGTAGTTGTTTCGGGGGGAAAAGGGGTAAGAATCCAAAATAAAATATTTAATATGAGCTCAGAGATAAAATACAAAAGTATTAGAAAAAAGGCTACAGATTTATGTTTAAAAAACAAACACGTACCTTATTGTATGGGGGTTGATCGAGAATAATGATCAATTCTTTTATTGCTTCTCTTTTCTTTTTTCTTATTTAAGTTCCACAACTTTAAGCGTACTTACACTACTTAACTTAAATTAGGGTGACCAGCGTAAACATCCCGCCCCTTTTGCAAGGGTGCAACAAGTAGAGGCGAGAAGTTACCTGGTCAAATAGGAATAAAATAACAAATTCAATTATAGTAAAATGAAATAAAGATACAATTCAATTAGGGTTACGATACATTTCAAATAAAAATTTCATTTTATACAAAATTTCATAAAAAAAACCAATTCATTTAAGTAATAATTAAAAAAAAACAAGAAAGAGAATTACTTATTTACTAAGTACGTTAATAACGATTGTTGCGCCTGTAGAGCTGGGTGCCGCAACTACGTTGTTGCTGTCCTTACTTTTATGGGTTTGGCAGGAACATTCGTGAGCATGGCTGCGGGTTGCGCTCTTATTGTTCTTTCCGTTGAACAACCCTTTTTTTGGTAGGGTTAGGTTTGCGGTCGTCTCGATGCCGGAAATGCAGCATGGTGTGGTGTTTGCCTAGACACTCCATACACCGCTCCCTACTGCGGCAGCTCTTCGAAAAATGGGACTGGGCCAAACAGTTCGTGCAGTACTTCAGTCTCTTTACTGCGCCCAGTCGCTTGTAGGGGTTTAAGCGGCGGAATGCCGGGCATTTTTGGAGGGAGTGGTGACCGTTGCACAAAAGGCACTTTGAGGCGGTGCGTTTGACCACTTCTTCCAGACTCTGGGTTTCTGGACGTTCCACCGTAAATTTTCTGGGTACTGCTTCGGACATCTATAAATAAAAAGGACAAAACAAACGAGGAGAAAAGAAAGAACGAATTAGTTCTGACTAGGGAGTAATACGAGCTTAACAATAGGCCGTGTTAGAACGCCATTGGCAGTTCGAACGTCAGCCACTCGTACTTTCGAATCCGATCCTACATAAACGCGCGAGATACGACCGAGTTTCCATTCACTCGGAGGCAAGTTGTCGTGTCGAATCACGACAAAATCATCAATCGCGAAATCGCGTTGGGGACATTTCCACTTGTTGCGCTTATGAAGTTCAACTAAGTACTCGTCCTTCCAGCGACGCGCAAACAAATGGTGCAGAACCTTCAATTTTCGCCACCTATTAGCGTAGGTGAGAGATTCCAATGATAAATCAGGTTCAGGGGGTGAAAGGATAGCACTTCCCACAAGGAAATGACCAGGGGTTAAGGGGTTAATGTCTGAATGGTTATCCGTCATGGGACAGAGTGGACGAGAATTCAAGCAAGCTTCTATTCTTGCCAGCATGGTAGTGAATTCCTCAAAAGTAAACTTTTGAGCATTAGATATTTTCCGCAGATGAGTTTTAAAACTTTTCACACCAGCTTCCCAGAGGCCACCCATATGTGGGGCTCCGGGAGGAATGAAGTGCCATTCGACTGATTGAAAAACGTTCTCCGATATAATCTTATGCTTCAATTCGGTAAAGAACTTAGCTTGATCCCTTTTCATCACATTCGCTGCGCCAACGAACGCGGTTCCATTATCCGAATATATATGTGCGGGGCAACCTCGTCTGGAGGAAAAACGAGTAAACGCGGCCAGAAAACAGTCCGTCGATATTTCATTGGTGGCTTCCAAATGAATTGCCTTTGTGGCGAAACACACAAACACCAGCACATATCCTTTAGTGATTCGACAACCACGTCCAATATAGGATTTAATTTCAAAAGGTCCAGCGAAATCTAGACCAGTATGGGTGAAAGGACGAGTCAATGTCGTTCTTTCTGGGGGTAGCGCAGCCATAATTTGCTGACCCAAATTCTTACGATAAATCGTACAGATCTTAACTGTAAGAATAACTGTTCGAATTAGGGTTTTAAGCCTAGGGACCCAAAACTCCTGCCGCATGAGGCGCAGCATTAAAGACAACTCAGCATGTACAGAGCATTTATGAAGATGCTCCAAATATAGTCGGGTAAAATGACCATTGTAGGGGAGTAATTTGGGGAAGCGTTCATCGTAGGTCAAAGTCGGTGATCGAGAGAGTCTTCCATTGACTCTCAAGAAACCATTCGAGTCAATAAAGGGGTTGAAGGTCAATAGAGGGCTCTTACGAGGCAAAGCAGCTCTCTCCTTCAAAATTGAATATTCGGGGAAGTGTGAACTTTGACACAAAATAATTAACCGACGCTTCACGAAACTGATTTCGTCCTGAGTAAGTCCTGTTGACAAGTATTTTCCAGATAACTCATGGGTTTTATTGGCGGAATGGTAAAACCGGAAAACGTAGGACAATACTCGCAACGCGCGAGATAAGTCCGAAAATCGGCTCAAAATTTCCTCAGTGAACGTTGTGGTATTGACGTTCACTCGAACCACACGTGTTTCAAGCTGGGTACAGGGTTGGAATGACGATTTCGGCCATTCAGAACGTGGAAGTCTTAGCCAAGTAGGGCCCTTCCACCAGATGTCAGAATTGACGAGTTCTCTGGCTGTTATACCTCGACTAGCCAGGTCAGCAGGGTTATGATGAGATTCCACATGATTCCAATTATCGATGCCAATAGTATCCAAAACATACGAAACTCTATTCGCCACAAAAGTTGGCCAATGGCACGGGGGTTTCTGAAACCAGGACAGAACTATTGTCGAGTCTGTCCAATAAAAGGCCTTCGCATTGGTAAAATTCAGCTCCGTGAGGAGTGAATGTACCATTTTTGCCAACAGAGTTGCACCGCAGAGCTCTAAACGGGGTAAGGTTTGCACCTTTACTGGCGCAGCTTTTGTCTTGGCAGCGAGCAAATGAGTGAATATTTCACCTGACGGGGTTTTGATTCTGCTATAAAGGGTGGCAGCATATGCTTTCTCAGAAGCATCACAAAATGCATGAAGTTGTACTTCATACTCAGGGTTAAAATTAACCCAGCGGGGGATATTAATCCTGTCGATGAACGAGTAATCATCGACAAATTCGCGCCACCTGTGTAACGTCATGGGTTTCAAACAATCGTCCCATTCGGTTTTGTCCTTCCAAATTTGTTGCATAAGTATTTTAGCGACAATTATTTTGGGTGCTAGCCACCCAACAGGGTCAAATAGCTTGGCTATTTGAGAAAGGACAGAACGTTTGGTGACTTGGGTAATATCGGGCGTTGGAGATGGCTTGAAGAAGAATGTGTCCAAGCTCGCGTTCCAACGTAAACCCAACGTTTTAGCAGTACTAGCATCTGAAAATTTCAAAAAATTGGAATCCAATAAATGTTCGGGGGGTAAGTCTCGAAAAAGACTTTGTTCGTTCGAAGTCCATTTCCGCAACGAGAAACCAGCCTACTTCAAAACGTGAATTAATTCATCGCGATTATGAATGGCCTCCTCAATAGAATGTGCACCCGACAAAATATCGTCCACGTACATTTGAGTACGCAAAATGGTGGACGCAGAAGGGTAGTTTGACTCACAGTCGCTAGCTAATTGGTGCAACGTTCTAATTGCCAAATAAGGAGCACAGTTCACTCCGAACGTCACTGTTCTCAATTCATAATCCTCTATATCTCCCTCGGGGTTTCGACGAAATAATATCCGCTGAAAATGCGCCTGATCCGGTCTGATCAGTATCTGCCTATACATTTTCTCTATATCAGAGTTAAAAACATATCTGAACAGTCTCCAACGCAAAATCAGTATAGTTAGGTTAGACTGTAAAATTGGTCCAGGGTGTAGGACATTGTTGAGGCTCACACCGTTCGAAGACGGGCTTGAGGCATTAAAGACTACCCGAAGTTTAGTCGTAGTACTATCGGGTTTAAAAACAGCGTGATGTGGCAAGTAATAATTAGAGTTGGGAGAATGAGCTAAATCGGCGCTGACCTTTGTCATGTGACCAAAGGTAGAATATTCCTCAATAACCGAGTCATACTGACTCTTAACCTCCGGGGATTTAAGTAATCTCGCTTCATTCCTCAAGAACTGCGAGAGGGCTATTCTCCGGGAGAACCCAAGGTTCAAACTGGTCGGAAATTCGGACATAAAAGGCAGGGTAACCACATAACGTCCCTCCCTATTTCTAGTGGTGGTACGACGGTACAAATCCTCACAAAATTTGTCCTCACCCGAAACTTTCATAAATTTGGGAACTTCCTCAACTTCCCAAAACCGAGTGATTTGGTCGTTCAAGTCCAAATGACTGAAAAATGACACGATAGAGTGTAAAGAATGCGGCTGAGGAATTCTACCAGTAAGGACCCATCCAAAGACGGTCTTCTGGGCTATAAGAGAACCCTTAGGGTCCCTTTTTACGTTGGTCAACATAATTTGCGAATATACATCCGCTCCCAATAGTAGATCCATATGGCAGCATTTGAGATCCGAAGCAGGGATGTCGGACAAATCGAAATCAATTGTGTCTTTCAGTGAACACGTAGGTAGGCGACCAGTTAGTTGCTCGACCACATAAGCATCAGTCTCCAAGTGAAATTCTGGGTCAATGGACGAACCCAAGGAAACCGAGCAGATTTTAGTAGAATTAGCTGCTATCGCTCAATTCAAACCGAGTATCGTAGCAGCAGGGGCAGAGAATGTTGGAAGATCCAGCTTTCTCTGAAGTCTCTTCGAGACAAAGGTAGCCTGAGAGGCAGGGTCTATCAATGCTCTAGCAGAATATCTTACGTCGTTGAGCATGATATCTACTACAGTCGTGGCCAGCAAGACTGTAGAATACGGGGTGGACTGTAGTTGTGTCGAAAAATTTCTAAACGAGCGAGCCTCGGCAGAAGTTGATGGTTTCTCCACCAAGTTTTGCTCAGAACGAGAGGTGTGCTCCGGAATAGGAGCAGAGTGACTTGATGTCGCGGGGGTTATTGAATTATTTCCGGGTTTGGGTCGAGAAGGGTTAGGGGCTTCAGTGCGATGAAGCAGCGAATGATGCCTTTGCTTGCACATATAACAAACATTAGTGCTCTGGCATCTTCGAAATTCGTGGGAGGTTGCCAAACAATTCGTACAAATTTTGTTCCTTTTGGCAACATTTATCCTTTCGCTCACTGACATCCTGAGAAACTTGGAGCACAATCGAATGGGATGATTATCCGAACACAGTGTGCATTTTTTCGGGGGTATATTAGGAGTGACCGTTGTCCCAAAACTCTTAAACTTTCGATTCTCCTGAGGAGAATTTCGGGTACGATTATTCACTTGATTCGTATTGTGACTGCCAATTATATCAGAAACAGACTCTAAGGTCCGATACCTCGCAGTCAAAAACTCGTCCATGCTGCTCCATTTGGGTAAGCATGAGTTAGGGCCCTGGGACTGTTCCCAAAGACCAAGAGTGTTCTCAGGTAATCGGGTGGAACAAATATAAACGAATATGATGTCCCAATTTCACGTTTCAATCCCGAGCAAGGATAAATTAGTTATGCTATCATTGATCGTCCTCTGCAATCGCTTGATTGCAGGACCCGATTCTCTTTCAATAACAGAAAGATTGAATAAGGTTTTCAACTGGGAATTTACCAGTACTCGCTTGTTTTCGTACCGGTCTACCAGATTTTTCCACGCCATATCAAACCCATCGTTCGTCATAGGGCATGTGCGGATTATATCCCTAGCCTCGCCTTCCGTTTTTTGTAGAAGATAATACATCTTCTGTATATTACTGATATGGAGGTTAGTCCCGTAAAGGGCCGTGAACATGTTCCTGAAGGTTGGCCAGGACGCGTAATCCCCAGAAAATGTTTGGGTGTCACACGGGGGAAGGTGTATGGGGATAGTACCACTAGGGTTCGCGGGTTTAGACTTAAAAGTATCAACTAAACTATCGAAGAATGATACCAGTTCGAAATACAAAGTATATCCCGACGTGTACTTTGTCTTGATGTCCTTTGTCGACATCTTGGTATCGTCAGCATTCTCTAGAAGGTCTTCATAACTATCGCGGAAGACCTCCCACAAACGGACTAATTCCTGCCGATGCGTGTTCAAAGAATGAACGGAATGTTCCTCTTTCGGAATAGCCCGAACAAAGGTTTCAAAATCCGCTAGGCGGTTGAAATTCTTACTGAAATTTCTTAAATTCCGTTCCATTTTCGTATGAGTCAGGAACTTCAAAAAGGGTTACAAAAAACTTTATGTAAAAAAAGAAACCAAAGAAAAACACGGAACGTAACGTGAATTTCGCAATATTCCGACACGAAATGTAGAGTTACGAAAACCTCTCGTAAAAAAATAACCCAAAAAAATCGCGATACGTAACGAAAAATTTCGCAATATCTCGACACAAATGATTTTAGGGAAAAAAAAACGAATAAAAGATATTCAAAATCCGAAAAAATTGGAATCGTTCAAAAATAGTTCGACATAAACCGTTCACGCGAAAATTTTCAAAATAATAAAAATATTTAAATATAAAAATAAATAAATAAATGAATTTATAAAATATTCAAAATTATATGAAATAATATGAAATAAAATTAAAGTAATAAAATTACTAAAATTTTCCAAAATTAATAATAAATTTGGTTGAGTGTAAGAATATAACTTTTAGTGCACTGCTGAATTGCCGAAAAAAAAACGCAAAAATAATGTCAATAACGAAGATTGACAACACACGCAGAAAGCAATAAACTGTTTACTTAAAAAAAGAAGTAAACAACCAACAACACTTTTGTACTTATTGCTTTCACCAACAACAAAACGCACTTTGATGTAATCGCAACAACAATTCACTTTATAATCCCGTATATTCAGCACTTACATATATATTCTTACACTTTATTTAATTATTATTCTATTTAATTATTCTCACTTCTCACTTTTTTCTTTAAAAATTCACGAACATACCTTTTTTTATAAAATAATATTTGTAAATGGGGGGTTTGTGTGATAGATGATGGGGATGATTTCAAAAAAAAATACTCCTTTAATTTTGGCCAATATGGCTGTCTCTTCAAATCTGGAAAGAGATAGCTCAAATTAAAATATTTTATTTTGGTTTTATCTGGCTCGAAGTGGACCAAATGTTTCGGGGGGAATAGGGGTAAGAATCCAAAATAAAATATTTAATATGAGCTCAGAGATAAAATACAAAAGTATTAGAAAAAAGGCTACAGATTTATGTTTAAAAAACGAACACGTACCTTATTGTATGGGGGTTGATCGAGAATAATGATCAATTCTTTTATTGCTTCTCTTTTCTTTTTTCTTATTTAAGTTCCACAACTTTAAGCGTACTTACACTACTTAACTTAAATTAGGGTGACCAGCGTAAACAGTAGTTTTTTTTAAAGCATTTTCAAAAAAAAAAGTTATTTGGCGGACCCTTTACATGAGTGGTAGGACCTATAGTTTAAAATCGACTCCGGACGACAGATTTTTGAGAAACTTTGCATGGCAAATTTTATTTACTCTCAGAGTTTATGTCAGAAATCTGCTGAGAGGAAGTCGCCGAAGGAATACTTTTTGTATTTTGTTTTGATGTCTGGCCTGGGGTTTGAAGTTTGGCTTTTCCTCTAATAGGCCAACACACTATCTACTAGACTACGGCGATTTCAAGAAAAAGAAAACTGAGCAGAGAATTCGGAAACAGAAGCAATAGAAAACGAAGTAAAAAAAGATGAAAAAAACGAACGCAAAACACACAAGAGAGTGCAACTACAACCTTGATGTTGCAGTACCCCCCAACCAGCTAAAGTTACTCACAAATTTCTGGAAAATCCTAATACCAGCTCTCCAGAGAATCCAAATCTACAAAAAAACTACCTGATCTTCACCCTGTTAAAGGCTAGACAGTTGCAGAGAAAGTGTTTCTCGTCACAACATACCCTCTGCAAATATCCTTGTCAGCGATGTAACCTACCAGTTCGTCGATGGGCCGAAAGCCGTCAGCGACTCGAAGCTGAAATCGGCGTCATTAGCCCTACAAACGTCGTGCTGAAAATGATAAACAGTAGAGAGAGCTGGAATGCAGTAAACCACTTTGTAGAGCACGTCCTGCGAAGGAAGAAGTTTGACCTAGACGTAGAAGAACGAGAATAGAGCGGAGCCTGGACGCAGGCTGACGATGATGGAACTGGAACATATGCCAGAAAAGGGGTCCACCTCGAAGTAATACAACTGTGGTTCCGAGGTGTAATGATTCCCCAGTGAGGTGACAAGGCGGTTTTTTAGTCGGTATACCCAGTGGGAGAGTCCGACATATCATGTCTGGTGTCGACCATCATGAATGCATAAAGCTTTTTCCCTCCTTCCCGCAAAAAAAAATCTAATCTCACAGTAGCCTGTAGTATGATGGTAAGCCCAATAAGTAGGTTAGGTTAGGTTAGGTGGCGTAACCCCCAAAGCAAGAAATACCACTTAGGGCAGCATTTAGGCTAATGGTGATACCACAATTAATTCTGCCCGGGGATCAACCATTTCCTAAAGAAACCCATACCAAGTCTTGCTATTGCAGCAATCATTATATTAGAGAGCTCGGTCAACGATGGCAGAAAATTAAATGTCTGAAACCTCCATCTCTCCATGATAAGAGCAGGGCATTGATACATGTGGTAAAAGACAGGCCTCCTCCTCAGGTCCACAACGCCTGCAGATGACATTAGTTGGAATGCCGAGTCCTTCAGCATATCTACCAGAAGGATACTGGCCCCTAAAGATCGCCATTGTGCGATGGATGGCAATACGATTTAATTACAAAAATGAGTCAGTAACTAGGCTCAGGCTGGCCTTATCCGCAACCAGCAGCAAATCTGCTTTAGCACTATGTATACACATACATACATACATAATTGGTCATTAGAACCCTTCAGTCAGGATTACGACCTAGTTTCTCACACCAATTATGTTGTGTGCGTTAGTTTTATACATGAGTCACGGGACCTACAGTTTAAAGTTTAAAGTCGACAGATTTGTGAGAAACTTTTCATGGCAATTTTATTTACTCTCAGAGTTTTTGCCAGAAATCTGCTGAGAGGTGGTCGCCGAAGAAATACTTTTTGTATTTTGTTTTGATGTCTGGCCTGGGGTTTGAACCCTGCCTTTACGTCTAATCAGTCAACACACTACCTACTAGACGACGGCGACTATCATAATAATCCAATCAACTCCTCATCGATTCTGATTCTTCTCCCTGACCTATGTAGTAACAAGGCTGTAGAAAAGTAAGATTGGGCAATCAGGCGCTACTATCAAATCGCCTTCAAAAAGTTAACCTAACTTAGCAAAAGCATCCGTCATCTCGGCACCATGTATACCGCTATGTTCCGGAACCCAGAATGAATGAATTGGATCTCGTGAACAGGTCTTTACGAACTCCTTACAATTACAAACAAGTTATGATTTACAGCAGATAGAAACAACAGTCCTCTCAACCAAGATAATATAAAATACCGAATCTGAAGTGGGGATATCAGCTATGTCCTCAATAGGCTTCAAGAAAGCAAAAATCTCTGCCTGAAAGAGGCTACGGTAATCGTCTAAGCTAAAGAGAAGCTCAAGACTAAGGTCTTTATAGAAAACGAAACCGTTCAGCAAGAATGTTCCGATTAAGTATTGAATAAAACGTGGAAGATATGTGATTGTATCTCATCGATTGCGCATTGAATCTTAAATTCGAGCTCAGGAATGAATAAATATTCACATAAATATGAAATTTTTTAAAATTTCAAAGAAAAAAATTACGAAGCTTTAAACGCATCTGACAAGCATAGATTAGATTAGGTTAGTGGGCAGCTTGCCGTTCACAGACAAGTTTACTGGGTGGCTCATATGGCTGATTGTTTTACCCAATGTGAGATAAGCCCCCCTTGTCATGATGCGTTAGTGGTGGGTTTGAACCACCCCGAACTCCGGATGAAGACGGGCAATTCCCTTAGTGGCAGATTCGCCACCATACTCAGATTTTCAAACGTTTTGCCACCCAGAAACCGATGACATCTGTGCTGAAGTGCAGGGCACTCAGCCAAGAGGTGTTGTACCGATTCTATTTCCTCCACATCACGGCAGCTTCTGCTATAATCCTGGTAGGGCAGATCGACCTTGTCAGCGAAACTGCCAAACAGCGAAGCGTCCCATTAAAATTTCTTTTAGAATGCTAACCGGTCTCTTGTCGAACTCAAGTAATTTCCTGGTTCTACCATCGCTGCCCACACAGCAGTTTTGAAATTCGCCAACCAAGTCTGTTGGATCTGTTGAATTCCATGCTTTTTTTTCCAACTTGAAAAAGGCATTCTTGTAGAAGCGCATATATTTCCTATATTGTCTCCTCTTAAAACATCTCCTTCCATACCAGTACGTCCGAATTTTCATTTCCCTCTATGACACAGTGGCCCGGAACCCGTTAAATGCGGGTATAAAAAAGACGAGTCAGGCTTGAGGGCACTTCAGAAGATATGGAAAATTTCTCAAATTCGCAAGCTCTACTTTTTCTGTTCGAACACCCATACCGTGCTAATGTATGGATGTAAATTGTGGAACGACCACCAAACGCTGACCAGATTTACCTACACTACCGAGACTCTTAAACAGAGACCTACAGGAGAGAGCTGGAGAAACTTCAATTGCTGGAAATAAAGTGCCGTTGTATTGTGTGACAATGAAAGTATGATCCAACCATTATATGCCAAAGCAATGGATTCCTATTTACTACACCTAATACACCCATCAATAGTTTCTTAATAATTGAACATTTTTTAATCCCCAAAATATTTTTTGGTATGAAATATTTCAAAAAATCTTTCCTCAACAATTAATTCTTAATTCTGCAACAAAAATTCTGATTAATTTTACTTCATGGAAAAACTTTACCTTGTGTGTGTTTGGAAAAAGTAATGAAAGTAAGGAAAAAAGGAAAATGAAAATAATTTAATAAAAGTTATTATTTTGTATAACAAAGGCCAATTAAATGTTAATTAAATTAATAACAGCGTCAGCTACCGCCATGGCAGAAGTTCATTAAGGCAAAGCAAAGGTGAAGTTTAAAAATCTCTTTTGTTTTCTTAAACTACAAGAAAATATGTACCAAAGAAACGCAAGAAATAATTAAAAAAAAGAAACAGAAATTGTTAAAGGATACACGTTTAAATAACCGCCAATAAAATTGGAAAAATTATTCATGTTCCGTTTGAATATGGTTAAAGATTTTCGTACAAAAATTAAAGATTTTGTTTACTTTCTTAATTAAAAGTTAAAAGATTTATACAATTTAATATTTTTTTAGTTGATCTCTTTTCGTCATGCGAAAATTAGTTATCAATTTCACAGCTGAGAGTATAAACCTGAGTTGATATTTCTGATCAGTACAGGTTGGCAAGTCTTCATGAAAATATTTCTTTTGAGAAAAATAAACCTGTCGCAATGCTCATAAAAATCTTCGTCCATTTA
Organism: Sarcophaga carnaria; assembly: GCA_958299815.1. Lineage (NCBI taxonomy): Eukaryota > Metazoa > Arthropoda > Insecta > Diptera > Sarcophagidae > Sarcophaga > Sarcophaga carnaria. Next base: position 17,224,447 of record OY283149.1, on the reverse strand, counting down.
CTCTTCTCGTTTTAAACCACTAACAATACAAGTTAATGAACTGTATATTTCTTCTTACTTAGTTAGTCATTACAAACCTTTAGTCAGGATTAGAACCAGTGGTGTTGTCGAGCCGGAATGCTCCGGAACGTCGTTCCGGTACTTTCTTTTTGGACAGGAACGCGTTGCGGAACTAAAGTTGATTTCTGATAACGAGAATTGGCTGACGTTTTGAAAAAAAAAATTAAAAAGAATTGCTGATTTTTTTTTCTAATTTCTGACGAATTTTTATATGTATTTTTATAAACAAGGGTTTGAACTGAACCCGAACCGGAACAAAAACCGGAACGAACCGGCTTGTTTTTCCGAACCGTGAACCCGAGTCCGGAACGTTTTTTTCTACTGAACCGGAACTCGACCCGAACCGAAACAAATACGTGAACCCGAACCCGAACTAATTACTACTTAAGGATTTGAATATTTTAAACCATTTTTTAACCCTTTCGGCCTCATTTAAATTTAACTGTTGCTACCAAGAGAATCACTTATTTTTTCCATACAAAAGAGCGGGTATTTCCGCCTTTTTTTCGTTAAATCATGGTTTTTAACTGTGGGTCAAATGACGGGAATTCCCGTCATCCCGTATACACAAAATGGGTTTCGTAATGATTTTCGTTTCCTTTCGTTTTTATGCTATATACAGGACCGATACTGGCGACGGGCGAAAATTGGGGGAAATCTCCCTCCCCCGTCGTCAAATTTGGGACATGAGGCCTAAAAAAAACGCCGCCGCCAGGATTATCATGGAAAATCACCCCCGTCGTTAAATTTTGGACATGAGACCGCACAGAGCGGCCGCCTACCCAAGATCGGCCCTGTCTATATAATTATATATACGCGTTCCAGTAAAAAACCAGAAGCCACCGGTTTGGTGAACAATGGCTCAAGTGACATGATAAACAGATGGCCTAAAAAATGTTATCATCTAGGACCATTCAATCTTCATTGGGATTATCCTCTGTCAGGAAACGAGTAACTAGAGGCACGCCGCAGGTTAAGCAATGTCACCACTGCTGGTTATTAATCAAATACTGACGGAAAGCAAAATCGGAAGCTTCAAAATGATAGCATGTACTGACGACGAGATGATACTGGTCACAGAAAAGCATCTTCCATATACAGGTGGGCAAAGAAGAACGGCTTGGTTGTGAACACAGGTAAAGAGGAAATTGTCTAGATCACACACAAGTACAAGGTCCCGAGCTTCACCATTGCGAAAATAAACGAAACGGAAGGCTCGAGTATCAAAGTTCTTGAGTATCGTTCTGGATTTCAAACTGTCCTGGAGGAGGAATGATGAAGAAGGCAATGAATGCCTTGGTCGTCTGTAAAAGGACGTTTGGTAGTAAATAATGCAGCCTTGTATCATCCACTGGATATATAAAGCGGTTGTACGGCCTGTACTCTCCTGCGGAACATTAGTGCGGTGTGAAGCGATATAAAAGAGGACTTAACTCTCCACGCTGAACAAAGTACAGAGGTTGGCATACTTCTGCATTACGGTTGCTCAGAGATCTACGCCGCACGCTGGCCTCGGGGTCATCTTGTCTCCACAAACATTACGCATCTTACTCCAAAAACATGGCTAGAAGAACTGCACTGAGACTTAGGTTCTCGAATATATTTATGCCATGTACGGTGGATTATGTTTCAATTCGGAGTGAAGTAGAACCGAATCACCCGGATTTTAGATGCGACTACATAGTGCTAGAGACTGTTTTCGGATGAACATACAAAACTCATACTACCAATGGGTTTCTGAAGCTGTCATCGATGGCTCAAAAATGGAGCGGGTCATACAAATAACCTAACCAGCCCAGCGTATTTCAGGCGGAGATTTTTGCTATTGAACATACTGAAAGTATGATTGAAACCGTGAACTTGTCTATTTCGAATTATGTCAAATTAAAGGCAGTCAGGAGTTGCGTGGAGTCGGAACAACACCCGCCGCTTCCGCCTGGATTCCGGTCCACTATAACATAGAGGGAAACGGAAAGGTGGACGAATTAGAGCAGAAGGATGAGACGATAGAGGAGATATATGCGCCCCTACAAGAATACTTTTTCGAATTGAGAAAAGCAGCATGGAATTCAACAAATTGTGGGTGGTCCATCATACCTGGTTCCCGAATTTCAAAACTGCTGTGTCCAGCAGTGAACAGCAGAAAAAACAGTTAACAACTTGAGTTTGACAAGGGAAATGTTCGCGTACTAACAGGAATTCTAACGAAACACTGCGCTATTTCGCTGACAAGCTCGGTCTGTCCCACCAAGATTACTGCAGAAGCTGCCAGGATGTGGAAGTAATGGTATCGGTAAAACATCTTTTATGTGAATGCCCTGCACAGACACAGACAAAACAGACATCATGACATTTATGGCTGACATAACTTTGAAGATCTGGGCATGATGGCGAACGTGTCACTTACAGAACTGTCCGGTTTCATCCGGGGCTCGGGGTGGTTCAAACCAAATACTAACGGATCATGACAAGTGGGCTTACCTCAAACTGGGTAACACAACGGGCCATATGGGCTACCGAGTAAACTTACCTGTGAACGGAAACTACCCGTTAACCTTACCTAGTGGGACCTACAGTTTTAAAGTCGACCCCGAATATTTATTTACTCTAAAAATTTTTGTGAAAAGCTTCTGAGAGGAAGTCGCGGATAGAAAATTTCTTTATACATATATTTCGTTTTGTTCCTGATGTCTGAACTTAGGTTTGAACAAGGCACCCTCATACAATAAGCTAACACACTACCTACTAGAATATGGTGACTTCTGTCTTTAAGCAGTCTTAAATCTTTATGATCCATAAGACTTCAAATATCGTTAGAGATCCATGTTTTGACCTTGCAATGTCTGAAACCGAGATGATGTTTGACAGAATCAATAGATATTGGAGTTGCTCTGTTCAAATTTAGCTTACATAAGTACATACATATATAATTGGACATTGAGTCAGGATTACAACCTAGTTACTCACAACATTTATGTTGTGTGTATTAATTTTATACGTGAGTGATTTTTGAGATACTTTTCATGGCAATTTTATTTGGTTTTGAACCGGCGACTACTAGTTTAACTGGCATTACTCAAATTTGATAAAAAAAAAAATAAATAAAATAAACTACTCAAAGGTAACCAGTAATCGATTATAACAAATAAAAATTACAATTTCTGAACCATCCCCTTTGACATGAAGACGAAATACCCAACATACCCAATTGGCAACCATAGTAACAGCAAGACGTCATTTATTTTGTTTACAAATAAAAATTTATTTCAATAGTTCAATATTTTTTTTTGTAATTTAATTCAATAGCAAAACAAAATAAAATAAAAAATTCTATATAAAGGCGTAAATAAATAAAAATTTTAAATTTAATTTCAAAATAAAGAACAACAAGAAAATCACACATCATCTGTACTAGTTTGATCAAGCGAAACCCAACAGGCAATTGTAACAAATTAAGTTAAGCAAACATGGTAAGTGTTGAAAAGGAAAAGTCAAATGAAAGAATCAGGATATAAAATAATTAATAATCCCTTTTGAACAAATGAACAAAAAAAAACCCGCTTAAAAGCATACATTTACTCTGTATAAATAAAACAATTGAACTTTGCTGCCATACTCCCAACTCCCCTAAAGAAGATCATGGAGAGTATGAATGATTAACTCGTATTAAGGAAACGAAAAAGAAAAATGAAAAAAAAGGAAAAAAATATTACAAAAATACCATTTAAATCAGTCTACGGGAAAAACGAAAGTAGGCAGCAAAAAAGAAATGAAAACTCTTGCTCACATTGCAATATAGAAGTATTTGTCTTGCAACAACAGTAATAACAGGGAATATACATATTTATGGACATACATAAAGTAGACTAGAGAGTTGCCATAGTAATCATTTGCCAAGGAATGAATAACTCTTGTGTGTCAAACATTTCCGTTACATAGATTAGGTTATCGGCTAGCTTGCCGTTCACAGGCAAATTCACTAGGTGGTCCATATGGCTTCTTGTGTCATCCAGTGTGAAGTAAGCATCATTGTCATGATCCGTTAGTGGTGGGTTTGAACCACCCCGAGCCCGACTAAAACTGACCAGTTCCCTTAATGGCACGTCCGCCACAATGACTAGATCTGTAAACTTTCTGTCACCCAAAAACCGATGACATCGGCCCTGAAGTGCAGGGCACTTGCATAAAATGTTTTGAACCGATTCCGTTTTCTCCACATCATGGCAACTCCTGCAGAACGAGCTTATCTACGAAACTGCCAATAGCGCAGTGTCCCGTTAGAATTCTCGTTAGAATGCGAACCGTTTTCTAGTCGAACTTAAGTAAGGAGAACCTCGTTCTCCCTTACCGTTACATTATGTTAATTGCATACATACATAATTGGTCATTACAACCCTTCAGTCAGGATTATGACCTAGTTTCTCACACCACTTATGTTGTGTGTGTTAATTTTATACATGAGTGGAGGGACCTACAGTTTAAAGTCGATTCCGAACGACAGATTTTTGAGAAACTTTTCATAGCAATTTTATTTACTCTCAGAGTTTTTGCCAGAAATCTGCTGAGAGGAGGAGGAAGTCGCCGAAGAAATATTTTTTGTATTTTGTTTCGATGTCTGGCGTGGGGCTCGATCCCTGGCTTTACGTCTAATAATCCAACACACTACCTACTAAACTACGGCGGCCACTCGGTAGAATACGCACCGTGTTCTAGTCGAACTCAAGTAGTTTCATCGTTCTTCCTTACCGTTACATTATATTGCTGCTTTTTATTCGTATGTAAGACTTGCCATTGATGCCACTTTGTGTGGAATTTAACATCGTTCAAATGCTCGCCGATACTTCTCTGGGTTAAGCGCATTCCAAATGTTCAACTCTTACTGGCTCTGGTACATACTCGTATGTATGTATAGTATATCAGGCTGAATTTAACCGTTAGCATGGCTTATGTTGACTCTAATGCTCACTTTGGTTTGTGCCTTATTCGTATCCAACTGAGACTTAAGAAATCCCCACAAGAAAATGTCTAACATGATCAAATCGCAGGATCCCCTTAGCCAGTTCACTTCGCCACCACAAAGTGATAGGCGTCTACTGTCTTTTCAAAATCATTCAATAACACTTCGGCTACTCCAGGCCGAACAATGTACAGTTCGCCAATATCGTCAAATAATTCTTTAATATCTGACTGGGTTACACTGGTGTGCAAATTGCTAACCACAATTCAATAGGCTGACGATGTAATGGGCAGGGATACGCCACTACCCATTGAAGATGACATTAAAGAGTTTTTAAGGGGATTTGAATGCACACTCTAAACGGGACTGCATTTCATATGATAAATATGAGGTTTGTTCAGGTATATAAGATCTAGCGTATGCATCTAGACTACGTTCACGTAATGAACTGGAATGTAATATGCCCTTAACGGGTGGTGCCGGTAAATCTGGTGACATGCGACGTTCATGACGTGTCGAATAAGATACTTCATAGAAATCGTTCGTGCGGAATGTTAAATGAGCTGCGTGGCATGTAGCGCAGTTCTGTGGAAATCACATGTCGTGATTGGGCTGTCCAGATCATCGAATTACACGCAAAACAAGTCAGTAACCATCGATATATAGGCCATGGTACCGATGATACCACCAGACCACCAATATACACACCAAACGGTAATCTGGATCTCATGTAAATTGAAAACTTCCCAAATTCAACATTTTTATGTGTAATCGAATTGTTGGTCTTGTAATATACATAATGTTATCGGTGCAAACGATTTAAAATCTCACGGCATTGGTTACTTTCATATTTATTCTAAGATCTGGGATTTGGCACCATTTTTCCAAGTCTTCTAATTTTGGTTGCATGTCAGATCATCAGCGAGCGAAAATCATTTGCATAATCGAAATCCTCTAGTAGTAGTGAGAGACTCCATGTAATTATTCTTCTCTTTTAATAGACTTCGTTTATAATATTAAAAGTTGACGCAGTCCAATAGGTAGTATTTTCTTTTATTTACTAGAGCCAGTGATTCAAACCCCAGTCCAGATATCTCGAACATAAGGAAAGATGAAAACACATTTCTTCGGGACTTTCTCTCAACAGATTTCTAGGCAAAAACTCTGAGAGAATTGTCATGAAAAACTTTCTCAACAATCTTTTCCCCCGCCACTCATGGATAAAATTAACACACACAACATGGTGGAGTACGAAACTAGGTTGTTCTCCTGACTAAAGGCTTGTAATGCTCAATTAATTAAAATTAAGTAAGTAAGTGTGATGAGCTCGCCAGGGCTGGTGCACTACTGCCGGAATCCTCTTCAGTCGACTTGGGAATGCCACTTACCTCGGCCAAGCTGGCCATCACGCGGGTATTCTTTCGAGACGCCAACCTATCATGGGTCAATGAGGATTCCTGCTCTACCTCTAGAATTACTTGGCTTTCGATGGAACCAGTTACTCGGACTTGGTCGTGACTTCATCTCAATCACTGTGGCCGTACTCACGGGCCATTGTGTTATGAGAAGTCACGCGGAGAGAATGCAGCTCCCATCTAACGGCTTCTACCGTGGATGCAGATCCGCTGAGGAAGAGGAGACTGTTGTCCACTTTCTTTGTCAATGCCCTTCTCTTGCGAGGTGCAGATATAGGTTATTTAGCTCCCCAATCCTTGTCAGCTTTGCGGAGCTATCGTCCATTAATATAAGGATATAGCTTCGTTCATCAAATCTTTGGGCTTGTTTTCCAGCGTAAGGTAGTCGTGCTTTAGAATGTGCAGCCCTTGCGGTGACCAAGTTCTTCTCCACTGATTTGGAGAACTTGGTCAGCACAGAGACTGCATTCACCTGTGACGTCACAACGGGCCGCTACGCGTGCTCAAGTGAACTTTTGGTATAAAGGCTACCACTCTAACCTAACCTAACCTAGGTTAGCGTGTTAGCTTTAATTTACCAAAAAGCTCACTTGAGCACGCATAGCGGCCCATTGTGATGCCTAACCTAAGTGTGATAAGAAGTGACAGGCAGCGTCTTTGTTTTGCTCCAGCCCATATGCTCATTGTGCAGAACTGAAGAGTTCCTGGTTCGCATACACAGGATACTCCATTTATTCGCAATGCTTTTTAATCGATTGCAGACTTTCTTTTAAATCTCATAAATTTTTAACTCCCCCCAAAACACATGGGGAGCGAACCAAATATCGATTTTTAAATCCTGATACTGACAATTTATCAACCATTTTTACTGGAAACTTATTGGCAGAGAAAGAAATGAAGATGAAGGGCAAAAATGTATGAAATTTTTTGGATGTGGCATTTAATATAATAAACACTTGCAATACTCGTGAATAAAATCAGCTTTTTGGCGCCAAAAAATAAATGAAACAATCAGTTTATACAACATCAGTGCGAGTAGTTCGCGGTTCTTTCACTTTTCACTTTGCTTTCACAATGGTGGTGGTGGTAGTGGCGGCGGTGGTCCATCGAATGCCATCTCTGGTTTATTTTCATTTCTCGTTAACAGCTACAGCATCAAACGGCAGCAACAAATTGTATCTGCGAGATTTTTTGAATAATTTGCAACCATAAAATATGCAATAAGCCAACATCTGTTGCGAGAAATTGTTTTCAAAGCCGCGTCATCATATTATTTAAACAAAATTTTTTTGTTTTTTTATTATTTTTTCTCTTCGCCTTGCTTTTATTTAAATACCATAAAAAAATTGAAAGCATGAATGTGAGTAAGCAAATAGGCTGTGCAGTGGCGCTCTGCTAAGGGGTTAAGAGAGTTATAATTTCCATATCTCGTATGCCAACTCCAGATTTTCCCAGTCCATTCCTCTTTGATGTATAAAGTCTCGCCAAAAGTCATCCATAAACTACTTGGACCTCAATGACAATCTTTTCACCTAATATAAGGCTTACAATGGGCCACTGTTTCTCCGGGTGAAGGAATGGAAATATTAAGACAGTGAAGCTTTTCCCTTCCTAACCTAAACTAACCTGAAACTTACTAAAGTGTTCCAACATTTCGATGTTAGCATCACATACCCTACATTCGATTTAATTTGACAAATCTACATACACAATTTGTCATTACAACCCTTTAGTCAGGATTACGACCTAGTTTCTCACACTACTTACATTGTGTGTGTTAATTTTTATACATGAGTGTCGAGACCTACAGTTTAAAGTCGAATCCAAACGGCAGATAAACTTTGCATGGCAATTTTATTTACTCTCAGAGTTATTTACAGAAATCAGCTGAGAGGAAGTAGCCGAAGAAATATTTTTTAATATTTCTTTTTGTCCGAGATGTCTGACCTGAAGTTTGAACCGAGGCCTGTCGTCTAATAAGCCGAACACGCTACCTACTAGACCACGGCGACTAACCTATGGTAAACTTTTGCCGCTTAAATGAGTCAAGTGCCTCATAAGGATACCTATCACTCTTATCCGCAATTAAAAAACATGTTTTCCCGATATCTGGATCCTCAATATCACTTTTTTCACTACATAGGCCTTAAATTCACCAAGTTTACACATGTGATGTTCCACCACTTATTGGTAACGAAATAATGCGTACAGTTTTTACAAACAATCATACAAGCGTAATTCCTGAATGCCATTGCTCTTATTTCCATTTGGCTAACAGTAAAGGTAGATAGGAAAGCAAAGAGGTGACCGTAAATCAACCCTGGAAGATAGAAAAGGCCACATATGGACATCGTTATACTAAGCTACACCCTTTGATCACACCTACTATCACCACCTTAACAATCTTATTGTTGTTCAATAGACAGAAGCATAGCCAAGTTTCTAGTTTTTCAATGTCGCTTGCCAAGCCGGTCCTATTTATCAACTAGTCGCCAGCTATGCAAGACCTGCGTTTGATTATGATTACTGCTCCAGTATTAAAGCAGTACATTTGGTTGTAATAGAGGTCCTTGGCAGGCTTTTCAATTGGCTCCCCTTAGTCTGGATCCGTGAGAGACATCTAATATCGCACACGTGCCTCAATCGGATGAATATATAGGATCGTTTCCTATGTCCTACCTGAAGTTGTCCTCAGTACGCAGCTTATTCCCAAGTAGCGCTTAGAGTATTCTGAAGTAATCAGGCAGTCTATACACCACTCTATCTGGCACTAGGAACCTCCAGCTCTTTAAACTGGAAGTCCTTTGTTGGCATTCTCACATCAAAGAGTTATAGGGAATCATATAATCGACCTACATGTTTCTTTGTCTTCCTAAAATTACTGCATTGTCTAGGTTGAACCTGGATTTGACTGCATCGATCCCTAATGCCTTCAGCCCAAGATCCTAGTTTTCTTTGTAAACAAACATATTTCTATTTTATCTGGGGCTATGTTAATCTTCCTCGAACATGATCACTATAAAGTTTTCTTTTGGGAGAACAACCGACCAATTTTTTCCGCGTAGGTTTTAGTCAATAGAAGGTTAAGCACATTACCTCTCTTAGCTCTAAGGCAGCAAGATCACGAGAAAATTCCACAAAGCGTACTGCCATTTCTAGCAAAGATAAGAGAGAGAATGCTCCTAGCCTATATCCCCTATATATTGTCGGCAATTCCGCCAACTTATATGCCTTTATATGCCCCCCCTTTGCTTTTGACCCCACTGTGCTTAATTCATCACATACAAATATATGTGGATTGTTGTATTGTATTTGCTGTTTAAACATGTGTATAAATAAAGGATTTTACAACAACAACAAAAATAAACAAAATATTTTTTAAGTGAAAAGAAGCCTTAAGCTAAACAACTGCTCGACAAGTACTATCAACACCAACAAATTCATAACAACCGCGTAAGTGAAATGATAAAGAAGAGAAAAAAATACGAAAAATGGAAACTATTTGGTATTAAACAACAACAAAATTTCAATATTAAAATAATAAAATAAAATTAAACTTATGGCAAACGGAGGATAAAGAAGGGGAGAAAGTAAAGAAGGAAAATATTTTGGCACTTCTACTACTTGTTATTCCATTTAACGAAAGGACCTTGACAAAAAAAAACGAAATGAAACGAAACAGAGAAGGAACAATATCACTTGCATCATTTGCTTCATTTGAGTGTATTTTTAAATGAAATTGAAAAGAAACACTATGTACTGTACTCTGGATTCAGTTTTAATATTCACTTTAAATCTTCAAACTACAGGCTCTTTTACAGTCGTAATGCATGAAATAATAAATGGATTTTAATATTTAAACTGTCAAAGATTGTGCAGCCTTGAATTCTTTAAACGAAAGAAATGTCAGCCAGAAATAAATATTTCCATAAAATATATGGCAGGCAGCATGTTGCATACAAAGGATACTTTTAAAGAACAACTTGTTCAGTTTATTATGCAACATTAAATATGTTACATGCCTAAACGCATGTTTTAAAATTTAACAACTCAATAGCCTAGAAGTATGCAATATCAATTATTTATGTTTTTTAAAAATAAAACTTCAAGCTGGCAACCATAAGTCAGAAAAACTCGATGAAATAAGAAGTTAATGACATAAGTAGGTATGTAGAGGTGGCTGGCCATCCAAGAGAATTTGATGGACACACTTAGGCCGCATAGGGGCCATTGTGTTACCACAGATTTCCATTATTCCCTAGTCTCGAAACCACTCGGAGCTCCTGATGAAGCGATTTAAGCTGCCAATGTTAATCCTTGACAGTTACTCCAGATCATCAATATAGTAAGCATCCAAGTACTTCTTTCTCCTCTGGTAAAGAGCCGGGCATGTACCCAGCAGGTGAAGGACAGTCTCCTCCTCTTCCTCATCTCTGCAGCTTCTGCAGAAATCGTTAGCAAGATGTCCAAGACCAATGAGCCTCACATGCGTACTCATAAAGCAATGCTCCGTAATGACCCCAATAACTACACTGAGCGCGCCCCTTTGGAGATTAAGCAGACCCATTGTGCACCCTTCATCCAGCCTTGGTCAAATTTTACAAGCCGTTCTACCCGTGTCCGAGGCCGCCCATCTATCGTTGACGGAATCGACGATTGCATTCTCAATTATGAGCCTACAGGTTCTCATAGGGATGCCCAGAGTCGAGAATTTATTGGAGAGTTCGATGGTCGCGCCCCGCCTGGTAAGTTCATCAGCTCTGCAGTTACCCGGAATACCACTGTGCCCCGGTAGCCATATGATATGGATTTCATATCGTTCCGTTAATGCCATAGAAGCGAACAAATATTAGGTCATGGTTGTCATTTTTAATAAGCAAATTTTGATAACCTCTGTACATTGAGTAATAAGTATATGAAGGTGAGAGCTTACTCGAAGGATGTATTGCTTCTTCTAAGGGGTGCTAGAGTGCACGCAGACATTAGCTAACCTAAGCCACCTAAAAAATTTCAGAAAAAATTATTTTCGCTTCTCAGTAGCCTACACCAAAAGATGCCGATTTTGGCAAAAAATCATCTTTTCAGATGCAGCTCATTTTGATCTTGGCGGGTATGTAAACAAGCAAAATTGTCGCATTTGGGGCACAGAAAACCCGCACGCATACATTTAAAAGCCGACGCACCCAAAACTAGTTACTGTTTGGTGCGGATTTTGGTCCAGAGGCATAATTGGGCCATTTTTCTTCGAAAATGAGCAAGGAGTGGCCGTTACAGTCAATGGCAATCGTTATCGGGCCACGTTGAACGAATTTTTGTTCACAAAAATTTAAAAGGAGGATATAGGCAACATTTGGTTTCAACAGGACGACGCTACGTGTCACACAGCCGAAACTACACTCGATGTTTTGCGCCCTGTTTTTGAAGATCGCATTATCAGCCGCAGAGCTGATGTCGTTTGGCCACCTCAGAGCTGCGATTTGACACCGTTGGACTATTATTTGTGGGGTGCCGTCAAAGATAAGTGTTACGCCGACAAGCCAGAGACAATTGACTCTTTAAAGGACAGTATTCGTGAAGCCATTGGTGAAATACAGCTGCACACAATCGATAATGTGCTCAAAAATTGGACCGAACGTGTAGGCTACTGCATGGCCAGCCGAGGCAGCCATTTGAATGAAATTATTTTCCATTATTAACCGGAAGGATTGCACTTTCAAATAAAAAAAGAAATTTGAGAAAATATTCAATAGGTTTTTTTTAAACCATTTTCAAAAAAAAAAAGTTATTTGGCGGACCCTTTAAGAGAGTAGTCCTATTTCTCTAGGGACATCAACTCTAAAAAACCACGGGACCACGCTTTTGTGTGGTTGGCTTTGCAAAAATGTGATCATCAAACATAGTATGAACACATTATTAGGATGATGACGATCATGATAACAGGTACTCTTAGAACTACAACATCTAAGGTATTGTTTAATATCCTTTACTGGTTACAATAACTGCACGAATTGGTTGCCAATTCCGGAATCAATGAACTCATTACAACCATTTAGCTGGGACTACGACTTAGCTTCTCTCACCAGCCATATTGTTTGTGTCAATTTTATCCATGAATGGCTGGACCTTCAGTTTAAAGTCGATTCCGAATGAGAAATTTTTCAGAAACTTTTCATGGCAATTTTTATGTGCTTTCAGCTCTAAAGCTTTCGGTTTTACCTTCCATGAAATTTATAGATGGAATAACTAATCTTTTTTTTCTTTTCCTTGATCTTTAAGTTGACCTGAAAACTTATTTAAGAAATATTTTTTATTTTCTTTTACAGCCACCCAAAAAGAAGGGAAAAAAAGGCAAAGTCAAGCCAAGTAAGTTATAACTTTAATTTATTATTTTATTCATTACAATAATAACAGTAGGGCTGTAAGCTTCGTAGGCGTGTATCTCTTTTCAAGATAGTAGATAAATATTATAACATGCCCTTCACGAAATACTGATGCCAGTCGACACTGGCAAAACGTCTTTGTACGCTTTGGATTAGGGTTCTTAAGAAAGACTCATTACAACCCAGAATTACTACCTAGCTTCTCACACCACTTATGTAGTGTGTGTTAATTTTATACATGAGTGGCGGGACCTACAGTTTAAAGTCGACTCTGAACGACAGATTTTTGAGAAACTTTTCATGGCTATTTTATTTACTCTCAGAGTTTTTGCCAGTAATCTGCTGAGAGAAAGTCACCGAAGAAATATTATACATATATTATTATATTATATATTACATATTTCGTTTCAATGTCTGACCTGGGGTTTAAACCGTGGCCTTACGTATAATAAGCCAACACACTACCTACTAGACTACGGCGACTACTTCAGACTTAGAACTCTTCTTTCGATACTTGAAAAATATGCTGATTCCAGCCATGCCCAGAAATCTAAATATTTTCAGACCCTTAGTTAACGCTGACTTAGTATTATTGTCGGTCTACGATCAGCAACACAACTTAGTGTGATAACCCTGAACTCATCTGATGAGACCCCATACATTCCAGTCCGCATAATGCTTTCCCTGAGAATGGTCAATACAAATCGATAGAAACGACTACAGAAAGCAAAATAAAAATATATAAGTTTGTATGAAAGCACATCGTTACACACTCTGTCAAAAAGCTTCGTTCGATATATAGGATCCATCTTTTGAAGAGTAACAACATGCTTCACAAGTTGAACACACCTTACGGGAAACATGAGATTGTTTGATTCTAAATATTTCACGTCGGCGCTGGCAGTGAAAGTATAAGGGAGAATCCGAGTCAGAGATTTTCGCGCCGCTTTCAAGACACCGGCCTTTCGCAAACCACAATTTGGTGAATTTCGTGAAGTGACTTATGCGTGCAACTGTACAAAATTCAACAGACCAAGAAACTGAATGTAAACGACCATAGATAACGATGACTTCTAACTTCTTTTGGTCTGTGTTTGATGGCATATGTCTTGAACAAGGGCGCTATGTGTCCCAAATCTCATGACACATTGAATATTCAGCAGGAGCGATTGGAGGACATGATCAACTGAAGTGGAGGTACTGTGAACTGGCCAACGAAATTGTGCAATTTGAAACCCGTTAGACTTCATATTGTTGGATTAATTTAAGTTGCATGTGGGTGATGTGAGTAAGCCACAAACCACAGCGTTTCTCAAAGTCATTATAACCCATGCCTTTGATTTATCAGCCAATCAATACGAAATAGAAGTTGTTCAAATAAGTTTTTGCCTTCAGAATAACAAATTATGGAAACTAAATTTAAAAGTTTATCTTTTTCAATTTGCTTTTACGAACTCCCCTCCACCCCCTGACAACTATTAAAGTCAATATCAGGCTTTTGTGCGTGTGGTCAGTTGTGAAAGCCAACAAAACTTATATAGAAATAAAGGGTATGAGAAGGAGGAATAAAGGATAAAAAAAGTCACAGCTGCAATGGTCTCACTTAATTTTTTTACGATTCAAAACATGCAACATAATTGTCTCATTGTGGCATTAACAACAATAAGGAATGGTGAACAAAAAAAAAGTTTTTTTTGAACGGAGGCCGAAACAGAAAGTTCTTCTATTTTATTGTGCGACAAAAAAAATGGGAAAAGAAAAAACAAAACAAAGAACAAAAATGTTGGCGTAATATTTGTTAGATGATGTTCGAATAATAGAGTGACCATTTTTTTATCTTTTTTTTTTGTTCTTTTATTTTTAAAACATTTTACACAATAATGCGACAACATTGACATTTTTCCTATGCTGTCATAAAAGTTTTACAGTCCACTCTTTCAGCATCATCCGTTTCCGTTTTAAATGTAACGGTCAAAAATGTAAAATATAGATAATAATTGTACCAACATATCTCCCTCCCCCCTCTCTCTCTCTCTCTCTACAAAAGTTTGTATAGGGTGGGTGATTTAAAAGTTTAAATTTAAAAATGTAATAAAACGTCGTGGTCTAGTAGGCAGTGTGTTGCCTTATTAGACTTGAGGCCTCGGTGCAAACCGCAGGTAAGACATCAAAACGAAATTTAAAAAAATATTTCTTCGGCGACTTCCTCTCAGCAGATTTCTGGCAAAAACTCTAAGAGTAAATAAAATTGCCATGAAAAGTTTCTCAAAAATCTGTCGTTTGCACTCGACTTTAAACTGTAGGTCCCGCCACTCATGTATAAAACTAACACACACAACATGAGTGGTGTGAGAAGTTAATCCGTAAACCTAACGCAGCTGGCCTCACAGTACCTCATTCGATCGGATCAATTTTCGTGCACTTTGTCGAGTGTATGGGGCCATATGTCGGCAATGACGCCACGAATGGTGGCCTTCAAATCCTTAATTGTCCCTGGTTTGTTGGCATAACACTTTTCTTTAACGACGCCCCACAGAAAATAGTCCAACGGTGTCAAATCATAGCTTCTTGGCCCCCAGTTGACATCATCATTTCGGCTAATTAAACCTGCCATCAAACGTTTAACGCAATTAATCGATTGTGGCATGAGATGTGTGACAAGTTGCACCATCCTATTGAAACCAAACATCGTTCATATTAATACCATGAAGAGCGAGTACAAAAAAATTGGTTATCATGATGCAATAGGGGTATCCATTGACCGCAATGGTTGCACCGTCCCCATTTTCTAGGAAGTATAGGCCAATGATGCTTCCGCTCCGCACGGCCGTACGAGACAGTCACTTGTAATGGATGCATTGGTTTCAGTAAGATCACACGTGAGCAAATAAGCAAATTTTTGCTTATTAACGTATCCTTACTTGCTTACTTAATTGGCCATTAACAACCCGATTAATGGATTTCGGCCTGCCGCAACACATCCTTCCAGACGCCTCTGCTTCTTGCATGCCTACGCCAATTGATCACACCAATCGATGACAGGGCTTCCTCGAATTGGTCCTTCCAACGCATACAAGGTCGTCCTCTTCGCCGACTTCCGCAGATCCCCGCATCAAATTCCCGTCTCGCCGGATCATCCTCCTCCATTCGAACGACATGGCCGAGCCAGCGCAGCCGCTGGATATTAATACGCTGCACAACGTCTATGTCTTTGAGGAGCTCATACAATTTACTGTTGGAACGGATGGGGAAATCATCCCAACATCAGCTCAACTCGCACTGGACCGTAGATCTCACGTAGGACTTTTCTCTCGAATACTCTCAAGGCTGCTGCATCAGTCCTTAATAGGGTCCAGGCCTCTGCACCGTAAAGAAGCACGGAGAGGATAAGTGTCCTGTAGAGTGTTAGTTTTGTCGTACGAGAGAGGTCTCTGCTACTCAATTGCCTATTGAGACTATAGTAGCACCTGTTGGCAAGAGTGATCTTGCGCTTGATCTCCAGACTGACATTATTTTTGGTGGTAACGGTGGAGCCAAGATAAACAAATTCCTTGACTGTATCAAAAGTATAGTTATAGGCCGTAATCTGAGAAACAATACGTCGTACGTCTCTACTTGTCGATAACATATACTTTGTTTTGCCCTCATTTACTGCCAGCCCCATCTTAGTAAACTCCCGTTCAATAGCACTAAAGGCAGCAGTAACATCTCACTTGGTACACCCTTTGATGTCAATGTCGTCAGCGTACGCAAGCAACCGGACACTTTTTTCAAAAATAGTGCCATTGCGATGCACTCCCGCCTTTCGCAGAACACTCTCCATGACGAAGTTGAAGAGGTTGCATGATAAGGGATCGCCTTGTCTGAAACCTCGCATGGTATCAAAAGGTTCGGAGAAGTCCATTCCTACCTTGACGGAGCTGCACGAATTGCTCAACGTCATTCTGCATAGATTTATCAGATTCGCAGGTATACCGAGCTCAGACATTGCGGCAAAAAGACGATCCCTTATGGGACTATCGAAGGCTGCCTTATATTCGACAAAAAAAATGGTGTGTGTCGACTTGTTTTTCGTGGGTCTTTTACAGGATTTGGCGTAGTGTGAAGATCTGGTCGATGGTGGACTTGCCAGGTCTGAAGGCGCACTGATAAGGTCCTTAACGTATCCACCGAGTTAAAAATGAGCTTCATACGAGAATATGATTTTTTTTTTGGCAAAATCGATATCATCGTGGACCATTTAGCGAAGCGAAAACGAAGCGGATGGCCATGCGGCTTCAGCTCTTGAACCAATTGAACTTTGTAAGCGCGTCATATGGAGACCTTTCCTAAAAATTCAACGTAAACTAGTACGTGAAATGTTTAATTTTTATGAACGATGACGTGTTGGTGTTGATGGATTCTAACGCACACTCTCAGTCACAGCTTCGCTCACGTCTTGGTGCATCCACAATGAAACCAGTTTCACGAACTTGCGTATATAAATTTGCGTATACCAGGCACGGTTGGTCCTTCTCTGCGACCTAATTTTGTACGGCATTTTCATGCAATTTCCGACCAATATTTTTTGTTTTGGAAATAAATTTCCAATAAATCCCAACGTTGCTCAAGCAAGTTAATCGATTCATGAG
This sequence comes from Sarcophaga carnaria, assembly GCA_958299815.1. NCBI lineage: Eukaryota > Metazoa > Arthropoda > Insecta > Diptera > Sarcophagidae > Sarcophaga > Sarcophaga carnaria. The sequence goes on along the minus strand of OY283149.1, from coordinate 17,207,004 downwards.
GTTCAGTGGGGATTATATACTGAATTTTGTGACAGAATGGAACGGCATAAGTATTGCCAGATTCGAAATAACCGATGACTCAAATTTAAACCGATAGATGGCCCAACCTATATGCTTATTTTAGCTTTAAACGTTGTGTTGCATTTGAGTGAGAGAGAGAGAGTGCTACTCTAAAGCGTTGTTAAAAAAACCCATATAGGAAGAGTAGCATTTATAAAACCACACTTGAATGAAATATTTTTTAGAAACATTTGCTATTACGGACCATAACTTCTCCACTCTTCTTTTGGGTACAGGCAATTAAATTATTTTTTTCTGTTTTTCTACTCCAGCTCTTTAAACTAAATTACAGTTTTATGACCAACCGAAAAGACAAAAAAGAAAAACAAAAAAAGGATGAGTTTGGCAACATTGTTTATTCGTTGTAACCTTCCACAATGCCTACAGCAGTTTTGTTTTGGACCATATATTGCTGTTAATGTCCACATTCCTTTAATGTGGTTAATTGAAATTCCCATTAATTTTTTCTTTTTTTGTTTCTGTTTGGTTTCCTATTTTCAAAATGTGATTTTGCTCTTATGTGTGTGTGGCCCGATAGTTTGTGTGTATAGCATACCAGGTCAATAAGAGAGTATTTAACAAAGTCCAACTTGGCTTAAACTCATTTGTAAATTACTCACAAAAATCATGACCAAAATTAATTGGCCATAATTATTATTGGCCATATGTGGTCATTTTAGTTGCTTGTTATGTGGCTAAAATGGTTAAATTTTATTTCGAAAATTTTAAATCATTATAACCCTTTAAACAGGCTGACAACCTAGCTTCCTACGCCACCCCATGTTGTCTTTGTTAATTTTATTACATGAGTAGTGGAACCTACAGTTTAACATCGTCTCCGAACGATAGATTTTTGAAAAACTTTTCAAAGCAATTTTATTTATTAAATTTCGTACCCAAAAGTAAAGCCAACCAAAACAGAGTTAGTACTATTCACAAGGGGATAAAAAGTACCTAAATTTCCTACCCCCAGTATCAGCGGGGTAGCTGACACTCTGTGCAAAAGCTACAAATATACTGGGAGCATATTGGACAGCAAACCTAATTGGAACTTGAATCCATAACCAATAAGGTCTGCTCTTTACTTTTAAAAGAGAGCAATAGGCCTTAGCAGGGGCATTAACCCTAAAAAATATACTCTGGCTAGGCAACTCTGTAATCAAACCAAGTCTATTCCACGCGCCCGTGGTTTGGTGGTTGGCTTTAGAGAAAAGACATCATCAAACGCGGTTTGAGAGGATTATGATAACAGGTGACCTTAGAGCTTCATCCAGGGTATAGTTTACTATCCTTAACTGACTACCACCAGACATGTAGGCGAAACCAGTGGCCAACTCTGGTCTTAGTGGCCGCAGTTTGGTAGTTGGCCTTAGGAATCATCAAACGAAGCTTGAGAGGATTATGAGAATGGTGGCGATCATGATAACAGTTGGCTCTTAAAACTACATCATCCAGGATTGTTAACCCTAAAATGTGCACTGACTATACAACTTTGCAATCAAACCAAGTTTATTCTACGCGGCCGTGGTTTGGTTGGCTTTAGAGAAATGGCATCATCAAACGCGGTTTGCCCTTAGGGCTACATTATCCAGGGCATTGTTTACTACCCTTAACTGGCTACCACCAGACATGTAAGCGAAACAAGTGGCCAACTCTGATCTTAGTGGCCGCAAATTGGTAGTTGGCTTTAGGAATCATCAAAATGCAGCTTGAGAGGAATATGAGAACGGTGGCGATCATGATAACAGGTGCCCTTAAAACTACATTATCCAGGACATTACCTAGTTTCTCACACCACTTATGTTGTGTGTGTTAATTTTATACATGAGTGGCGGGACCTACAGTTTAAAGTCGACTCCGAACGACAGATTTTTTAGAAACTTCATGGCAATTTTTATTTACTCTCAGAGTTTTTGCCAGAAATCTGCAGAGAGGAAGTCGCCGAAGAAATACTTTTTGTGTTTTGTTTTGATGTCTAATAAGCCAACACACTACCTACTAGACTACTTATCCAGGACATTGCTTACCATAATTCTCTGACTACCAACAGGCATATAGGTCACGATAACAGTTGCCCTTAGAGCTACATCATCCAGGGCACTGTTTACCATCGTTAACATTATCAGACATGTAGGCGTAACTAGTGGCTGCAACTACGGCAATTGGATGCAGAAGCTTTAGTCACTCTAAAATACTGAGTACGGTTCGCCTGAATTCACTTATCGACTACACGATACCTGACCCTGTTTTCGATCCTGGTTTTGCAATGCAGATACCGGATATTTGTACAGTGAGTCAATTCGACCTCCGGGTACTGTACTTGTCTTAATTGACAAGTACACGTCCTCTAACCTAACCTACCGGATAGATCCTTTTATGATAATGGCTAACACCTCCTCATGCAGATTTTCACGACTGAATCTAAATGACGTCACAATGTCCGATGTGATATCTTTTCAGATTACCCCTTGCACCACCAGATTCTTATAGTATTTTACAGGCTGAAATAATGACTATTGAAATAGCCGCTGTGAGCTATGGTAATATATGTACCCATATATACCGAAAGTAAAGTGGCTATTAGATCCCTAGAGAGTACGTACACCACAGCTAAGACAAACTAAGAATGCCGAAAGTCTGTGGCGAAGATAGTAAGACTTTCGAAATTACACTGATTTGTGTTCCGAGACAAAAGATGTCGAAGGCAACAACAGGGCCGATGCAATTGCTGAAGCTGGCAATTCAAATGAATTCTTACATGAGACAGATGCTCCTATACTTTCTTCATTAGTTAAGGCCTATCAAGATTCCATTTAAGGAACCCCATAATAGTGATAACGGGACAGTGGCCCCTGTGGATGTTCCTATCAAGATTCCATTTAAGGAACCCCATAATAGTGATAACGGGATAGTGGCCTCTGGGTGTTCACGCCAAAAGCCTGGAAATACCTAATAACGACTTCTGCAGAACGTGCAATGACGAGGAAGTATAGAAGACAACAGAGCGCCTTCCCTGTCATTGTACGGCGCTTGGGAACCCCAAACGCAGAATTCTTGGAAACTCAGAATTTAGTGACAAACATGTCTAGCCAAAGGCGATATGAGCAAAATCTCGGGATGGAGATACCAATCAGGAGCTATAATTATATGGCACAAGAGATAATATTACAATGTGTTGTACAGAACCCATGTAAGCTGTCCCCAGCGAGGCGGCTGTCAGTTTAACGTAACCTTCTTTCATAGTTTTTGACAGAAGACTGCTTGAAGGTAGTCGCCTAAAGAAATATTTCTTCATACTTCGTTTTGTTCGAATTGTCTGAGCTGAAGTTTGAACCACTGGACTTCGTCTAATAAGCCACCTACTACGTTACCGAATACATCGAGTGGTTGACAGCTTCGGCCTTAACTGTAACCAGTATACTTTGTGATTTTGGCAACCGTTTTCCAACGACACTGAGCAACAAAGTGAATGGAGAAATATGACCATTTGAGCAGAAATATTACCAGTTGATGGGAAAACTGGTGGTCATCTTCCAATCCAGAGTCTAGCAATCTAAAGATATGTGCGAGATATAGCATTGTAAACTCAAAAATGGAATTTGAGTGTGGGAAAACGGAATCAGATAGATAGGGGAAATAGGATCTGCCTCTTCTCTAGGGAAAATAGGATCTGCCTCCCAGGTCGTGTAAGAATTTGCAACAATAAGCAGGCAGGTTAACTTGCAGCGATAGGAGCTTCCACGCTGCTGATAGAACCAGAACCTTTCTATGGAGTGGGAAGAGATGTTTTCAGGGAAAGGAAAGACAAGGAGAGGCAGAGAATCTTTGCAAATCAAATGAGTTTGGGGTAGTGGTGGAGACGCAATATAAGTTATCGATTAATCGAAACATTTCGATGTTTCTTTTTAGCCAACATCGATGAAAATACGAAATTTTTATTCGATTCTTAAATATCGATGGTGTTAGATTGGATACAGAGACGACGTTGATTTGGTATAACCGTAGCATAGAGAACCTGTCTTATAAAGGCCCTACAGGCTATATTGGATTTATGAGGGGGAAAAACAATGGTTAGGTTAATGGAAGACAAGTTTGATTGTGACAAGTCAAATAAGCTGATAGTTTCCTCTTTAATTGTTCCTTAGGCAGTGCCAATAAATGATACGATTTTGGGAAATTCTTCTCAAAAAGAATAAGTAATAGGAGTGAAATAATTGAGGAGAGGGATCATTCTATGCAATACAGATGGGTCAAGGACAAGTAACGGCAGAGAAGCGATGATGTTCTAAACCATACTGAAAAATTTAGGCACCATTTGGGAAACTCTCTTCCAAGAAGAGATTTACGATTTTCGATTTACATAATCGTATGATGTGCTCAATTCAACTTGAACAGGAAATACAGAGGACAGCACACAACAATACTAATAGATAGTCAGACCGCCATCCGAGCACTCAGGCTCTATGAAGTTGACACGAGGTTAGAATGGAAAACCGAATTAGATAGACTGAATACCAGCATATAAAGGATCCGCCAAATAACTTTTTTTTTTGAAAATGCTTTAAAAAAAAACTACTGAATACTTTCTCAACTTTTTTTTTTTATTTGAAAGTACAATCCTTCCGGTTAATAATGGAAAATAATTTCATTCAAGTGGCTGCCTCGGCTGGCCGTACAGTAGCCTAAACGATCGGTCCAATTTTTAAGCACATTATCGATTGTGTGCAGCTGTATTTCACCAATGGCTTCACGAATATTATCCTTTAAAGCGTCAATTGTCTCTGGCTTGTCGGCGTAACACTTATCTTTGACGGCACGCCACAAATAATAGTCCAACGGTGTCAAATCGCAGCTCCGAGGTGGCCAAACGACATCAGCTCTGCGGCTGATAATGCGATCTTCAAAAACAGGGCGCAAAACATTGAGTGTAGCTTCGACTGTGTGGCACTTGGCGCCGTCCTATTGAAACCAAATATTGCCAATATCCTCCTCTTCAATTCTTGTGAACAAAAATTCGTTCAACATGGCCCGATAACGATCGCCATTGACTGTAACGGCCACTCCTTGCTCATTTTCGAAGAAAAATGGCCCAATTATGCCTCTGGACCAAAATCCGCACCAAACAGTGACTCGTTTTGGGTGCGTCGGCTTTTCAATGTATACGTGCGTGTTTTCTGTGCCCCAAATGTGACAATTTTGCTTGTTTACGTACCCGCCAAGATTAAAATGAGCTTCATCTTAAAAAAAGGTTTTTTTTTTTTGCCAAAATCGGCATCTTCTGTAAATCGATCGCAAGCAAAAGGCACAAAGGTTTTTTTGTGCCTTATCAAAAGGTTATTCCTAAATGCTCTAATGAAGAACTGAAATCTCCTTCAATAGTAATAACCATAGGATCTGTTGTACTGTCCTCAGCCTAATGTCTCACGCAATCCATTTCCTTTGCCAAACTTCAGAATGTTGTTTGGCGTCAGTAAGGGTAACTCCCTGCCTTATATCGGGTCCGCCATCTAACGTTTTTTTTTTTTAACTAGTGCTTATTTTGTGAATGGTAACACTTAGCTCATGTCTGATTTGACAGATAATTAGTTTTATCCTTCCGCTGAACGAATATGGTTGTGTATACGCTTGAACAACGCTGGGAAATATTGCGACATTACTTTGAAAATCATCTTTTGAAAGAAGAGAAGCACCGTCAGCTCCGTATGTTTGTTATCTTGTGAAAAAAGTGAAAGAAACTGGCATCCTCATCGAAAAAACAAAGCGTGAAAAGCCAAAACAGTGCGTCCACCCAAGAATATTGCTGCTGTGGCAGAAAGTGTGCGTGAAGCGCCATCAACATCAATTCACCGCAGTCCTCAACAATTGAACATTTCGGAGACATCATTGAGACGAATTTTACATAAAGACCTTGGTATGACGCCATACAAAGTCCAATTGGTTCAGGAGTTGAAGCCAATTGACCATCCAATGCGTTTTCGCTTCGCTAAGTGGGCCTGCGATCGACTTACAATCGATCGACAAGCAAAATTGTCGCATTTGGGGCACAGAAAACCCGCACGCATACATCGAAAAGCCGACGCACCCAAAACGAGTCACTGTTTGGTGCGGATTTTAGTCCAGTGGCATAATTGGGCCATTTTTCTTCGAAAATGAGCAAGGAGTGGCCGTTACAGTCAATGGCGATCGTTATCGGGCCATGTTGAACGAATTTTTGTTCACAAAAATTGAAAAGGAGGATATTGGCAACATTTGGTTTCAACAGGACGGCGCTACGTGCCACACAGCCGAAGCTACACTCGATGTTTTGCGCCCTGTTTTTGAAGATCGCATTATCAGCCGCAGAGCTGATGTCGTTTGGCCACTTCGGAGCTGCGATTTGACACCGTTGGACTATTATTTGTGGGGTGCCGTCAAAGATAAGTGTTACGCCGACAAGCCAGAGATAATTGACGCTTTAAAGGACAATATTCGTGAAGCCATTGGTGAAATACAGCTGCACACAATTGATAATGTGCATAAAAATTGGACCGATCGTGTAGGCTACTGCATGGCCAGCCGAGGCAGCCATTTTAATGAAATTATTTTCCATTATTAACCGGAAGGATTGTAGTTTCAAATAAAAAAAAGAAATTTGAGAAAATATTCAGTAGTTTTTTTTAAAGCATTTTCAAAAAAAAGTTATTTGGCTGACCCATTATTAATACAATGAATCTTAAACTGTAACTTAATCTTGCTTTACTCTCTTTCCAGTGCTTATTGATGGCGTCGATACATCCGCAATGGATCGTGATCAATTGGAGGCGTTTGCATTGCGCCTCAAAGCCGAAATGGACCGCGAACGGGAAGAACGTAACTTCTTTCAAATGGAACGAGACAAGATACGAACTTTCTGGGAAATAACACTCGGCCAACTGGAAGAGGCCACAACGGAAATGCGACAAAAAGATCACGAAGTGGAAATGACCCAAGAAACTGCTGATATTGAGGCCAAACAAATAATGCAACAAATGAAACATTTACAATTCGAAAATCACAATAAAATCAGTGAAATCCGGGCAGAGGCAATGACCCAACTGAAACTATCACAAGAGGATCATGTGCGACAAGAAATGGAATTATTGGGTGATAAGAGGGAAATGAAACGTTTACTTAAGGAAAGCGAAGAGATACACGAAATGCAAATACAACAATTGAAAATGAAGCACATCGAAGAGATGCAGTAAGTAATGTGGAGTGTAGGGTGGACATAAACGTTTTAATTTCATGAAGATTTCTTTTGTAATTTTAGTGAAATGCGTACACGCTTTGAAAATGAAACCAAGGATATGACGCTGTTGCATGAGGAGAAAATGATTGCCTTAAAGGCGGACATACAATTGATTTATCGCATGCAAATGTTTGAGGTGGAGGAGCGTAAAAACACGCAGATACAGAAATTAATAGAAAATCATGATTTGGCTTTCAATGATATGAAAAACTATTATAACGACATTACCCTAAACAATCTGGGCTTGATTAGTTCCTTGAAGGAACAAATGGAGCTGTTGCGCAAACAAACGGAAAGAAGTGATCGCATAGCGGCCGATATGAGTAGCGAGAATCGTAAATTGAAAGAGCCACTAGAACAGGCTCAACAAGAACTGGTGGTATTGAGAAGAAAACTCGAGTTTTATGATCGTGATCGGGCCCAGTTACAACGTCTCAAGAATCGCAATAATTATGTAGAGAAACAGCTGAAGGCTTTAACTTGGGAAACGGAGGCATTACTTTTGCGCAACGATACGTTGGTCAAGGAACGGGAAGAACTTAAAGAGAAGTTCGAAGATGTTGTAATCGAACTGCAACAGAAAACCGGTCTTAAGAATGTTTTATTGGAACGTAAGATAGCGATTATGGAAAGGGAAGGTGAAAAGCAGGAGTTAATGCTTAAGGAAACCATTAAGTCTTGCGATGCTGCCGTAAAGGCCAGTGGCATGCAGGCAGATAGCCCCGCAGAATTGGAGAAAAAAGCTGAAGATATTTTGGATGAAAAGAATAAAATTATACAGGAGTTACGTTATGAACTGGCGAGAATTACAAAAGCCCATGATGATCTCTTGGCCACTTATGAATCGAAATTAACACAATTCGGCATACCGAAAGAGGAATTGGGCTTTGAACCTTTACGCACCACCTCCAAATGGAGTTATCTTTGTGGTCCAGCCGGTTTGGTTACTAAAAATCAGTAGCAAACTTTATGAAATTTATTTTTTTAATGCCGCTTAAATAAACGTAAATTGTTTACCTAATGTTTGCTTTGGCTTGTAAATAATTTATGGCCTTAAAGATGCCTTAGTTGCCTTGCATAATAGTGCCTACATTATTAATGCATTTCATGCTTATTCATGTGTATTATATTTTTGCTAAATAGAGTCGTGGCTTTTGCTTTTTTTTCGCCTTGTCTGTGTTCAGTTTGTTGGACTTTGTCCAACTGAAAACAAAAGACATCTTACTCTGGAGTGTAGATTTAAAACAATAGGACATGCAAAGATGAAAGAAAGGAGAAAAAAACCGAGAAATCAACAACCAACCCACTTCTGTTTTTGGCAACTCACAACTACTGAACTTGAGACTCTTAATTTTTGTCTTTGCCTGCCAACTTTATGACTCTTTTTTTTTGTACTTAAAGCGATGAAATGATTATAAGGACTTTAACACAACATTTAAGAAAGGATTAAAACGACTACATTACTGCCGAAAGAAATTTAAATAATTCTGCTTAATAAACATACAATATGGCGTAATTAAAAGGAAAGTACCATAAATGCGAGTAAAAGAGAAGTGAAAACAAGCATATTTTTATCTCTTGTAAGTGGAGACAGACAAAGTGATTGTGATTTTATAGTCTACTAAAGTACAATGGCAAAGGTTATTGGAGTTAATTTCAAGCTCTCCTATACTTATGTAGAGGCCAGACCGCCTATTGTACCGCCCTCAATCTATATAGGATATCCCTATAATATAGGCTTGCTATTACAACGAAAAACTCCTGGATGCTGTTCGGTACCAACAAGAACTATCCCCTCTCCTGCAGCCGCTATATAACCAGTTTTTTCCTTCTGGCAGCTATAGGAAATTTAAAAAAAAAAAAACACATAAAATTCAGAAAGACGCATGAAATCTTTATTTGAATCTATAGTACGGTCCATATAATTTAATGTTTGAAGATTATTTCATGCAAATATTGGCCGCGACTGCGCCTCAAATGGTCCATCCGCTTAGTCCAATTTTGGCATACTCTTTCCAACATTTCGGCCGGTATCTCACGAATAAATGCTGCAATGTTGTCTTCCAATGCTTCAATTGAAGCGGGCTTGTCTGTATAGACATGAGCTTTAACATAGCCCCACAAAAAATAGTCTAAAGGCGTTAAATCGCACGATCTAGGCGGCCAATTGACCGGTCCCGAACGTTAAATAAAATGTTCACCGAACTCGCCTCTCAATAAGTCCATTATTACGCGTGCTGTGTGGCATGTGGCACCGTCTTGTTGAAACCACATATCATGCAAGTCAAGCTCCTGCATTTTGGGCAAAAAAAGTTGGATATCATCTCACGGTAGCGCTTACCATTCATAGTTACGTTACGATTCGCAGCATCTTTGAAGAAATACGGTCCAATGATGCCACCAGCCCATAAACCGCGCCAAACTGTGACTTTTTCTGGATGCATTGGTAGCTTTTGCAATGCTTCTGGCTGATCTTCACTCCAAAATCGACAATTCTGCTTATTTACGTATCCATTGAGCCAAAAATGAGCTCAAAATGTGTCGTGGAACACAATTTTTCGATAAAGAAGTGGATCTTCGGCCAACTTTCCAAGAGCCCGTTCACCAAAAATTCTGCGTTGCCGTAAGTCGTTCGGCTTCAATTCTTGCACCAGCTGTATTTTGAAAGGCTTCACACCTAAATCCTTCCGCAAAATTTTCCACGTTGTTGAGTAACAGAGGCCCAATTGCTGCGAACGGCGGCGACGAATCGATAATTGATGGTCATCATTACCACTGGCCGATACAGCTGCGATATTTTCTTCAGTTCACACTCTACGTAAGCGTGTTGGTGGTTTAATGTCCAACAATGTAAATTTGGTGCGAAATTTAGTCACAATAGCCCGAATAGCCGCTTCAGTGGGTCGATTAAACTGACCATAAAATGGAAGAAGCGCGCGATGAACTTTCTTAACAGAGCACGCATTTTGATAATAAAATTCAATGATTTGCAAGCGTTGTTCGTTTCTAAGACGATTCATGGTTAAATTATAGACGAAACTAAAAATGTTTGACAGTGAAACAAAACACGAAACGTTCGTGAGCTGTTTAACCCGTGTTGTCAAAAACATAATAGCTAAAAAAAATCAACCGTTATTAGAGCCTCACAGCTTCCAAGAATGTGTTCTGATAATTTATTCTCATCACCACAGAATCTATACGTTGGGTTCAAGAAGATCACTACGCGCTATCTTCTCACACCACTTATATTGTGTGTGTTAATTTTATACATGAGTGGCGGGACCTACAGTTTAAAGTCGACTCCAAACGAAAGATTTTCAAGAAACTTTTCTATGGTAATTTTGTTTTACTCCCAGAGAGTTTTTTGCCAGAAATTTGCTGAGGGGAAGTCGCCGAAGCAATATTTCTGCATATCTCGTTTTGTTGGAGATGTCTGATCTGAGGTTTGAACCAACGCACTACCTACTAGACTTCACACCATTCCGAACAAGTGTACTTTTCGTCAACAATATTCTGTCAAATGACCGGTTATTCCTGGATAGTTCGATGCATGGCTCAAAGCTCCTTGTAATTTCTCCACAAAAGTTGTGATTACGTCAATTGGCTTGAGTAGAACGTTTGCCTCTCTTGGTCTTGCCTTTCGTTGAGTATACCTTTCTAAACATCTACACCTACTCGGCGGAAAGGTTCTGGCCCCATCAGCGACATGGAAACTCCCCCACTCACTCAGATGCCTGCTCATTGTAGCATCTAGCAAATGGTAACAATATTTGTCCTATCTAGGTGGATTAGCTTCCATAGGCAGTCTCATATTATATTCAAGTTAAATTAATAAAAGTCGAGTGCTCGAATGGCGACTTGACTGTGAAGTAGTATCACTAGGTCCGGCTCTTTATAGTTTCAGTTCAAATTGAATTGAGTACGTCTTTTGATGGAATAAACTTCTGCTTAGAAGATACCCGCGACATTCCTTTTGAGCTGCCCTGCACTTCAGAACAGAAGTCATCGGTTTTGGGGTGACAGATCGTTTGAAGAGCTGCGCATGGTGGTGAATGTGCCCCTAAGGCAACTGGTCAGTTTCATCTGGAGCTCGGAGTGATTCAATCCCACCACTAACGGATCATGACAAGGGACTTACCTCACACTGGTTAACACAATGGGCCATATAGAACACCGAGTGAACTTGCCTGTGAACGGCAAGCTACCCGCTAACTTAACCTAACCTTCTCTTTGGAAATTCTTGTGGAATATTCTTGTGGAACTCTTACATCTGTTGCAACATCCAGAATATGCAACTTCCAGATTATCCCATTCAGTTTTGTTATTAAGTCACGTTGCAAAACATTTCCCAAAATCATACAGTCCACTAGTTCTGCCAACAGAATATTTAAAAAGGATACTGTCAACCACTCAACTCATTAGGTCACGTAGTCGCCTAATCAATTTTATGTTAGTCTTGTCTCCTATCAACTTCACCGTATCTTTTGCCTTCACTACCATGTGCAGCGCACTCAAATGCAACAGAATTTCCAGCATCGCTGTATAACAGACTTTCATTGACCCTGTTATACCAACATCCTCTGTATCTTGTTAATTGCATTTGAGACGTTTTGATATTCGTTCTACCTAAGCAAACAGTGGCCTCATAGAGCACAAATGATCTACCTGGCATAGCAACAGTATCCGCAATCCGAGCACATATGTAACTCCTCTGAGGTTAGTTCGAACTTAGAATGGGACTGACATAGAAAGTTTAATCAGATAGGCGCAAGGGAAGTAGCATTACCCCCTTCTAGGTTCCAGACAGATCAGCTAGAGAAGAGGATAGCTTCCACACCATTGATGACTTCCAGAAAATAAGAGCAGGAGTCTGTAAGGGTATATTCGGTGAATGAAAGATGAAGAGAGCCGAATACTCTCCACAAGCCAAACGCATTTGAGTTAGTCTAAACTTTGGTTAAATAATTACAATGAGCTAATTTTACTTAAATTATATGTACACCAGACTATTCACAAATAGCATTCTGGACTTAAATGGGGATCGATTCAAGCAAAATGCGAAGTCTTCGCGGTGAGAACAACGAATTACCCCTCAGAAGGAAATACCTGGGTTTTCCTAAAGTAATAGCAGGGAGTTATTTTCGCTGACTGACGTCGAATAGCATTTTAAATTTTGGGCAACACTATTGGAGGGACATTATATAGATACCTTGTAGAGATTGAGGACAGTACTGTGAATTGTCTGAACGCTATAGTTAGAACTTCTTGGCACTATGCCCTGCCTGACTCCGCTTGATTTGTATGTCATACAATGTGCCATGCGACTGAGAGAATTGGGCTGCCGGAAACAGCGCTCGATAGGACACTCCAGAATTCTAAATGCCGTATTTTTTGAGGGGTGGAACGTACCTTTTAAAAAACCACTGACTGAGGCTATGTTACTGCCTGGTTTAAGGATCCTCATACCGGATAGAGTACTATGGAATGGAGGGGGCTACTCAAGGGGTACAGAGGTATATCTTCTTCTTCACAGATTGGTCGATGCTGGATTGAGGCACAGGCGCTGGGGTTTTCTGTAAGGATCTCGGTCTTGGACTTCACTTTACGTTAAAGGATGACTGTAGCACGTTTCAGGCAGAGATGTTTGCTATATTGAAGGCTATTGAGGTCGCAGTTAGTAGGATTCGGAATCTTATATAATCTTCAAAAGCTTGAGTCAAGCTGAACTAAGGGCCACGGCTTGTTGATCTTTGCACCTGATCGAATCCGTCTTTGCTGGGTTCCGGGATATAACGGTATACTCGGTAATGGGGCGGTGGATGCTCTCGCTAGATTAGGTTCACTTTCTGTGGGCGAATTGATAGTTGGTCCTGAATCCCTAATCTGCCACTTCTACTGCCTCATGACTGGATGGGTAAGGGATGGGGGGATGGACCGAGATGTGATGGGCCTAGGAGTCTATGACGTTGCTGCTGGGCTTAGATAAAGCCAGCCTGAGATTAGTTATTGGTTTCATTACAGGGTAAACCGAACATCAAATAAAAAGGCTTCCATTACCCTGTATGCTTGTAACAGAGTCTTAGAGAGAAAATGGATCCTAGGACCCAGGATGACTCACTGAATCTACACAGCGGTGGTCAGACCTATCTTGACCTATGGATGCCTAGTTTGGTGGAAATTCCTTGATAGGGAAACTAATTCGAACCTAATACGGCGACTGCAGAGATCTGCCTGTATTATCATTAGTGGTGCCCTGCGCACTACTCGGCACTGGTGATAATTTTGGACCTCTTTCCGCTTGATCTCTTTTGTAGGGGAGTGGCAGCCAAAATAAGTAAGCGTCTCTGGGCGATTGGAAAGTGGCATTATGCTCATACTGGCCACGCAAAGATCCTGAGGGAAGTTTGAGCTGTCGAGAGCAGTGACTACATGACACCGCGGTACGAGGAGAATCAAGACATCAATCCCGGACAACGAGGTCTGGAAAACTGGTGTAACCCACCTATTAAAGGACTCCATGCAATTCTACACCGACGGTTCGAAACTGAACGGAGCTGTTGGCAGTGGAATTTTTTCGGATTCGATTGGAATAGCCCAATCTACAAGACTGCCGCACCACTGCAGCGTCTTTCAGGCAAAGGTGATGGCAATACTGGCTGCTGTGAGAATTATTGGCTATCAGGGCTCTAAATTCCAGCGTTATGAACTCCAAGACGGTGTACGGCTGGCGCAGATATCTCAAAAAGATAGCGGCGCGATATCATATGGGTACCGGGGCACAGTGATATTCCGGGTAACTGCAGATCTGATGAACTGGCCAGGCGGAGCACGACCATCGAACTCTCCGATGAATTCTCGACTCTGAGCGTCCCTATGAGAACCTGTAGGCTCATAACTGAGGATGCGATCATCGATTTCGTCAACGACAGATGGGCGGCATAAAATCTGGCCAAGGCTGGATGAAGGCTCTCAAAAGGTCTGCTTAAACCCCAAAGGAGGGAGATCAGTGTGGTTGCCGCGGTCATTATGGGTACGCATGCGAGGCGCATTGGTTTTGCACACTTTGCTAGGGATTTCTGCAGAAGCTGCAGGGATGAGGAAGAGGAGGAGACGGTCCTTCACTTGCTGGGTACATGCCTGGCTCTTTGTCAGAGGAGAAATAGTACTTAGGTGCTTACTATATGGATGATATTTATGAACTGGCAAGGATTGACATTGGCAGTTTAAATCGCTTCTTCAGGAGCTCCGAGCGGTTTCGAGGCTAGGGGATAATGAAAAACTGTGGTAACACAATGGGGCCTATGTGGCCTAAGTGTGTTCATCCGCCTTTCTTAGATGAACAGCCACATCTACCTACCTACCTACCTTCATTACAGAACACTGCGAGATTAGTTCGCCGACAAGGATCCAGAACAGATCCCAGCCGGACTATTGCGGCGTATATTGCGACGATGCGGAGGTTGAGGTTAAGAACCCTGGGCCGGGGCTCCTTCCAAGGTTTGGACCCTCTGTCGAAAGCCGACGTGGAATAATTGTTGAAAAGGCTTTCACAAAGAGTAATTGCTTGATGCGGTTTATGAGTTGGCGACATCATTGGACCGTACTTCTTCGAAAATAATGTGTGTCAAGCAGTTACCGAGAATGGTGTGCTTTGTGGGAAGATGATAACGAAATTCTTGCAGTCAGAATGAAGGATAAGGAGCTGGGGCTAACGATATTAAATCTCAATTACTTACATACAGTAATCCCTCGATTTACGTCGCAGTTGGTTCCAAAAAAAAGGCGACGTAAATCGAAACGACGTAAATCGCTCATACGACAACATAGTATGTTTTTAACAAGGAACTTAAAAAAGTTACAGTAATCCCTCGGTTTATGTCGCAGTTGGTTCCAAAAATAGGTGATGTAAATCGAATGACGACGCAAATTGAAGTTAGAGAGAACAAAAAATTTGACGACGTAAATCGAATCAACGTTAATCGAGGCGACTGTACATATATAATTGGTCAGTACAACCCCCCACTCACACTACTTTTGTTGTGTGTGTTAATATTGTACATGAGTGACGAGAAGTTTGAGTAGGATTCTGAACTACAGATTTTTGAGAAACTTTTCATGGTAATTTTATTTACTCTCAGAGTTTTTGTCAAAAATCTGCTGAGGGGAAATCGCCGAGAAGAAATATTTTTTCATATTTCGTTTTGTTGGAGATGTCTGACCTGAGGTTTGGACCGTGGCCTTACGTCAAGTAAGCCAACATCCTACCTACTAGACTATGGGGGCTTTATGAACCTCTATTAAGCCTCAGAGTTATTGAAAATATGGACCATCAGATAAAGATATGTATATCACCGAAACCGTGGAGAAAATTTAGTCGATATTTTGTTTATAACGGGTGATTTTTTTGCTATTATCTTTTTGGCAACACTGGTTTAAACAGCTCACGCACGTTTCGTGTTTTGTTTCACTGTCAAAGATCTTCAGTTTGGTCTATAATTTAACCATGAATCGTCTTAGAAACGAACAACGCTTGCAAATCATTGAATTTTGTTATCAAAATGCGTGCTCTGTTAAGAAAGTTCATCGCGCGCTTCTTCCATTTTATGGTCAATTTAATCGACCCACTGAAGCGGTTATTCGGGCTATTGTGACTAAATTTCACACCAAATTTACATTGTTGGACATTAAACCACCAACGCGCTTACGTAGAGTGCGAACTGAAGAAAATATCGCAGCTATATCGGCCAGTGTTAATGACCATCAATTATCGATTCGTCGCCTTTCACAGCAATAGGGCCTCTGTTACTCAACAACGTGGAAAATTTTGCGGAAGGATTTAGGTGTAAAGCCTTTCAAAATACAGCTGGTGCAAGAATTGAAGCCGAACGACCTACCGCAACGCAGAATTGTGTTCAGCGATGAATCTCAATTTTGGCTCAATGGATACGCAAAGCAGAATTGTCGATTTTGGAGTGAAATCAGCCAGAAGCATTGCAAAAGCTAGCAATGCATCCAGAAAAAGTCACAGTTTGGTGCGGTTTATGGGCTGGTGGCATCATTGGACCGTACTTCTTCAAAGATGCTGCGAATCGTAACGTAACTGTGAATGGTAAGCGCTACCGTGAGATGATATTCAACTTGTTTTTGCCCAAAATGCAAGAGCTTGACTTGCATGACATGTGGTTTCAACAAGACGGTGCCACATGCCACACAGCACGCGTAACAATGGACTTATTGAGAGGCGAGTTCGGTGAACATTTTATTTCACGTTCGGGACCGTTCAATTGGCCGCCTAGATCGTGCGATTTAACGCCTTTAGACTATTTTTTGTGGGGCTATGTTAAAGCTCATGTCTATACAGGCAAGCCCGCTTCAATTGACGCATTGGAAGACAACTTTGAAGCATTTATTCGTGACATACCGGCCGAAATGTTGGAAAGATGAACGGATGGACCATTTGAGGCGCAGTCGCGATCAACATTTGCATGAAATAATCTTCAAACATTAAATTATATGGACCGTACTATCGATTCAAATAAAGATTACATGCATTTTTCTGAATTTTGTGTTTTTGAAAAATTTTCCTATAGCTCTTAAAAAATCACCCATTATAATTGGTAGAACAGGGTTAGTTAACTCTTTACGATCCAAGTAAGTTTTGTTCTTTGAGACAACCTAACCTCAATAAATGAAACAATTTTTTTTTGCTGTTTTTAACCATTTGATAGTTTGAATAAGTAATAATATTTATTTTTTTTGTTTTTCTTTATTTATTAAATGCTTTTTAGTTTTTGTTTTAATCCTATAATATTATGAATTATTCATTACATTAATATATTAATTAAATGTTAATTCGCAAAGACGAAGAGCTTAAACGACTACAGAGAATTTGGACACTTTTCGAATTCAATTTGAAAAAGTGTTTCAATTGTATAACGCACAAATTGGTTGCTACAACAAAAACATTTATTAAAGATATTATTATTATAAATTCTTTCTTCTTTTATCTTTCACTATTTTTTTCTCCAATCATTAGTATTAGTATGTATGTATTACTATTATTTATAAATACTGTGGTAAAGTATTTATTAAATAGATAGGCTTATAAAATAGTTAAGAAAAATAATATAAAATAATTGAGAAAATAAATAAAAACAAAATCATGTATGTAATTAAGTAAGAACTAGATTCACAAGAAAAAAATACATATCAATTTCAGTTCTGTTAAATATAAAAAAAAATTGTTTTCGTTTTATAAAATCTAAAAAATAAATAAAATTCGCTGAGAAATTAAAAGTGATAAAATTATAAAAATGAGGTGGTGGGTGTTTGCTTTTTTTTTAAATAAAAAATAAATTAAAAATTAAATTTTTTTAAATAAAAAATTTTTAAAAATTAAAAATTAATTTTTTTTTTAAATTTTTTTTTTGCTTTTCAAATTTGTTGTAGTTTTTTATTTTTATTTTAGTTTTGTATTTAGTGTTAAATAATTTTTTTTAAGATTTTATTTTTGTTTTTATTCTTTTTCAAGATATCACATGAGGGTTTCAACGGTATTTCGAATGTTTTTCTTTAAGATTTTAATTTCTTTTTTGTATTTCCTTTGGATATTTCATTAATTTATTTAAAATTACTATTTTTTTGTTTTAAACTATTTTTTCGATTCTTAAACAAATCGTTAAAAAATAAATGATTATTTTTCTAAAGCAGAAAATAACAGTGTTTGTTTTGTAATTGATTTATTTTTTTTATTTTTACTTCTTTACGTTTTAAATAAATTTCTTTTTCTAGTTACGGTTTAAATTAATATTTTCTTTCTGTATGCATTGTATGTATGTATGTAGTTTTATTTCGTTTAAAAGGTACTTTTTGTTCCAGTTTCTTATTTATTTTTTTTTTTTTCTTTTTAATTTTGTTTAACTAAATTGTTTATTTCAAATATTTTGTTTGTAGTTATTTTCTTTGAATTAAATTTTAAAATTAATTTTAGTTTTTAAGTTTTCTTTTTTAAATTTTTTATGTATGTATGTTTGTCGATATTTAAGTTGCATCTCTTATTAAGGTATGGATCACAATGTTTGCTTGTTTTTTTTTATAAAAAAAAAAGAATTCTTTTTTAATATTATTTCACTCACCGATTTATTGTAGAATTTTGAAAATCATTTCAACAATTTTTTAATACTAATTTAATATCGTTTAGTTTTCAGTTTTCAATTCAGCTTCTTATTTAAAAATTTCTAAATAACTTATACTCACATAAAATTAATTATAATAATAAAAAATATATATATAATATGTATTTAAAGATATTAATTTAAACATATTCATTTTACTAATTTTAAAGGCCATGCTGATCAAGAGGGATAAATAATTATGCATACAATATTGGAATCGGAAATAAGTTTAAAAAAACAAGAGTCAATCATTTTACTTATTAAGCGAATAATGCAGTAACGCGGCGAAGTGTAGTCTGTACCATTATGAGGGTTTTTCCCATAAAATTTTGTAAGTTTAAAGCATAAAAACAACATTTACAAATAAATCCCAAGAAAGGCAAGTGTTTGCCGTAGTTAAGCAATATAGTCTCGAAATACTTAAAATTTAAAATAAAAAAATGTTTTTCAATATTTAACTCCACTGCAGTTTTACCATCGTATGAAAGAAAACAAATCATAACCAGCGTAAAGAAGTGCTGCTCAGGATGCGAAGGAAGGAAATCATTCTCTTGTATAAGAATCATTTCATTCAAGAGAAAATACAAAAATCTTAAGACCACAAAAAACTGGATTTGGGAATTACAGGGCTACTTTTTATGTTCTGAAGGCGTATTCATAAAAAAATCGACCTCATATCTTTCACAAATGCAAACAACACAAAAACAAAAGAATTTTTATTTTAGATTACACTGCGATAGCACGCCTAATGGCCTAATATTTCGAAGTTCATATCGCTGATCACAGATCGCGGCATATATTAAATTCTGACGCAATAAATATTGAACATCCAATAATCCATTAAAATTAATTGCGATTCAAAAGCAAGCGGAACAAGTTTTGGAATTTGGAAATAAATATGAGTAGCAATCACAGTCAACACATGTAGTTCAAAAAACAACTGACACCCCTTCCAAGCAGCAGTTGTTTTTGAAGGAGTAAAATGATCAAAGCATATGAGAGGGAGCATTTGATAGGAATTGTTGAGGACTCCCGTCCACAGCATAATTGTATGTATAAATTAGTGGTCGGCACCCATAGCCCTCAGTTTTTTAGACACATATAGTACATGAACATTAACAATGTTCGTAACAACGACAGTAAAAATGTATTCAGTTGCTTGTCAGCTTCTAAAGAAGAAGGTCTATGTCGCTTTTTTAGGTCTTTCATTGTTTCAATTACTAATGAGCACAGTGTAACCAGTGACGATACAGAATTTGACAGTTGCCGGCGTAATGTGAAAGGAACAGCAAATATTACCAAAAAGTATTTCTTTCCCTGTCTAATTTTCTCTCTGTTTTGTTTATTTATGTTTTTTTAGTTTTCGGGGGTTGGTTTTTTATATTGGCGAGAGTTAATAAAAAATTTAACTTTTGTGTGAAACTATTAAAAAATAATAAAATCAACTAATAACAATAACAAATTTTAACTTTTTATTTCAAGAAATTAAAAAATATTGGCAACTTTCAGCAAGAAAAATTTTTTATGAGCAGTACGTCTTATTTTGATCTTGTAATATTTAGCTTCTTAATTATCTCTTGCACAAGAAACTATATTCATTGTGACCGAAAATCACAAATCGATTAATAATTAACTATTTACGAATCTTTAAACTTTTCATTGAAGAAATTAAAACACATTCCAAATTTTCCCTTTTTAACACAAAATAAATGTTTATTTACATTTAACTTTTCTACTTTATCCGCCAGTTTTCACTCTGCATATATCTGTTGTTTCTAACACATTTGCTTCGAAAAACTTAAAAAAAATTTCCCTCTAATTACGCCGGCCAGCGTTTCTAAACGTCACAATTATCATCTCTGGTTACCCTGTGAAGAAGAAGGTCTATGTTGCTGTTTTAGGTTTTTTTATTGTTTCAATTATACACCCAAAAAAATATTAGGAATCATCAACCTCTTATGTGGGTATGTAGTACTTTTACGGCTATACCCCAGCTAGCATTTGGAAGATTGTTTTTTGAAAAATCACCTTGCTGAGTCTTCTTAGAGTACTTTTGGTGATCAAAAACTTATTAGTCAGTTACCACGCATGAGTGGTGTGAGAAGCTAGGTCGTAATCCAGACTGAGGGGTTGTAATGGCCAATTATGTATGTCCGTATTTATGAAGCCCAAGCTCTTACTAGCCTGGGGGCTAGGCTAAAGTCGGATTTTAACAATCTTTTCGTTGTATGCCTTTAAAGATGGCCAATGCATTTTCATTTTTTGCCACCTTGATTAGTCGTTGGGGTCGGCTAAAAACACATTTTGAAATACGACTAATAAATGACTCAAATTATAATCATAAATGACGCAAAAAGGAGTCCAGATTAATACAAACATGACTGATAAATGACAATAAAAAGACTCCTAAACCCACTGATAAATTACTCATAAAAGACTCGCTTGCGATTAAACAATGACTGAAAGACGACTCGAAAAAGAAGCATAAACGAAGTTGAATACGACTAATAAATGATCAGAAAGCGATTCAAAAATGATCACAAAACTATTCGAAAACGCATCGAAAATTACTCGAAATTAATATAGAAAATGACTCTTAAATGATTTTTTGAGAAGAGTCGCCGGTAGTAATATTTTTCTCCCGACAAATGAGTCTTTTATGATCAGAAAATGAGCGCATATTCTTACTTTTCAATCGCGCAGAAGAATCAAAAGACTCGAATTTGATTAAAATTTTCAAAAAATCCTGGCTGGGACCCTACATATTGTAATCTTTGATTGATGAAAATTAAAAAAATTCTGATTTTTATTTGATCATGTTCAATTGTGATGAACAAACATTAATCTCAATTGCTTCCATATTGTAGTAATGAAAACATATGTGCATAAAACATTGTTAGTATCATGGAGAAATGTGCAGAATTATTGTACAATTTATTGAGATGTGCCAGTGTTTACCATCTAGAAGCTTATTGCAATATTTTAGAATATGAATAGCAATAAATCATTATCTGAACAAGACATTTTTACAACGGAACACTACGAAATTAAATTCCAAATAACGATTGGCGAAATTAGTTTGCCTTTAAACGTCAAAACACATGATATTCACACATATGCATTACTTAATGAACTTAGTGAACGTCTTTAGAGCGTTTTAGATCAATTAATTTAATGCCATGCAGCTTTAGAGCTTTTGTAGACACTTAGCTACTCTGATAAATAAAACTGATATGAACTTAACTTTCCATATTGTATGACAATTAATATCCAATGGGTTTTTTTTGATTTTTTTTTTCAAATTAATGGCAGAATTATAAACCAAAAATATGAAATACTTATTTTGTTTTCTTTAAATAATTTAAACTATTAATTTAATTATTATTGATAATAATTTTTTTTTTGTGTTTTGTTTCATTTTCAATGTAAAAATAATTTTTAATTTGAATTATGCCAGTCGTTAAATACATACGTTAAACGTATTGCTTTCTTATTTAAATTTTATTTCTTTTTTTTACTAAAACTATTTATTTTTAGAATTTATATAATAATTTTAGACTAAAATAAATTTATTTAGTTTCATGTTTCCATTGTTTTAATTTGTTAAAGTACTTTTTTTTTTGTTTTGTATGAGAGTTTGTAACTATTTTTTAGATTTATTTTTAAATATCAGATATATTGCTTTTTAAAAATTTCAAGTTTATTTTCATTGTCGTTTTATATGGAAATTATAAACAATTTGGTATTCAGGCAGTTTTGTATTTTATTATTTTATTTTATTTTTTTTTTAGTTTTAAAAATTTTCTCTGTATATTGATTTCAACGGTTCATATAGTTTTCTGTTGTGTGTATGTATGTAAATATAAAATATTTGTTCTTAGGTTTGTTCTTTATTGTAAAGAGTACATATTTCCGAATTTGGTTTTTTTTGTATATTAAAACGTAGGTTTTACTTAAAATTAAACTTAACTTGCCATTATTTTTGTTGTTGTTATTGTTTTATAAATTTTAGAAAAATTTTAGAAAAATAAAATATTTCTATAAAAAAAATTTTTTTTATTTTTATTTTATTCTCAATAAAATTCTTTTTTGTAAGTCCAATAATTTTGTGGAAGCTTTCTGTTGTTTTTTTTCATTTCTTTATTAATAAAAAATTTAGTTTAACTATTTGCTTTCATTTGTTTTATATTTTTGTTTAACAAAAAAATAAAAACTTTTGTCATTTATGTATGTAATATGTATGTATGTATGATTCAATATTTTTTTTTAATTTTTATAAATCTAAAATAGATTGTTGTTGTTGGTACCAAGACAAAATTTGTATGTATGTAAATTGTTTTATTTTATTTTATATTTTTAATTACAATTTAGACTAAAAAAATTTATTTACTAATAACGGTTTTAATAGGATGTATTATTTCGTTTTAAATATGTACTTTCAGTGTTGCTTTTTTTAAAAAAAATTCATTTTTATTATTCCAAAATCCTTTTGTTTTTTTTTTTATTAATTTATACTATTATTTTGTCTTAGTACTGTATGTATTTTTATTTTTTAAGGCAATTTGTTTTACTTTTTTTTAGCATCCATACGGTTTTTGTTATAAAATTAAAATTATCAACGGTTATCCACTCAAATAATAACAGAAATAAATAAATTCGTGTTATTGTGATAAATACAAATTAAAAATACTAATAAAGATTCAAATTTTCAAACAAATTCTTTAAAAAAAAACAAAATTATATAAAAAAAAATATTTAAATAATAATTTAAAAAAAAAGTTAAATAGAAAAAAATAATTTAACTCTTCTCTTATCATCATTATTTATGAATATATGTATGAGAGAAGAGTTCGTTAGATAGCATATTATTTTTATAATTCAGTATATGCTTCTTTTGTATATCTCTATATGTATATATATATGTATCGTATATTTTTTTCACTACAATTCTATAAGAAAACGTTTATAATGCTTACTTTTCTTTCAGTTTTAAATATTTCGTTTTTAATACTTCAATAACTTTTCATCGCGCTTCTTGCTCGCTTCGCTGCCTTATTTTGCATATTTAATCAAAACGATGGGTAGCAAAATTGTATATAATATCGGTAGTATGTTCATCTAATCCGCAGATTTCCAAAATATTTTGACAACGTGACATATTATATTGCATGGAGCGTTTATATTTCAATAGATCCAAAATAATGAATCTGAAAATATTAAAATATTGAAGCATAAACATTCATAATAACCATCGAAAAATGGAGACTTCAAAGACTAAAACAATTGGTCAATTCACACAAGCCGTTGTATCGTTGTATTCATTGTATTGTTTTACAACTATACAACAGTGTATGCTTGTTGTTGATAGTTTTCATGTAAAAATCCAGTACACTTATACACATTTTTTCATATGTTTTTAATAAGCTGCATTGGTTTCGTGCTATTAAATTGTGCGAATGAAAAAATTGGTCAATTCACACAAGCCGTTGTATCGTTGTATTCAATGTATTGTTGGACAACTATACAACAGTGTATGCTTGTTGATAATCTTCATGTAAAAATCCGATACACTTATACACATTTTTTCATGTTTTTATTAAGTTGTGCTGGTTTCGTGCTATCAAATTGTGTGAATGAAAAAAATGTGTATATGTTTTCATGTTTTTAAAAAGTTGTGTTGGTTTCGGGCTATCAAATTTTTTGAATGCCACGAGATACACAATACAGCATAGCATTGAGCGTTCACAAACAAACAAATGTATTCAATACAACATACACGATACAAAGTCTTGTGAATTGCCCAAATGTGTATATGTTTTCATATGTTTTTAATAAGTTGTTGGTTTCGTGCTATCAAATTGTTAGAATGCCAAAAATTATGAAGAAGAATACTACATACACAGTACAGCATAGCATTGAGCGTTCACAAAGAACCAAGTGTATTCAATACAACATACACGATACAAAGTCGTGTGAATTTAAAAAATTTAAAAGAAAAGAAACGACTAGGCTTAACACTAGATTCTATCATACAATCACAATAGAGGACTTGAAAGTAAAAAAAAAAAATAAAATTAATTGTTGGCCAATTACTATAAGCCTAGTTCAGGTCGCTGAATGGGCTCTAAAGCAGTTGCTACTAGAGCCTCCTAATTTTGTAGTTAAAAATTATATTCAGCTGCGAGTGGCGACTTCAATAATTGCAACAATTTAAAAGCAACGAACAACTAGGCTTAACATTATACACTAGATTCGGTCATACAATCATAATATTAAAGAGAATTAAAAAAATAGGTATTGCTGGCCAAAAAGAATACGACTATAATCAAGTTACTCACTAGATTAACTCATTAAGTTTTAAAAGTTGATAATGTCCAGCTTCGTCTGTCAAATTAGTTGTCATTCATGGGCGACCATAACCAACAAAGTTTGTTTGCTAAATGGGCGTTAGAACGATTGGCACTAGAGCCTCCTAATTTTGCAGCGAAAAATCATGTTTAGTGGTGAGATCCATTTCTGGATGAGTAGGTACGTGAACAAACCACACATAATTGGTTATTACAACCTTTCAGTCAGGATTACGACCTAGTTTCTCACACCACTTATGTTGTGTGTTTTAATTTTAGACATGAGTGGCGGGACCTACAGTTTTAAAGTCGACTCCGAACGAAAGATTTTTGAGAAACTTTTCATGGCAATTTTATTTACTCTCAGAGTTTTTGGCAGAAATCTGCAGACAGGAAGTCGCCAAAGAAATACTTTTTGTATTTTTGTTTTGATGCCTGGCCTGGGGCTCGGACCCTGGCTTTACGTCTAATAAACCAACACACTACCTACTAGGCTACGACGACTTCAAAAACAAAAGACCCTGTACGGCCTAAGTGTGTTCTTCTCTACCTGTTTCCCTACCTATGCCATAGAAAATTGAACATTTCGAATGTGCTTCGCCCAAAGAAACCATGATGAATATATGAATGCTGTTATATTCCTTACATAATGGCAGCAATATGTCTTTCAAACGAACAATATATTTCGTTGATATCTCAACCACAAACTTTGTTTTATTGAAATTTAAAGATAGGAAGCACCACATAATGAAAAAAACTCCTTTATATTGAAAAGTAAGTTGCTTTCGTAAAACAAATTTACAAAATTAAGCATAATCTTAAATAAAAATAATACGAGAAATATATTTAAAAAAATAACTTACTTGGCTTTAGGATTATGTGTTTCGCGATATCTATCGACGAATTTGCAAAGATGTTCGGAATTTTGTCTTGGATTACCACGGCCAGCCGTTGGAACAATACATAAGAAGACATCATACATGACACCACTGTGTATAGCCTTTACAAGAGGGTTAGGAAGTATTTGGTTATTCTTATGATTCTAGACAAATGAAGAAATAAACATAAAAAACAAACGGTTGGTTGGTTGGTTTATTTAATTACATAGAAAATTAAGTTTCATTTCATGATTGGATAAACTTACAACAACATCGTTGAACATCTTAAAGTTGTCCTCATCCTTTGCTTGCTTGTCAATTGGAATCTTTGCAACTGACAATTTCTCCTCAACCCAATGGAAAATGTCCACATAAGGTTCGCGTTTGAAATAGCCATAGGCCAATGCCCAACAAGCATCCAAATAGCTTAAATTTTTATGATTTTTCAACATTTCTAGAAGAAGGTAGACAAAGAAAAGAAATGTATTTAAACACTCGTATATTCGTATAAACACAATGTAATATCGGGTCCGCCATCTAACGATTTTTTTTTCAACTAGTGCTTATTTCGTGAATGGTAGTAATACTTAGGCTCATGTCTGATTTGACAGATAATTAGTTTTATCCTTCCGATGAACGAATATGGTTGTGTATACGCTTGAACAACGCTGGGAAATATTGCGACATTACTTTGAAATTCATGGTAATGTTGCAGAATGTGTACGAAAATTCAGTACGGATTTTGAAAGAAGAGAAGCACCGTCATCTCCGTATGTTCGTTATCTTGTGAAAAAAAAAATGAAAGAAACTGGCATCCTCATCGATAAACCAAAGCTTGAAAAGAACCAAAAACAGTGCGTACACCCGAGAATATTGCTGCTGTGGCGGAAAGTGTGCGTGAAGCGCCATCAACATCAATTCACCGTCGTTCTCAACAATTGAACATTTTGGAGACATCATTGAGATTAATTTTGCATAAAGACCTTGGTATGACGCCATACAAAGTCCAATTGGTGCAGGAGTTAAAGACAAGTGGGCCTGCGATCGACTTACAGAAGATGCCGATTTTGGCAAAAAAAAATCATCTTTTCAGATGAAGCTCATTTTGATCTTGGCGGGTATGTAAACAAGCAAAATTGTCGCATTTGGGGCACAGAAAACACCGCACGCATACATTGAAAAGCCGACGCACCCAAAACGAGTCACTGTTTGGTGCGGATTTTGGTTCAGAGGCATAATGGGGCCATTTTTCTTCGAAAATGAGCAAGGACTGGCCGTTACAGTCAATGGCAATCGTTATTGGACCATGTTTAACGAATTTTTGTTCACAAAAGTTTAAGAGGAGGATATTGGCAATATTTGGTTTCAATAGGACGGCGCCACATGCCACACAGCCGAAGCTACACTCGATGTTTTGCGCCCTATTTTTGAAGATCGCATTATCAGCCGCAGAGCTGATGTCGCTTGGCCACCTCAGAGCTGCGATTTGACACCGTTGGCCTATTATTTGTGGGGTGTCGTCAAAGATAAGTGTTACGCCGACAAGCCAGAGACAATTGACGCTTTAAAGGACAATATTCGTGAAGCCGTTGGTGACATACAGCTGCACACAATCGATAATGTGCTTAAAAATTGGACTGATCGTGTAGGCTACTGCATGGCCAGTCGAGGCAGCCATTTGAATGAAATTATTTTCCATTATTAACCGGAAGGATTGTACTTTCAAATAAAAAAAGAAATTTGAGAAAATATTCAGTAGTTTTTTTAAAGCATTTTCAAAAAAAAAAAAGTTATTTGGCAGACCCTTTAGTTTTATTTCTAAAGAAGCGTGTCTGTAACATATAACTCTACTTACTTTTCTTATAGTTTGTTTGCAAATTTACTGTGATAAGCATACGCAAATTGCCAGATTCTTGATGCCATAGATATGAATCTTTATAGATTTGTTCCAAATAATTAAGTCTTAGCGCTTCCTGTCTTTTAGGTGGCAACTTACTCTTATCACTGGTACTAGCCGCTTTACGAAGATTCAACAATATATGTATGGGATACAAACGATTCTTTTTGAACGATTCTTTATTTCCTAAGATTTTTTGGATTTTTGTAAAAATTTTCTCATTTTTTAAATGATGATAACGGGCCATTTTACGCCAACATCTAAGGATCTGTAAATACGACATGCTGGGCAATATAGCTTCCATTATAATTGGGTAACGCAACAAATGGCCAGGAACTTGATTGTAACGTAATTTAAATTTGCGTATAATTTTAATTGCTTCATGCTTTGACTTGGTATGGCGTAATTTTGAAATTGCCACAAACACATCGCTCGTTGTTCGTCCACGTGCATCTTTTTTTTCAACTTCCGTTTTATCTTCCTTTTTCTCTTCCTTTTTCTCTTCCATATTCACTTCCATTTTATCTTCCTTTTTCTCTTCAATTTTCTCTTCCTTTTTCTCTTCCTTTTTCTCTTCCATATTCACTTCCATTTTCTCTTCCTTTTTCTCTTCCATTTTCTCTTCCATTTTCTCTTCCATTTTCTCTTCCATTTTCTCTTCCATTTTCTCTTCCATTTTCTCTTCCTTTTTCTCTTCCATACTCACTTCCATTTTCTCTTCCTTTTTCTCTTCCATTTTCTCTTCCATTTTCTCTTCCATTTTCTCTTCCATTTTCTCTTCCATTTTTTCGTCCATTTTATCGTCCATTTTCTCCGCCATTTTCTCGTCCATTTTCTCATCCATTTTCTCTTCCATTTTCTCTTCATCTTTGGGCAGGGACTCTGCTGTGCTTGCTATAGTCGCATCACTCGATGATTTTGTTACTGCTGCTGCTGCTGTTGCGGCTGCTGCTGCTGTTGCGGCTGCTGCTGCTGCTGGACGAGCCTGTTCTGATGCTGATGGTGGCGCTACAGTTTCATTATTTTCGTTTAGTATTTGCGTACAAGTTTTGAAAAATGGTTTCACTATTTCGTTTGGACAGCCAAGAACATTGTCTGAAATATGACACAATTTAAATAAGACTCTGTGCGTGAAACCGTGTAAACCACGGTGTTCCATCCACATTGCACGTATGGCTTCGGGACTTCGTAATGCATACCAAGCAGTTATTGCCTTTCGCACCGTCTTTGAAAAGATTTTTTGCATTTGTTGTTTAGCAATCAGTGAGGCATATTTACAAAACAAAAATAAATCATCTTCAGTTGCAAGTAATACTGGAAATGCCTGTCTCACAGCTGTCTTCCATTCACTTTCAACCGTTGAGGCCAAATAAGCCGCATAGACGAAAAGGGTCTGAAAGTTACAAAAAAAAAAAAAAAAAAAAAAAAAAAACAAAAAAAATATTTAAATTTTAAGTTACAAAAATGCATATCGCAAGCAGATCTATCAAGAGCCGAATTGAAGGAGAAAACCTCTACTGAGTAACAGAAACACCAAACATTGGAAAGCGCTTGCGCACATAAATGATTCCACGATTTGGAGAGGCGATGACAATCGCAGTTTGTATGTAAATTTATGGTTTTTGGCACAGACAGCCAGGCCAAAGTCTGGCGAAAATCTGATACCATCATACTATGACAAACCTTACCAAACCAAAGCCTAAATTTAAAACTTATGAGACAGATCTATCAGTACATGTATCCCAAAAAATGGTGTTTGCAAACGGTGCTATAAATTAGGTAATGTATGGTACCCCGATATTTTGGAGGACAACTATCTCTCTAAAATCTAAACAGAGACCCCCCCATCAACGGCACTCTTTCGAATCAGCCAAAGTTGAGAACATCATTACTAACCCTAAACCGTCCAAAGCTTTTGCTCTTACGCTCAAGAAACTGAGATCAGCAGCATTAGGACATCTTGCACTTCTTCTCAATCTGTCAGTTCACAAATTGGTGATACCTGAGATTTAAAAGGCTGCGATAATCGTTTCTATTTCACAATTGAATAAACCAGGCACAAATGGAGATTCGCAAAGTCACAGCAGCTCTAACTGAGATAACGGCGCGGATAACCAATAGAACTGACAATGACCGTGTCCACGGACTATTGTTATTGCCTTAGATCTTTCCAAAGTCTGAATATGAATGATCATACGATACTAATAAAAAATATCTTTAACTCCATCGTGCCTAAGGACATAAAACGCATAATTCGTCAGATCCACATACTGTTTAGCTCTGGTACCAACAATTCTACATGGAATAAATTGCACAATATAGTTTCCCTTCACAGTCTACAGAAGTGAGGCGCCTGTGAAGATCGTATGGCCATTTTCGGTAACCTATCGTCATCGCTCTCTGTCGTTTTATTGCACAAAACCTTCTTCCCGCTCACCATTCCCAAAGCTCACTACCACACAAAGCAATAGCAAAGAATGCAGACCATATATCATACCTCTGAAACATTAACGGCAGTTAAGATACATATCTTGATGAAAACTGCCAAGGATATTCCCACAGGATATGACTTTCCTGATTTCAGTGTGCCGGGTGGTTTGTGTATTTTAGAAATGATGATTTTGACATCAATGAGAAAGAGTTCCCGGGAAAGCCAGAGAAGTTAGAAACATTACTCGTGTCAGTGACAAGAAGAGCGTGCAAAAAACAGCCATCTCCACGCGATTAAAAGCTTCGAAATTCATTAAAATTCATTCAGGCAAAAGGCAAAATACAGGAGATCTGTACAGACAATAATTAACTCGTATGAAGCGAGCATTGCCTGATAAACTCCCTGAATATGCAACCAGTGTGTGAGTGATGGTTTGTGCGTGCTTGTGAAGATTTTGACATCAAAGACAAAGAGCGTCAGAGACTATAAATTCGAAACAATGATTGATTCGTTTATAACAGCATTGGCCGGATAACATCTTGAATATATTCAAACAGACAAGATGCCATAAATTTCCATCAGGATAAACCTCGCACGCCAACATATTGCGGCGCCGATGAAAAACTATTTGGAAAATGGTGAATGGGAAGTTTTACCTCATTTGTTTCTTTTATCATTTGTTCTGTTTCGACCGATGCAAGTTGCTTTCACTGGCATACAATTCATTTCAGAGTAAAGACCAATATGCTCAATTAAAATTTTACCAAAAAAGATGGGCAAAAGTCATAGCTTCTGATTGACAATACTTTGAGCAAGATGTTCTTTCAAAAAACTAGTTTAATAAAGCATTTATTTCGACAAATTTCCTTATAAGACTTTATTTTTTTGATTGTACCCCATAACAATTTTCCATGCATTTGTTTTAATTACGCACACATATAGTTTATATCCGACTAATAAATTTCAGTTAAACAAGTATTAGACAGATATTTCCCAAATCAACAATTTCTCTCTTCACGACATGGACGAAGAACACTAAACGTCGCAGTGGAAGGTACAAGGCTATTGGACGGTCACTCTTCAATTATGCTGCTCCAATTTAGACATCATTCCTGAGCGATACACAATGGCGGGCATTACAAACGATTCAGAATAATGCCTTACTAATAGCCACCGGATGTGTGAAGATGACCAGTATTGACCACCTCCATGAAGAGTCCAAAATGATGACAGTGAGAAAACATAATGAGCTACTGACTAAGCAATATCTCATTGCTTGCTACCTGCCTACCCATCCCAACCACCGTATAGTCATGAACAATCCTTGTCTTCGCCGCATAAGACAAGACTTCACAACTTACAACTCAGATTCACCCACCTCATACCTTCAATAGTTGACCTACAGTCTTTGAGGGAGGCACAAAACTCCGACAGCCAGAGACGAACTCAGCCACAAAAGGGTCATAAATCGTCATTCTCCACGAATATCCGATACTGAAAGGCAGCTGCCAAGGGTAACCAGAACCATTCTGGCCCATCTAAGATCAGAATGGGCGAACATCCTGAATAACTATAGGGCAAGGATCATCCCGGAAACCTCGGATAGCTGCCCTTCATGCAACCAGGCACCACACGACACGGTGCACATTTTTAGCTGTCCAGCAAAGCCGGCAGCCCTGCGACCCATAGACAGCGGACTTCCTAGGACTACCAACCACATAACGTTAGACAACATACACACACAACTAGCAACAAATAATTTTCATCTCTAACCCATTCCATCTCCACCGAATAACACAGGCACACAACCATATACACAAAACCAAAACTAACAATCTTATATCTTATATACAAAGCTTCCGGACACAACAGCAGAACTCTTACAACAACAACAGATATTTGTAATTTGCTAGAAAATATTGCAAAAATTTAAAAAAAAAAAACAAATCAAAATTGTGTGAAGAAAATCCAAAAACAAAATGAAAAAAATAAATAAAATAAAATATTAAAAAAGATAAATGGGGTTCGAGATCAATATTTCCGCTGATAATTTAAAAAAAGAGTGAAGAGAGAATACATCAACTACGATGAGTGGCAATTGAAAAAAAATAAAATAATCCAAAAATACTATACGATCAACGATAAATAAAAATGTGCAATTGTATATATGATGCATTGGTAATGAAAACCCGATTGCAATTTCTAGCAATTAAAAATCTTTTTGTTTTTTTAATTTAAACGGTACTTTTTCACAAACATTTTTTTAATTCTGTTTTACATACTTTATTTCATAGTTATTTTTTCTCTCCCTCTTTACCATGTCCTTCATGTCACATTTAAAGGAATGCCGTTCATTTGTGATAAGCAAATAAACCAATCCAACAATAAAAATGATCCAAGAAGAGCTGACGAAAATGTCAAGGAATAAATAAAAGGAAACAAGAAATAGTGACTAACCAAAGCAAACAAACTGAACACAGGCATTAAAAGAAATGCAAAAGAAAATTCATTTTAATTTCATGATCGACAGAAGTGTAAAAAAAAATAAAAAAAATTGAAAGCTAAAGAAAGTGTTCTTTTGGCTTTATTTCTCTATCTCTATCGCTTTTCCTCTTTTTTCTTCCTTTTTGTTTTTGGTTAGGACAATCACGATGGGTTCAATAACCTTCTGAGTGTTATTGTAGTTGTACATTATAGCGGTACACATTCATAAACCTTACCTAACCTAAAAAAAATTTTAAAAAATATAATATCATAATTTTTGATGAAATATTCAGTGTGGAAAAAATTGGGGGGTAATTTCCTATGTACAAACCAACAAGCACTTCTTATAAACATTGTTATTGCAGATAAGAATAAAATTACGTTTAAATTATTTTAAAGTGTATCCATTTTTGTGGCCAGATCGTGCCAGTTATAATTGATCATGTGTGATCATCACGTTATTGAGAGGTGTTGGGCATAGCGCAGAAAGGCCCAAAATGCACAATCAAAATTGAAAAAGAATTTAATAGGAAGTAGAAAAACTGTTAGCATTTTGCTAGCAAGAAAGAAAGGCCTTAATTAGATAGCCTATGCAATTGTTAAGGGCTGATGCAAAGGAAAATCCAAATTCATATGTGAGACTTCACTCATTTGGAAAAGATAGATGGGGTACTGAGAAATCATTTGTAGAGAGATCAGGCAGATCAAAACAGTCTATTCAAGCAATTGTAACAGTATGCTGGTCTCCCGCGGCAAATAAACTGACGAGATAAGGATTAATTTCCCAAGTAACGACGGGAGATAGTTCAGTGTAACCTCTACTAGTGTTATTATTTAGAATTATTGAAGAAAAGGTTCGATTAACTTATCAATCTTAAGCAGCAAAGTCTAGGCAGTCAATTTACAGTAGAACTGATGGACTTAAAGGACTGCATTCTTGAGAATTTAATAGAAGAAGATATCTAAAGCACAGTATTCATCAACTGCTTATTATGACAACTTGAACGTGATGGTTAGAAGACATTTATTTCTTTGTTTTTCATTTTTTTCTTATCGTTTCTTTTCCTTTATTCTCTTTCTTCCTCTGACAACATATGATTTTAATTTCTTCCTTTTCTGAGGGTCTTTTTTATGCTTTTTTAAAGGAGCAATGTGTCTACGGGTGAAATAATGCCACTGCAAATAAAGTGACACACAACTCTTCCTGATCCAACCTAACCTAACTTAATTTTTGGACTAATGATTGATGAAATGGATATTGACAATGTGAGGTTATAACAACAAGTTATAAAACAATCCGCATAGTCCTCTAAGGAAAGAATTTATTGCAATTAAAATTATTGGGAAATTGAAATTCTCTGATTTAAAGCTTATGGACAGAAAAATACAACATTCAGCATGGAAATACGGGACAAAAGAATCGAAATTTGTATAGAACACATAGATCTGAACATTGATTTCCATTAAAACTGTGTTTAACTTGGCCTTCTAAATCAAACTTAAACTAGGCCTTGTATTATATTAAACTCATCCACTCACCTCATCTTTGCGCACCAAATGAGTCTCGATTAGTAGTTCCCGCAGGAAGGGTATAAATTCAACGTCACTAATAGTCTTTACCATCGGTTCAATTTGAGGCCATAATAAACTTACATTTGGATCGCGACGCAAATGAACGTAGACCGGTTCAAAAGAACCCAGGCAGCAGAAACGTTTTAGTTTTGATATTGTATCCATTGGGAGATTCATTTTTACTTTATAAAGCCACTAAAACTAAAAGAAATTTTTAATAAAAAAAAAAGAAAAATTAAAAAATGTTTGGAAAGAAAACTATTTAATTTAAGCGTTTACCTCGACCACTAGAAAGAAGAGACCACCAACAAAATGTGCTTATTTTTTTTATTCGGTGTTTTTCAGTTCACAGTTTCGCTTAACCAAGCAAAGGAATTGAAATGATGATGAAGAGCGTAGCAATTCGACTGAGCGAGCAGTAAATGCCACAAACAACAATTACAGTAATTTCAGCAATACCACCGCTATAAGCAATATAGAGCTGATGTAGAAAGAAGAGACAACACAAACAGTAATGATAACAATAACAACAACCAGTAGGCTAATGTTAAACGGTGGCTGAAAGCAATATTTTTGCGGATTTTTTTTGTTTTTTTCAGTTCATAAATGGGGCGCTGGCTTTCTGTGATTCTTTTTTGTCTTCTTCAAATGGTAATGTTGTTTGTTTGTTGTTGTTGTTGCCGCTGTTGGTTTGAAATATTTCTTGTTTTCCTATTGTTTAATACTTTCAAGTAATATTTTCTAATACAACATTTGCGTTTTAATTTCGGTTAGTTTTTCAAACTTTACTGTGTCAATACTAGGCCGCCGCTGCTATGCTGTCTTAAATTTTGCTGTCACTGCTGCTGCTGCTATCACTGCTGCAAATGTTGTTTTTTGTTGTTGCTGGTGTTCTTCCGTTGTTCAAAATTCCGTTGGAAATGTATTGGTATGTGTATATGACGATGTATGTTTTAAGGAATCCGCTATTTCTTGTTTTTTTTTTTGTTTTTATCTTCCACTGCCTATCTCTTCTCAAAAGAATTTCCTACTCAGCGTAATTGCTTCCTATGCCTGATACACATATATTGTATGCACATCAACAACAAAACAACGTCAACGTCAATATTAGCGTCAGCGTTACCATTAATGTACGT
Source organism: Sarcophaga carnaria (assembly GCA_958299815.1). Lineage (NCBI taxonomy): Eukaryota > Metazoa > Arthropoda > Insecta > Diptera > Sarcophagidae > Sarcophaga > Sarcophaga carnaria. The sequence goes on along the minus strand of OY283149.1, from coordinate 17,171,758 downwards.
GTGTATCCATGAATATTTTATATGGGCGAGCGTTTTTTTTTTTGGTAATTAAAAAATCAAAATTTCATTAGAAAACCCTCAAAATAATACTTATTTCCACTTTTTTAAAGCACTGCATACCTGCCCTTTTGCTACCAGCGTTTACTGCTTGAAATTTGGCAATTTTTCCTTTTATTTGTTGATTTTCAATTGCGTTTTTGGAGAGAAATATAATGGCAGTTGTTCCAATGAGAAGAAATGTTTACTGGACGATACAAAAGCAAAATGAAGATGAGACACACAACAATAAAAAGTAAATAAACAACTGAGTGTTGCCGTTGTGCGCTTTTTCTAGAATTGTTTATTTGTTTGTTAAATGTGTAGTTTGTGTTGTTCGAAAAATGTAATTTAATTATTTTATAGACTAAATATAACATAAATTTGAAAAAAATAGGAATAAACTATGAATTTATATTAATTTGTTTCCTTTTTTCCGAAGTTAATTACAGTTTTGCCACGAAAAAAAATTTCAATGCGTAAATGTATGTATAAATTTTTCGGGTTTTAATTACTTTTTTGTTGTAAAAAAGTGTAATTTTAATATTGTAAACTAAACGAATTTATAAAAACTGAGTTCATGTATATTAAGGAAACTTTTCTATACATTTTTTTGTAATACATTTCAAATCCATTTTTTACGAATACGACCAATATGAGTTAAAATGTGTATATTTTTATCCTATTTTTGCAGAAGTTGGTTACCATTTTCTTTTGCTTTCTGGCAACACTGGTGGTGGTTGGAATAATTCGTTCGCTCTTTCAAAAAATACAAATAAGAAAAATTCTAACTTTTGTAAATTAATTCATTCGCACGTAATATTTTCATGTCCTAATATAATAAAATTAAGTTCATTTTCCTTGCGTTTTGTGTGTGGTATATATCTTTTACAAAAGTACTACTATTTGATGCAAAAAAAATACTTTTGCAGTTATAATTTCGGTATCAGTTCAAAATTTCAGTTTTGCAACACTGGTGAGTTTTTTTTTAGAATATTTCTTCTTTCCTGGCAACTGATGCAGTTATTAAGTACCAAGATTTTTTCTTCCTGGCAACATTCACTGGTGGTTGGAAAAATTCGTTTTAGTTCGTTCAAAAAAAATAAACGTTTTTTAATTTTATTCGCACATTCTTTCCCGTTTCCGGTTTATATAAGTAAAAATTTAGCCCATTTGTTTTAATACTGTTTATTTTATTCGTGTGATGAATTTATGTGTGTGTTTTGTTTGGCGTGTGGGGTCTTGGTTGGTTATAATTGTGGTTGCTGCACCCGCTCTTCGTTGTTGGCGCTTTGGTCGTTCCCCTTACAACGGAGGGAAGGAATATTAAAAAAGTTTTTCAATTTTTTTAAGTGGTGAATTTTGTTGCTGTGGTGAGTTTCCAGTATGGTGAGTTTTTACAAAATGTGGTGAACACAATCGAAACTCACCAAAGTGCCGTTTTTCGAAATAGTACTATTATTATTATTATTATTATTTATTTATTTAGTAGTATTTAGAGTACTTTCTTATTTACTATATTACATTATATTATCAGTTTTTTAATTGCTCTGATAAGTACAATTTTTAACAAAATGAACACAATTTCTTTTAAATATATTAATATTTCTTTCATTTTTTACGCTGCTAGGTAGTAGATTAAATAATTGCAGTCCTTTATATAATAAGCACCTCTTCATCGCATTGTTTGTTGCTCGATGTATCCTAAAATCATTTGCATTTCTAAGATTGTAAGGTTGGGATTCGTTGACATATCTTAATTGATCCGTTAGATATTCCGGTGTGTTGCCCATTTTCATTTTGTAAATAAATGTAAACGTATTTAATTGGAGTCTTTGTCTAATGTTGAGCCATTTTAGTGTATCTAGCATGTGTTGTATTGATGTAAACCGGTTGCATTTAATTATAGATCTCATCGCCTTGTTCTGCAACTTTTGTAGTCTATCTATTTGTGTGTTTGTACAGCATGTATATAATATTGTAGAACCAAATTCAAAATGTGGCTTAATGATGGTGTTATATATATTAATTGCAGTGATTGTTGATATTCTATTTCTTATTCTCCTGAAAAATCCAATTTTTTTCCCTATTTTTTTACATATATAATTTAAATGATCTTTAAAATTCAGGTTCCTATCTATTATAAATCCCAAATATTTTATATTTTCAACTTTCTCAATTATTTTATTATTAATTTTAAACTCTGTTTCACTGTTCATGTTTATTTCCAATATTTTTGTTTTATTTTCATTTAATTTTAGTTTATTCATTTTCAACCAATTATTTACAATTCTCATATCATGCTGTAAGTTCATCTGGCACTGTTCATCAGTTTCAGATTCATTAAAAATTAGAGTATCATCGGCATATAAAACTATTTCACACTTTTCCATTATATTGGGGAGATCATTTATATATATAATAAACAAAAGAGCCCCCAGAATCGATCCCTGAGGTACTCCATAATCATTGTTCAAAGCACTAGATATAGTATCGTTCACTTTAGTCATTTGTTTTCTATCCGATAGATATGATTTAAACCAATTTAATTCTTTATCTTGTATTCCATATTTATACATTTTGCACAGTAATATATCTCTATCAATTGTTTCAAAAGCCCGTTTAAAGTCAAGAAAAATTGCCATTATCTTTCTATTTCCGTCAATTTTCTTCCACCTGTTAATAACATAATTCACCGCTGTTTCACACGAAAAGTTTTTTCGAAAACCCGATTGATATTTCGATAATAGGTTATTTTTTTCCATGTAGTCTTCAAGCTGTTGTTTAACAATTTTCTCTAAGATTTTTTCAAACAGTTTTAAAGTGTTTATTGGACGAAATTCTTCACATTTATTTGTTTTTGCTATTTTCTCAATTGGTGTAATCATTGAAGTTTTCCAATTATCTGGAAAAACTCCCGTATCCAATGATGAATTTATTATTCTCAACATTACATTTCCACATAAGTGCCAATTATCCAAGATTAAACATATATTTACTTTATTATAGTCTGGTTTTTTCTTTATGGTTTTACAGATTGTCTTAAGTTCTGAGATAGTTATTGCACGAAAAATAAACCTATTACTTATCACGTTTATCCGATTATCGTATTGCACATCTTCTATACATTCTCTTATTTCTCTAATACTGTTCACAAAATATTCATTAAATTGGTTAGCTATATCGGAGCTGTTACTATATTCTACATTATTAAATATCACATTTTTTATCACAGATTTATTCTTTTTTAGAACTAATTCTTTTATGTTATTCCACATCCGTTTTTGATCCTTGGTATTTCCTATTTTTTTGTCAATATATGAATTTTTTTCATTTTCCAGTTTCATTTTATATATATTTCTGGCATTTTTATAATTATTCCATGCTACAGTAGTATTTTCACATTTTGCTATATGGTACTTCACTATTTTATCTTTTTTTAATGCTTGTAATTGTCTGTTAAACCACTTATTTACTCTGCTCTTTTCTCGTATCCTTTTTCGCACCGTAAGTTTTTTAATTGTGTCTTCAATCGATTTATCGAAGTTGTTTACATTATAATTTAATTCCACGTTTTCATCAAATTTCAATATTTCACTAATCTCTCTTCTAAATTTCCGTTTTTCATATTTAAAGAGTTCTATTTGTCTTTTACTTTCATGCTCTTTATTCACTTCGGTTTCTATATACATTTCCACTATTTCATGATCAGATATTTTATTAATTCTACTATTATTCACCTTTATATTGAGATTGTTTGTTATAACATAATCTATTATAGTTCTTGAGTTTCGCGTAATTCTTGTATAATCGGTAATAACTTGTACAAGTCCGTTATCGCTTATGATCTGTTGTAATTTTTGTTTATAAAAACCTTCCTTCGACCAATCAACATTAAAATCTCCGGCAACAATTATGTCTATGTTTTTATCACATATCTCTTCTATTGTTTGTTCAAAAACTTCATAAAATTCTGAGTCTTGACTACTTGGCGATCGATACACAGCTACAATTATCATTGATGTATTTCTTATTCTGATATTGTATGCACTAATCCAATATTTATAGTTTCGTATCTTTTCACAAATTATATTCACTTTCCAATTTTTATTAAAATATACAATTATTCCACCTGTTCTCGATGAGTTGGATAATGTAACATATGCGTTGTATCCCTCTAGTTGTAACTCCGATTCATCTACCCTATCGGTTACGTGCGTTTCAGATAGTATAATGAAATCCGGCTTGTCTGTATCCGCAATTACTTCAACCTGGTTAAAATTGTTAATCAATCCTTGTACATTTGTATAAACTCCTTGTATGTTCTTTCGTTGTTAATCTATCATTCCCATGGTTCTCTTTTTTAACTGTAACTTATTTTGATACACTGGACACCACTTACTCGTTGTAGCATGATTATCATCAAGACCCAAATTTAACCTTTTGTTCGAATTTATACAGTTAATGCATTTATTCACATATTCCTTAATACAGTCCTTTGTTGCATGATTTTCATGACATTTTAGGCACACTTCGCTATTTTTACAATCCTTAGACTTATGGTTAAATCCTCTACATTTAAAACATTGTAGTATTTCAGTACCATCGAAAACTCTGCATTTCTCCCATCCAATATTTATTTTCTGCTTCGCTAAGATTTTCGGATATGTTTCGTCTTCAATCAAAAACTTTGCACTGTACATTTTTCTGTTGTATCTTTTAATTTCATATATTTTTATTAGTTCGATTTTACTATTTTCAAGAAATTCGTTTTGTTTTTTAATTTTTTCCACTATTTCCTTATCCTCGTATTTAAAGTTCATATCTGTTACTACAATTGATTTTTTAACTTTATTAGGTACCTTTACTACATAGTTTTCACTCATTTCATTTTCTATTGCCGATTTTATTTTTTCTCTTTCGCTAACATTTTCACTTTGAATAACCACTGTCCCATTTTTTCTATTTTCAACGTTAGTTATTTTGAAATTTACTGGATCTACCCTTTTATTTAAATCATCTTTTGTTTTTTCAATTTTCTGTTTTTCTTTTGGTTTTACTATTAGTGGCACTTGATTTTTCACCTCTGGCAATACCATATTACTCTTTAATGCATCAGAAAATGACATCTTATTTTGCTTAACGTTTGTCTCTTTTATCACTTTTTTTATTTCGTTGCACATTCTTGTATTGTTACTGTATTACCATAGATCAATGTACTGCATATTGTGAATTGGAAGGTGTGTGTCTAGAATACCTAGTTTGCCACTTCGGTAGCGGAAACATTCACCGATATGTCTGGTCACAATTGTTCACTGCATTACCAATGGTGTGTTTTGTGTTTGGATTAAGGATAATTAAGCTTGATTAGTGAAACATTGAATAAAAAAAGGAAGTACCCTCAACGAAGGAGCAAGGTAGTGTTGCCATTATGTCATTCTATTTAAAATTCTATAAAAACTGCATACAAATAATTAAATTTAAATTAAATTTAATTAAATAAATTAAATCTAGTATGGCGGCTGCAATGATCTGCCTGTGTAATAATTAGTGGTGCCTAGAGCACTACTCCTACGGTGGCACTGGAGTTAATTTTGGGACTCCCACCGATTGATCTATATTGCTGAAGCGCGGCGGCTGGGATAGGCAGGCGTCTCTGGGCGACTGAACAATGGCGTGGATCAGACACTGGTCACTCGAGTATCCTGGAGAAATTTGAGGCTGTCGGGGACATTGACTATATGATACCGCGATATGACTTCTCGATGAATTTCATGACGACCATCCCGAATAAAGAGGTCTGGAGGAATGGTGCTGGGCACCTCGTTAAGGACTCCGTTCAAATCTTTACTAATGGATCTAAGCTGGGAGGAACCGTTGGTGGCGGAGTTTAGTAGGAGTCGACAGGTATAGCCGAATCTATAAGGTTACTAGATTACTGCAGCGTTTTCCAGGTAGAGGTGTTGGCAATACAGGCTGCAGTTGAGATTATTTGGGATTCGATTGTCTCCAATGGCAACTTCACCATACTTTCCGATAGCCAGGCGGCTATCAGGGCTCAGGACTCCAATGTGATGAACTCCAGGACGCTTTACGGCTATTGAAATCACCTAAATAGGGTGGCGGAGAGGTATAATGTACACATCATTTGGGTTCCGGAACGCAATGATGTCCCGGCCAATTGCAGAGCGGATGTACTGGCCAGACACGGCACGACCATCGAATTCTCCAACGAATTCTTGGATATTGGGGTCCCTTTGGGGACCTGCAAGCTTATGATTGACAACGAGATCATGAACTCTGTCAACCGCAGGTGGGCAGCTTCGGGTAAGGGCAGACTGGCGCGCATAATCTGGACGAGGCTGGATTCGTGACGGGGCATTGCGTTATGGGTATCATGCGAGGTGCATTGGTCTGGGACACCTCGCAAATGATTTCTGTAGAAGCTTCAGGGACGAGGAGGAAGAAGAGACTGTTCATCATTTACTGGGAACATGCCCGGCACTATGTCAGAGAGATATCTTGGTGTCTACTACATCGATGATCTGGGTGTTTTGTCGAACATTGGTCTCGGAAGTTTGAGTCGCTTCATGGTAAGCTCTAAGTGCATCCAGAACTAGGGGTTAGTTAATATGAATTGAGGTATCAGAAAGGGGGCCCCATGGGACCGATGTGCGTCCATCCGATTCCTTGGGGGGACGGCCACAGTTTTTTTCTTCTTTGCTGATTTTTCTTTCAGATGTTGGCTTTTACTCGGCTTTAGACTTGGCTTTTTTGAGGTTTAAATCGAAAATAGTATGGAATTTTTGGGGGAAGTTGGATCAGTTAAACAGGGAAATATAGTAGCCCTCTGCATGCACATACCATGTGGGAGTTCTTGGCAATATGCAGTTTGATAAACTTGTGAGGAGGGGTAGTTCTATGCCCCTGATGAAGGCGGGAAAAGAAGTTTGGTGAAGCATACTTAGCGGAAGGGAAGAAAAGGAAAGAGATTTGATGCAATCAAAATGTAAATTTAATAAGAGGAGATTCGTGTCATGCATCAGGAGTAACATACGTACATATCTAGGAGTAAATTATGGGCGGTGTCCGGTTTTTTGGCAGGGCACTGTAGACTCAAGTAACAAGATTGTCTCGAGCTCAAAATGCAGATTCTGTGATGATGAGAATAAATTACCAGAATACGTACTTGGAACCTGCTAGACTAAAAATTATTCCTGCATTCTGAAATTTGTTAAGACAATAGGATGGGAGGAAAGTCTCTGTAGTCTAACAGGTAGTGTGTTGACTTATTAGACGAGAGCCAGTGGCTCAAATCTCATCTCAGACATCTGGAACAAAACGAAATGTAGAATAAATATTTCATTTGGCGACTTCCTCTCAGCAGATTTCAGGGATAAACTCTGATTGTATATAAAATTGCCATGAAGAGTTTTTCAAAAGGAGACGACTATAAACTGTAAGTCCCGCCAATCATGTATAAAATTAACACACACAACATGAGTGGTGTGAGAAGCTAAGCCGTAATTCTGACTGAAGTATTGTAATGGCCAATTATGTATGTATTTAGATAGAGAGGGCAGTACAATAGATCGATCGTATGATTGCAGCACTATGGCACCTGTACGGTAGAACAATAATAATAATTTAAGTTACTGTTTACAAACAACTCTTACCGTGAATCTGTGGATCTTTATGACATATTCTTAAGAGACCCTTAGGGCCATTATTACAACTTGCCGTTAACTAAAGGGAGGATTTTAACGGGCAGATAAATTGTATTTCATTATCATAAGTGGACAATATGGTAGAAGTGAGCGTTAAGCTGAATGGAGGATCATCCTGCCAGTAACTTTAAAGTTAAATTTATGTTTGCACTTCACATATTATATATTATTTTCAATATGGCAACTTCAAATATAAACAAAATAACGAAGCCCGTCGTTGCCACTGCGCTAAAAAAGGTTGTTTAATTGAGCAGTGCTATCGACATTGCTCCGGCATTGCCATATTTTTGAAAAAGTTAACTTTATTTTATCATTAGGTTGTAATAACGAAAAGAAGTTAAAGCTGACTTTAAAGTTCACTTTAGCTAAAGTTACCTTTAACTAAACCCAACTTTAACGGAAAGTTTTAATAAATTCAATTTTGAACTTATTAATTCGGTTCTGGTATTAATTAAACTTGTATACTTTACCTCTTTACCCATTATAATCGGTTATTTAAGAAGGAAAACTCGTATAAGAGATAATTGTTTAAGTGAAATTTTTATTAATTTTTCTGGCTCTTTGTTAAAGTATTATTTATTGATTTATGTATTTTTTTGAGTGTTTAATTTTGTTAAAAATTTTTGTTGGTATTAATTAATTAATATATTTTATTAGTATCGTTTGTATGCCGGTCTTTTTTTTTTTTAGTAAAAATCGAAAGCAAACTAAATATGTATGTATTATTTTAGTTTCATTTGTCTTTAGACTATATATTGTAATATATATCGTATATACTTGTTTTTTGTTTTGTTTTATCGAAAATTGTTTTTAGTAATAAAGTTTTAAATATTTTTTTATTTTTATATTGCTTTTTATCATAATTTTTTTTTTCATTTAATTTGTTTTTATTTTATTTTTTGTTTTAAGATGTGTAGGAAAATGAAAAATGTTGTTAAAAAGAATTTCTTGTCGTAAACATAAAGCCAATTTGTTCCATGTTTTTAGGTTATCTATGTTAACATAGATATATTTTTTATAATTTTTATTTTAATTGAAAATATGTATGTATTTAAGTATTATTTGTGTTTATTCTTGTTATTGAGCAAAATTATTTTATAGAGTAATACTATGTTCAGACATGCACTTTTATTGAGTCAATATTCGGTTTATTGAGTACAATATTTTAAGTGTTCAGATATAACAATATACGCAGTTCAGCCGCTTATTCAATATTCATTTGACCGCTGGTAAACCAAACAGCTGGTTGTTTCAATAACATTGTTTTGTTTTTATTTTGTTTGTCGTTGTTGACATTTGAGTTGTCAAATAACAACAGAAAGTGTTCGGATAATTGCAATAAGCGCACTGAACATACTTATGACAGTGCTGTATTTTAAGTTTTACTCAATATTATTACAATTTGTGAATTTATTGCGCAATAATTAATTAAAACTTTATATGTAATATTGAGCTCAATAATGGCGTTTATTGCGATTTACGCAATAAAAGTGCATGTCTGAACATAGTATAATTGTTGAAATAATATAAATTAAAATGCAAAACTTCATTAACGGTTTTAGAAAAGGAAACTTGAACCTTGAACCTGTCAAATGTCGACACTTAAATTCAAACTTGCTGTATATCTACATATAGCAATAGATGGCCTGTTTTATTGAGTTCTATTTCAGGTTGTTGTGAACGAAATTTTTGCAGGAAGTCTCTTTGCAAGAAATTTGTCTGATCATTAATCGCCTTACTCTATAGAATTTAAAATATTTAAGAAGCATGATGAAGGACACATCGAATATCAACATTTAAATCTAAACCTGCTATATTCATTCATATTGCAGTAAGTAGCCTGCATTATACGGTTCTATTTTAGGTTGTGTATGTAATTTTAACGCAGGATGTCTCTTTGCAATGTTAAGGACATTAATCTTCTTAGCCTGTAGAGTTTAAACTAGATTTATGAATTTTTTTGAGACCAACACTTATGAGGTGACCCTTACTCATGCATTGTGTTGAAATACAGGAAAGATAGTTTATAGGGGAAAGGAAAGAATGAGCAGTGTGCGACCAATTTTTTTATTAATTTTGTTTTTAATGACCACTATATATACCTTCGTGACATTTCTTTTTGGAGAATTACTTTTTTCTATTATGAGTAATCGCATATACCGTCTGACAAACACCCCGAATCTGTGGTGGGAATGGAACCATCGGCCTGCGCCTACCAGTGACTTCACAACGAACCGCTATTCCTGGTTAAGTGTGCTACTACTTCGACCTAACCTAACCTAATAAATACCACGGTATCAGTATCTGATCAAAATATGCACAATATAAGGTGCACATACATGTATACATATGTATGTATATCCCAGAGATCAGCAATGAGTATTCAAAAAGATGAGTAGATTCGAATCATACTCATAATTTCTAATACTTATACGCATTCATACTTTTATAATATCATACTCATACTACTCATATTCAAAGTTTGAAGTACTCATCGTACTCATACTTAACAACACGTATGACATTGTTGATTTCCACTTTCCATTACTCAACATTTACAAAAATCATAAAATAAGTATGATTCGCGCGCGAACACTACAACACTCACTAGAAGGTTGTGAGTTTGCTTTGCTTGCTGTCTTTGTCTTTTTCTTTCTTCTGTTTTTTTGTAAATGCAACATCAACTAAGACTGTAAATTTTGATGAATCATTCGAATTACTCGAAACATTTATGAGTATTATAAGTATTTTCCTAAATTTATGAATCTAAATGAGTAGGTGCATGAATCAAACATATTTCAAATGGTATGAGTTTGATGTTACTGTTGAGATGTTACTGCTGCCTTTAGTGCTATTGAACGCGAATCTACCAAGATGGGTTTGGCAGTAAATGAGGGCAAAACAAAGTATATGTTATCGACGAGTCGAGACGCGCGGCGTATTGATTCTCAGATTACGGCCGATAACTATACTTTTGATACGGTCAAGGAATTCATCTATCTTGGCTCCGATACAACAGTGAGCTGTATGAGCTCCTCAACAACATGGACGTTGTACAGCGTATTAATATCCAGCGGCTGCGCTGGCTCGGCCATGTCGTTCGAATGAAGGAGGATGCGCCGGCAAGACGGGTATTTGATGCGGGAATCTGCGGAATTCGGCGAAGAGGACGACCTTGCATCCGTTGGAAGGACCAAATCGAGGAAGCCCTGTCATCGATTGGTGTGACCAACTGGCGTAGGCGCGCACGAAGCAGAGGCGCCTGGAAGGATGTGTTGCGGCAGGTCGAAATCCGATAAACGGGTTGTTATGGCCAATTATGTAAGTAATGAGTTTGATGCCAACGTTGTACTCATACTCATTGCAACCTGTACTTATAAATCAATGTTGTAGTGAGTACGAAGGACATACGCTCATACTCAAAATTTCATGAGTACTTATGAGTAGCGAAAAACGATTCATTGGTATTCTCTGGTGTACTCTGGGTACAGAAGAGGTTAAAAAATGAAATATAGCCTAAAATCACGTGAAGATCTAAGCTGAAGGTCAAGTAGAGTCGAAATATTAGAAAAACATAGAATAGAAGCGACAAAAATATTGAAAAAAGAAATCAATCTTCACTGATTTCGAATTTCAAAAATAAATGGCTTCACTCCTCCAATACAATCCTCAAATAACATCACAGGGAGGTCAGGTAGTGCCGATCAGCACATACTCGTTGGAGGGAGTTTATTCTAGGCAACGATCCATTTGGCTCGCTACTTCAGATTACAACATCGTCAACGTCAGTCAGCCAGTCTCACAGAGTTGATGCAAAAATGTGAAACCTTTGTTAAATTTCGTATCCAATGGAAATACGTATCATTAGCTGGGAAGCCTTCAGTACTAAACATAATTTGGCCATTACAACCCTTCACTCAGGATTACGGCCTAGCCTCTCACACCACTCATGTTGTGTATGTTAATTTTATACATGAGCGGCGGGACCTACGGTTTAAAGTCGACTCCGAACGACAGATTTTTGAGAAACTTTTGATGGCAATTTTTATTTACCCTCAGAGTTTTTGCCAGTAATCTGCTGAGAGGAAGTCGCCGAAGAAATATTTTTTCATATTTCATTTTGATGTTTAAACTGGGGTTTGAAACGTGGCTTTACGTCTAATAAGCCAACACACAGTACCTACTAGACTACGGCGACTACAGCCTTCAGTACAGTTGAGTGAAATATGCAACGTCACCTTGCAATTTTTATAATGTTTGTAAACAGTTAGGCTGCCTTTAAAAGTGTTAGTTGGTTTGTGTTTGAACAAAGTATCGTGTTTCATAATGCCGCTGTACAAAATATATACAATGTACATATTCTATTTCAAAACGTCGTCAATGTGTATTTTTAACGCAGTCAAAAAGCAATCAGGCATCGGATTTATAGTTGATGCATTGTTTCGTTACTTTGCATATCTCATAGTTTATATACAGTAGAACTGCATACAAACTTTGTATTGATACATTTTGGAAAGCAGCCTTAGTCTCAGTTGAAGTATTCACCATTATCCTAGGAACTACTACAGCAGACCAATTGCCTGCTTGGCTGGAACAAAAGTAAATTAATGAAATGGAAACAAGGCTGTATAACATCCTAACGGAACTTATGTTAACAATAGTAGCCAACCGGATAAGATGGAAAATGCTTTATGGAAGCCTTATGCTTCCAAGAGGGGTAATGAACAAAAATAAAATAAAATAAAATAAAAGAGCCTAGTACTTATTGCATTAATTATTCTTTTTTGTATGCGATTAATTTTCTTATTATTATTAATACTATTTATTATGTATGTAGGTATGTAAGTATGTACGTTAATAAATGGGTCCGCCATCTAACTTCTTTTCAACTAGTGCTTATTTCGTGAATGGTAACACTTAGTTCATGTCTGATTTGACAGATAATTAGTTTTATCCTTCCGCTGAACGAATATGGCCCATCCAATGCGTTTTCGCTTCGCTAAGTGGGCCTGCGATCGACTTACAGAAATGCCGATTTTGGCAAAAAAATCATCTTTTCAGATGAACCTCATTTTGATCTTGGCGGGTATGTAAACAAGCAAAATTGTCGCATTTGGGGCACAGAAAACCCGCACGCATACATTGAAAAACCAACGCACCCAAAACGAGTCACTGTTTGACGCGGATTTTGGTCCAGAGGCATAATTAGCCATTTTTCTTCGAAAATGAGCAAGGAGTGGCCGTTACAGTCAATGGCGATCGTTATCGGGCCATGTTGAACGAATTTTTGTTCACAAAAATTGAAGAGGAGGATATTGGCAACATTTGGTTTCAACAGGACGGCGCTACGTGCCACACGGCCGAAGCTACACTCGATGTTTTGCGCCCTGTTTTTGAAGAACTCATTATCAGCCGCAGAGCTGATGTCGTTGGCCACCTCGGAGCTACGATTTGACACCGTTGGACTATTATTTGTGGGGTGCCGTCAAAGATAAGTGTTACGCCGACAAGCCAAAGACAATTGACGCTTTAAAGGACAATATTCGTGAAGCCATTAGTGAATTACAGCTGCACACAATCGATAATGTGCTTAAAAATTGGACCGATCGTGTAGGCTACTGCATGGCCAGCCGAGGCAGCCATTTGAATAAAATTATTTTCCATTATTAACCGGAAGGATTGTACTTTCAAATAAAAAAAGAAATTTGAGAAAATATTCAGTAGTTTTTTTTAAAGCATTTAAAAAAAAAAAGTTATTTGGCGGACCCTTTAGATAGTGAGTTATGACAATTTGTTGTTGTTATTGATTTGTATTGAAATATTTAAATTTTTTTTTATTTTTCTTTGTTCGGAAAACAAAAATAAATCGAACACTAAGTGCATTTAAAGTAATAATTTTTTTACTTTTTTTTCTTATAATTGTTGTCTTATATTGAATATTATTTTAGTTAATAAATAATAAATGAAATTTTTAATTAATTTAAATAAGTATGTACAACATATGTTTGTATTAACATTACTTTGTATTCATTAGTTTGGCATTGAATTTGTTGTGAAAAGAAATTTAAAAATTTTAACAAAAAATTCAAACATTTTAAATACAAAAAAAAATGATTTGAAAATTTCAAGGACGGATATTTGAAAATCTTAATTAAAAAGGCATTATTTGTTTAGTCTTAAGCATTCATACATATTGCTACGAAAATGGAAATGGTGTTACATTGTTGTACATTAAAATGATAAACAAAAGCTACAAAAACAAAAACTATGGACATGTTTACATGATCAAAAAATAAACAGAAATATAGCAACATCAATCAGTATAAAAAAGAGATAAACATCTAAACAAACAGGCGAAGTCATTCTCCTTCAAGAGTATTCATCAGACTGTTTACCCTGCGATATAAAAGGGCAAGACAAAGCAGGCAACGGAATCAATAAAAATTCTGTCAGTCTTGAGTGAAGACGCGTTGCGTGTAAAGAGAATAATCGTGGTTTGAAGATCTATTGAACAATTGTTATTGTTTACGCAAAAGAGTGAAAAGAAGGATAACCAATAAAGCAACTGTTGTTGTTTACATCAAGTTGTGGCACACTGAATTGTGCGAACAATAAAGGATTTATTTAAAACTAAGCACAAATTTAATTTTATTTGCAATCTACGAACTCATATTTTATTTGTATGTCTGGGAGGAACTATAGGCTACTCTAAAATTTCAAGTAGGCGAGGTGCCACGCACACATACCCATATAAAAATGAATGTTTTTTTGTATGTACCTTATAGAATTGTAAACTATGTATTTGATCATGTTATGATCTTTACCAAAGTTGTTGCGCATGAGCCGGGGAAGGTTTCTAAGTTTGTATGACTAATTTACGGCAGGTGGCGCCACTGAAAATTACTTAAAATCAATTAAATCGAAAACTGTGCATTTCATCATGTTATGATCTTTAGCAAAGTTGTTGCGCATGAGCCGATGAAGGTTTCTAAGTTGGTATGACCAATTTCTGACAGGTGGTGCCACTGAAAATTACGCAAAATTAATTAAATCGTAAACTGTGCATTCCTTAACAAAGTTATTGCGCATGAGTCGACGGAGGTTGGTGCGATTAATTTCCGTTTGATGGCGTCACTGAAAATTATTCAAAATAAATGACAAGCAATTAGTCGACCTACACCTCAAGCACGGAAGAAAAGAGCATTACGAGCCTCAGCATCAGACGAGCATTGAGACTGGAAAATTCGAGTATATGCCGCTGAGACCCATTCGCTTGAACCACTTGAACAACGAGAAGTGAGATAAGAAACTAATCGAATGCCTACTACGCAGGCCCGTTCGTCTGAATCATCAGGACAACGGGAAACAAAATTAATAAAATGATTCAAAATTAATTGGAGATTTGTGTAATGTCTTCCCTTCAAATTTATTTTTGTTGGTCGGCCAACGAACTTATTAGATAATCAGGCAACAATAAACACTCTAAGAAGAACTGATTGAATGTCCAGATTTAAGCAATAAGTATTCAAAAAAATGAGTAGATTCGAATCAGACTCATAATTTCTGATACTTATACGCATTCATACTTATTTTAATATTATACTCATACTACGCATATCCAAAGTTTGAAGTACTCATCGTACTCATACTTAACAATACGCATGATGTTATTGATTTCGTGTCTCCTTTACTCAACATTTACAAGAATCACAAAATAAGTATGATTTGCGTACGAACACTACAATACTCACTAGAGAGTTGGGTGATTGCTTTGCTTGATGTCTTTGTCTTTTTTTCTTCCGTTTTTTGTAAATCCAACAACAACTAAGAATGTAAATTTTGATGAATAATTCGATCACTCGAATCATTTGTGAGTATTATAAGTATTTTTCAAAACTTATGAATCTAAATGAGTAGGCGTATGAATCGAATGTTATGAGTTGCACTCATGCTCATTGCAATCTGTACTTATAAAACAATGTTGTAGTGAGTACGAATGAATCAGAGTTGTTGACTCACTCATACTCAAAATTTCATGAGTATTTATGAGTAGCGGAAAAACGATTCATTGTTGATCTCTGATTCAGTCTAGAAGTGGATATTTGCTAAACGACCTTGCCAGATTGGATTATGCTGGCGTTAATGACGGAGAAGTTGTGGATGAAATGGCAAAATCATGATTCAGTTTTGGAAGTTAAAACAAAGAAGTCCTTGCGACCACCAATAACTTTCTTCTTTGTAATTACATATTGAGGGAAGTTCGATTCACTTGTGCATGGACATGTATATAGGGTCTACTAACGCAGCATAAACCCTTAAGGCATTGGACTAACAGATGTAAAAGGAATATGTCTGATTTTTATAGGGTATGTGACGGAGCATTATAAACAGTGGATCATTTTGTATGCCACAATTCTTAGCTGCTGGTACGTAGACAAAGATTCTGAGGATGAACGGATAAATCTGAAGGATTGCAAACTTTAGGATCTAATTGAGTTTATAAACAGGATGAACTGTCCTGGGGGGACACCTTTAGAAGGAAAATTCATCAATGGGTGTCAAAATGGCATATTTTTGTTTTCGCTTTTTTTTTTCCTCCTTTCTCTTTCTTTTATTGACTCTTTTACAGACCCTTTCTTGATGTGAGAAATGTTGAACGTGGAAGTTCATCAAAAAAAAAAAAAAAATTTGAATGCGACGAATTGCAAACAATATTGTATAAATATGACACTTTGCTTCAGAAACAAATGGCAGAAATGTTATATGTTGCACAAAATGCGTGTTACACGAATTGAATGACAGACTGATGGAAAACCGAAAAACCACTCGAGAAATATTGTTTCAACGAAACGATAAAATATCAGTGTGGCATTGAATTCTTGCTGGCAATGAAAATTGGGTGAATTTTTAGAATCCGTAATAAAGAAAATCTTACTTTTTCATATGTGAAGGGCTGCAATGGACCAAAAGGTCTCTGGTTAAAACCGTGGAACTGTGTATGAAGTGATGAGCCACTCTTTTAAACCTAACCTATATATAGTCAGCGCTAACTTTTTGTTTTTTTTTTCTAATAATTTCTACGTTATATTTTTGTATATTCTTCAAACGTTCTTAATTGTATCTCCCTTAACAAAGCTATAACACTATTTTCAAATCACCGGGTAAAATCACTGGTGTATGTAGACTTTTTTCTTTGACTGTATATTCTGTTAAACGATATGAAATAAATAGCAAATGTAGGAGGTAACGGAAGTTAGACTATATGAATGCTTAACTGTAATATTTCTTTACTTTTAGACTTATTTAAGTTTGTATACGGTTTTGTTTTTTTAAAGAAATTAAAATAAGTTTTATAGAAAAAATTTAAAAAAATAAAATAAAAAAAAATTGTTGAAGAAATAGTATTTTTTAGCGTATAGTTTACTATCATTTACTATTGAGTTTTATCAAAATTTTTTTGTTCTAAAAATTAATTTAAAGAATGTATTCATTTATTTTAACTATATTATGTTAATGTTTTTTTAATTTAGTAATGGCTGAACAAATTGTTTTATTAATTATTTTAATAATTTTTTTTTAATAATTCAACTAACAAATCTTTCTGTAGTTTTATTTTTTTATTATAATTTTTTGTTTAATTATTAATGATGATTAAGTAAAAATTTCATATTATTATTGTTATTATTATTTTTTTGTTAATAATATGATTAGAATTATTTTTCGTTTTTTTTTTTTTAATAATTTAATTATAATTAATTATTATTTTACATGAAATCACAGTCGGTATGTGAGAAAATTTTATTTTAAAGATGGTGTTTTCTAATATTGATTTTTTTATTTATTTATTTGCATTATAACTACGATTTTTAATTATTTTTATTTAATTTAATTTAATTTATTTTATTTTAATTTTTTTTATAATTTTTTTTTTATAATTTTAAGCATATCTTTGTTAGTTTATTATTTTCTTTTTTATTTTTATTGTTAAATTAAGCTTTACTTTCTGTCTTAATTGTTACTATTTTTACAAAACATTTTAATTTTTTTTTCAATAATTTTTTTATTTTTATTTTGAAAACAAGGCATTTTTTAAGTTTTATTAAATAATTTATAATTAAATATTTAATTATTTTGGCTTGATTTTTACCTTTTCTTTGTGTGTTTAATAAAATATGCTTTTTGTTTTTGTTATTAATTTTTCATAATATTTATTGAATAACTACTGGTTTTTGGTGTGTGTGTTTTTTATTTTTTAATTTAATTCAAGTCTATGTTTTTAATTTTAAAATAATATTCTTATGTTTGTTGTAATAATAAGACTGTATTTCAATAATAACTTGTACTAACTATTTAACTAAGTTACATTTTCTAAAATATAGATTTAAAGGAGAAAGATTTTTCTACTAAAAAAATTCATTAATTTTTAAAATATTTTCAAGAAAATTAAAAAAAAAAATATTTTAAAATTGTTTATCTCAATAAAAAATTAAAATAAGTTCAAATAAGCCTATGAAGAACGTTTAAATTTCTATTCCCATATGCAGTCAACCTCAGGTCTAGTTGATTTTTTTGGCTGCACTTTGAGAATTACAACGCGGTCCGATATATGGTATTCAGTATGACAAAATCTTATTGACCCCATATCCAGACGATGCCAATATTTGATTATACGTTTTTTTAACATGATGTGTCCTTATTTTATTTTACAATAAGAATATATGGCTTTTTTTAGGGGATGGCCCCTTCACATGCAGTTCGTTATGCTTAGAAATAGAAAAAAAGTGTAAAGTAACGTGGAAAGGCTCGAACACGGGCAGAACGGCGCAAAGTCTCCAAAGAACTAAGCTCAGCACTGTTATCGGGGTTATTACGGGGCATAGTATTATAGGAGTCTAGTATTATAGTCTAGTAGGTAGTGTAGTATTAGACATAAAGCCAGGGTTCGAGTCCCAGGCCAGACATAAAAAAAAAAATACAAAAAGTATTTCTTCGGCGACTTCCTCTCAGTAGATTTCTGTCAAAACTCTGAGAGTAAATAAAAATTGCGATGAAAAGTTTCTCAAAAATCTGTCGTTCGGAGTCGACTTTAAACTGTAGGTCCCGACACTTATGTATAAAATTAACACACACAGCATAAGTTGTGTGGGAAACTAAGCCGTAATCCTGACTGAAGGGTTGTAATGACCAATTATGTATGTATTATAGGAACGCATGCGAGGCGGTATTGGTCTTGGACACCTTGCAAATGATTTCTGTAGAAGCTGTGGAGATAAGGAGGAGGATGAGACTGTTCTTCATCTACTGAGGACATGCCCGCCACTTGGTTGGAGGAGAAAGAGGCACCTGGATGTCTACTACATAGAGGATCTGGATGAACTGTCATTTATGGATATTGGCAGTCTGAGCCGCTACATGGTTCCTGGACTAGGGGATAATGTGAAACTTTGGTATCACAATTAGCCCTGTATGTGGCCTAAGTGTGTCCGCTTATGACTCCATCGAGGGGACAGCCACTTCTACCTACTTAACGTAGAAAGGTGAACATGTTTGTGAACATGGAATAAAAAAGATCTCTACGGTAAAGAAAGTACCATATACAGTGGTGGCCTTATAATTAGAAACGATGTTTCTGGAACAGAGGTCTCTGGAGTGATGAATCTAAGTTTAATTTGTCCCAATCTGATGGAAAAACGCATGTAAGACGTCCTCAAAACAAAGCCTTTGCTCCCAGGTGCACAGTGAAAACTGTAAAACAAATTAACAAACATACATGTTGCTAAGTCGTTTCTAATTATAAGGCCACCACTGTACGTCTAGTTTGGCTAAAGGAGGAATTCTGTCTGTATTACAATAAGCAATCCACTGGCCAATAGAACCCAAATGGATGATGTGCTCTGAGTATTACGCAAGAATATAGGATTTTCGGAAAAAAATCCTTGACTTCACTACAGAAAATCCGTTGAGAAAGCGAATAGAACAGTGAACCACAAGCCGCATTGTTGCAATCAATCAATAGAATTGGATACTCTCTAGCGTTATTAATGAGCACTTTCGCCCTCTCCTGTATGCGTTCGGAAAGCCTCAAAAAATGTTTTCAACACTGACTCAAACATGAAAGCTGTATTCCATTCTAAGTCGAATATAAGTGGTAAGAATAGTAAGAAGATTAGATGGGGGGAAGTATTTTTGCACTGTCTTAAGGTACCCAGGCATTTGAATGCTTTTTTCGATATTTCTTTTTGACCCCCTTCGGAGATTGACTATAGGTCGGATGTAAAAGAGTCATTCATATTATATTATAAATTTATATTATATTATATATATATATATATATAAGTGATCGAACGAACACTGATGGCGAATAGTAGATAGGCGAAATAGTAGATAGGATTTAAAGTTAGAGAGAACACATCGTTAATACAAATTCGAAAAAGAATTGGAGATAGAACGAAGCTTTGAGGTACATACATGTATACATACATAATTGGCCATTACAACCCTTCAGTCAGGATTACGGCCTACTTCTCACACCACTCATGTTGTGTGTGTTAATTTTTATACATGAGTGGCGGGACCTACAGTTTAAAGTCGACTTCGAACGACAAATTTTTCAGAAACTTTTCATGGCAATTTTATTTACTCTCAGGGTTTGTGCCAGAAATCTGCTGAGAGGAAGTCGCCGAAGAAATATTTTTTCATATTTTGTTTTTATGTCTGACCTGGGAGGTACCCCTGAATTCAACCTGAACTCCTCTGATGGGATTCCATCTATAACAACCCGTATGGACCGATCCTTGAGAAAGCTTGATATAAAAAACTTTAGATTCGTCTGATCTCTTTACAAGTATATTAATTTTTCCATATTTTCTTTGCGAATAAGTCTCTGTCAGAACATTTGCTTGCTTGCTAGTGGAGGAATGCCGATCTCTACTCCGAATTGGTTCGAATAGACAGGGTCATCATGGTATAAGTGGCCAGGGAAATAGGCTCCCACTATGCAAGATTTCAGATGATATAAGAATTCACCAATTGTCTGTAATCAATGCTATGGCGGCCATTTGGCGGACACTTTACGCCACGCTTAAAAGGAACATGTCTTCTTTACAACCAAATATGTATAATGCCTTCCGTCAGAGACACCCTTTGAAAAAATATTGTTAGAAGGCTTCCAAAGAAATGAAGAAATGGCAAGAAATTGAGAAAATTTGTGTAAATATTTTCCTATTTATGGAAAAAATCTTAAAGTAAAATGAAACAATAATGAACGAACCCCTTTGCTTCTATTCCTTGATTTTCTGAAAATATTTTTAACTGAATTGGGCTAAAAATTTGTAAAAAAAATTTTGTTTGAAAATTTCCAGCATAAGATAACAAAGAGATACTCAAATAATGGCGGCACAAGGTGACATTATCTATTGCTGTGCTTGTGATTACGTAAAAAAAAAACATTGGGTCATTCGCTCATTAAGATCGACTCTGTCCATATGACCCCATTCGAGAATTGACTGTAGGCCGGATGCGAGTGAGTCATTCATATCAAATCAAGCCTTTCGTCTTAATCTTCAGAGGGCATGGCCTACCATTAAAAGAATATGAATGACAAATAATACTGTCATTTGCAACAGAGTAGACAGGATTAGAAATTAATGAAGAAATTAATGGGCAATCACACGCGAGAACAATTATGCTGGCACAAAATGCCAGCTTGTAAGAAAGGTGAGGTGAGTGGTTCTTTGCTAATACACACAAAGCAGAGTACATGTATACAATGCCAGATGCCAGATGAAATAGTCTCGTGTGTGACTGAAAGAACAAAAATTGTGCGGCTTAAAAAATAGTCTCGTGTGTGATAGCACAATGTAAAAAAATTGGGGTTTGGGTATAGAAAAGAAAATTGTAGTACAATTGAGTTTAGCCTGAAATCATCTGAAGGGTTTCCATTTATAACAACACATATAGTTCGATACCTAAGAAAGTTTCATATAAATTGAGAAAAGTGACTTCCTACGTTAAAAGCAATAAGTTTCTGTCATGTCAAATGCTTCGGAGATATTCAGAGCAACGACCTTATTTTCACTAAATAGTTGGATAGATTGCTTCCAGCAGGAGAGTAATGCCAACTGGCCAACAATAGAACAAGCCTTACGAAATCTATACTGCCTGTCGTTGAACAAGTTGTTGGTTTGTAAATACTTCACAAGATGGTGATTTATAATGCTTTTCTTAGCTTTAGAAAATACGGAACAGTTTAATATAACGCGGTAGTTGTTAGTGTTGGATAATGGCGTGATATTAGAAATCTTCCAACAAGGAACGAAAAATAACTGGCGTGAAATGAGGCACTGAAAAGATTAGCTAATGGAGGGGAGAGCATCGAAGAACACTGCTTCAGGACCAGCGGTGGAATATCATTTGCCCAAAAAGACTTGTTTATATAAAGATTCTTATTTTAGGTTCTATTGTTAAAAAGGTTGTTTTTTTTAATAATATTTGTTTTTTCGTTCTCTCTTAGGGCTGCTATTATTACAACTTGTCGTTAACTCAAGGGAGAATTTTAACGGGCAGATAAATTGTTTTTCATTATTATAAGTGGGCAATAAGATAGAAGTGAGCTTTAAGCTAAAGGGAAGATCATCATACCGGTAACTTTAAAGTGGAGTTTATGTTTGAACTTGCCACATTATATATTATTTTCAATATGGCAACTTCAAATATAAACAAAATAAGTAAATACAACAAAAAGAAAAAAGGAGCCCATCGTTGCCACTGTGTTTAATTTGAGCAGTGTTATCGACATTGCTCCGCCACTGCTATATTTTTGAAAAAGTTAACTTTATTTTATCTGTTGGTTGTAATAATAATGACTTTAAAGTTAACTTTAGCTAAAGTTACCTTTTACTAAACTAAACTTTAACGGTAAGTTGTAATAAATAAATAAGTTATTTCAAAAGTTAAGTTTATGTTTGAACTTGTAATATTATTATGATTTTAAATATGGCAACTTCAAATATAAACAAAATGAATAAATACAACAAAAACAAAAAGAAGTCCATCGTTGCCACTGCGTTTAAAAGAAACTGGATTAATTGAGCACTCCGGCACTGCCATATCTTTGAAAAAGTTAACTTTATTTTATCTGTAGGTTGTAATAACGAAAAGAATATAAAGTTGACTTTAAAGTTGACTTTAGCTAAAGTTACCTTTAATTAAACTAAACTTTAATGGGAAGTTGTAATAATGGCCCTTAAAGTGTTGCATTTGTAAGCCTATTATTCTTCACATCGCTGCTTAGATTATTCCTTTAAAAATAAATAAAAATTGTGTTTCAAATTATTTCAAAAGCTTAACAAAATTAACACGTGGCTTTAAAAAATTATAAATTTCGCGATTAAATTATTTTCAAAATTATTTCGAAAACTTGGCAAAAAAACTTAAACAATATAAGAAGCTTATATAGCTTACATTAGCTTTTAAATTATTCATTTAAAATTTAAGTTCAAGCTTTTAATTTTAAAGCTTTCCAAAAGCCAATCAATGTCTAAAGCTCGTCTTGTAGTAGTGTAATGCTTTGATAATATGAATGTTAAAAACAAAAATTTAAAGCTTTATTGCTTCATTTAATATACCATATTGAGCTTTTCTTTTAATTTATGTTTTTAGTGTTTTTTATATAATTTTTTTTTATTAAATTTAAATTTTTTTTTATTATTTTTAAAAATTATTTTTAAGTTAAATTTTAAATTTTGATTGTATATAAAGTTTAAAAGTTTTTTTTTATAAAGTAAGTTTATATGTATGTCTGTATGTATGAATATTGTCTTGAAAGCTTTTTAGTTTAGAAAAAGAAATAAATTTTTAAATTAATTTTCTTATGATTGATTCGAAATAGTTTATAAAGAACAGAAAAACTAAAGGATACGATTTTGTTTTTTTTTAGGATTTTATATATATTTTTAATAATTATTATTTATTATTAAATTTTTGAAACTTTTATGGATTTAATTTTATTAGTTTTTTTTTAACTTACTTAACTACAAAAAAGTTTTTAATTTTTTTTTAAATTTTTTTATTTACTTTTAAAGCTTAAGAAGAATTTTTTTTTATTAATTTTTCTATTTTCTTTTATAATTTTTATTTATTTTTTTTAATATTATTAATGCTTCTTCGTATTGTTTTTATATATAAATTTTACTAATTTTTTATTTATTTTTTTGTTTATAATTTTTGAAATTGTATTTGTTTTTGTTTTTTTTATTGAATAAAAAAGAACGAGTCATAAGCACTTTATTTATTAATTTAATAATTTTTTTTTTTGGTTTTAATTTTTTTCTCTGTAAGTTAACCTCACATTTTTTTATAATTTTTTTTTTAATATTTTTTTTAGTTTTTTTTTTTTAATAATATTGTTAATATGACAAAACAAGTTAAGGAGTTTTTCTCAGTTGTTAACATATATGTTAGATACTACATAAGTTTTCTTGTGGTAAAAGGAAAGGGGTGTGGTTGTTTAGGGATTTTAGAAGGCCATACTAGTACGACGACCACCAATACCGGGTCCCGGACGAAAGGCTCCGCCACCGCCGCCACCACCACCACGTGGTAGACCGCTATGCGAAACACTGCGTCCCATGCGTGTCTCACTACCGCGACGTTCTCTTGCTTTACGCAACAGATCCGATGTGCTTGGCCGTCGACTATTGCTGGTCGATGAGGTGACGCTGCGTTTACTACCGGACATAATGTCCGATGTAGACGAGCGTCGTATGTTTTGCGATGACGAGGCGAAAGCATGCGGCGAAAGATAGTATGGCGATGGAGAACTGGCCTGTGAACGCGACATTTCGTAGCGATGTGGTGACGGCTGTTGCAAGAGATGCTGTTGCTGCTGTTGGCGGTGGTCATTGCCAGTTAACTGTATTAGTTGGCTACTGGAACGATTATCATCATTTGAACTATTGCGTCGTGAAGAGTAGGGCGATTGTGGATAATCGATTAACAAGTTTTCCGATTCCTCATTATCAACCGCTTCGATTTTTAAATATGGTGGCATACGATTATACGGATGATATTGTTCATTAATATTCAATTCACTGCCATTTGCATTAAGGCCCACTGTCAATGGCACATTATTAATAACGCCAATGCCCTTGCCACCACCAACACCACCACCACCACCACCCCCCATTGACATGCCATCGGCGCCCATTAAATGTGACGATTGTGATTGTGATTTATTTTGATTGGCATTGCTGCCATTGCGTAAACCACTGTATAATGATTTAATGTGAAAATCAAACGATTTGAAATTCAATAAAGAACGTTTCTTTTGATTTTTCGTGATTGGCATTGTTGTTGCACATTCCATGACATCGCCGTTATTATTATTTGTAGCATTGACGCGTAATGTTAGTGCCGTATTCAGTGTATTTTCGAAATTATTATTTAATGTATCGATTTGTATGGTATTTGGTATTGGTGTTGTTGCTGTAATACTATCTAAACGATTTGTTGTTGCCGTTGCCACCGAACCCATGGATGCGGTGATTGTATTGTCCAAACTGTATGTAGTATTTTGAGAAAAACGTTGCTGTTGCTGTTGTAATTGTAATAATTGCTGTTGTTGCTGTTGTAATAGCAATAATTGTTGTTGTTGCAATTGTTGTTGTTGTAAATCATGTTTACTTATTGTTGTTGTCATTGTGGTACTACTTAAACTAGTTTTACTACTAATTGCTTTAATAAATTTATTATCATTATCTAAGGACTCCTTTCGTCACTGAATAACGCAAAAGCCTTGTTTAGAGGCATCTTTAGCATCGCCATCCTCACCGCAAAATGCTGCCACTTCATCATTTTTGGGTGAATCTTGCCCACAGGGACCAATGCCACTGCCGCCAGCGACACCGCCACTAAGGCTAGGAGGCCCCTGAGGGCATGCTGATTGTCACCGAAGTGCAAGCGTTGATATCATCGGCGGACGCACCGGTTTATTCTCTAATATTCGTTCCAATTCGAGCATAACACTGGTCGATAGACGTGGCAGTAGCTGCACAAAAGTAGAAAATTTGTAAAATAAACTCCAAGAAAAAACGAAATTTTTCAAACACGCTTTGCTTACCTGTAAGGATTGCAAACTTTGATGCAATTGTTCAGCAGATGTGGCACCTAAAAGTAAACATTGTACCGGTTCATGTTTCAATGACCAAGCGATTGACAATTGTGTGGGTGTACAACCCAGTTTATCAGCCAAAGCTGCTAAATCCTTTAAACGATCACAATGACGGCGACCTTCCTCCATGCGTTCCTTATTCCAACTACCCTGAGGTGATAAGGCAGCCTACAACAAAAAAAACCATTATTTCTTGCTTAACCACACACACACAACACACATACATTCCGATTTACTTCGTCTTCAGTCCAAGAATAACTATGACTTTTGGTTTTAAATGAACCCTTCGGTAAGAAGATTTTTTCACCATTTTGAGCATCACTCAGTGCCATTGAGAGTGGACCCCAGGCCATAAGGCCAACACCAATTTTATTGTACATTTCGGGCAAATAGAGTTCACATTTCTCACGACAGAACATATGATACTCCGACTGTTCGACAATCGGTGTTATACAGTTAAACTGACGGCAGTTTGTATAGGCTTCCATTATTTCGACTTGTGTCCAACGGGCCGTACCCCAATACATGGCCCATCCCTGATGTATAATATAATTCATAGCACGTACAATCTCTGTGGAATATAGAATTTAGATTTCTCGGTTCTCGGTCCATAGCCAATGTTATCTACTTACCCTCCATAGGACACATGGCATCCGCTTTATGTATAATCACAATATCAATGTATTGCAATTGAAGCCGTTGTAAGCTGGCTTTTACCGACTCGATAATGTGTTTACGAGAGAGGCCACGTTCCTCGGACCTAAAAGAAAAGTTCATGGATATATTATTGAAATGAAGTTGGAAACATTTCATTAACGTTTCATACATAACATAACCCTTCAGTCAGGATTACGACCTAACTTCTCAACACCACTTATGTAATATTATACATGAATGGCGGAACCTACGATTAAAGTCGACTCCGAACGACAGATTTTTTAAGAAACTTTACATGACAATTTTATTTATTCTCAGAGTTTTTGCCAGAAATCTGCTGAGAGGAAGCCGCCGAAGAAATAATTTTTTTTATATTTTCGTTTTGATGTCTGACCTGGGGGTTTGTCCAGTGGCCTTTACGTCTAATTAGCCAACACACTACCTACTAGACCATGGCGACTTCATATTCACCACCATTAACGTTTCAGATGTTGAAAACCGTATCGTTATCGATGCATAAACCTAAGGTGACTAAAGACTTTAAAAATCGCCGTCTATGCACAGTTCGAACATCGCAAGTCATAAAAGCTGTCAAGTTAAGAATTCAGCGAAAAGTGCTTCGTAAACAAAAACTTATGGCTTAGCGGATGAATATTCGTGAGTCATATTGTGAAATAAGACTTGCGACTTAATGCATCCAAACGACGCGTCGCGACGTATACAGGGATAGGGCTGAAAAATTTTATTGGAAAAATACAAAGATTTTTTGGCGAGGACCGCTGATCCTTGGCGGTTGTATAGACACACTTATTCCGCATACCAAAGTTTTAAATTGTTTTCTAGTCCCGGAAGCACTCGAAACTTTTGATAGGGATACTCAGACTGCCAATGTCAATGCGTGACAGTTGCTTCAGATCGCTTACACAGTAAGTAGGCTCGAAGATGCATGCTTCTCTTATGACAAAGTGTCGGGCATGTACCAAGTAGGTGAAAAACAGTCTCCTCCTCTTCTTCATAACTGTAGCTTCTGTAAAAATCATTACCAAGGTGTCCAAGAACTATGCATCTCGCATGCGTGCTCATAATGCAATGGCTTCGTAATGACCCCAACAACCATACTGAACGTGTTCCTTTGGAGTTCAAGCAGACTTGTTGTGCGTTCTCCATTCAGTTTAGACCAGATTTCCTGGGTCGTTATCGATTGTTGAGTGAATCGACGACCGTATTGTTAATTACAAGCTTGCTGGTTTTCAAAGGGATTACTAAACTCGTAGAGCTCGATGGTTGTGACACGCGTGGCCAGTTAATCTGCTCTACAGTTAACTGAAGTGTCACTGTGTCCTAATACCCATATGATATGGATATCATATGCCATTATCTCATGGAGTTCATCGCACTGGAAATCAGTTCTGTAATAGCCGCCTAACTATCGGATAGTATGGTAAAGTCCCGCTTGGGGACATTTATCACGCCAAACATTTTCGCTGCAGCCCTTATTGCCCACATCTCCGCCTGAAAGACGCTGGCAGCCTTATAGGCTTGGCTATTATGATTGATTCCGAATAAATGCGACTAACAACGGTTCCGTCCATTTTGCCAGGAGTCCTTTATGAGGTGCGTTGCACCATTTCTTCAAGACTTTCTTATTCGGATCTTTGAATCTTATTCCGAATCTCTTTGAGAAGCCGTATCACGACGTCATGTGGTCACTACCCTTGAAAGTCTCATCTTCTTTCAGGATCCTAGGAAAATCGTTAACAAAAAGAAAAAATTGAGTTGAAACAGAACCCCTGAATTTAGTCTGAACTCATATGTTGAGACCCAATCTGTAACAACCTGTACAGTACGATCCTTGATAAATCTCGAAATGAACACCAAAACTAATAAGTTTTGATAGAAGTGCACCGTGACACATTCTTTCAAGTGCCTTGGAAATATCTAGAACCGCAACTTTGTCCCATCAAATCGTTGATTAATTTCACGTTCTAAGTATAACGTCAACTGGTCTCCTGCAGAACTGGGCCTACTGAAGCCATAATGTCTATTGCTGATCAAGCTGTTAGACTCTACCGGTGATAGATGATTTGTTGCTAATTTTCAGGGTTATTACCATCAACCTTTCTTGGGGACTGACGTTATATTGGCAAGCTTCCTCCAAAATGGAACAATATCGGCATGATGTGAGCTACTAAAGATTGAAAAAAGCTAAGTGACTAGCATTGCCGTAGTTTAATAGTAATGTGTTGGTTCACATCCCTGCTCAGACATCTGGAACAAAAGGAAATATGAAAAAATATTGTTTTCAGCGAAACGGCGACTTGCCCTCATCAGTTTTACAGCAAAAGAAGTGAGAGTAAATAAAATTGCCATCTAAAGCTAAATTCTGTCGTCAGGAGTTGACGTTAAATTGTAGGTTCCGCCACTTTTAAATGAAATTAACACGTACAACCGGGGATGGTGTGAGAAACTAGGTTGTAATCGTGACTAAAGGGTTGTAAAAAATAAGGAAGTAAGTGACAAGCGAGCGTTAAAGAATTGTGTTTCAGCAAAAGTGCTGGAATACCATCCGGTCCTGTTGATTGGATTGCAACCAATTTTTGAATTCTCTGCCATATTCTAGTTTTTGATGGTTTTTCAAAAAAAAAATTGTCTGTTTGAGAAGTTCGATTGTAATTCTGACTAAAGGGTTGCAATGATCAATTGAGTAAGTAAGAAAATCGCCGTGGTCTAGTAGGTAGACGTGAGGTCTAGGTTCACACCCCAGGCCACGCATCTCCAACTAAACGGCGATTGCCATGAAAAGTTTCTCAAAAATCTGACGCTCGGAGTCGACTTTAAACTGTAGGACCCACCAATCATGTATAAAAATTAACGCACACAACATAAGTGGTGTGAGAAAACAGGTCGTAATCCTGATTAAAGGGTTGCAATGATCAATAATGTACTCGTATGTATGTAAGTCCGACACAGTCGACTAAAATATTTCTTTTGAAAAATATTTCTTTTGGCAACTTTCTCTCAGCAGTCTTCTTTTAAGAGAACTGAGAGTAAATAGAATTGCCGTGAAAAGTTTCTCAAACGCAACTCATTCGCAGTCGACGTTAAACTGTGGGTTTTGCCACTCGTGGATAAAAATTAATACCCACACCATGAGTGGTGTGAGAAGGTAGTACGTAATCCTAATTAAAGCGTGATCATTAAGTAAGTATCAGAGATCACCAATGAGTATTCAAAAAGATGAGTAGATTCGAATATACATACTCATAATTTCTGATACTTATAGG
The DNA here is from genome assembly GCA_958299815.1 of Sarcophaga carnaria. Classification (NCBI taxonomy): domain Eukaryota; kingdom Metazoa; phylum Arthropoda; class Insecta; order Diptera; family Sarcophagidae; genus Sarcophaga; species Sarcophaga carnaria. The sequence continues at coordinate 17,141,885 of OY283149.1, read as the reverse complement.
CATTCATACTTATTTTAATGTTATACTCATGCTACTCATATTCAAAGTTTAAAGTACTCATCATACTCATACTAAACAATACGTATGATGTTGTTGATTTTGACTCAACATTTACAAGATTAACAAAATAAGTATGATTCGCTTACGAACACTACAATACTCACTAGAAGGTTGTGAGTTTGCTTTGCTTGCCGTCTTTGTCTTTTTCTTTCTTCTGTTTTTTTTTTGTAAATGCGACAACAACTAAGACCGTAAATTTTGATGAATGATTCGAATTACTCGATTCATTTGTGAGTATTTTTCTAAATTTATGAATCTGAATGAGTAAGCGTATGAATCAAACAGAGTTCGAATGTTATGAGTTTGATGTCAACGTTGGAAACGTGAATTGCTAAAGGGGACTTTATATAGGGACTAGGGTCAAATGTGATCCGATTTTACGCCATGATTTCTAGGTACACAAAACTGATCCATGCTAAATTTTATCATGATTGTTGCATAATTACCATAATTACGTATAAATAAGTGCAATTTCGAGGGGAATTTGTATGGGGGCTAGTCGAAATCACGGACCGATTTGAACCAAAATCAGTTCGATTCATTCTTGGGCCTAATTATTACTGACACTATCAAAAAATTCCAGCCATTAACTCATAAAACACTTCTATTAATTTTGGCCAGGTTTTTCAGGCAAAATGCCCCTCTGTGCGTTGTACTCATACTCATTGTACTCATACTTATAAATCAACGTTGTAGTGAGTACGAATGAATCAGAGCACATAGTTAAATTTGAATACTGTTGACTCACTTATATTCACAATTTCATGAGTACTTATGAGTGCCCCTCTGTGCGTAGTACTCATACTCATTGTACTCATACTTATGAATCAACGTTGTAGTGAGTACGAATGAATCAGAGTATATAGTTATATTTTAATACTGTTGACTGACTTATATTCACAATTTCATCAGTATTTATGAGTAGCAAAAATACGTTTCATTGCTGATCTCTGGTAAGTATGATACGAATGCTTTCCAGAGAATTATTAAATTAAATGGAATTTTGTTGTTTTTATTTTAAAAAGATTTTTTTTTTAATTTTCACTTACTTGGTACTCCAATAGACTTTAGTTGTTATAACATAAGCTGTTCGCTTCCAACCGGTCCTCTGTAATATTTTACCAATTTCCGTCTCCGAATGGGCCTCCGATATATCGAACAAATTAATGCCGCTCTCAATAGCCAATTTAAGTATGGCTTCTGCCTGGTCATCACTGACACCGGGTGAGAAAACTGGCCAAGTGCCCAAGCCGACATTGCTTACACGCAGGCCACTTTTGCCCAAATTCTTATAACGTAAACCCGGTGTGGGTGTAGAGCCTGGCCTTAACGGTAAAGCCGGATTTGAACCCAGACTTATAGAGCGGCCTGCGATATTCACACAAGGAGAATTTAAAGGTATTGTAATGAACATTATTATTAACAGGATTCAGTCAAATGTAAAGCAATTTTTATTTGGGGAAACAAATTTGAACAAAAAAGCAAATTTTTTTATTTTTTTTTAAAGTTTGTATAGCGTTTTACTTAAAAGTTGTATGTATAACGGTATATAAATTAGTATAATTTCTTTAAATCTAACGTGCTATTGAACAAGACAAAAATAGACACAAAAAGTAGAACGTAAGGCAAATGGAACGAACACAAAACGCACACAGCAGTACTAAACGAAATGTGCCACTGAATGCTTTGGCAACAAAATAAAAACTGAAAATTAATTGTAACGAAAAATATCAAACAAATAAAAAAAAAAAAAACAAAAACAAAAACAAACAAAAAAAGAGAAGAGAAATATTTTGTTAACAAGTGCTTACAACTTTACTTTTTTTACGTTTTTACTTGACTTTTATTATTTTTTTTTTTTTTTTGTATTTTATTTTGTAGTTAAAGTTTTAATAAAACAAAAAAACTATGGGGGTGCCATATCTAACATTAAATAATAAAACAGAAACAGAAGTAGGAAATGAAATAAAATATATTCTTGGTTACCTTTTCCTTTTATTTTTTGGTTTGCACACACATATATACATACATATATACCCGAAACCAAATTAAAGCACAAAAAAATAACGATAACAGTTACGATACCATGATGATTAATTGTATTACAGTAGGATATGAAAAACTATATACACACACAAAGACACAAATACCAACGCATGTAAAAGCAAGTAAAAAAGCCACAGTTAGTCAGCCTCAAAGTAGTAACACCCTACAAGACAATGTATTTTCAGAAATAATAAGTTTCCAATAATGACAGCAGAATTTATAAAAATTCAAAATTTTTTCTAGTCCAAGATTCTTTTTCTACTTCTATTCTTCTTTATCCCTCTTTTTATATCTTTTCTTCTCTATTTTTTGAGGACGTATATATACAATGGGTCAGTTGCACCTCGTTGTATTTGTACTTGTCATTAAAACAATTACACGTTCTCCAGCCTAACCTAACCTCACTGTTTCACTAAGGCTATTGGTACTGCAATGGATTCTGCTTTAACGAAAAAAGGGTCCAAGATTCTTTTTCTACTTTTTTCTTCTTTCTCCTTCTTTTTATATCTTTTCTTATCTATTTTTAAGGACGTATGTATACAATTGGTCAGTTCCGCCTCCTTGTATTTGTCATTAAGACAAGTACACGCCCTTTAGCCTAACCTAACCTCACCTTTTTAACTAATCTACTGGTACAACAATGGATTTTGCTTTAGCGAAAAAAGGACTTGTTCCCAAAAACCATATACGTAGCACTCGTCTTTCTTGCAGAGGACATCCCTTTGTGGTCGATTGGCCAGTAGAACGCATAAGGCGTTACAGACAGAATTCGTTCTTTAGCCGTACTATACGTACACATACGAATGTGGAACTCCCTACCTGCAGAGGCCTTTTCTGCCACTTATGATATAATAAGACTCAAATTTAACGTCCTTAAGCACTGCTCTCTCTTTCGTCCCTCCCTCAACCAATTTTCCTAGATTTAAACCAATGCAGTTGTTAAGACCAGACCGTATCCGTCTATGCTGGGTTCCGGGTCATAGCGGAATACTGGGCAATGTGACGGCGGATGCTCTCGCGAGGTTAGGTCCACTTTCTGAGGGCCATTTAATAGTTGGTCCTGACTCCCCAATCTGCCACCTCTACGGACTCATCGATGAATGGGTCAGGGAGGAAGAGCAGAGGTGTTGGGCGAGTGGATCGGGTTGTTACGTTTCTCGATGTCTATGGCTTACTATAGACAGCGTAAGAACAGGTTGGCAGCTGGGCCTGGATAAGGCCAGTTTAAGGTTAATTATAGGGTTTATCACAGGGCACTGTCCGGCCTGCCGGACTACTTTAGGGTATGCTGCGATGAGGAGGAGTTGGAGACTGCCGAGCACCTACTCTGTAACTGCCTAGCCCTTGGTAGTTTGAGGTTGAGGACACTTGGCAGGGGCTTCTTTGAGTGTTTGAATTCTGTGTCGATAGCCGACATCAAAGCTCTCCACAGATTCATTAGTAACTTGAGCTGGTTACGAAGTGCTAGGACTTCATCGGCGTAGTCGCGTTCTCCCTTTTTTTGGTCTGTATAATTCCTTCGCTTCCCATTCTCCCTTCCTACTTCCGCTCCTTTTTCCTATCCCCTCTTTTATCCTTCCCTCTTAAGGACGTTACGTACAATGGGTCAAATCGACCTCCGGGTACTGTACTTGTCTAAATTGACAAGTACACGTCCTCTAACCTAACCTAACATAACACAATGCACTGCATAAGTAGGGGCCATCCTCTGTATAATAGTCAAGAAACAACATTTTTACAACGATTTTCTTAGTTTCTATTGGGCCCTCTAAAAGATATTTCCTAACTTTCATAACATATAATGCCATCTTGGAGAAGCTACATTTGCCAAATTAATTGTCATTTATTCAGTCTGTTCGCCAAATCAACTTGGGCGGATGTAGCATTCAACAACACATGCAAATTAGAAAATAATTTTATCAGCAGAAGTGTTACGTTCGGGCAATGTAGCGCGTGTTTCGCCCATTTTGCAATCGTCATAATCGTTTTACCGAGAGGACTATTCACAATTGTAGAATAAATACGAGTCCACTGGTACAGTAAACGATCGACCAATACACCTACGTAGACGATATGCAAGATCTGGTGATCTTGTCCCTGTAGCATTCCCTACGTAGCATTTAACAAAACATGCAAATTAGAAAATTATTTTATCAGCAGAAGTGCTATGTTCGGGCAATGTACCGCGTGTTTCGCCCATTTTATAATCGCCATAATCGTCCTACCGAAGTTACTATTTGCGATGTGTTGAATAAGTTAGAGTCCACTGGTTCAGTAAACGATCGACTAATACACGTACGTAGACGAAATGCAAGATCTGCCGAAAACATCGTAGCTGTCCGAGTCAGTGAGCAAATTTTGTGTCGATTTTGTGTCCCTCACAAGAACTCGCCAGCCACAACTTGGCGAATTTTGCGTCGTGACTTGGGCCTGAACTCGTATAAAATTCAATTGACTCCAGAACTAAAGGTAAACGCCAATTGACAACGACATTTGTTTGCTGAAGGGGCTCTGAAGCAATTAGCAAGTGACCCTAATTTTCAACGTAAATATCAGCTTCAGCATTGAAGCTCTTTTTAGGGTATACGGGACTACACCAATCTGCATGAAATCTAAGAGCGTTCAATACATCAGCAAAAACTCTCTGTTTAGTGTGGATTTTGGGCTGATAGCATCATCGGTTTATATTACCTTGAAAAAGACATCGGTCAGGCTATCACTGGTCAATGATGAGCACTTTAGTCGATACTTACTAACTTCTTTTGGTCTGAATTTTATGGCATATTCTTGCAATAGGGGTGTTACGTGACCCAAAGCTTGTACCAAAGATATTCTGTACGAGCGATTTGAGGACATGGTCATTTCATGTAGAGGTCATGTGAACGAACTTCCGAGATCAGGCGAATAGACCGAATAAGATTTTTTCTTGTGGGGTTTTCTTAAGTCGCAGGTGGTTGTCTAACCAACTACCAACTTGTATTTGCGT